>CM053410.1:88403703-88452175 GCA_028644305.1 Xerus rutilus | reverse complement strand
CCATCCATTTACCTGCAGATACCATAATTTTATTCTCTTTTATTACTGACTAATATTCCATTGTGTACATGTACCACAGTTTCTTTATCCATTCATCTATTGAAGGGCATCTGGGTTGCTTCCACAGTTTATCAATTGTGAATTGTGCTGCTATAAACATTGAGGTGGCTGCGTTACTGTGGTATGCTGTTTTCAAGTCTTTAGGGTATAGACCAAGCTGTAGGATAGCTGGGTCAAATGGTGGTTCCATTCCAGGTTTTTTTAAGGAATCTCCATACTGCTTTCCAGATTGGTTGCACCAGTTTGCAGTCCCACCAGCAGTGTTTGAGTGTGCCTTTTACCCCACATCCTCACCAGCACTTATTGTTGCTTGTATTTTGGATAGCTGCCATTCTGACTGGGATGAGATGAAATCTGACAGTAGTTTTGATTTGCATTTCTCTAATGGCTAGAGATGTTGAACATTCCTTCATATATTTAGTTGATTGTATATCTTCTTCTGAGAGGTTTTTATTCAGCTCCTTAGCTCATTTTAGTGATTGGGTTGTTTGTTTGTTTGTTGTTAAGTTTTTTGACTTTATCTGGTTTGCAACCAGAGAAATGGAAAAACTGAGCTCTATATATGTGCTATGACTTGAAATGCAATTAAGTAAACTAATAAAAAAAAAAAGAATGTGTTTACTTCTTAAGTGACCTTTCAAAATAGACATTTGGTGATTGCTGTATCTGCTAGCACTATATGGAAAACAGGAACACCATTATCTATCTATCCATCCTTTCTTTTTTTCTTTCTCTTTCTGCATTGATAAAAAGCGAATTCTGACCTTTGTATTTGGATAGAATTTTGATTTTTCATGGGCTAATAAAAATGAAGCATTACTAGATTTCTTAAAATTGATTTATAAGTTTAGTCACCACAAAACTATTAGTAAGTTGAAAACCGAATACTGATGCTTTAAAATTCAGTGCTAGATATAACTTTGTAAGGTCATATATGTTGTTAACATTTTATGACCTCAAATTTTAAAGATTTTTTTTTGTTCACAAAGGACCCTTACAAAATAGTGCATATATTTTAATCTTCACTCCAATTTCATTTCCCCCAACTGTTCCCTCTTCCAAAATTCCTTATTTTTATTGTTTCATAATTTCTGAAAATACCACATTCCTACTCGAGTTTCCATTTTGAGTGTTACAGTGCTTATTAGCTTCTGTCTTAGTTGGAACATGGAATTGTTTAGAGATTCTTTTATTCTGTCAATAATACAATGATCTGGTACATGTCATTCTATATTACTAACTTTGGGGTAGGAATTCTGTTTTTGGTCAGTAACCTAAGTAAAACTATCTTTATGACTTAGAGGAAAAGGAAAGGAACACAGAAATGTAGTTTGGCTTTCCTATGTACCTTTGAAAAGTTGTACTTTAAAAAATAAGCTCACATAAAAAGTGCAAGTGAAATGCCGTTTAGTTTTGAATGCTGTTTAGATTTTGCTGTCTGTAATTTTTTTAGGGTTGCATGCAGAGGGAAATCAGACATGGACCCTACTCAGTTTCTGATCAGAGGAGAGGGAGGGAAGGTCTCAGCTCTGGTGATACAGTGATGTGTGGCTTGTGACAGGAGGCGTAGTTACCAGTTAATGTTTACTTCACACTGTACAAAATAGCTCTACTCCTTTCAATTGGTCCTCAGATTTTGGAATGGTTCAGTTGTGAGAATAATGTGTGCATATCTTGAGTTTAGGAAACACTAAGAAACTGATGTTGTGGTAATTTTTTAGAGGTGCAGTGCTCTTTAAGAACTTGGTGAGTAGTATTTTTTTTAATGTTGTTTAGCTATAGCATATTTATAAATGATAAGACATTAAGTTTGTAGATCAACTCAATGGATAAATTTGTTTTTCTTTGAAGTGCTTTTCAAGAAAGCATAAATCAATCATCAAAGGCTACAGTGACTGGTTAATTCATTTCTTTAATATTTATGGTCTAAAATCCATCAGGTGCCATGTTACACTGACTTATAAACATCACTTCACTTATTTTTAATAGTTCTCTGAACTTTAATCAGAAAGCTTCAATCGCGGAAGAACTCAGTTCAGTTGAGGGCAGTGGGGACAGCTAAGTCCTTTTAAAGTCACAGTACCCTGTGAACACACTGGTGAAGAAGAGTGTAGACCCAGTGTGTGGTGGAAGAGGCTCACTCAGCCCAGGTGTCTAGGAAGGGAGGAAGAGCCAGGGAAGAGTTTTAAGGCAGATAGAAGTTAGGTTGGTATCAGAGCCTTGGGAGCATCAGTAAAATGAATCCGAGTTTGTTTTGTTGGGATTCTAAAAGCAAATCAATACTTCATTGTAGTAGCTTTGGAATTGTTTTCCTCAAGATAAAGTAAGGATTTAAAAACAGCAATATTTTCATAAATAGTGAATTATATTTTTTTTATGTGTGAGAGATGTATTATATGAGCAGATTATGATGTTTTTGTCTTAAACTTGGATTCATTTATACTGTAATAAATTAGGCCTAATATCTATCAAATTTATGTGTTTATTTTACTGAGAAAAATATACCAAGAAATATACTTAACCACTAAGTTTGGAGAAGCATTTTCAAAATAGTAATGGGGAATTTTTATTTTCTTTTATGATCTCTATATTGAGGTCTAGGGAACATGGCCTTTTTCTATTCAAGGACTGTACTTGGAACCTCACCTGGGACAGGTCTGAGCTAGTTGGCCTGGCAGTAGGTGTGTTTATCTTTCCTCTCTGTGTGCTGGGTTCTGCAAAATGGGTTAAAGCACATTTTTGTCATCACTGAATAGATGGTACAGCAGCTTCGCAGTGGGTAATGTGAAGACTGTTCAGTTCTGTTTCCTGTTGGCTCTGGACATCTTGATTAGTTAAATCAAATGTATTTCTTTTCCTGGTCTGGCAGTTTTCTCCATGTTTTAAAATGTGTTTTCTTACCTCTTATAAAAGTATCCCTTTAGAAGTTTCTACAAATGAAGGTCAGCCTATTTGCTATTAAGATTATCTGAACAGACCTCTGTAGATAGTATGTTTTAGAACCAAAACTCAAGGTTTTATGTTATGTCTTTGCAAAAGAGGAGCACAGTCTCTCTGTAGAATGTGCCTACAAAATAGCAGTCACCAGTGACGGACTTGTTTGAAGAATTCAAGCACAGTTTCCAAAGCCCTATCCAAAATCTTGTTCTTATGCAGTTGTTCATGTTGAAGTCCATTCAGGAGTCACTAATAGTAAGATTTTGTAGGGGGACTTAAGACTCCAATTCTGTCTGTAATGTTAATTTTTTCTTACTGAAAATGAGCACCGTGTTATACTCCATTGTTGATAATATGAAAATACAAATCAAATTACTGTGTTCTAAATAATTATACTGTTAAGTTACAGCTTTTATATAGTTGGTTTTTTTTTTAAACTTTGTTGTAAATTTCACACTGAAGAGTGTTCATAACTGAGCCACAAGTGGCAAAATGAATCAAAATAGTACTGGTTATTAAAAGTGCTATTAAATTTCTTTAAACATGTTGCTGAATGTGATAGTCTCTTGCTCACAGCAGAATCAGATTGACATGTACAACTGGTCTGTGACTTCTGACCTGCTGTGTGATGACAGGAGGAAAAGCATGCACCCCTTTAGGGTGGTGTGTCTGGTTCTTGTGCCCAGGACGTGCTGGCTGGCATCTTGCCAGGAACTTTGGGTATTGACTGATTTATGTGTACATCTAAGTTTACATAATTTAATTGGGCCTTCAGGTTTTTAAGAAATATCTTGTTTTATTGCAGCATGGTGTTCATTACGATGCGTATTTTAAAATCAGGTGACCCAAAGAGCACTTTATGATGAATTTGCTAATGAAATACTTATGAAACTTAGATAAACTTGATTATCAAGGGACAAGTTCACTTAGGAGAACAAGAGTTTGATTTCAAAGCAAAGCCTACAGCTTTTACATTTAATGGTTTGAATTACTATGTTTTTATTTCTCATCAGCCCAAGAATTTATACTTGAGGGTTAGGAACAGAAACAAAACTTCTAACCTCTGTGGATTCAATAATGATTCACTAAATAACTCCCTTGTGGAACAAGTTGCCATTTTTCCCACTATCCTTTTTTATCCTTTATTTCTCTAGTTTTATTTTTTTTCCAGAGTGAAACTTGGTAAAGTTGGTAAAGATTTTTTTTTCCTTCGGAGACAGGGACTCACAGAATTGCTCGAACTCGCAACCCTACAACTCCAGAATCCCAAGTAGCTGGGATTACAGGGATGTGCCACTGCTCCTGGCAAGAACTTTTTATTTTAAAGAAATAGAGTTCATCTTAGGCTTATTTTTGCTTTGTTATGTTTTGTTTTCCCTTTCTATTAACTTGGTGTCGAGTTGCCACTTCACTGGATAAAAGAATAGAAGATGTTGGCTGAGGGAAAGGTTTTGTCTTTGCTATGATTAGCCAACTTACCCACCTTCTCTGTTTCCTCCCTCTTTGCTTTTCTGATGCAACTAGGTTAAGAAAAAAGGCAACTTCAGGAATATTCAGACTCTAGCTGCACGTAGGAATTTTTGTAAGTTTAGTTTTTTCTTTTTCCATATTTTTCACTGGTGTGTTATAGTTGCACATAATGGTGGGATTCATTGTTAACCTGTTAGTACATGCATGCAGTGTAAGTATTGGGCCAGTATCCTTCCCCAGTATTTCCCCTTTGTCTTTCCTTTCCCTTCTCCCGCCCCCTGGTCTCTTTCCTCTACTCTACTGATCTCTCTTGGAGATTCATGACACCTTTCCTCCCCTACCTTTCTTTTCCTTTTTCTCTCTCGCTTCCACATATGACCCCTGACCCTCTGAGTTTGGCTTATTTTGCTTAACAGTGTTCTCAAATTCTATCCATTTTCCTGAGGATTACATAATGTCATTTCATAAGAGTAGAAACATCTTAGCTGAATCTCATTCTGTCAGGTGTTTGAGTAGGGGATCCCTTGAATCCAGAGATCACAAGCGAATTCTAGTCCAGAGAGTGATTCTAATAAAAGGACAGAGGTATGAAACTGCTTGCTGGATTTTGGAAATTACAGGTGGTTGGCATTATTCAGCTACAGGGTGAGGATGGCTGGAAGTAGAGTGGTTCTTATACTGCCAAAGGCAAGAAGACCTTCATAAACATGGAAGAAGGAGAATAATAGGAGACTTGCACTGGAACATCTACTGCTACGGCAGAAAGGTCACAGGTGCAGAACGCAGCATGAATTGGAGTGGTGTGAGGAGACTGGAGTGGAGGCAGGGAGAGGGCTGGAAGGTGGTCAGAATATCCAGGCAGGAGTGAGGCAGAGGCTCTCTCCTTACCAGTGGAGTACTATCCTGGCATGCAGGAAGCCCCCCCTACTCCCCAAAAAAGAAGAAGCATTTTTAGGGGAGTCACGGTTGGGGAAGAAGCAGAGCAGAAAAAAGAAGCAAGGGAGGGAGATCTTCTAGCATTGGTGACAAACTGACTTAGAAGATGAGGAAGACAAGAGTGGGTTCTCACCCACATGAAGAGTACAGAACATTGCCAGACATTAAGATGAGGTTTCAAGGGGATGATTAGGTTTTAAAAGAAAATAATGAGGTATGGGGATGCAGCTGGTGGGAACAGGGACCCAAATGCAGGGGTGGGCTTTTGGTGGGAGAATGTGGAGAACAGCAGTGCTTTGGCTGAAGGCCTGCCCCACTTTTAGTTCTTGCCTAGTAGTGGTCCCAGGTCACCTGTTTGTTCTGGTGGGCATAGGACTCAACAGTCACAGCCAGTCAGGGTGTGCTATGGGAAGAAGCATCCATGTTGTGATTGAGCCTTGGGTTCATGAAAGGCAGGAGTGGTGCAGTCACCTGGCCACCACGTGAGTGGAAGCTGGAGGATAAAGTCAAAATAAGGAGAGATGAGCCGAGAGTTGTGCGCGCATGTGGCTCTGAGGATGTCACTGAGTGTCTGACGTGTGCTCTGCTTGACTTCCAGTTCTGACTTTTTGCTTAGTCTGCATTGGGGTTTTCTGTCCTTTGAAACTGACAGGTTTCTAACTGATATAGAATGAAGGTGGTTGTATTTGAGGGAAGAGAATAGATGGTGGACATGATGTAAATCTTCACATGAATAATTTGTGGGGATATTCACACCAAATAACCTTGAGCTCCATGCTGAGAGCAGCTGAGGTTGGGTAAATCTGCCACAAGCATGCGTGTGCTAGTGGCAGCTGAGGCTAGAATTCAGATCTCATGTTTCAGCTCAGTGGTGTTTGTACCATGTGTCTCACTTATGCCAACAGGGAAGTTGAGAAGTGATGGTCTTTGGATGAACTAAGTGCCTGTGGATACAGGGATTTGTCATCATTGTTACATTTGGGAAACTCTTAAGGACACAGCAGCACAGTGACTTTGTAGCTCTGAAGAGGCCAAGTGAATACCTTTGTTACATTAGGGTCTGGGTGCACTGGTTACAGCTGCACAAATCTTTGTTTTGAGGCAGTCATAGTTCTGAGTTGCATTAGGGAGAGACACACTGGTAGAGCAGTAAAATCCTGTCTGTGGCAGTCCCTCTGCATTGTCTGGATGTGCTTGTGGAAAATGTTTCCCTAGGACCTTTAATTTTGTTCCTAAATTTATAACAGAGCCACTTCTCAATGCTCTCTGTTGCTCAGGGTACTTCTGGTGATAAGCTTGTTATTGAGCTGGATGGGGAGCTGTAGACTACATCCTGCAGGGAATCACCTACTGCTTTCTACACGAATAGGTAGTGGTGAGGAATCGTGTCTCATTTTGGGCATCAAATGGTCTTTCACATTAAAATCTGACATTGGCAGTACTTTTTCTTTAATTTAAACAGGGTAGCAAATGTTTCTACAAACATGAAAAAGATAACTTAAAAACAACTTCTTAAGGCATAGGCTCTATTTTATTTGCTTTATGAAAAATAAAAACAAAAAAGGCTACAGTAACATTGTATCATTGTAATTGATACAATTGGCCTGAGCCAATTACTATTATTTTTCTCCCTAGAAACATCTTTCTTTTGAGCCCTAAAATTGATTTTCAGTTGAAAATGTTGGAAATATTCAAGGCTTAGAATATACAGTAGCTTCAGATCTGAAGAAATTCGCTGAGCAGTGAAATGAAAGAGGGTTTTTTTTGTTTGTTTGTTTGTTTTTGGCATTACAGCTGTCGCACCACTCTGCAAGGCCCAAGTCAGGGGTGTCGTGTAGAATGCAGATGCTTATGTAACAAGAGAAAACAAACATCCATACATTTTTAATTGATAGAATTCAAAATGCAATAGAAATTGAGTAAGAGATTTTGTGATGAAGTCTGCTAATGACAAGAGTGGGATATTTTGGAGGGATGACATTTCTCTTAATTGGTGTCCGATGCTGCTCCCCATTGCCAGGTCCGTGGCGCGTGTTCTTCTGTAAGAACTGTTCTCACTGTGGGCTGTGAACAAATGGGCACCGCCCCAGGTTGCCCACCTCGTCACCTTTGCTGCTGCTGTGCCGCTTGCCCCACTGGAGTCACGGTCCCTGGTCCATACCTGGGGCTCTCAGAACTTCTTCCTGGTCTTACTCTAGGTCCTGGGGTAACAGTGACACAGTGCAAACCCCTGCTCTTGTTGGCTCGTGTCAAGTACCAAGTACAAAGTGAAGTATGGAAGGTGCTCTGGGGATGTGGAGTGCCGGAGGATTGCAGTTTTAGTTTGGTGTAGTTTTGGTGGCTACAGGGAGGGCCTCACTAAGGAGCACCCTCTTGTAGGATGTTCTCCTTCCTCCAAACCCTGGGGGTGACCACCCTTCTTCATGTATGTGTAATATGTCTCTAACTGTGTTTTCTAAAACATTATATGTACAGTATAACATTATATATTTTGTGCAGCTTTTTTTTAAATACTTTTTTTTAGTTGTTGATGGACCTTTATTTAATTTATTTATATGTGGTGCTGAGGATCGAACCCAGTGCTTCACACATGCTAGGCAAGCGCTCTACCACTGAGCCACAATTCCAGCCCTTTTTATGCAGCTTTTTATACTCAATGTTATATGTCAAATTCATATGAGTGTGACTCATTTTGGTGGTAATTTTTGGTACTGGGGATTGAACCCAGGAGTGCTCTGTCACTGAGCTACTTGCCCCGCCCTCTTTATTCTGTTTCGAGACAGGGTCTTTCTGAGTGCCCAGGCTGGCCCTGAATTCAGCCCTTCCACCTCAGAGTAGCTGGGATTGCAGGCAGGAAACCGCTCGGCCTCACGCTGCGCACTGTTGTCCAAGAGTTGAGGGCTGCCACTGGGGGTGGGAGGAACAGCAAAGAACACGTCAGAGGGCATGAGCACCAGAAGGCAGCAGTCACAGTGGTCAGCAAAGTCTCCCACAGTTCATTTTCACTGCGAAGTATTTTATTGCACTAATAGGCCATGGTGGATGTATTCTTCTGTTTGTGGCCATTTTTGACTGCAGTTGTTGGCACTCAAACAGTGCTGCAGTGGATAGCCTGTGTTGCCTTGTGCATGGCACAGGAGCTTCATCGAAGAGTGTGTGCACAAAGCGTATGTACACGTGTACAGGCCTAGGAGTGGAGTCACTGGTGGGCTGTGCACGGCTCCAGCTTTCCTGGACACCTCGCTGGGTCGGTTTACGTTCTTACACCAGTGTGGTTCCTGCTGCTCCACAGCTTTGCCAGGGTACTGTTAACTTTGCCAGTCCCAAAGGACATGAATTGGCATCTCATAGGGGTTTTAGCTTGTATTTTCTTTATTATTAATTAGACACCAGCACCTCTTCATGTGCTTTTTTTTTTTTTTTTTTTTTTAATTTTAATTTTTTTAATTTGGTGTGATCCCACGGACCCTACTTGCCCTTCTGCATGCTGGGGCCTGAGTAGCCCCACGCACGTCACCCCCCATGCACTTTTGACCAGTGTGCCGCTTCTGTGAATCGCCAGTTAGTACATTTTGCCCTTTTTTATTGGGCTGTTTTATCTCATTGATTTGTAGGAATGCTTTGGATTCCAATACTTCCTTGGTTACATGTGTTCTAATATTCTTCCCAAGTCTGTGGTTTGCCTTTGTTTTCAAATGGACGGAAAGTTTTTGATTTTAATACTGTTGGATGTACCATCCTTTCTTTTATGGTTGGTGTGTCTTATTGAAGAAGTCGTTGTGTTCCCCGTGTTTCAAGTTCCCTTATGTTTTCTCCACGTTTTAAATTTTACTTTTTTTGCATTGTGATTATTTTTTTTTAAACATTTATTTTTTAGTTGTAGGTGGACAGAATATCTTTATTTTTATGTGGTGCTGAGGATCGAACCCAGTGCCTCACGCATGCCAGGTGAGCACACTACCACTGTGCCATAATCCCAGCCCCTGCATTGTGATTATTAATTGATGGTTATTAATATACTTGGAATTGAGTTTGTGTAGGGTGTTAGGTGAGGGGCTAAAAGAGGTGTAAGGATTTTCAGTTTTCTCAGCATGATTTGCCCACGTTCCCCTTTCCTCAGCTTCCTGCAGTGCCCTGTTGCCATAGATTGAGCTTCCATGCATTTCCACGCATACACGTGCTGTACATTTCTTTTAGTGGTAACTTCATGTCTAGCAGTGTGTCTGGTTTTCCCTTTTGAAGCTGGCACCTTTTGTGTTACTGTGTTACTGCCTGAGTAGTCCTGACTAAATTAGTGCCCTTAATTATTTTGGATAATAATCGCAGGAAGCAGTGTTCTGGTTGCTCACTGTTTGCTAGGTAAGTATACTTGGTGTTTTAATACACAGGATCACAGTAGTACTTGATTTTCACAATAGTACTGACTTAGCTGTTTGACTCTCCGTTTAGTGATGAGTGCACTGAGGGCCAGAGAAAGCTTACTCAACTGGGATAGTGAACTCAGGCTGGCTGCTGCAGGCTCTCAACTACTTCTTATTTGATGTGTTTAAAATACTTCTCTGACTTGAAGTATTTGAGCAGGAGTGAGAGCAGCCCCAGTCAACCATAACCTATCCCAGATTTGTCCAGTTGCTGGTACTGTCAGACTAAGTTGGGCAGAGGCTGTAGGGACTCTGCAGCTGATTTTAAGAATAGTTTCAGTGGGTTTTCTAATAGCTTAATTATGAACCAGTCTGGTGTCCATCACTGAGTGAATGGATAAAGAAAACGTGATGCATATACAAAATGAAGTTTTATTCAGCCATTAAAGAATGAAATTATGTCATTTGCAGGAAGATGGATGGAATTTGAGAGCACTGTTAATGAAATAAGCCAAACTCAGAAAGTCAAGGGTTGTATGTTTTCTCTCATGTGTGGGAGCTAGAGAGAAAAAACGGGAAAAAAAGTTTGAGAGGAAGGTAGTAGTGGGGTCTTATGAAATTAGAAGGGAGATCAGTAAAGGAACCAGGAGAACACTGGGAGGGAAAGGAGAGGTTCTGGGGAACCAAATTGTTACATTGTATGCATGTGCAAAAATCTTACTGTTACTTATAATTTTAAAGATATGGAAAAAATTTCATTAGGCTTTTTAAAATGGTCATCATGGAGCTTGGCCCTGCCAGAGCATGTGAAGAAAATATGGGAAATGATTTTGTGTTTTGGGGTTTATGGATTTTTCATGTGTGCACCAGAACCAGACTTGCATGTGCAGGGAATGGGACCAGTGACCATGAACTTTATTAACTAAAGATATGGTGCTCTGAGTGTTTTTGTTTTGTTTTTAAAGTAAGGTATAGGAATGGATATGGCTGTTGGAGTGACCTAGGAGCCCACTGTTTTGGATTGTCTTGCCTCCTCTTGCTCTCTGGCCCAGTCTCTCCTAAGCTTTCTCCATTGAGGCAAGCCAGCTTTTCCCTGGCACTTGATGTCTGTTCCAGCTTTTGAAATTCATATTTAACTTAGCATATGGTTGTTTGATATAGCACTTTTACTATTTTTCTGATTGCTTTGGAAATAAGTCTTGTGTTCCTAGGATGGGGATGGTATGGTGGGTTGCTTTTTTAGTGTGGTGTGGTGTGGTTTGGGTTGGGTTGGGTTGGGTTGGGTTTTGTTTTTCTTTTTGTGGGACTGGGGATTGAACCCTGTGCTTTGTACATAATGGGCAGGTGCTGTACCACCAAGCTACACCCCCAGCCTGGGATGATTTTTTTAGTACTTACTTTTAGTCATCTCCACTCTTAGTGCATGGGATAGCCAGTGAGAGTACAGATGCTTGTTTAATAAACAGCCGCTTTTAAAGGGGCTCAGTGAGGAAGACCAGAGCGACAATGGCAAATTTTATTTAATTTTATTATATTAAATTATATTTTTAAAAAAATGTTCTTCTAGTTGTTGATGGATCTTTATTTTATTCATTTATATGTGGTGCTGAGAATCGAACCCAGGGTCTCGCACTTGCAAGGCAAGTGCTCTATCACTGAGCCACAACCCCAGCCTGCAAATTTTATTTTTGACTTAAAATTTCTGACTGTTTTAAATCAGCAATTATTCAAGTACATACTTTGTACAAAGAGCTGCAAGGTGAATCAGAAACAAGTCCTGCCTTCAAAGGGAGTATGTTCTTAGAACAGTTTGTAAAGGACAAATAACAGTTGTTTGCCCTTGTGTGTACATGCCCCATATTAGTTTTTCAAAGACGGGGCTAGAGATTGCTTGCAAGGTTATTGGGGGAGATCAGACCTATAAGGAAAAAGTCATTCAAGATTTAAGGTGGTGAGTTTCAAAGCCCTGGGAATGGGAGAGAGCATTTTGTACTTTAAGTGGGCTGGGGAAAGGTTCTGAAAGTGGCTGTAACAACTGAGCTGGGCCCTGAAAGAGGAAGGACGGCTTTTGACAGGGGACTTCTGAGTGGAGGGTGGGATTGCATTTCAAAAGGAAGAGATGGTCTGAAGCAAAGTCTGATGAAGGCAGAAAAATTGGCTATTATGGGAGCAAAAGTAGTTCCTTCAATTGGAATATAGAGGAGCACAAGGAAGTTGGGCCAGTTTTTGTAGGGTCTCAAATATCAGGCTGAGGTGTTTGGACTTAATTCAGTGGACAGTGGGGAGCCACTGAAGTTTTTTGAGTAATATGATCTAAGCTATGCTTTTGGAAGATTAATCTGGTATCATGTCATTAATGAAGTAATGAGAAAATGAAAGTATTTTCCATTGTTGGATCACTTTTGTTTTCTGTATAAGCAACTTAAAACAAATGTAAACTTAACTTAGTTATCAAATAACACTAAGAACCTTCACTAATGAGTATGCAAGAAAAGTACATATTTATGTTTTCATATCCAACTAGTCTTAAAACTGGTTGAGGCTGTGTTCACCTGTTAGCTTCTAGTTCTAATTTTTGCATTCATACTCTTCTTGTGAATTAATACACCACAGATAATCTTCCAAAAATGTGGTTTGCTCTGAATGTTGTATTATACTGCTGGAAAAGCCTTCAATGCTGCTCTTTTGGACTGCTAAATAAAGTTCAGGTATCCTAATCCCGCAAAGCAGGCCCGTGTTCATCTTCTGCCACTCGCTCACACAAAACGTTAGTGAGATTCCTTGTGATCTCCTACTTCTTGGTCTCATTTACTCTAGCTCGTGTGACAATCAGAGTCTTAAGGTGCAGAGAGGGGGAGAGTATACTGCGATTTGAGAACTCGAGTGATGAGGGCATATCCTGGCAGAGCTAGGACAAAACTCTATCATTGTTCAAGTATTTTTTGTGCTTGCTGTGTACCAGGTATTGTGCCAGGTCATGGGGATATGTATGGCCTACAGTCTGGAGAGACAGACATTAAGCATTCATAATTAAGCCAGTATTGTCAACCGGGGTGGGTTCTATCAAGGAATAGTGCTTTGGGGAAAGGAGTGAAGCTCATTTGCAATGGCATGTCAGGAGGGTATTGTGGCGGAAATGAGCTTTAAGCTGAGAGTTGAGATCCAAGAGCATGCTGGCAAGGCAAAGAGCAGAGATGAGTCTTCTCCCACGCGACCCAGGTGGAAGAGAATTGGGGAGTATTTGATGACCTGGAAGATCAGTGTGGCCAGAATGTATTTTGATTACTGAGGAGTAAGATGAAGCTAGAAGAGTAAGGGTCAGATTATAGTAACCTTTAGGCCATATTGGATTTTGTGTTTTACATAAAGTACATTGGGAAAAAATGGCATTGGAGGGCTTTTGAAGATTGACACAATCCAACATCAATCATAGATTGATAGTCTAACCACTTACCCTCTCCACTGTACCTACCCACGTCTAAATCTATGAATGAACTAGTCCCTGCTTTCACCTTTGCAGCCCCACAGACTATTCTTAACATAGCTCCGTTTTCCTTTGAGGTGTTTGAGCATGGCTCCCCTGTTTCTGATCTTCTAGGGGTTTACCATTTCCTTCAGAGTAAAGTCAGAAGCATGCTCCCCCCTCAGGCACTTGTTTATATTTTACTTGGAGTGGTTTTTCTGCATATATCCATGTGCTTCGCTTCTAGCCTCCTCCTGGTCTTTGTACAAGACCCTGCCTCTGCCCATCCTTTCCTACTTTCTTTTTCACCAAATGCTTACTGTCCTCTGCTCTAACAGTTTATTCTAGAACATAAGTTTCACTAGGATAAAGGATTTTGTAAGTTTTGTGTGCTCATGTGTTCTTAGTGTGTAGAGTGCTGCGTGTTACAGGCAGTCAGTAAATGCTAGTTGAATGCATTGCTGTACTAATAGAGTGTAGCCTGGGAGTCCAAGGTTCTGAGTCTAGATGAGAGGTGATGGCTCAGATGAGGATTACGAAAGAGAAGTAATGGATTCGAGGAATGTATTGGAGATGGAGTCAACAGGATCGTTCCTGATAATAGCTCAGGTTTTTGCACAAATTCAACGTTTCTTTTGTTAAACTGCTGTGAAACATCAGTGTTAGCTAGCAATTAGAGTCCTTGTTTTGGTCTGGTTCATTGGGTGCTGCTGCTCCAGAGCGTGATGAAGGCTAATAAGAATTTGATAGTATTTTAACTTTTTTTTTTTTAAATATTTTTTAGTTATACATGGACACAGTGTCTTTATTTTGTTTACTTGTTTTTTTATGTGGTGCTGAGGATCGAACCCAGTTCCTCACACATGCGAGGCAAGCGCTCTGCCATTGAGCCACAACCTCAGCCCGTATTTTAACTTTTTAAAATATTCATATCTTATATCTTTAATTTTTTAAAATGTTGTGCTGGGGTCAAGCCAGGGCCGCATGTATGCTAGGCACGAGCTTTCCCACCCTTGTACACTTTTAAAATGGAACTTGTGGAGCAGTTTGTGCAGTTATCAAATGTGTGTGATGGTTCATTTAAACATCCTAGGGTCTCAACTGGGAATGAGTTTGCCTGTCCCACCCCTTTGGTCCCCAGGGAACATTTGGCAATGTCTGGAGACATTTTTGGTTGTCACAAATTGTAAATTGATGCTAGTGGTACCTGGTGATTAGAGGCCAGGTGTGTTGCTAAACACCTTACAGTGCACAAGTTAGCCCATCTCCCTTCCCCAGCAGAATTATCTGATCCAAAATGTCAGTAGTGCTGAGGTTGAGAAACTCTCTTAGGAATTAAAATTCTGGCTTCATCTTAGGTCAGTGCTAAACCATGATGCTGTTAAATCCATAGATTTGCAAAGTGTGTAGATAAGAAATTATATACCTGGTTTTTCTTACTTTTAAACAAATATACCATAACTGGCCCACTACGCACAAATCCACGTGAAAGCTCTGCCTTGTGGAGAGGGTGTGCATTCATATGTCTGGCTGTCTTGACAGTTGTCCTTGGGACTTGCAGCAGATGTTCTGCCTCCTCTTTGTGCACCACTGTCTTCTGAGGATGGATTTTTGTTCTCTGAAAGCATTGTGATGAGTAAGTGGGTAATAATTCTAAGATGAAATTGAGATATAACTGTAAAATAATACTTGGCTATAAAGGTAGTTTAAAATTAATACTTCCTTCACAAAATCTTTTTATTAGTAAACATTGGGAGTAAGTGTCATTCTCAATTTCAAAGAAAAAGTTTATGTAGATGTTCTGTAATGATTTATCAGATGTCAAATGTTTAAAAGATTGCTATTGTCTTGGGTCAGGGGAAACATTCTTGCATCATTATCAGGGAGTTAGCTGGCACAACTTTTTGGAAAACATTTGGTATATTAAATTTTAAATATTTGTCCCTCTCACTTAGAAATTCTGCCCCT
Organism: Xerus rutilus; assembly: GCA_028644305.1. Lineage (NCBI taxonomy): Eukaryota > Metazoa > Chordata > Mammalia > Rodentia > Sciuridae > Xerus > Xerus rutilus. The sequence goes on along the minus strand of CM053410.1, from coordinate 88,436,980 downwards.
AGCCATTTGTTGACAGAAACATTTACACCAGTAAAGAAATCTTTACGTATAGTGCTCTTTCTAGAAGCTTTGTTTATAAAGTGGAAAAAAATAGAAATAGTTCAGTACCTACCAAGAGCCCTTTAGTCACAAGTCATTAGTACATCCCTACAGTGAAGTGCTGTGCACTCCCCCAAACTGAAATGTTTATGTACTGATAGAAAAGGAGGTATAAAATATATTAAATGGGGAAAATGAAGTTCTAAGAAGGAAAAAAACCACAAAAGCTAATATGCATAGTATAGAACACAAAATTGCACATGTAAGATGTGTAAGAGAGACCTGGAGAAATGCCAGGTCTAGTGCAGTCGGGCAACTGCCCGTGTCTCACACTTGGTTGTTTTATGATAAGTGTGTGTTAAAAGCCTTGGGTCATTCACTTATTTTACAGCCAAATCTTTAAAAATAATTGTTTTGAAACAACCTTTCATATTAGTATGTAACAGCTAATAATAACCTTTCTGTGATTTTGTATTTATATGTGTGAATACTTAAAATTGACCTGAGATTCCTAGGGCTTTGTCTTCTCTCAGAAGTTATTTGCTACTTTTTTTTTTAAATTCTTGACTTCAAAGTGATATGTCACAGTTTGTCTTTTAAAATCTTGGGCTTTGAAATATATTGTAGCATGCATGCCTGTATTCATCCTGCAGGTGGCGCTGGTGGTTTTGTAGTATTCCTCAGTGCTCTTTGATCACTGGCTAAAATTCCCCTTAAGCTAGGAAATCATTTAATTACTTGTTCTGCTTGTAGAATGCCTATCATTCATATAACTGTTGAAAAATAAAACTGTTTTATTACTAATATTCAGAAGCACATGTAGCAGAAAAAATACATCAAGTTCTCAGTACATAATAATGTTGTACCTTATTAATCAACTTTTATATTTATTATCATCTCTGGGAAAACTAAATATTTTAACACTGAATTATACTTTCTAACTCCTTTAAGATTCTAAAACTTCATCAAAACTGGCAGTAGAACTGATTTTTTCCAATGGAGTCTCTTTGAAGTGCTTCCTTTTCCCTTTTCTTTGTGTGTCTGACTCCCCCCTTCTCCTTTCCTTTCTCTCAGTCTGTCAAGTTCAAGAGCAGCTCAGATGCCATGAATTAAGTGGAGCACAAAAGGGGAAAAGGAGACCCTTTTGAAGAACAAAGGCCTCCCATTGGGCTGCCATGTTCTTTTTTGACCAAAAGTGCACCCTACATAGTTTCTATTGTTGTCCACATGGCCTGCACAGAAGGTAAATACAGCAGATCCTCATTACCTCACGTTTTCCTCTTCTTCCTCCAGTGCCACACACGTCCAGTGAAGCTCTAGGTCTTTGATGTTTTTAGGCATTCTTACACAGTTGCTTTAACTCCTATAAAAAAAAAGACAGGGTAGATAAGGAAGTGGAGAGCGGCCCACACCAAGTTGAACCCTGCAAGAAAGGAAATTAGCTGTTAGAGAAACTGTAACCCAGGAATGCAGGGCAGGTGGAAGAAGCAGGAGATTGTGCTGCTGTGATTATGCTCTGTGCCTTTTTTTTTAAATTTTTTTCTGTAGTTGTAGATGGACAGAATTGCCTTTATTTTATTTATTTTTATATGATACTAATGATCAAACCCAGTGCCTCACACTGCTAGGCAAGCGCCCTACCACAGAGCCACAACCCCAGCCCAGAGAGAGCTCCTTAATTCACCATAAATATGGAGTAGCTGATGACGGAAAGTCTAGACTATGATTTTGCTCATTTTTATTCATTGAATCAGTAAATGGCTTATGACAGGTTAGGAGGGGCAAAAAGATGGAAAGAGTAGTAAGAGGAGAAACATTGCTTTTAATGTTATTTTAAAATCAAAACTTTCAATATAGTAAAGAATAAGAGTTGAATTTCTGGCAACAGGTGTTTTCCCTTTTTATCCAATATTGAACTAGTGGTGGGCAATACATGACTTAGTGTTCGGTGGCCATCTGGAATGCATCCTGAGTTATAGTCTGCCCTTTTAGGATTGTAGAGCTCTATGACATTCAGTGAGGTTAAAAAGAACATTAAAGAATTAAAGAAATAATTCCTTGCAGAAAGTGTAGTTATAGTTTATTTTGAAAGTTCTGTATTCTTATTCTTCTTCCCCACATGGCATTCAAATAAAAATCCATAGCACATTCAACTTTTTTTTTTTTTGTAATCTTAAGGATTCTTTTAACAGTAAATGTTTGACTTCTCATGGACCCTGAAAGTTGCTTTTTGGGAGTCATTCCTTGGTTTCATGCTTTTTGGGCTACAGTAGCCTGCAAGAATCCTTTGGTTTGTACACTTGGCAGCATAACAAAAGACAGTGTCTTGTTTTGTAGAGTGTAGGAAATTGCCATTCCTGTGGTTTGTGCAAGATGTTGTAAAGATGTGACCAGGAGTCTCAGGAGAGAGAGAAGCTTGGGGTTCTGGTCTTTTCTGCTTTTGCTTTTGCTCACATGTAGGCTTGTTTTCTGGTTTTGCTCCTTGGGATGGCATCTGACATGAGGAGAATTCGCCATTCAGTTGAAGTGGCTGGAAACAGTTTTAATACAGTGAATTTAAACACTTGCTTGGTGGATGGGAGAGATGGAGAGTGAAGCGTCAGTCTTTATTGAACGTTCCACCTCCTTCCCGCCACCTGGCTTTTCACAGGCGCCCAAACATTCCTCTAAGTGCGCCCACCCCTGCATGTTCTTGCAGTTCCCACAGAGGCTACTTTTGTGAACTAAACGATTTTCCAGGTTTGTGATTGTACCTTTCCAAGTTAGTACTGACTTTAACATATTTCAAATATATTTTATAGTTAAATGTAAACTTATATTGTTCTAGTTATTTAGATAATTAAAAATTTTAGAACCATGTGACTTTAAGTTGAAAGATGTGTTGAGGCTTTAAAACATTTTAGATCATTGTCCTAATAATATCATTAACCATAGTAATTAGAAAAATAAAGTCAATAATAAAATTTAAAATAAAAAAGACTAACAGGGAAAGTGGAGAGAGAAGGAGTTTGGAGCACTAGACACACTCTTTTCCTGAACCTCCTTAGAAGCCATTTGAATAGTTCCTGGAGAGATTTTAAGCATTAAGTGTATTTGTGACTAAAACTGCCCTATCAACAGGCAGCCCAGGTGCCGAGACCACATCGAAGTCGCCTTGCACATCGGTGATCTTAAATGATGGTTGAAAAGAAAGGACACGGGAAGGCTGGTTGGGCCCGGCTTGTTCAGGTCGAGCAGGGCAAGACTGGGAACCTCACGGTAGTTCAGGGGAGCGCGACACAGGAGAAGTCGAGATGGGTGGCTTTTTTCATTGGCATGGGTAGATTTTGATTTAAAACTTTCACATTGTGCCCTGGGGGAGGGATGTGCAAGGAGAGGAGGACTGTAATGAAGTGAGGACTTTGGAAAGGCTCTGTAGAAGAGATGAAAACACAGTGGTAGGCAGAGGTACTCAAGCTAAATCTGATAGGTTTTCTGTTTTTGTATAGCCCATGAGCAGAGATTCATTTTTATATTTTTAGGTGGGGAAAAATGAGTAGTAGTATATCTGACATTAAAATTATGTGAAACTGAAATATCAGTGTTCATAAACACACTTTTATTGTGAGACAAGGACACCACTTGCTCATGTAACATCAGTGTAGTATCTGTGGTTGCTCTTGTGCTGCCAAAGCAGTGTAAGTAGTTATGACAGGGACTCTGGGCCTGTAAAGACTGTGGTCAGCAAGTTTGCTGACCACAGAATTAAGGGATTGCCCTCAGTTTGTTAAAATGAGCAGCATATCCAGGCATGGTGGTGCACACCTCTAATCCCAGCAGCTTGGGAGGCTGAGGCAGGAGGATTGCGAGTTCAAAGCCAGCCTCAGCAATTTAGTGAGACACTATTTCTAAATAAAATATAAAGAAGGGCTGTATATATGGCTCAGTGGTTAAGTACCTGTGGGTTCAAGACCTGGTACCAAAAAAAAAAAAAAAAAGTACAGTGTTTCTTAAGACTAGGAATGTTTACCATTAATACAGTTGTTTTCAGTGTTCTTGTATTTGTTCATCAAGAAAAAATGCTTTTTCTGGTGAATTGTTTTATTATTTCTGCAGAATGCCAACATAGTAAATATTACTCCTCTCCACCCCCCTTTTTTTGCTTGATAATACCTGCTTTGGGGAGCATATTCTTCCTCTGCTTCCTTGAGTGTATTACCGCTCAGTATGACTTTGAAAACTCAAACACTAGAACTCAACCTAACTTCCTTTTCTAAGTCTTCTTTAGAGCATGCGAGATAAACAGAAGAACAGTTTGAAAAAGTTTAAGTACTTAGATTTACACAGGCAAATTTTGCTCCGTTTGAACCACATATGTTGAGATGCAGAGTCTTTCTTAAAAGCATTAGGACTTCCCAGATTTATAACTTGGGCACTTTAAGATGCAGAAGAGGTCGCATCTGGGCTTGTTCTTTAGGATGTGGCTTCTCTTTCACTTGATCTCTGGCCAGTATCTGCTGTGCTTCTGAGTCCTGCTGGGAGCTCTCCTAGGCTTCTGCATCAAAACCTAGGATAACCTCAGCATTTCTGGCTTGTCCAGGTTGGGGGAGCAGTGTATGGATAAGTATTTGTATTTGTTCCTCCCTCCAGTTAGCTTTATGTGCTTAATACGATAAAAATAGAGATTCAGCAATGTTAGAATGAAAGAAATGATGGGGTGTGGCCAAGGTAGAAAAGTCAGTTAAAGGTAAGTGTCTTAATTTTCCTTGCCTTCCTTCCCCTCCTAAATAACCAAGCCTGAACCAGTAGTATGTTGTTCATGATTTGTTTCTACATGAAAAAGCAAGGGTGTTAGGCTCCTGATTTATTCTCAGTGCCTACCAGTTGCTAACTAAACACGTGACCTCCTCCCAGCTAGGTTTTCTCATTTCTTATGATATGGGGCACTCAAACGGTTGGTAGTTCCCTGACTTCCTGATGACCTCTATATGCAATTTATAAAGGTTATTCTGTATTGGACTGTTGTGATTGTATCAGTTGTGTACCCTTTTTTGCAATTATGATCTCTAGCATGTAACATTTTATTGTTGATCCATAGCTTTTAAATTCTCTTTGTTGTTTTAGATAAAGTTTAAGGAGCTTGATTGTACTGTTTGTGGGCAAAGAATGGAACTCTGAAAAATCTATATAACCACAACCCTATTAACAGAAATCAGTTTGGTTACTTTAAATAATTCCTTTTCCTAATTTCTTCCTTTCCTCTCCTTTTTTTCCTTCTAGGTCTTTGTGGAATTTACTTTTTCTGATAAATTTCTGTAGGAGATATGGTGCTATTCAAGAGACAAGTTTCATTTTAAGTAGGAAGTTACCCATTCATTTTATGCTATTGCCTTTGTTTTTGATGAGTGTGCTGTGTAATTGGCTATTAAGTCTACCCCCTACTCTGCATTTAACCCAGTTAGTACCTTTGGTAGGCTTGAGTCTCTGTGGGTTCAGTGGTATTACCCAAAGGGTTGGGAGTTCAGTGGTTGCTTTGTCATTTGTTGATATATCCAGTGTTCTGGACGAACCATGATTTGTCATAAAGTTAAGCTTTCTTATAGCTCCCTCCCGTTCTTGGAAGAATGCCTGTCACTTTTCATAATGCTTCCATCTCTATCCTCTTCCTTCCCTTTACGGTCCTTTCCTGTTTTCCACCTCTCTCACCCTTCTGACCATGCATGTCCTGAGATGTTCACCAGCTCCAGGGCCAACTTTAGTTGAATTACGATGAAACCATCAGAAGCAGACACTTACTTTGTGGCTTATTTTAAATCTTCATTGTGGCTCTAAATTAGATTACTCTAGGACACAATGGCATGAAATCTCCCTACTCACTCCCCTCTCCTCAGACATTGGAAGATGGGGCTGAATACCATTTCTGATTCAACTGTTCAGATTTTCCATTCCCACTTTTTAAAATGTTAGTGTTTGCCTGAGCCTAACTATGCCGATAGGGTTACAAGATCTTTATATTTGAGTCACCTGGTAGAGCTCTGAAAGTTTAGGGCAAGAAACAGACATCTTTCTTGAATTCTGTTCTAGGAATGGTGGGTGTTCAATTCTGTCATTCCCTTTCCTCCACAAAGGGAGTTAAGGATAATGATGGTTAACAGGGAATGGTGGCCTATGCCTGTAGTCTCAGCTGCTTGAGAGGCTGTGAAGCAGGAGGATCTCAAGTTTCAGGCCAGGCTCAGCAACTTAGCTTTAAAAAAAAAAGACTGGGATTGTAGCTCAGTTGGTGGAGTGCTTGCCTGTCACACGTGAGGCCCAATTTCATTCCTAGCACTACAAAAATGTTGATGATGGTTGGTTAAATAACACATGAAGAACTGTTGAGCCCTGAAAAAGACTGATTTGGTGACTTTTGGAAACACGATTTATGCCTTCTATTTCCATTCTGAATTCCTGTACAAGAATACCGTATTACCCTACAGGTAGTCAGCAGAAACTGCTTTAGATGAATCCTGTTTGGCAACTTAAGATTTTATAACGAATGGTGGTTTGACCACATAATATGCAGAAATTGGTGATAGAGGAACAAAACATTTCTCTTACAATAGAGTTCAGTTTTTCAGGAAATTCTTTCCTGTTGGAACCGTTGATATACTCTGTGGAAGAAGCCATTCAAATATTCTATGTAAGTAAAGACAATTTGCCACTGCCACTACCACCATCCAACAAATATACAGTATAAAGTGTTAAAACTAAGAACAGGAAGAACAGAAAATATTCAATAAAAAGCGAAATGTTTGGAACATTACATGGTACCTCATCAATGTGTAGTATTTTTATGTTTTTATGTACCAGTTAAAAATAAAATTAACTCAGATTTTTACAAAATGAGATGTTTTGAGTTCTATATTGTAATCCAGTAAGGGATGGAAAGGTAAAGGCAAAATTCGGTAAAGAATGGAGAAGGATGACTCTGAGGAGGTAGAATTCATGCCATTCTCATTAGATTCAGTAGATGAGAAGGAAAGAGTGCCCAGGAAGAAAATGTGTACCAGAATAAGGGGGCAGGGGGAGATTGGGAGGCATTCAAGGTGAGGAGAACAGGGCTTGTCCCGTTCTGCTGATGTGAGCTGTGGGATGGCTTGCTGTTCTTATAGTCTTACTAACATTGTCAGTGACCCCATGAAATCCAAAGGGCATGGTTCAGACCTTCTCTTCTTTGACCTTTTATTGGTGTTTGGCATTTTTGGCCACTGTGTCTTTTTGAAACTGTCCTCTCACTGGAAATGGTGACCTCGTGCTCTCTTAGCTTCCTTTCATCCCTCTAGTAACTCCTTTGTTCTCTTAGATATTGACTCATGGAGGCCCAGGAGGCTGAGGCAGGAGGATCTCGAGTTGAAGGCCAGCCTCAGCAATTTAGCAAGACCTTGTCTCAAAAGGTCTGGGGATGTAGCTCAGTGGTTAAGTGCCTTAGGTTCAATCCCCAGTACCAAAAAAATAAAGATGTTGAAAGGCTCATTTGTAGACCTCCGTTTCTTTTCGTCCTATAATCTAGCATACACGTCCATCCCTGTGGCCTCAATCATTCATTGATGCTGCTGCCTGGATACTCCTGTGTCTTGCATTTCAGTAAATAACACCATTTTACTCACTTCATTTGTGAGTCATTCCCCTGCCCTCTTTCCTTCCGTTCCCAAGTCCATGCCCTCTGCTAATCCAGTCCAAATGATCATCTTCCTTTTGGAGCACAGAAGCAACCCCCATAGCCTTCCTTTAATTTCTCACTGAAGCTATGCTAGTACATTTTTAGAAAGTATAAACCTAATTGTGTTTTAATTTGTCATTGTATATTCTGTGATGAGACTGAAAACTGAAGGGGACGGACCCCCCTGTTTTATTCGCTGTTGTATCACCTGCCCCTGGCATAAGGCAGGCCTTTTATAAAGAGTAGTTAAATATCCAGAGCCTGTCCTTTCTGTGGACTCAGGGTATCTGTTACTGGTCCGTGCTTAGGCACAGTGTAATCTGTGTAGGACTCAAAGGTCATTGTGATGTTTATCATTTAATACAAGTTTAGGAGACAAAGATCACACAGGCTAGCCAGGTCCTGGGCTGGAGTTGAGTCTGTTCAGACTGTCTGGGAAGCCCATTTTCCTGTCCTTACTTGTCCCCTGCCAGGAAGACAGGCTGACTTAACAGGGATTTTGTTCTATTTCAGTGAACATTTAAGCACCTACAGTGTACTAGGCATTTGGCAGACTGTAATTGGCCACCCCTGCATTTATCTTTCTATGATAGTGGAATTTGAAGTGATTTTAAATGTACATTTGGTTTTCAGTTCTTCCATTTCACATAGGTAATACGTGTGTGTTTGAGTGTGTTTAAATACTTCAAGGCACTTTACAAATAAAATGAACACTTAAAAGATTTTTTTCACTTGACTGTATTTAGTGAGGCAAATTAATGAGAATGTATAATGATGCACGTTACAGGTGCTCAGATTCTGTTGGGAAAGGGTTGCTGTCCCCATGTTCTTCTCTTTCCTCCTGATTATATTGGCACGCAGTGCTACCCACAGCAGCCTGGCGGTGTTTCATGGGTACAGTTTTATGTAGAGTACTTCCCAGGTATGTGGCAGGTGGTGGTGTGTAACTGATAAGATATAGCAAATGTGATTTTGAAAAAAAAAGAGATTCATCAATTCTTCAAAGGTTTTACAAACATAATGCCACTGACTTCTGCCCTGGGTTGCAGATCCGAGCAGCTGCAAGTTGTTAAATGTCGATTGGCAGGTGTCTCTTGTAGGTGTTGTGCCCCAGAGCCTACCCTTGCAACCCAGACACATATAGAAACACATGGTTTAGTTCCGAGAGTTGAGGGTTACTTTAAAGATGAGAAGAGATGCAGCAGAGCAGGGGAGGAGTGCAGTTCATGGAGAGGGAACTGCACCTCCGCGTTTGGGAGGCAACAGAACAGACAGAGGTTGGTGGAGCCAGGCGATGCTGGGGCTGGGCGGAGGGGCGAGCAGCAAGCAGCCTGGCCCGTCTGCAGCAGGGGAGAGTGCTGATTAGCGGGGACTGGAAACGCAGGACATGGATTCTGAGTTGGCAAAATGATTTGTACCGAAAGCATATTGTATTGTAAACTTGAGGTATTGGAAATACAGCCTCTGTTGGACTGGTGAAGATAAGATGTGGCAGGTGGCAAAGGTGCCACGTGTTTGACTCCAGCTGGTTTTATATTTTTAAAAATATTTTTATGACCGATATGTAGAGGGTTTTTGTTTGCTTTCTTTTTTCTTTTAGTTTTTACAACTAGTCTGTTCATGGAGAAAATAACCTCACTCACTTCCCATTAGTGAGCATGCTGCCAGGCTCTTGGCAGTGAGGTTTCTACAGTGGGTCGCTGTACTGGTGCCGGCGTCAGCCAGAAGCACTTGAAGGCACACACAGTGCCAGGACAGTTACCTCCAAAGGGACAGTCAGCATTAACAGCAGAGTTTCACAGGACTCCACCTTTGCCTCATGCTAAAGGTGAAGGTTAAGGCATTTTGCAAACCAATGTTTCTTTTCTTCCCTTTGAAATGATTTTAATTTAGGCTTCTGTGAACCTTTGACCTTTCTTCCCTTTTCACTGAGAGTTTCTTCACTTGTGGTCTGGAACCTACAGGAAGCCGTCCTGCTCCACGCTCCCTGCTAGAGGGAAACATGGAAAGAAGGTGTGCTGAGAGTAGAGGTAGCCCCAGCAGAACTCCTCACAGCAAGCGCGCTGTCCTGCCTCTTGCAGGCCTCCTCGCTCCACCTTCCCACCTTTTTCCCCTTTGTGTGTGTGTGTGCACGCGCACATGCATGCTGCGGATTGAACCCAGGAGTATTCTACATCTGAGATACAGCCCCAGCCCTTTTTAGAATTTTTATTTGGAGACAGAGTCTTGCTGCATTGCTAAGGAAGGCCTTGAACTTGGATCCTACTGCCTCAGCCTCCCCAGTTGCCGCGAGTGTGGACGTGTGCCTCCTTGCCCTGTGTTAGGTGCTCTTTGAGTACCAGGCAAGGTACTGATGAGTGAAAGAGTGGAAAGGAAACTAAGCCTAAAGAACAAGGGACGCTCAGCTGCCCGCGGTGGAGGTTCAGGAGAGCTGTGATGTGGTGAGAGTGTGGGTAGAGTGGCAGTTCCCAGGGAGTGGAGGCGTGGCAGGAGCGTGCCTCATTCTGGAGGGTCACTGTGTGAAGTGTTCTGTGCTCAGGAGTAGGACAGTGGCCTCTCTCCTGTCCTCTAGACTTGGAGGCATAGCACATTCTGAGTGCCCAGCTGTTGTCCTGGGCAGCGCCTACCCTTCTGCATGGCCCTGGCCTGACGCCTGTAGCCCTCCAGCTGTCTTCACTCTGCCAGCATTTTAATTTGTACCTAAGACTGTTCATACCCTTCTCTTCCCCTTTGTTGAGGCTGCTGATTTCACACTTGCCCCTCTAATCTATTCATTTATTAGTCAAATAAACTAAAAAAAAATAAAGATTTTTTTTTTTAAAGTTATGTCTTGCTTAAAACCACATGGCTCTAAGGACAGAATTTAAATTCTAAGTTAATTTCAGTTGAAGTTGGAACTTCACACGAGGAACTTGGTGCTGTGTTGCTTGCCCGACTCTCTGACCTTGCTCCCGCTGCTGACTTAGCCGTCTTGCCTCTGTGGTTGTGCCCTGTCGTGGCTGTTTCCTGGACTTGCCACGTATGTCACTCCTCTTTCCTTCCCATGTCCTGCTTTTCCAATGCCTCTCTACCCCCTGTTCTTGGTCTCACTTGTTTCTGCTTCTTTGGGAAGCACGTCCTGACTTTCTTGTCTGACACAGGCCTCTTCTCTGCCCTTTAGCAGCCTAGCAAATGGAATTAAATGCTGGGCTCCCTCAGAGGTAGACTGTCCCAAGTTAGAACTTCTGCTCAGCTCTTTGCTGTAGGTGTTCCTGGGCAACTTACTGAATATCTCTGTTCTCTCATATGTAAAATGAGAATAATAAAAAACAATCTTACCTATTAGTGTTGTTCTAGTGAGAACGAATTAATGTATGTCAGATGCTATGTTAGTGCCGGGCACGTGTGGGTGCCCTCTGAGCACTGAGCTCTCACTGTGCCATGCATACCTCGTTCTCAGTGTAAATTAGGTGGTATTGAATCCATTTTACTTATTCCCTCCTCCTCTGCATTGTGACCTCTTGAGGGCAGGAACCAAATGTTTTTCAGGTTAAGCTTTTTTAAAAAAAATATGTATTGAGCGTTATAAGTCATTGACACTCAGCCAGGTCCAACCTGTGGCCTGTTTTTGTAAGGCCCTGGAGCCTAGGAATGGGTTTACATTTTTGAGGCACTGTTACAAATGAAGGGCAGGGTGAATAATGTGACAGCATGAAGGTTACTAGAATCCAAAACATAGTAACAAGGTTACTAAATCTAGTAGGTTACTAGAATCCTAATCATATTCTAAATAATTTGGCAACTGGGTGTTGGTTGGTTGAAGAGCCTTTGGCTTGAAGCCAGACAGTCAAGTGGTACCTTGAGTGTCATTTGCATAGCATTAGTGTTAGGACAGTGTACCAAAATATCTTTTTCCTAATCTATAAAATAATGACATTTTTAGGGTTTTATGAGGATTAAGAAGGTATCACATTTAAGCTCCCTAACAATGTCTGGTACAGGGAAGGTGTTCAATAAATATTTATATTAAAAAACAAAAAGTAGCATGCACTTTAGGTGTAAAGTTTTTATAGAATCTCAGAACACTGGGTAAGAAGAAATATCGAGCTCAAGCCCTACCGCCTGTGTACGGATTACTTTCTTCCCTGGTATGCTGGGCAGGTCTTCATATCTCAGTTTTCTCCTTTGGGCAAGGTTCAGTAGTAGGTTTTCAGGAAACTTCAGAGTTGAGTAAGATTGTTCAGGGTAGGTTTCGTGGAAGACATGGCAGGAGAGCTTGGTCTTGAAGGATGGGGCAGAATCTGAACATTTGTAGAAGTTTCTGACTTTGGGAACAGATGGAACAAAAAGAAGATGCAGTGCAGTTGCAGAAGATTGTGACTGTGAGTGATTCCAAGGGGTGGGCCAGGGCAGGCAAAGGAATAATGAACTCTGAGGTTGGAAAAGAAGACTGTGACCAGAGAGCAGAGGTCTTGCGTGCCTTGCTGTAGTTTGACATCCCGGTACCCATCATGTGAAATACAATGAAAAAGTTTAACTGGGTGATATGATTAGGTTTTAATATATGTGCTACTTTTAAATAGTTCTGCTTTAATATTAGCTCATTATACTTTTCATCTCTGTTTTGGCTCATTCTCTGTAGCTTTAGAGTCAGTTCCTCTCATCCCTCACATCAGCTTAGACACCTGTCAATTTTGCCTCTACATGTGTGTTGACTGCCTCTGTAACACATGGAGAGTAAGTCCTTGTTGCTGCTGATTTTGCTAAGCCACTATCATCTCTTTCATGGATTTCTGTCACATGTGACCAAAGATCAGCCAGTAAGTTTCCATTCTGTTTCCAGTGTACTTTAAAGCATTCAACACAAACTCTGGCAGCTTTTATTCTCTGAAAATACGAAGTAATGCACACCATTGTCACTGCCCTTGACTCTCACCTCCAAATCGTCTCTGCATTCTTGTTTTCCCACTGTGGACAAAACAGGAATCACTGAAGCACTGAGGCATTGTTTCTGCATTCCCTGTGATGCCTATTAAAACCAGGACCGAGGAGTTTGAAGAGAGGAGTTTGAGGAGAATGAAGCAAGCCACCCTGACGAGGTGGAGCAGAACAGGAGCCATGGTGAACACACGCCGTGCCGTGGAAACAGGCAGGAACAACGCTGAGTCAACGCTTGCTTTTGAAGAATAAAATTATTTAAAACTTATTCTCAGAGACTTATGGCAATATAATGAATTAGCTGCAGAATTCTGTGGAACTCCTACAAATGTCCATTACATCCTTGTACATGTTTTGCAAGCTCAAAATGTGAGGGATCCACCCAGGGCCCCTGACCAGAAAAGTGCATGCTGCCCTAGGGCCTTTGTCCCAGCCACACTCAAAGCCTTGCACAGTGGTGAGTGTTCTGGAAACAAGGCTGGGTTCTTCAGAGTGTGGTGGAGCTGAGATCCCTGCATCGGGCCCTCAGGAAGCCCTGGATGTCCTCAGGGAGGGAGCAGGCTGGGGGAAAACACCATCCAGCAGAGCTCAGCACAGAATGCTCTTCCTTCTTAGCCTTAGATCTAAGTGGAACTTGTGCCCATAGCTCATTCTAAATACAGACTTGAGGGTTTCGATTTATACCTCCTGTGTGGTCTGGGAAACCCAAATCCAAGAATTCAAAAAAGATGACCCTAGTCTAGACTGAGGTGTGGCCTGGGCAAAGGTGTGGCCTTTCTGAAGGAGTATACTTTGAACCCAGGTTCCTCAGACTCCTCTATTCTACGGTGTTCCAGCTGTGAGCCTATAGCCCACGATGACATAACCTGGGAAGAAACAAGGCTACATCAGAAAATTGTAGCAGAACAGCCAGCAATGGAAGTAGGCTCCTTTTACCAGGGACTTCCGATTATTGTAATCATCAGGGTTTTTTTTTCCAGTTAACCTTATAGTGCTATAGTGCTCGAAAGAGGGGATTAAAACAGGAACACAAAACAGACTGCAGAAATGACCAGGCAGATTTGGCAAAACAATTGCTGGAAAGGAAAAAAAAAATTACCATTGGAATTTGGAAACTTGGTAGACAAGTTTATTAGAAACTCAGTGGGCGGTAGGTTAAATGTTTTGAAGAGTGAATTAATGATAGGTCTCAGAAATTTACCAGATGTTTACTAGTGAAACCAGAGTTTGAGGCGAAACTTGATTCTCTGCTTTTGCTGATAGGTAGGATCTGCGTAAGCTGCAGGCCTCTGTGGCTGAGAGTTTTAGTGCTGGCTGCTAATCACAGTAGGGAATGCTTGCTGGCAAGGCAGGATTCTTCTCCACTGCTGTGGCATGTCGCAGCTCTTTGTGCACGCCCTGCTCTCCAGCGTCCTGCAGACACCAGCGGTTCACACCGGCTTCTTCCTGGGTTCTTGCACATTCAAAGAATGAAATTCACAGAGGGCAATAGAGGGCAAGGGTGAAAGGAGCAGAACTTACCCAAGTGAGAGGAGAGAACTCCTGCAGGGTGAGAGGGTATCTAATAGGGGTTGCCACTTAAATATGCTAGTCTAGGGTCTTCTATAGCTACTGGGTAGGAGTATTGACCAATGTCAGGTTTTACAAAAGTGTCAGCGCTGTTGGTCAAAAATATGTGCTGATCAGGTTTTGGGAAAGTACCAGCAATGTTGGGTAGCCCCTGAGCCTGTAGCCTACTCAGGTGTGTCTTTGATCTCTTTTCCTGTCACTTTGGGACAAAGGAGTTGACTGGAGTGTTTGCAGTGTTTCTACAGGTTAATGTAAAGGAGTAGCCTTTACATTTTAAAAAAGCCTTAATTGGGAACCATTAGCTATCTTATCTTATCCCCGCTCTGAAGCAGTGTCTCTAACTTCTGTTAGGGGAATAGGGTGATCACCACTCTGGCATCTTCAGGCTGAAAAGGGACATTGAAAGGGGATGGTAGTCAGGATCCTACAGAGGCCTATGCAACAGCCCCTAGTAGATGGGGATTTCATTTTGAATTCCATTTGTGTGGCCATTTGCTGCTTAGGTATCTCACATATCATAGCAGTGCAGAGGTCCATGGTGGAGGTTGGCAGGGGACTGGGCAGGGATCATATTAAGACAGCAGTGAACAGGACAAGAAATCATCATTTTCAGTAAACAGCACAAAAGCAGTTGGAATTATCAGTCAGTTCATGAAAACGGTGACACAGTGAACTTTAGGGTGTGGTCTCACATGCCACTGATGTGTGAGTGGAGGCCATCGAAGACAGTGCCAGCATCAGCGGGTTGCGAGGAACACACACGTAGCATTTAGTTTTTAAGATGTCTTAGCTGTTTTCTTGCGCTGTAGTTAAGATATCTAGCATCATTTGATTTCTGTAAAACAGCTTTTTCATGAGGGTTACCTGTTTGGTAGAGAGATCCCCTTTAGCTATGTCATGTAGGCTTTCTTGGAAAAGTTGATGAGGACTTCCATGTGACACATTACTTCTCTTCGAGGGATAAATATTGAGGCATAAGTAATCATGCCAGTGAGAAGTAGATGGAGCTTGCCTATGTAGGAGGGTAGGAAGATCTTGAATTGAACTAGAACAAACCTGTGACTGTGGCAGAGCCTTTTGTGATAGTTATCAGAGAGGCACTCCTAAGACCTTCCCTTCATAATCTCCCAGTTTTACTTAACTTTTGAGAGAACTGACAGTCCAGTAGTACATCTCAAGTTACATTAATAGAGCCATTGTTTTCTCTTTTAAAAAAGTCCATGTATGACTTTGTTTTGGTTGTACTCTCCTGCCATGTGTGTAAGACTTCTTAAAAAAATAAATCAATTAAAAATATATAAAGACCTTGTCAGCTGAGATTTGTTAGGAGTCACTCTTGGGAACTTGTGAGAGCCTCTTGGGTCCTTTAGCATTATTTTTTCTTCTTTTAAAAATATTGTTAGTTGTAGATGGACACATTACTTAATTCATTCATTCATTCATTTTTATGTGGTGCTGAGGATTGAACCCAGTGCCTCACACTTGCAAGGCGAGGGCTCCACCCACTAAGCTACAACCCCAGCCCCCTCTAGCTTTTCTTTTAGGCGTGCCATCTGAAAGAATGGGTCAGGGTCTTGCTGTCCACATGTGCTTCCCCCTAGAACCATCAGGGACATTTTCCTCTCCAGGGACCCTTCTCTTTATAGAATTCCCGCTAAGGTCCTCTCCAGGTGACTCACTGAAGTTGCAGGACCTTCAGTGAAGTCCCGTTGTTTCCTGAGTTTTGGCAGACCGAAGAGAGTCAGGGTCACGATGTTGGCTGCTTTATTTTTTGTTGTTGTTCCTTAGCCCTTTTACTTCCCTGACTTTGGTCTCCTATGTTTTAGATTTAAACGTGCAGCAGGCCGGTTTCACCAGTCCTACGGTGGGAGTAATGTGTCTTGACTTTAATGTCTATAATTTTATAGTGCCCCTTTTGTTTAATTAGGGTCATTATCAGTACTAGAAGTTAGCATTATACCCTCTGTCCTGTAGGTGATGGCTTATTTTCTTAACTTAGGTTTTATTAAAAGTAATATTTCTGCAAAACACTAATAAGCAATGGTTATAAAGTTTTACAAGGAAGATACAAAATGAAGTTAATAAGAGAAATAGTGTTAATGATCAGAAATAGACTTATCTAATGTATAAATGCATCTCATTTAAATAAAGCTCAACTAGATGTAAGCCAGGTTTTAAAATGGCAGTGTGGCTCTTTTATGTCAGATACAATGTATAAAAGATAACACTTATTAGTTACCTTGTCTGTATAAAACCAACTAAAACTTTTACTTATGTAACACTTAGACAAAGCTCAAAAACTATTTACTCAAATAAGTTGTCTTATACTTGAATTTGAATTTATATTTAGCAGTTAATGCTTCAGTATTTTAACTTTGTAAATTGATCAGATATCTCTTCTAACAAACATTCATGAAGATTTATCCTATTTATGTTAATTCTAATTTACTTATTCTTAACTGGTAACTTTAGATTACTCATGAAAACCAAGATATCAGATGAACTTAAGCTAGTTTTTTCCTGCCAAAATTTTTTTTTATAAAGCATTGGACATTGCACTTTAAACATTTTATAGAGGCTAATGCTTTCTTGATTGATTGACCACCTAGAAAACATGTAGGTTGGTAATTTCAAAGACATCTTTACTCTGACCAATTTAAATTGACCGTTTAAGTCATCTTAACTAAAAGGCATTTAGATACATTTATTTCATTATTTTTTAAAAAATTTATGAGTACTCATTTATCTATAAGCCAGTTCTGGTATGCTGTAAATGATGTGTAGGCACAAGCTCACATGTAGTCATGATGTACAATACACAGGTATGCACAGATATACATAAAACAGATAGGAAACAAAGATTTGGTAGCTTTTTTACCAGGGATTAGCTCTCCACAGATCAGAGACAAAGAGATCACATAGTGTCATATCAGACTCTTTGGAAATTAAAACTGAGCCCATCACAGATTTTTACAGTAAGACTCAGATAGAGGTATCAGGAGTGGAGCCTGTCGGCCAGGGTGGATAGTGAAACCACAGGGCCCTGTGGCCGCTTGTTCTCCAGGGATGCTTCACTCCCATCGTCATCCCTATTTAAAAAAAATTCCAGTTAGACAAGAGAAGATTGGTCAGGAAAAAAATATTGTGAATTTAGGTGTAGGACCAAAGGTGAATTTGCCAGAAGAACTGAACTAAAAAATGACAGAAGTTTTTCCCAAAAAAATAAAGTGGCCATAATTATTCTAGTAAAAGAATACAAGGAGCATGTGTGTCAGATTAGAAGTGCACTTTGGGATCAGGTTAGAGTCAGCCCAGATATTTAAAGAATGTGGGAGCCCAAGTCCTCAGGATAGGTTTTTTTTTTTTTTTTGCTTTCTTCAACTTGCTTTTATTCTTTTTTTTTAAAATTTATTTATTTATTCCATTTAGGTTTACTTGATAGGTTTTTTTAAAATGTTTTTTAGTTGTATGCAATATCTTTTATTATTTATTTTTATGTGGTGCTGAGGATCGAACCCGGTGACTTACGCATGCAAGGCAAGTGCTCTACCACTGAGCCACCGCCCCAGCCCCCCTGATAGGTTTTTAAGAAAAAGAAACTTGTAAGATCTTTCCATCTCCTTCCCTTGCCTAACTGGAGAGTAGAAAACCTCGTGGGAGTAGGGTGTCGTCCCGTCCCCCCGTCCGTCCCCCTGTATTCCTAGGCCTATCTTGTCTTCCTTACATGAGTTCCTGTGCTTTGGGGTGATGCCTGCTGCATTGTCCTCAGAACAGGATGTAGACCTCCTATGCATTCTCTGAAGTCCTGGCTGGCCCTTCCAGATGCCCTTTCTCTTAGCACTTTCACCCCTACATCACCTTTTTGTTTTGTTTTTAATTTTTTTTAGGTGGACACAATACCTTTATTTTTATGTGGTGCTGAAGATCAAACCCAATGCCTCACACATGCTAGGTGAGTGCTCTACCACTGAGCCACCACCCAAGCCTTCTATGCTACCTTTTTTAGCATTTATTTTTTTTTATTTTTTATTTTTTTTATATCTTTATTTTATTTTTATGTGGTGCTGAGGATCGAACCCAGTGCCTCATGCGTGCTAGGTGAGCACGCTACCACTGCGCCATAACCCCAACCCCTTTTTTAGCATTTAGAGAGGAACTTACTGAGGGAGCAGAATCACAGAGTACAGGAAAGTCCCACAGTGGTTTGGACTTAAACTGGTTTGGGCAGTTGTTCATGCAAGTCTACCTGTAAGGTGCTATTATAATTTGTTTCCCTCAGGGTCCATTGCTCCTTGTCCTCCAGCTGGTACTGGGCCAAGCCCAAGTACAGAAAAATATGTCTTTTCTTCTCGGGGTCAGAGGGTCAAAGGAACCCCCACGTATGCATGCTATGCCAGGTGGTGTGTTACCCATCTGAAAGACAAGAGGGAAGAAGGCGTCCCTTGGCATCCCTCCACTGCCTGAGCCAGATCAAGGTATCCCTTGATCGCCTGTAGATCTCAAAGCTATTGGCAACCACCCTTGAGGCCTGCCTGGGACTCTTGAGCCAGTCGGATTTGTCACCCCTTACCGATGCATCACTCAAAGTTTTCTCACTCAGTTTCCTGTATCTCCTGTGAAACTCAAACATTTGTGACAATGTGTTGAGGCCTGCTCATTGGATTAGTCACTTTTATCAACGTGTGACCCCAAGTCCCTTTTCTTTGTGTCGTTTCCCTCTCAAGAGGAAAAACTCTTGTTTTTCTGTACTGTTTACTCTCCCAGTTATGGAGGCACCAGAGACGGTTGAGCATCACAGAGGAGACAAGCCAGTAGCATTCTCGGGTATTGTTATGCTCGTTTACTCTAGTAGGTAGGAGGGCAGTGCACAAAATGTCTTCCAGCAGTTAAGATGATGAGATCCTAGTGAAACTGACAGGGTCAGAAACCTAGGGAATGGGACCCTTTTTGTGTAGGGGATCACACCAGGGATAAGGATGGTGTTTGGGTCCTAAAAGACTCTGAAAGACTCAGATTCCCAGTAACTGTATCTGTAGGTCCTAGTGAAATAGTTGAGATTTAGAGGGGCATGTCAAAAAACTCGAGTCCACATGGGTTCTGCAGCACACAGGAGAGAAAGGTGTTCTCAGCCAAGGGATAGGAGGACCACTTGGCTCGCGCCCTTGGGACTAGTGGGTCACCTCTTTGCCAAAGACCTTGGATCAGACTAAGACTTCATCTCAGGATTCAGAATCTGTCAGGGTCCAAGTCAGTCTGAAAGTGAAGAAAAGAACCAAACTGTTGAACCAGTCCAGTTAACTTGGTTTGTGTTCTGTCGAGAGTTTGACCAGCATTCCTCTATCAGAGGCAAAGTGGATTGATCAGGCCTCCTCCAGTAAGCCTGTCTCCATGCCTTCAGACCTGTGGCTATACTAACTAACCACTTTTAACTGGCCAACAGGTGACCCACCCTCCCTCCCTCCCTTCTTCCCTTCCTCCCTTCTAACCCCCTCTCCTCCTCCTCCCTCTCCCCTTCCTCCCTCCCTCCCTCCCTCCCTCTCTCCCTTCCTTCCTTCCTTCCTTCCTTCCTTCTTCTAAAAGGAGTAGAGAACTCCAGAAAATAAAAGCAGCAGTTCTGTTTGTTCCTTTCACTTACCCTTCCGAACTGTCCATTCATGGTTGCCAAACGATGAAACTGAAGTTTGAGATGAAACTCCACTTGTTCTAGCAGGTTGGGTCTGCATAAGCTGCAGGCCTGTGCAGCTAAGAAAGCTAGTTTCAGGGCTCTCGGAGCTAATCACAGCAGGGGATGCGTGCCAGAGTCAGCTCTGAGGGTCGCAGCCAGCAAAGCTGGGTTCTTCTCCGCTACTCTGGGAGGGTATGTGGCAGCTCTTAATGTGGACCGTGCCCTCCAGAGTCGGCAGACGCCAGCAGCTCACTGCCAGTTTCTTTCCAGGTTTTTGTCTGGCAGATTCGGAGAATGAAATCCACAGACAGCAAGACAAGAGTGAGAGGATAGAATTTAAGTGAGAAGAACAGAGATAACGCTCTTGCAAGGCAAGAGGGCTAAGAGGGGTTGCCACTTAAATGTAGTATTCTAGGGGCTTGCATAGCTACTGGGTAGGGGAACTGGTCAAAATCTGTGTTGATCAAGTCTTGGAAAAGTACCAGCACCATGGCTTAGCCCTTGAGCCTACAGACTTCACTCTCTGGTGTGTCTTGCTTCCCTTGTCCCACCACCGTGTGGCAGAGGAGTTGGCCGAAATGTTTCTGCGGGTTAACTTCATGGAGTAGCCTTTACATTTAAAAAACAACAACAACAAAAAGCCCTAATTGGGACCCATTACCTGTCTTGTCTTATTCACCGTTACAGATGAAAAAATAATATGAAAGAGCATTGAAGAAGAGAATAGGAGGTTTTAAATGAATCTACTTGGGCTTTTAGAAGAATAGGACAGTTTTTAGTATCTATTTCAAATGTATTGTAACAGAATTTTCTAGAATGATGAAAGTCATTAACTCTCAGCTTTCAAAACACAGCGAAACCCCAAGCAGGATTGATAAAAAATTCTTCACCTAGACATATTATAATGAAATTGCAGAAAATCAAATATAAAGAGACTATCTTAACAGGAAATAGAAGCAAGACATGGTGGTGCACACCTGTAATCCCAGCGACTGGGGACTGACAGGAGAATGGCAAATTTGAGGCCAGTCTCATCAGTTTAGCAAGACCTTGTCTCAAAATAATAAAAAGAAAGGTTGGAGATGTGGCAGAGTGCCCCTGGGTTTAATCCCCAACGCTGTGTGTGTGTGTGTGTGTGAGCACGTGGGTGGTGGGGGGTGGGTGGAGGGAGCTGGGATAGAGAAAATAGATACTTGCTCATGTAGGAGCCACATTTAACAACACTCAGTAGCAACTCTAGAAGCCTAAGGACAAACTGTACAATGGTGGGAGAAAATAACTGCCAACCTTAAAAATGTTTCCCACTAAACTTTTATTTAGGAATAAAGATGAAATAACATTTTTGGACAGATAAAATGAGCTGGCTACCATCATACCTTCACTAAAGGAACTTTTCAAGGATGTATTTGAGAGAAGGAAATTGAACTCAAAAGGAAAGATTGAGGTGCAAGAGGGAATGGTGAATAAAAAAATTGGTAACATGGGCAAATCTAAGCAAGCTGTGTACTCTTAATTTAAGACCTTGGTACGCGGTAAATGCTTTTGTAATACATCATTCATCAGTTTTCCTGAAATAGTATGTTTTCACATCCAACCATGGACAACAATGGGATTATTCAGAATTTTAAAAGAAGTTAGAATCTTAACAGGACTCCAAACATGCTTAGTCCTGTTCTGCAAAGTTAAGCAGTACAGACATCTCTAGGATATGATGTGGAATGGCTGGGGTTTCTTGTAGAAAATATGTCTACTTACTGGCTGCTGAGCAGATTTTAAGTTCAAAATTAACTGACTCTGCCCTCTATTTACCAAGGTCCTGAGTGTCAGTGTTGATTTATGGTTTGAGTCTGGAATGTCTGCTTACAATATTCATAGATTTATCACCTATTAATTAGAAGTCAGTTCTAAATTTGTTTCTGAGAACCTATGCTAATCTTGAAGAAACGTTACAAACAGTGAAATAGAACTTGATGCTCTTCGCCAGGTCAGGAACTTCACAAACCAGAAGCTACTCATTCATTATTCCATATGGCTCTGAGATTGAAGGAAGTGTTTGTGAGACATTGTTTTGTGAACAGTTGAACCTCAGGCAACCAAAGGAGGGAGTACACTTACAGTAAGATTTTTTTAGACGGCTGCCTTTATTGAAAATCAAAAGTTTTCTGTATACAGATTCCTTTTTCCTGAAAAAAGGAGTTTTTATTATAGACTTAATATCCTTGATCTAATATTTGTCAGCTTTCTCAGCAACATTCATTCAACAGACATTTTTGAGCATTTATTAGGTTCTAGGAGACTAATAGTGTGCCTGTGCTCAAGAAGTGTAACTTCTGGAGGGGTGAACAGAGATCAGATTAGGAGTGCGTAGAGGAGAGAACATCATAGCGACCTGGGAGGGAGGATGCATTCTAGATTAAATAGTAAGGGATGCCTCTGTGGAGGTGCATTCAGACAGGCTGGAATGGTGAGAAGCCACCAGGGCAGAAGCATCCTCAGACGAGGTAACAAATTGCAGAGGCCTCAGGTGCCTGTAAATGAGCATGGTGTGTGCTCCCTTTGCTACTAGTCCTGAGAGGGTACATTGACAGATGGGACCTGGCATATTTTGTGGGAATTGATTTTGATTTTTATGATGGTATAGAAACCACACTAGATTGTCATAGCTTAAATGCTATCTGTTTTATTTTTTTGGTCCTGGGGATTGAACTCTGGGGTGCTTTATGACTGAGCCACATCCCCATCCCTTTTTATTTTATTTTTATTTTGAGACAGAATCTCACTAAATTACTGAGACTGGCCTTGAACTTGGGTCCTCCTGCCTCAGCCTCTCAAATTGCTAGGATTACATGTGTGCACTACGACGCCCAGCATTAAGGGCATCTTTTGCTAATTCAAGTGTTGTGAGTTATCCTAATTTTTACCCTGTTCTGTATTTAGCCAGTAGAACTCAAACCCAGTTTAAACATTTGTTCTAATATATGTGTTTTATTGGCTGGATTATAGTCTGTTCTCATTTAGATATAAAAATGTAGAAATATTTGTGATATAAAAACATTGAAATATTTGTTCAACTTAATTGAATCATACATCTAGGTTTTTACATAGGGAGACAAAAGATAATAACAAATAGATACAGAGGAGACTTTAAAGGCAGTACCTGAAACCACAGACTTGCATTTTAAGCACTTAGACTGTTTTCTTTAGAATAAAATTTGTTCTATATCTAATAATTTATAGATTTTCTACATAAGAAAATCTTAAAATTGTGTGAAAACTACCTTTTCTCTTTTGTGTAATACACTTATGCGTGTGCCACTTTGCCAAAAAATAAAGACATTTCGTAGCATTTACTCAGATGATAGCTTTCAGATGTCTGTTGTAGCCTTCTAGTCAACCAGCCTAAAATTTCTAATGGTCAGTCATGTCTGATTTATCTTTCTGGCCACATGGAGCAGAGTACAGTGCCCAGCACATTATAATCTCATGGCATTACTTGTTCAGTGAATGAATATGCAAACATTAATTGTAATATTATCTTTTGGGAAACTTACTCATAATCAGTATACCTAAAAAGACTGATATAACATTGATCACTTTTTTACAAGTCACTTTATGAACTTGTTGGAAAACAAGTATTTCTGAAGGGAGAGGTCCACATGGAGAACAGTCATCTAGACCAAGAGTCAGAAAATAGATTGGGATTCAGCCTTGCCATTCATGTCCTTGAGAAATCATCAGCCTGCTGCATCATTTCCTTGTTTACTTAACAAAGGGGGCATTGGTTGGTGCCAACATTTCTTTCTACTCTAAAACTCTAATTTTTATCCTTTATATCTGCAAGAACTAGGAGAGATAAAGGCTGCCTTTTATGTTAAATTTGATTCTGAATATCATGATAAAGAAGATAGTTGTGCTTAAATAATTTTCATTAAGTGATAAAGGCCTGGAACAGGTTTGATGGTAGTGGGCACAAGCTGATCATAGTTATCATTGTAATGCCACTTGTATTTTCTTTAATGGCTTGTGTTCATCTGCCTGTCTAGCATTTTCTCTTGGGATAGACAAGTGATGTCTTTGCAAAAGTGGATTCAGGCAGTATGGTACAACTTCTGGGTGCTGATGGTATCTAACAAGAAGAGATTGCTTAAGGAGGATGGTCTGTACATGGGGAAAATACTTAAGATTTTAATTTTTCAGTTTGGTGAGGTGTCAAGTGCTTCTCTCTTTCACACTTGAGTGTTGCAGTCTCCTTAATAGCAGGTTAACACAGTGCTAAAGTTTTCCAAGGAGAAAATAACATTCCGTTACCAGCACATGAAAGTGTAGCACAGACACTTTTGCCTCCCAGTCTTGAGGCCCAGGAAAATTGAGCAACAGTTCTGAGGGTGTGCTAGGTGTGCTTGCCTTCCTTCCTGGCGGACACAGTGAAGTTCAGCTGCCCTGTGGCATGCTGCTGGCGCGGGCTCCCAAGATCTGGCGTGCCTCTTTTACTGCCTGACTCGTTTTCCTTTAGAACCATGTTAAAAAAGTGTGCGTGCATACATACACAGCACAAATACCCACCTTCACTGTCTCTTAGTGCTCCTAGGCGGGAGAAGGGCTGCTGAAGTTTCTTAGAGGTGAAGTGCATGGCACTTCTCCACTTACTCTTCCTTAGTCTCCATCGTTGCTATCTTTAGTCTCTTTTTGTCCTACCTGTTTTATGAGGAGGAGAAGCAACAGCAGACCACATACTAATTTGGCAGGATTTTGATTTGATTTGCCTAAAATGTGCCGTATCTTGTAATCCATTACCACTCATTGCCTGGAGTTTTGCCCTCACTTTTCACTTTCAAGGTTGTTGGCGACTGTTAGGAATGCTGGGTTTACTCTCTGGAACACTGAGGCAGCTTTAGGAATTTTTGCTATCATTTTCTTGGAGTCTGAACACGACCTCAGAGGCCACCGTTGTACTCAGGTTTTTCTCCTACTCGTTGGTCGGAGCCAGTTCCTTAGGGCCCTCACAGGCAATGTCATGAGGGTGGGCTGTGGAAGGCTTTTGTCTCTTAGGGAGGCCGGAGGACCCCCCCCCGCCCCGCCCAAGGAGCACTGTGAGGGTTTGTGTCGTGAGTTGTCGAGTGAGTTTGAATATGAAGCACAAGAGAGGCTCTAGAGCTGCTGCTTCCTATGAAAGATGATTTAGAAAGCATCTGTCGTGACTGCTGTGTGATGCTTGTATTTTGTCCAAATGTAAACATTACAAATAGACGGTTTTCTTCAGTTCACGTAAAGTCATCATGTGGATAAAAAATTTACCCTACTAGGGGAAACAAATTATTGATGAAGACTCAGGAGTAAGGATAGCAATTTGGAAGTTCATCCAGTTAGTCTTTTCGCATTCATGTAAAATGAGGCTGGGAGCCAGACGCGGTGGCGCACGCCTGTAATCCCAGCACTTAGGGAGGCTGAGACAGGAGAATTGCAAGTTCAAAGCCAGCCTCAGCAACGGCGAGGCGCTAAGCAACTCAGTGAGACCCTGTCTCTAAATAAAACACAAAATAGGGCTGGGGATGTGGCTCAGTGGTCGAGTGCCCCTGAGTTTAATCCCTGGTACCAAAAAGTAAAAAATAAAATGAGACTAAAACTCAGACCAGAGAGAGAGATGGTTGGTCTCATTGCTAAGTAACTTGACTTTATATTTGAAAAATCTTCCTCTGTATTTGTGTGTTTCCTTTTAATTACAGAACTTTTTCATATCATAACAAGTCCTTGTGTTTACACCAGTATCATCATTCCTGCTTAAATAATTCTTACTTGTTTTCAACCTTTCCTATAATTTTCTCTGTTGAATCTTTTTTTTTTTTTGGGTACCGAGGATTGAGCCCAGGGGTACTCGACCACTGAGCCACATCCCCAGCCCTATTTTGTGTTTTATGTAGAGACAGGGTCTCACTGAGTTGCTTAGCGCCTCGCCCTTGCTGAGGCTGGCTTTGAACTCGCGATTCTCCTGTCTCAGCCTCCCAAAGTGCTGGGATTACACGCATGTGCCACCGTGCCTGGCTTCTCTGTTGAATCTCGTTTTAGGATCCTGAGTAGTTTATCTTAGATCTTTGTTATCTGAAGCAAAGAAACTTCTTTTTTTTTTTTATCTTTATTTTATTTATTTTTATGTGGTGCTGAGGATCAAACCCAGTGCCTCGCGCATGCGAGGCAAGCGCTCTACCACTGAGCCACAATCCCAGCCCCCGCAAAGAAACTTCTTTTGAGAGGTTATTTGTAATGAGATAATAAAACTGACTTCACAGCATTGCTTCCCCTTAGTTAACACTGATTTTGTTAAGAAAGTGAAAGTGTGTGGTCAGGCACAGGGGTGCATGCCTGTAATCCCAGCGACTTGTGAGGCTGAGGCAGGAAGATTGCAAGTTTGAGGCCAGCCTCAGCAATTCAATGAGGCCCAAAGCAACATAGTGGGACCCTGTCTCAAATAAAAAATAAAAAGTGCTGAGGATGTGCCACAGTGGTAAAACACCCGAGGTTCAATCCCCAGTACCATTAATTAAAAAAATTGGTCAGATTCTTGGAAGCCAACCAAATATATTAGGAAAATAAAGAATTCAGCTAAAAATTTTTAGTCAATAAAAAGAAATTTACAAAACCTTTTTGTGTTCCTTTAAAAAATAGAAACAAAAAAAAGTGTACATGGTAACTATTAACCATTTGGTTTGGCTTAAAAGCCCCCCCCCCTTTACCAACATAATACGTGTATAGTTACAGCTACAAATGGAATAAGTATCCAGCATATTCCAAGCACTGTCAAATAAAATAGACTATTTGAACTTTAATGATACGTACCACAAAGGCTGATTTTTGAAAAATTATGGGCTAGAAATGTTGGTACAGATCTTTAAGTATATGACAGAATTGATACGCAAGAATGAAAGGAATAGCTGAAATTAAAATCTATAACTTAATAACCGCACACTAAAAATAGGACCAGATTTTGGAAATTCTAGCTTGTACGTAATAAACATGTATAATAGGAGTTTTGCAAAGTTGCCAAACATTGTGTGGCAGTCACATTTATTAGCAGAAAACTGAAGTAAATAATCCTGAGTAAACTCTGGTCATTTTCTAAGTTTTGAACACAAAATTAATCATTCTTGATAACTTACATATTTGTCATTGATCAGTTGCTTTCTGCCTTAGGTAATTGACTTAAACACAAATGAATTACTTGGCTCATATGAGTGGAGACCTGATGCTTCAGGGGCAGTAGGACTGGACTCTTGTTGACCCTGTTCTCAGGTTCTTTTCCTCCTGGTTGCTCAATAACTGCAAGCAGCCACCAGGAAACAGGCTTCCTCATTCATGTTGAGAGAGGAGAGCAACCACTTGGTGCTGCTTTAAAACGGAGAGGTGCTATCCCAGAAAGGTGGCAGAGACTCTTTCCTTGACCAGATATTCACTCCTGAACCAGGCCCTTCCTTTGAGCTGAGATCATTTTCTACCTGTCCCTGCCTCTTATTCAGGAATAGTTGGAGTGGCAGCCCAGCATGTCCTGCTGGGCTGTGGCAACAGAACTAGCATTTCTGGATCAGTTCTGTAATATTCCTAGTGGCACAAAGACTGCATTAGCAATTTCTGGCATAAGAAAGAAGTGGGCTAAGTATGGACCCTAAAGAACACTGACCCTTAAACAGAGATGGAGAAATAGGAGCCTGTGGATCTGTTTGCTATTTATTGGGCTGCTGCTGCTTTGAGATAATAGTGATCACTCAGGATTCGTTTCTTTTGCGTTTCTTTTTCCAAGAGAGAACAAATGCTGGCAGTACATTATGCTTAAAAATCAAGAGTTGTATTTGTTTATTCCTTAAGTTAAAAGGCTCCTTAAATATGTAGATAAAACTCGGGGGCTGGGATTGTGGCTCAGTGGTAGAGCGCTTGCCTCGCATGCGTGAGGCACTGGGTTCGATCCTCAGCACCACATAAAAATAATAAAGATATTGTGTCCATCTACAGCTGAAAAATATTTTTAAAAAATATGTAGATAAAACTGTACCTGTGATGCAGCCATTTCCTAATTTAAGAAAACAAAAGAAATGTACACTTTTTCTGTTTCCTACTTTGTATGTAAATCCAAGAATCTGACCTTTGAGAGATTTTCATCATTATTTCTTATCATAAAACAGATTATAAGATAACTCTGGGAATAAGTAAATAAACACTTCCTTTGAATTTCTTTCTTTTTTGGAGGGATCTTTTTTGTTTTGTTTTTCTTGTATGTCTGGTCTTCAGATTCACTTAAAATGTCTTATCACAGTGCTAGTGATTACAATGCCAGGGCCTTGTGCATGCTGGACAAGTGCTCTACTACTAAGCTATACCCTTCCTTCAAGTATGTATGTATTCATACACACACACACCCTACCCCATCCCTTGTGCTACTGGGGATTGAACCCAGGGATGCTCTACAACTGAGCTACATTCCCACCTCTTTTTATTCTCCTTTTGAGACTGGTCTCACTAAGTTGCCCAGTCTGCCCTTGAATTTATAATCCTCCTGCCTCAGCCTCCTGAGTTGCTAGAATTTTAGGTGTACACCACCTGCCAAATATAATTTCAAAAGTACATTTTCCAAGTGTGACACTGAAGGCATTTAGCTAGCTACTTAATTGTGAACTGCAGAAAACTATTTGTTTGGATTGAATTAATCAATTTTAACAGCATGTTCGATTTATCCAGTGACTGTTTTTCTCTTAAATGTGTGTGTCTTTGGTCACTTTAATGTCACTAGCTTAGCTGTTCTTTGAAATGTTTGCTGCCCATTAGAAATATGGAAGAAGTTGTAAGTGGGCATACTGAAGTTAAGGAAGAACGAAAGCCATAAAGGCTCATGAGTTAGATATTAAAGAATGTATCCTTGCATGTTTTTAAGGAATTCTTAGAAATAGTGAAGGATGTTAAAAATTATGACTCAAGACCGGGCGCAGTGGCACATGCCTGTAATCCCAGCACTTTGGGAGGCTGAGACAAGAGGATCGCGAGTTCAAAGCCAGCCTCAGCAACAGCGAGGCACTAAGCAACTCAGTGAGACCCTAAGCAACTCAGTGAGACCCTGTCTCTACATAAAACACAAAATAGGGCTGGGATGTGGCTCAGTGGTCGAGTGCCCCTGAGTTCAATCCCCAGTACCAAAAAAAAAATCATGACTCAGACTTCACATTCCCCCAGCACATGTCGACTGCCTTGCTGCCTGTCCATGACGTCCTCAGTGGTTGTGAGTGGAGGTGGATTGAGGTCCTACGTGAAGAGACACTTGATTTCCTTGATGTTTGACGTGTGTAGGAAAGACTGGGTGCTGACCACTGCTGATCTCTGCACATCTTTTACTCAGAGTTCTCTACTAGCCAGGACTCCATTCAGGAGGCTAGTGAGTTCTTTGCCTTTTATTTTGTTTGCATCCTCAGTTCTGAGGAATGGGCTAAAGCTTTGTTTTCTATTCCATTATTCTCCATTAGTCATTCCCTGAAGCCAGGCACTGTAAACCAGTGATTCTCACCCTTCAATGTGCACTTGGGAATTTTTTTAAACACAGATTTCAGGGATCTTTACTCTCAGAGTTTCTAATTCATTATATCCAGGGTGGGGCTGGAGACTTTGTGTTTCTTTAAGTTAATGGGTTGATGGTGCTGCTGCTGACCCTGGTACTGCCTTTTGAGAATCACTGTCATAAAAGCATCTAATGTTTTTTAATTTTTAATAAAACGAAGGAATAGTCACATCAAGGTTATATAAGAAACAAATGCACTGTATTTACTACTATTAGGATCAGATTTCCTTCTATTTCTCCCTCTCTGGTATTGCTTATTACATTAAGAGACCCATAGGGAGTATTCACTTAAAGCTTTGTTTCTTTAGTTAGAATTACTATGAAATTTGATGATTGGCATCTTGTAACTTTTTACTGATATATTACTACAGCTAGGCTGAAAGACTCCTTTGGACTAGCAGAAAATGCTTTGCTTTATTTTGATTGATATTTCAAGCAAAGAAATTTTTCCTGTGTTTTGTATTTGTTCTTTACTAAGAGACTGTGATTGTTACTTTACTCGGGGAGTGTTGAAACTTGTTAAACCAACTAGTGTGCGGGCAGTGCCACCTTTCTGCCATTCCCAGCTGTGCTGTCCCTGTGGGCACTCAGTGGGGCTAGCAGGAGTATTCTAAGGACCACACCTGGCTTATTTGCATCCAATTTAAGTTGGGAGGAATTTCAAAAGGATAAAAGATCTCTGATGTTCCAGGAGACCGCCAGAAAGAGCTTGTCCCTTTGTAACTATACATTGGGAGGGGGCTGGGATTTCCTTATTCATCACAGGGCTTGCTCTGGGGTAGTGGACGTGTTAGAGTGCAAATCTGTATATTTAACATGTCTCCATGTCTTGCGCTCCCTTTTTCTTAAATTGTTATTTTGTTTTGCTCATGTTTTAAAATTTAAAGATTTTTCATTTTTATAAACAACTTAATATAGATCAGAATTTTTCAAGAGAAAATTTGTTGCTTTTAATTTGTATTATATAATAAAATTTTAGAAACTTTTGACCACTATAAGAGACTTACAGCAGACTTTTATGTTGATCCCTGCTTTCCAGTATTATAACCCACTATAATCCCCTTCTCACAAAACAATTCCATTTTAAGAAGTTTATTCTCACCAAACGACCTAAAGTTCTGTTAAATTTTACACTTAAAAAAATTAGGAAGCGGGGCTGGGGCTGTGGCTCAGCGGTAGAGCGCTTGCCTCGCATGCGTGAGGCCCTGGGTTCGATCCTCAGCACCACATACAAAGTAATAAAATAAAGACATCATGTCCATCTACAACTAAAAAATTAAAAAAAAAAAATTAGGAAGCTACATACAAGTTTCTAGCTACATAGCATTCTCAAGCCTAAATAGGACAATGCCGTAAGAGAAAACTTTGGAAAACATTTCTAATATAACTCAACATTGTACAAGAATATAATTGAATTTCAGTCTTTGTGATTTCAGTTTGAGGTACTTATCACATGAAAAAAATATTCAGAGATACTCAGTTGCTCAGTTTAGCACAGCTCAGTCCCTTTGTCTTCAGTTCCCTCCCACTAGTAGCTGTCAACAGGCCTTCTCCAAGTCCTTTGGCCATTCCAGACCGTAGCACCACTATCCACAAAATGGGAATAATATTACCCAAGTCACGGCGATTTTGTAAGAAGTGAATGAAATGACACATGTGAAAATATCTCCAAAATATACACACGTGTACTTACATGAATAAAACTGTGTGTTTGGGGGGTGTCGGATTTGCTGCTTCCTCAAGTATGGCTTAGTGAGAAGGTAACTGAAATAGCTGTGAATAATGTTTAGAGATTTGCCTCAGTAGATTTGACTGAACATTCTAGAGGTAAAAACAAAGAGACTTTAAACTATTTACACATTTAAACTGTTTACACCTTTGAATCTAACCTGTTTGCTCTGAGTTTCACGAAAATAGGAAAGGACTGAATGTGTAGGAGAAAAAAGCCTGGAATAGTGCATGACTGCTAAGTCTGGTTATGTAAGATCCAGATGTTTCCACTAATTAGTTTTACTACTCAATCGTTGTACTAATTTTATGCCAGTTAGTCTAACCATACTCATTCAAAAGTAGATATGTAGTACAGGTGTATAGCAAATAAGAGCCAGTGCTTGTGCCAGTTGCTGTTTGGTGGAGGCTGTTGAGCTCCCAGCTGGTCAAGGTTCTGAGACTTCCTGATCAGTGTGTGAAGGTGACTTTCCACACCGGTGTTTGCCGAGTGTTGACCTTTCCTTTCTCAGCAAAAACTGTAAATCCTGTATTTTTTTCCCCCCAGAATACAACAATAGCATTAGTCTCTCTATACCTACCATATGTATATAAAGCCAATTAAAGTAGGTTCTTATAAAACTGGAAGCCACTTTGTTTTTACTTCACAATGATAGCATCCTGTACCAATCTACTATACCTGTCATATGTATGTGTATATAAGCCAATCAAAATAGGTTCTTATAAATTTGGGGGGGGGGTGACTGCTAGAATTAGAAGCTAGTTTGTTATTAGTAAAATATACCCTTTAAAGAAAGTCTTTAGGTATACTGTGTGGCCAGCTTTCTCCAAGAACAGTGCCTGTGCAAAGAATGCCCCGTGTGCTCCATGCTCCTTTAGCAAGGCCAGGACCAGTACCTCTGCTGCGGGAGGATGAAGTGGGCCCAGGCCTGCTGCCTGCCTCAGGGAGCCGAGTGTCTCTGTGGGTCCTCACTGTACATGATCATCCCCCCTTAAAGTGTGAGGTTATTTCACGCAGCTTACTCAGTTTTGCCTTTTTTCTCTTTTTGTATTCATAGACTAGAAAACTGAGAAGAGCTTTCCTGCTTTTTTAATTACCAAAGTACTCTGTTTTCAGTGAATCAGTTGAAAGAAAGAATGCAGTCTTTCTATACCTGGTAAATATTTTCTGCTAAATAAAGCTATTAATTTGGTAGCTGCTGATAAATCCAGGTATTAATGATGATTGCATTTTATTTAGTGGAATGATTATTAAAATGGCTTGTCAAGTTTTTCTTTTCATTTTTATCTCTGAAGTTTGCTTGCCATTTGTTGATACGGTGGAGTGATGCTTGGGATGCCTATGGCTTAGTCAGCAGTGAAAAGGGTTGGCCCTTGTACTTGGATCTTGATTCTGTGATAATTAAATATTAGCACTACTCCTTGTGTGGTAGTTTCATCAAAGCACTTTGCAAATAATAGTTTTATAAAATCAATCTAATAATCCAAACAAACCTACATTTTATGAATGACCTATATTAGAGAGGTTCAGTAACTGGCTTAAAGTTCATCTGGCTAGTGTGGCACCAAGATCAGATCTAGGTCAGAATCTATGCACTTTTGAATGTTTTCATTTTCAAGTACCTTATATGTAAATTAGAATGTCTAAAATAAAAAACCATAGTGACATTTCATATGGATTTTCCTTTTGTCATAACTTAAAATATTAATGTGGAACAGAGAAGACATAGTAGTTTAATCTGTTCTGTTTAAAATTATATTTTATTAGTTTAACACCACTGTTAACAACCACTAGTTAACTGGCATGTGCCTTTGCAACTTATACGTACTATTTTATTTAAACCTAGAAGGACCCTTGAGAGCATCACAGTGCCTGTTTTACAGATGAGGAAACTGAGGCTCAGAGAGAGTCAGAGAGCATAGGATGCTACACTACATTCAAAGGCCACTACTGAACTGTGAATTCTTTTCGGTTTTGGAATTAGTTTATCCAGTGGTAAATACAGTCCATTATGGAATCATTTTCTCTTTTAGTTCACTTGTGAAAAAATCTGAGCATTTTAGAAATAGTCATGAGGTAGTGCTGGGAACT
>CM053410.1:88366267-88403203 GCA_028644305.1 Xerus rutilus | reverse complement strand
AATGTTTTTCTTACATTAGGGGAAAATCTTGAGAGTTGTATTTATTAAATATTTATCAAGGGGCTGGTGGAATCGCTTAGTGGTAGTGTTGGCTTAGCAGGTACAGGGCCCTGAGTTCAATGTTCAATACTGCCCCCCACCCCAAAGAAAAACATATATCAAGAGGTGGTAATGATGCCAAAATCATTTTTATAATTCCTGATTATTCCAAATACTCTTAATTTTACAAACAATCTTGGGAAACTACATAATCTCCATTTTTCAAATGACGAAATTAAGGATCAAATGTTACGGAGTTTCTAGGAATGCCATAACAGTTCCATAAGTGAAGCTGCTTTAACAACAGAAATTCATCATCTTACAGTTCTGGAGGCAGGCAGTCCCAAGATAAGGTGTTAGTAGAGTTGGTTCTTTCTAGGGCTGGAAAGGAGGATCTGCCCCAGGTGTCTCTGCTTCCTTCTGTGTTCAAATTTCCCCCTTTATAAGGACGATGATTGTGTTGGATCAGTACCCACACTGATGGCTGAATCTTAATGTGATCACATTGCAGAGGCCACATTTCTAAATTGTTTTATCTAGAGGTACAAGAGCTTTGGACTTTTAACATCTTTTGGGGAGACATAGTTAATCCATAATAGTAAGTCTTTTGCTCAGGGTCTCTTTAAGTGGGAAAGTTGGACATATCACATTGTAGTGCCACCAAAATGTTTTAAGGAACATGACAATGTATCTATACTCAGAGATTTAAAATTCATTTTCTAAGCCAGACACAGTAGCACACGTCTGTAATCCCAGCTACATAGGAGGCTGAGGCAGGACGGTTACAGTTTCAAGGCCAGACACAGCAACTTAATGAGAACCTGTCTCAAAATAAAAAATAAAAAGGGCTGGGGATGCAGCTCAGTGGTAGAGTGCCCCTGTGTTCAGTAATACAGGAAAAATATCAAGTCGAATCAAACTCTAATATCTTCTAATATTGTCTTATATCTGGGAGATTTTATTTAAAATTAACTGAGTTTCTAAGACATTTAATAGAATTTGGGGGTATAATAGTTTTGAGCTTTGTTTCTTTCTTCAGATAACAAATGTAATGACATCAACTATGAAAAGTTGTTCAGGGCCCAGTGCTCAGAT
Source organism: Xerus rutilus (assembly GCA_028644305.1). Classification (NCBI taxonomy): domain Eukaryota; kingdom Metazoa; phylum Chordata; class Mammalia; order Rodentia; family Sciuridae; genus Xerus; species Xerus rutilus. The sequence continues at coordinate 88,402,069 of CM053410.1, read as the reverse complement.
CTGAGTTTCAATCCAAACCTCCATTACTCAAATGTGTGACTCTTTTCCGTAGCTCTCGTGCTGTTTCTCAGGGCACTGCACGCTGCTGAAGGTGCTCTGACCATGGAGCAGCCCTGCGGTTCACAGCTCTTTTTTTTTTTTTTTTAATACTGGGGATTGAACTCAGGGCACTCGACCACGGAGCCACATCCCCAGCCCTATTTTGTGTTTTATGTAGAGACAGGGTCTCACTGAGTTGCTGAGCACCTCGCCATTGCTGAGGCTGGCTTTGAACTCACGATTCTCCTGTCTCAGCCTCCCAGAGTGCTGGGATTACAGGCTTGCGCCACCGCGCCCAGCTCGTTTCACAGTTCTTTAGGAACCCTGGCATTGCCAGTGTTAACATCCATCTTCCCTTGTGATCAGGTTTTAAGAAGAATGGGGGAGGTAAAGCTACCATAGGATGACAGTTTGTTGATTACTTATTCTTTGCTAATTTTAGAAGAATTCAGACTTATCAAGGAAAGCTGAAAGTATAGTATTGTGCCTTACATGCAGCTGTCGTGTCTTCACTGGTCACCCGATGGAAGATGGAAGAGTTCTCAGCCTGCTGGCTTCCAGGACCTGAGCTCTGGAGTTGTGCAGTTTGTAGGTGCAGCGTTTGGGCTCGACCCATGTCTGGACGCAGGTCCTGCTAGCTGGTGGGGTGTCTCAGAAGTGGCCTGTATCCTCATCACACTCTTCCGGTGGTGCACCAATTGGATTTGCCGTGCCCATGTGCTAGCTTTGATCCCTTGGTTAAGGCATGGCTTCCTGGCTTCTCCACAGTGAAGTTGCACTGAAGTATTTTGTGGGGAAAGTGTAAATTTTCATTATCCAGTTTTCATCCACTAGATTTAGCATCTGATATTGTTTCTTGACTGAACTAATTATTATTATGATAGTTTTCAAATGTGGATTTTCTGATTTTATTTTTTGCTTTATTGTTTGGCATTCTTTAAGGAAAACTTTATTTATTTATTTACGTCCACATGGATGGACTCATGGGTTCCTGCGAGTAATGGTTATAATTCATTCATTGTTGTTTTTATTTATTTTGTTCCGGTTATCCAAAATCTGATGAGAAACCCTTTAAGCTGGCTTCTGTATCTTTTCCATGTATTATCATATTTTCTCCCTTTGTCTTTTAAAGCACTTCCACTAGTAGTTTCTTTGAATGGAGAAAGTGGTTTTCCATATCGGAGAATATAGCACTTACACTCATCACAGGGCACAGTTACTCTCAGGTCCTCAGAGGACAGCCAGAGAATGGATATGTGGATATGTGTGAGTCTCTTTATTTCTTTATCTATATACTTTTAAAAACCTGAGTTCATACCAGAACCTGTATTTTCAACTCAGTATTGTAGAGTGCTTTCCGGGTTTTAATTCTCTTCTCCAGCACTGATAAACTTAACTCATGTTGTCCTTAACATATTTACTTAGTAGATTAATCTTTGAATCTAGGCAATATTCTGGTAAGAACAACGAGGACCTTTAATGTTCTTTAATTCTGGTCCAAGTTTTCTCAGCTCTGAATTCTTTTCATAGAACATTATTTATGAAAGAAATATACCAAACTGTAAGATGAATTCCAAAAAACTCAAGTAGTTATTAAGGTAATTTATATATGGACATTTTCTTACTAGGGAATTACCTAGGAGTATTGGTTATCTTTAGCATTTATTAGAGAAAAAAAAATTTTTTTTTAGTAATTAAAGTAATCACTAAAAAAACAGAGAAAAATTAACTCCCAAACTGTTAGAAGGAAAAAAAAGACAACTAAAGAAAATGTCTGTAATATAAACCAGAGAAGAAGGGCAGGGGGAACAACAACAAAGAACTGATAAGGCAAAATAAACTATAAGGTGATATGGTGGCAAAAGGCCAACTAGAAAAATAACCACAAAGAAAACAATGGCCTAAACAAGCCCAGTAACAGCACATGTTCAGGTGGAATTCTTTACCGGTCAGAAACACATCAGGTCTTTTATAAAAGACATATCTAAAACCAAGTGACATAGAAATGATGGTTAATAGCCGAGCATGGTGGCGCAAGCCTGTAATCCCAGCACTTAGGGAGGCTGAGACAGGAGAATCGCAAGTTCAAAGCCAGCCTCAGCAATGGCGAGGCGCTAAGCAACTCAGTGAGACCCTGTCTGTACATAAAACCCAGAATAGGGCTGGGGATGTGGCTCAAGTGGTCGAGTGGCCCTGAGGTCAATCCCTGGTACAAAAAAAAAAAAAAGAAATGATCGTTAATAAACATATAGAGATATATCGGATAACATCAGAAGGAAGCCTGGCATAACAGGAGGAGGAAGGATGTGGATAAAATAAATTCACTTTAAAGTGAAGAAGGAGCAGTCTATCAACAACAAAAATAGAATTAAAAATATTTATAGCAAATACCAATGATTCCAAAAAACTATTGATGAAGTCTTCGTTCCAGTGAGGATTTTTTATCTTTGTTTTGGGATGCTGGGGGTTGAACCCAGGGCGACATACATGTTAACTACACATTCTACCACTAAGTTACATCCCCAGCCCGTGGACAATTTTTAATGGTCTGTTCTCTACAAATAAGTACCTGTGCTCAGTTTATAATGGGGTTATTTTCCAATAAAGCCATCAGAAGTTGCAAATATCATAGGTCAAAATGCACTTAATATGCCTTACTGAATTACCATCATGGCTCAGCGTAGCTTACCTTCAGTGTGCTCAGACATTTAGAGTAGACAGTATGTGAGCAAAATCATCTAACACAAAGCCTCTAATGAAGTGTTGAGCACTCATGCAATTTATCAGAGATGTACTGAAAGTTAAAAAGCCAAACAGTTGTATGAGTTCCCTCCTGCACCATTGTAAAGTCAGAAATCATGAATGGCTTAGTTTGTTGATCACCTTAGAACAATAATACTGTTAACCTTGTCCCGAAGAAAAACATAATGGCATTCTTTCTTGTGTATATGTGGAACATTTTACAAACATCGAGCTCATATATGCCATAAATATTGACAAGTTCTTAAAAAGTGATAAACTACATTGCCTTATCACAGGCCATTAAAGTAAAATGGCAGCAATACAAGGAGCTGAAGGAAAAATGAACTTCTAGATACCTCATGGAAAAATCAGGGGCATTATTTAAAATGTACAAGTGAGTGACAAAGGAAAACTATGTGGGTGCAGCTAAAAATGGTTTCAGTGCAGTCATCACAAAACAACCACTGAAATCAAGTAAATATAGTCCTTTTAATGATTATTTCTTATTCATATTGACTCAAAAAGAAATAAATATTTGAATAAACAATCTCATTAAAGGAAATGAGGTATATCAAGAGGAATTTCATCCCTAGGAGCCATCAGCTGTGTACTGAGTGAGACACCAGAGTCAGCTGTCTCGTTGGGCCAGTTTTAATAAACCTTCAAGATACAAATAATACTTTCCCTGCAGAAACAGAAGGGAAACTACCCAGGTTGTTTTAAGGGACTAGGGTGATTGTGGTGACTCACTGCAAAGAGTACAGCATGATTTCATTCCACAGCCAGCTGTGTCGGTAGGAAAGTGAGTGCCCAGGAAGCGCAGCAAGACTTCGTCTGGAAGGGAGTGGGACTCCTAAGAGGCACAACCTCACCCCTTGACACTGTGCGCAGGCAAGTGTAAGACTCAGAGCTGGGAGAAGAGACAGAGTAGCTAGGGACTTGGGGACCCGAGGAGCAGCACACTTGCACTCCAGGCCTTTGTTTGTTGGTTTGTTTCATACATCCCAGACTTGGGGTGGGTGCACGGCTCATCAAAAGCTAGTTCTTCTCCAGCCAGAGGAGGACGAAAGGCGCAGCCTAGCAAGTAGAAAACAGTAGTCGCTGGTCAGGTCGAATGCTGTAGAGCAGAACTACAGCTCCTCTGCAGCACAGGCCCACCGGGGAGCCTGCACCTGCCCTCGGTAGGCTGTATCTTGGTGCCTTAGCACCCTACTCCTGTAGGGTGCAGCCAGGGAAGACACAGCAGGGAGCTGATGAAGCCCCCAGGGTGCTGGATAATCTGGGAAGCCTGAACTCCATCTTCTCTTCCCTGGGGCGCAGTTGGAGGAGGTCTAGAGAAGAGTAAGGATAATCCCATCTCCCTGCCACATGGAGGCCATGTGAGAGCTATAACGGTGTGTGGTCCCCTTCCCAACCAAGACAGTATCAGTGGAGTCCTGGCAGGAAACCAGAACTCCCATCCTTGCCCGGTAGTAACAAGGAGCTCCCTTTCCTTCCCTTAGTGTATTGGAGGCAGGTTGCCGAACCTGGAATACCACTGTAGCCTCGATGGAGCCAGGTGCCTCCCTCTTGCCTGCTGGATGGTGGCAGTGTTAAGAGGCCAGTTACAATGGTAGGCTTAAGATCCGAATTCCAATGATATGCAAAATCTACATTTTAAGTGGTAATTGCTTGTCTTACCAAGAACCCAGAAAATCTCAACTTGAATGAGAAAAAACAATCAGTAAGATACCACAGACGACAGAGATGGTAGGATACTCTGACAAGGATTTTAAAGCAGCTGTCAAAAAATGCTTTAGTGAGTGATCACGGGCACACTGAAATGAGAAAGTACCAGATCTCAGCAAAGAAATAGAAAGCCTGGTGAAGAGAGGAAAATACGAACAACTAAATGGAAATTTAGAACAAAAACTGTAACTGAATTTGTTTTTAGAAAGTCACTGGACAGGTTCACAGCAGAATGGAGGGAATGAATTGGAAGATAGAATAAAGGAACAGCATGAATTGGAAGATAGAATAAAGTAAATCACCAGTGTGAACAAGAAAGAAGAAAGGGAGCAGGTCCTCAGAGATCTAGGACTCTAACCAAAAGATGTACAGTGACATGCACTGGAGTCCCAGGAGAGGAGGAGGGCGAGGCCGAAAGCACTCGAAGCCATGGCCAAGCGCTCCCGAACTGACCAGGGCAGAGAGCAGCTGAGCGCCTCCCCAGGTGGCGTGCAGGGTTAACACGATCCCTGGCAGAATCTCCACAAGAACTGTCACAGACACACACAGACAAGACTCTTCTAGAATTCACATGAGGTGCAACAGTTTTGGGAAAAATCCATTTCCCCAGTTTTTCAAGACTGACTGTGCAGCTACGGGAATCAGATCTAAGGTTACTGGGATTGACATGCATCAGTGGAACAGGTGACCCAGAGATTGACCTTGGAAGTATTGCCAACTGATTAGTGACTCAGGTGCAGAAGCAGTGCGGTGGAAGAAGGAAGGAGAGTCTTTGAAAAATGATGGGGGTAGGAGGACTTAGCGTAAACCTCGCAGAGCGGGGAGAACACAGAAGGACATCTTTAGGACACAGAGCTTGATGGAAAGTTGTTGAACATGTTACCAAACATACAGTCCATAAAAGAAAAATTACTCAGTTAACTTTGTCAAAATTAGAATGTTAAGAGGATGAAAAGAAAAGCTCCACAGTGGGAGAAAATATTTGCAAAGCACACATGTGATGGACTGTTTGCTACACTATATGAAGAACTCAAAACTCAACCCTAAAAAACCTAATCCATTAGAAAGTGAAATGTTTGGATTGTTTAAGAAAAATCCCAAAGAAAGGAAAAGATATGTTTCTGAAGAGGTTATATGAATAGCAGATAAGAATATAAGACATGTTCAGTATTACCAGCCACTGGGAACATGCAAATCGAAACTACCATGAGACATCACTACACGCTTGTTAGAATTGCTAACGTAATAGTGACAACAGCAATTGGCTGATGGAGATTTGAAGAAAGGGAACTGGGCGTTGGTGGTGTACTCCTGGCATCCCAGCAACTTGGGAGGCTGAGGCAGGAGGATCGCAAGTTCAAAGCCAGCCTTGGGAACTTAATTAAGCCCTGTTTCCAAAAAAAGGCTGGGGATGTGGCTCAATGGTTGAGCCCTCCCTTGGTTCAGTCAGTCTTTAGTACCAAAAAACAAACATGGTTTTCTCATACATTGCTCATAGTACTTAAAATGGCACAGCCATTCTTGAAAATACTGAGCAATTTTCTTAAAAACTAAACATACAACATCCACAGACTGTGTGATCCAGCAATCTCTCTTTTGTGTATTTATCCCAGAGAAAAACTTAAATCTGCATAAAAATTTGTATGTGCTTTATGTAGTATAGAAAAGAATATAATATATATGCTTTGATTGCAAGCTTCCAATGTGGAGCTTGTCATCCTGTATATATGTTGTGCATGAATGTTTATTGCAGCTTTATTTGTAATAGCCCCAAACTAGAAACAACCATAATGTCCTTCAGTAAGTGACTGGTTGAACAGACTACAGTACCCACACCATGGAATACCTTGCAGCAGCAAGAGGGAGTGGACTGTAGAGAAGCACACAGCCTGGGTGGATTTTAAGGTTACGATGCTGAGTTTAAACAACAAATTGCCAATCTCAAATGGTTACTTACTCAAATGGTATGATTCCACTTGTACGACATTCTCAGAGTAGCCAGTTAGAATGGTGAATGCTGGGGATTTGGGAAGAGCCAGAGGGAGAAGAGTGGGCATGTCTGTGCCAGGGTCACAGGAGAGGGTTCTTTGTTATGAGACAGTTCTATATCTGTCCAGTATGAATCTACACACGCGGCAGTACAGTGACTTAGAACTCCATGCATATTCTATATCAATGTCAGCTTCTTGGATTTGGTGTAGCACTGTTGTTATGTAAAATGTAACCAGTGGAAGAAACTGGCAAAGGGTACTTGGGACCCAGCTTTGCAAATTCCTGTAAATTTCTAATTATTTTAGAATAATAAGTCAAAAATAAAAGACAGATGCCGTATTTGCTATAGGGTTTCAAAGGAAGAAATGGTTGCTTCACTGGGGTAATGAAGCCTGGTGCAGTGTCCACGAATGCCTGTGATCCCAGTGACTTAGGACCTGAGGCAGGATGATTGCAAGTTCCAGGCCAGCCTGGGTAGCTTAGTGAGACCTTGTCTCAAAATTTTAAAAAGGCCTGGAGGTGTAGATCAGTGGTAAAGCACCCTGGGATCAATTCCTAGTACAGTACAATAGCAATTAGGGTAATGAGGAAAGATTTGAAAACATGGTCTTTGAATCTGTGTTTATAGGATAGACAGACTTTTCACAAATTGATACAAGGAAGAAGTGTGTTTGAGACAAATGGAGTCAGTGAATGTTTAAGGAATGAGTGCTGGTATTCTGGTATTAAGACATGTTAATGTCTAATTAGGTTGAAGAACATTCAGGTTAACTGAGTTGAGGAATACACCTTTGATTTTCATCTCACATAGAAGTCTGGAATACTTGTCACACAAATTAAGGAAGCCCAAGTGTAAGAGAGAAGACATGAATCTCCAGTATCAGAAATGAAACACTAGTTCAGAGGACAGAGGAGAATAATCAACACAGCATGGGATTTTAAACAAAGCTGTTTTTCATGGACTGAAAAATGGAATCAGAGAAAAAGTTGCATGACAGGTATAGAGCTTGCCTGTCAGCCAAGATGTCAAGATAAATTATAGGCCTGCACCAACACCCTGGAGTCACCCATTCTTTAACTCCATGGAATGATCACAGCTTATGATTGCATGTTTAAGTGATTGCTTACTGTTTGTCTTCTAGTTGATTATAAGCATTCTGAGGGTCAGGATTGTATGCCCACTTCCTGTCCCAGTGTCTGGCACCACTTGGTCAACACATTTCTTGTCAAATGCTTAATGCCTGAAATCAGTGACTTAGCAAAACTCTTTGGCTAGAGTGAAGAAGCAAACATGAACAGGATGATGCAGGGCAGGCTAGACAGGTGGGTAGTGTATGGTAGAGTATTGGTAGACGTGGAAGGATTTTGGCTTTTACAAAGAAGAACTTCAGGATTGAATTTTGTAATTATGATATATTTATTTTTCTTTTTTTCTTTCTTTCTTTCTTTCTTTTTTTTTTTTTTTGCTATGTTTACTTCTAAAGGCTGCCAGAATTTAGATTGAACAATTCAATTATGTAAATGGATTTGAAAATATAAGCTGGTACAGGTTAAAGAGGCCAGAAGCAAGGGCTGTGTCATAGCAGTTGCTTCCTCGGACATGTTAATATCTAACATGTTGGTTGCTTTCTCAACACACCTCCATTTAAATGGCTGGATAGATTAGCCAGCACCTATCCCTGCTTGAAACATGGCATGCTGTTGCAGCCAAGCGACTCCAGCCTGTGTCCTTATTCATTCCTACTGCTGGACTTGAAGGCCATCAGGAGCCATTTACTTGTTTTTGTTCCCAAGCCTGTTCCTTCTAGTTGTACTCCTTATTTGAATTACACAATTTACATAAATCAAGGAAAAGAAAGTGTTTCTGTGAAAACTTAAGTTGAATGTTCTGAAAAGATCTGTAAAAGGTAATTACTAAAAAATACTATTTAGAGCAAGGGGGCTGTAAAATATTAGGGATAAATGATTCTGAAGGGAAGGGAAAAGGGGGATTCTGCATTCAGATTACTCCATATGTCTTAAGTTCCTGACTCACTTTTAAAGAAGTGTCTGCCAAACTTTGTATCATAAACTTAATTTAGTGGGTCAAAATCAGTAATATTGAAAAAAAAAAAGACAAGGTTGGGACTGTAGCTCAGTGGTAGGACACTTGCCTGACATGCAGGAGTCGCCCTGGGTCAGGTCCCCAGCACTATAAAAGTAACACTTGTCAGAGTGCATTAGACCTAGGGAGGAGCATTTCTTGAGTTTTTTATATTTATTCTATAAATATATGTAAAATGTGACTTGAAGTCAAAAACTTGAAAATGCTTTGGTCTAACATCAAAAGATTGGTGGTTTAATGTGTATGTGCCTTGGGTTAAAGTACAGTGTTTATGTATGTGATGTTTTTATGACATCTAAGTTGACCTTTCTGATTAACCAGACAGCCACCCATCTTAGTCTTGGATAACAGTTCTTGCATATTTTATTTTGCTTATTTTCTTCCTGGGCCTTCTTAGTTACTTGTACCCGGCCCCCCAACTTCTCTGCCAGTTATTAGCTGTGTGATCCTAGGGTCATTCTCTAAGCCTCAGTGTACTTTTTATGAGACAACCCTTAAGATTTATTGTTACGGGGCGGCGCTTCGTAGCCAGATTGATAAAGCATGTTTCTTTGTTTCTGCCTATTCAGATGTTTTGTAAATAGTAGAAATTCCATTTTATGTTGGTTTAAATAATTTTCTTAAGCACTTAGAGCCCCATATGGCAACCCTGGAAGGTGTCATCCATAGGTGGAGATGCAGTGCCGGGCAGTGGTGGCAGTGGTGTTAATGCTAATATCCACCACCTGGCTGCATCTGAGGCTTTCAGGGCTTGGAATGCCCTATGTGTGGGCATAAGTCAATTGTTTCAAGTGGTATGTGCGTGATGAGGGTTTTTGGTGAATAATTTGCATTTCTTGAGATGTCAGGTGTGTTCACTACTGAAGGTTCATGGCTGAAGCAGTGTGAAATGTCTTCAGTAAGCAAGTTAGTGGAGTCCCTACTAACTAGGGTAGAGGTAGACTTTGAAAAGGGATGAAGATTAAAAAGGACGCCTGAGGTGAAATGGAACCGTGCAGCCCCCTGTGAGACCGGCAGGGAGGTGACCAAGAGTAGTTGCTGAGTCGGACATTTATGCCCCTTCGACTATGAGCAGTCAGTACAGAACAGTGCGTGCAAACAGCCCTTCTGGAGCGTGACCAGGTAGGTGCTGCTGCCTGGTGAGGGGGAGTACAGGCGCTCCGGTTCACTCTCACACACAAGGCGTGTGTTCAAACCCTAGTTTGTAATTCGGTTGTTATTGCCCTCGTTTTCTTTTCTGATGAGACCTAGACTAGCCTAAAACTTTGCTCGTGAGTATAAAATTATTTTAGTATTAATAGCTATGAATTCTACGTCTTCAAAGAACGTGCTTCCCCCTGTTAGGGATAAAGAAGGCAAATTTTAGGCATAATTTTGAAATATTTGAGTTTGAACTCTGCCCTTTGAGCTCCTTTTTACACTTTTGTGCAACACTCTTTCCTTTTCTTTCTACATTCTATGTACCTGTTCCTTCACCTCCATCTCAGTCCAAATTATCTGAAGCTATTTAATTGAGTATTTATTGGCCTCTCCTCCAATGGAAACAGCGAATCAAGTCCTAAACCAGGTGTTGAAAGAAGGCAGTTGGATAGGATTAATTCATGCTGAAGTATGAATGAATGACAGTCCCACAAACATTTCAGAAATTTGTTTTTTTTTTTTAAAGATGGTGGATTTTGTTTTTGTTTTTTTGGTGTTTTTTTTTTTAGGTTTAGTTCTAATCTAGGTGATTCTTTGTTGGTCTTTCAGAGGACAGATGAAGTGAACATGTGGCTCTGTGGGCAGTTGTCTGTCCTTCTGTTTTATGTGAATGGGCTGTGGTGGGAGAACACGGGAAAGATGGTAGCCATCCCTCCCCAAGTCCCCAGGACAGCCTTTCGTATTTAAAAACACCCTCTAGAACTCACAGGGTGCCTGCTTCAAGTGTGGCAGGAAGGGTTTTTTCTGCACATCCCACTGTAGCGAAGTCAGCTGCCTATAGTAAAGGAAAGTGGAGTTCCACTCGGGATGGTGAGTTGGTAAGCTTTGGCCTCCTTGCAGTGCAGAAGCTCTGTGGGATTCCCTTGGTCTGATGTGGCTGGTAACTGTGCCACCAAGGGGTACCAGTCAGCAAACACAGTGATTGGCTATAGGCCCAAGCCATCCCTGTCTAAAAATGAAAGACCAAATTGGCAAACACAGTCCACCTCATTCAAAATATGTTTTCTGTTCTGTGGTATATTCTTGCTTATTTTGATACAAAGTGGTGTGAATTCTTCATGAATAAAAATGATGCTTTTTAAAAGCTGTCCTGTGTTTATCAAGTGACTTGATGTCTCCTTGCACAGCACGTTTATCTCATAGCAACCTCATCGTCATCTTAGAGATGAGAACATTGTGACTCCAGAAGGGTAGGAGCTTAAGGAGGTTTCACAGGCACTAAGTGGCGGTGTTAAGTTTCTTCCCCAACTCTACTCATAAGCATCTTGTGATTCTGTAAAACAGAAAAACTACCAAGTAAAATGCTTATCTAAAAGTTAAGAATGATTTTTGCTTCTGAGTTACTGAGTTTCAAGGAAATCTTTGTAAAGTTTCCTGATTTTTTTTTTTTTAAATCTTTTTCATTTCCTTGTTTGCATGTGAGGTTTAATTTCATCCTTAATGTTGGGGAAAGCTACATGTATATTTTAAAAGTTAGATGTTTGGCGTGGTTGAAGAGGGTTTCTAAATTTAAAAAAGCAGGCCGTAATGAGATACTGCCCTTGAGAGCTTTGCTTCTGTCCCGTGCCCTCTTGCACCTATCTGTGCACACCTGACGCCTGAGCATAGTGCCTTTGCCCCCATTGCTAGTCTCCCTCCTCCTCACACAAAAACTCTAGTGTAGCCCCTCAATGTGTTGCTCAGCCACACTGCATGTTAACAGCCAAGAACCCTGAGTTTGAAACTAGCAAAATCTCATTTTTAAATCCTGACCTCAAATTATTAATATAATATTGCATAAAAAAGTGCCTTAGTTCTCTTTGCCTATTTCCTTACTCTTAAAACGGGTAATAGTGCCTACTTTCTGGACTTTTTTAAAAAAATTTTTAAAATTGTAGATGGACACAATATCTTTATTTATTTTTATGTGGTGCTGAGGATTGAACCCAGCGCTTCACGCATGCGAGACAAGTGCTCTACCACAATCCCAGCCCTTTCTGGACTTTTTATAAACCTTCTCTTGAATTGTCTGTGATGATGAGGATATAACATTATTGTGTAATGCCCAAAAGGTTTTAGGTTGATCATTTACCTTGTAAATTGAATCAGTGTTGTTTAGTAAGGATGTAGAGAGGAAGGGAGAGAGATCCATCAAGTGAAATTGACTTGAAAATACTGAGTGATTCCATAGTTTGCATAGCCCTTTTGCTGAGGAGCTGTACTCTGAGTGATATACTGCCTTCTTTTCATGTGAGATTGGTTTTCATGGGAGAAAGGACACTGCTTAATATGTGGCATTCCACTAATCTCTTCTGTTAATTTGGTAGTATAAAAAGATTCGCAAATAATGAGTTTCCATACTCTCAGAGGTACTCCACACACCCCACCCTGCCTCCACATTTGCACTGTTGCCATGTTTTAAGTAGGACTTTCTCTTGCCTGTGCATTAATCACTGGAAAGTTCCTATCAGTAAACTGGCACCATCTTGACAGCCTGGTTCTGCTTCTACCTTGCTAATTGTTTCCTTGGGATTATTTGGATTGTGTGGAAAGCTTTTTGCAAATCCTCTTATTACTGAAGTCATTGTTGCCAGCAGGAATAAGATTAAAGGTGCTTAAGTCTGTAGAGTTGTTTCTAATTTGTACGTGTCATTTCAGTGGCATTTTAACAGAACTCTGTCTCCTGTCCCTCCCTTCTCCCCGGGTACTATCTCAAGTTAGGTCCAAGAAGCCAGACCATTGGAAGAAATCACATTTTATCCTCCTAATTATTATGCTGGCACTCAGGAGATAATTTTTCCCTTCATGCACTGCCAATTAATATGCAAATAAGCTGATAAATATTTATGCAATGATTTAAATTATGCAGGGAGTGCTTTCAGTGTATTCTGTAAATGAATTGTTCCTGGACTTCAAAGAGCTGGCTGCTGTGCTAACGAGGAGAGATTTGCATAAGGCCCTAATCACGCGCATACTGATTAAGCTTCATTATGGAAACTGCCAGCTGCAATCTTTGTTTCTATTTTATTACAAAAAGGGGAACTTTTCATGCTTCAGTTGCCTTGACAATGTCAGTCCTAGCTGGTAGGAGAGACTAAAACTCCTCTGAGCAACTGAAGTTTCCTTATTCAGCTGAAGATTGCTATGGTGTAACTGAAGTTGTATTTTGCTTCTCCTGTTAATCCACTTTCCACTCCCCACCCTGTTCTCTGAAGAACATGGTGCAGATTTGTTAGAAATAGTACTACCTTCTTTCCCCCACCCCAGACCGCTACCTGTTTCTTGCTTGCTTTGGATTGTCCACACCTCTAGAAGACTTCACAGCGATGCTGGACTGCAGTGACTATGTTCTAGGTGGGTACCAGCACAGTTCTTTCTTAGAAGCTTTAATATGGAAATGGCATGTGAGGGGTTGACTATGCATAAATGCTTAATCACATGCTGCCGAGGCAGGGGAGGGGGAGAGGTGGTTGAGCAAGGAAGGAGGAAAGCATTTGCAAAGCACTGAGCGTGCTCGAGTGTGCTGTGGTCCCTCCCTACGCCGGCTCTTCTGGTTCTGAGGGTACTTTCAATAAACAGTGTGGATTGAGAATTCTTCCTGAATGGAGGACATTTTTACTTTTGGGGAGATTTCTGTAGAGAGCATTTAATATAATTCTAAAAATATTTTTAAGTCAGAAACAAGGTTTGGATCGTACCTAAAAAATATAATATGTACATATTAATAAAATTTTTGCATACCTAATATCATACAAAGACAAAAAAGCTCAGTGGAAAAAAAGGTGGAGCCATAGTCTAGAATTGTTTCCATAAATACTACCACAATGTTGTAGTGTTAATTGCACTCGATCTATTGATCCATTTCCAGATTTTAGAAATCATTAACTTTTAAAATTCCAAGATTAGCTCTTGTTTTTATGTTTCAAGACCAACTATATTCTGCTGAAAACTACAGTTGTAAGTGTTGGGAAGCCTATCTTAGGATTTTCCCTGCAGAGGAGCAAGCCTTTCAGAGAGGGAGGTACCCTGCTTTAATGTGTACACCGGCTTTGGTCGACTGAGATTTAAAGTAGGTAGAGGCATTCTGGTAGTGAGGCAGATGGTGGCTCCTGGTGGGCATGTTTTGTGTGAAGTTTTGCCTGTATCTTTGCAGAGTTAATGAAACCTTTTTATGTTACTATAGTCACCAGGAAAGTTAGAGGATAGAAACTCCAAGAGTTGGATATCTTAAGTCTAAAATTTCTGCTGATGATTTTTCTTTTCCTGTGTCATTTTCCCCACTTGAAAATTGAGGCTACTTCTGTCACCTTCCTAGTTGCCAAGGGAAGATGAGCTGATCATTCTGAAGATGAATGAATTCTTACTGCAGAAGGCATGGCCTGAACCCAAGGTAGTAGTTGTATGGTCCCTCACAATAGAAACCTCCATCTAAAGGGCACGTGATAAGCAGCAAGTGGATGTCAGGAATTCTGCAGCAGCCTGTAGACTCATGTTGGACTCACTATGTCTAGTCAGCTCAGGGACATAAACCTGTATTTCTAATATTGGCCAGAGAGAATAAAAATTCAGATATCAAAGAAGAATTTACTTATTTTTACTCTTTTACTAAGTTGAGAACTCAAGAAACAAAAGGAAACTACTTTTTTGAAATATGTTTAACATTTGTAGAATTAGAAATTATGTCTACTACTTTCAATTAACAGTCAATATTATCGAAATAGTCTTATTGTTGCACAGTTTATCAGAATTTTATTGTTTTATTCTTTTTGGTGTATTCGAAGTAATTTCATTAAATGCCCTTGAAACTCTTGACAGTTCAGTGATTGATCCTTAGGAGATTCACATAAAATACCCATGACGTAATTTTTAACTTACAAATGTGGAAATTAGGATGTGAATTATGCAGGGTCATGCTCATGAGTTGTTACAATTTGTGCTTGCTTTGTTTCTATGATGCCCATGTATGTGAGGAAATCGTTACCCTTTTAATGAATGTTAACTTCTTTTTATCATTTTTTCTACTTTGCTTTAAAATACATTTTTAAGGAAGCATTAAGCCATGTGCATTCCTAATGGCATTTTCTGTTAAACTTGTCATCTTTGTTAACTTTTGTGAGTTTGGGTAAGTCATTCAGAAAGCTGTTTTTCATTAAGTCACACACCTGCTTCTTTCAAACCTTAGTATGCTTTCAGATGATATTTAAAATTTTCTGGGGAAAGGAAGTTGTAGAACTGCCCACATTTTTGACCACAGACACACAAATCTGAAGCCTTTGAACATCTATAGAACAAACCAAGGATACACTATAACTGCCTAAGCCCATAAGACAAACATCAGGCACAAAAGCTTACTGTTTGAGAGGCTGTTACACAGCCTCTAAGTTGGATATGAAATTTATCAAAGAAGGGCTCCCGATTTTTCCTTCACTCTTGGTGCATGGGGACACTGCAACTTCATGGACACATGGTCGGGACTTTCAACCTAATGCTGTCATTTCCTAGTAGAAGTGTTTATTCTTCTCTAATATCTGTAGTTAAATAATTGAAAAAATAGAATTAATTTGATAGTAAACTTCTTTGATTTTAAGTATTCTAAGTTTTAGTTTGCAGCAGATATAGAACAAGGTGTTTACTTGTTTGTTTGTTTTTTTTTTAACCCTTTCAAAGAGAATTGCACTCTCCTGCATGTTTTCTAGGACACTATTTATACACCTTGGTGAAAACCCTTGTGGAAACAAACTTGTTTACATAGATAGCACTGAAAGAAGTACTCAAGTTAGCAGGTTCATTTGGGATGTCGAGGTGATAAGATTCTACCTGGGCGTGGTTATGATTCAGTCTTGAAGTCTAATTTAGAGATTTCTGTTATGTCTACTAGTATAACTTTTTGTACTGATTCTTTCTTGAGGCATGCATTTCACATGGTGTTATTTTGACTCATGTTAGTTTGGTTGAGGAGGGAAAAAGAGTTACATTTTTCTTAGACATGTTTTCTTTTGAGTTACTTACTGTGCCATCTGTTAACAACATTACCAGTGGATTGTTTGGATTATAATTGATGAATATCTTTGTTTATAGACAAAGGTATTTCATTTGGAAATAACATTTTTTGCTTTTGAAGTGCTTCCCCTGTTTGGTGATTCTTTCTTTAGCTTATCGTAGACATGATAATGACTAACATTAGTTAACCCTTTCCCTTCTTTTTTTTTTTTGTGTGTGTGTGTGTCTCCTTAGCCTATCTCCACCCCCAGTTAAAAATCTTATTCCCCTTGTTTTGTTACAGACTCAAGAATGAACAATCCGTCAGAAACCAGTAAACCATCGATGGAGAGTGGAGATGATGCTACAGGTAAGAAGTTGTCTCTGATTTAGCTTTTTAATTAGATGAGATAGAGCTGATAGAAGAAACTTGCCGCTTCACTTGGACATATATTGGCCTGTATAGAACAGTTTGTGTACTGAGTTGTCAAATATGATTTAGTAGTTGCACCAAGTGGAGTTGTTTACTATTATCTAGCGTTCTTGTCCAAATTGCTTCATCTTTCTGCTTCCATATATCAGAAACTACAGAATAGTTATGGGAATAGTTGTTTGGGTCAGATAGTTCTGGGTATGAATTATGGACTTACCATTTAATGACTAAGTGACTTTAGGCAATTTCTCCAATTGTTCTGAGACTGAATTTATTCAGTTATTCGATGGAGATGTTCCATAGGTCATCAGGAATATCAGATCAGGGAATGCGGGTGAGCATGAAGCACGGCGTCAGCTGCAGTGGCCATGCTGTTCAGAGCGTCACTTGTTACAGATGCTGTTCAGAATAGTACATCTTACCTAACCCACGCTGGTTATAAGTTATGTTAAAAAGTCCATATTGTTGTTACGTAGTTATAAACACACACTCATTTCTAATACATTCTTTTATTTCATTTTTTAAATTTACACACTATTAAAGCTTTTATTAAGAGAAAATTAATTATCATCATATAAATGAGAAAAGTCAATTCTCACAGAGAAAGGTAGATCCATTGAAAGAACAGCTGGACTCCACAGCCCCATACTCTTTTTAAGACAGTACATTACTCAGAGGACATTTGGCTTGTGTGTCTTTATCATCTGATTTCAAATATTAGGCTGCACTGAGAAGAGCACCATGGATAGGAATGCACAGAAGTGTCATTTCTTGAGCAGACAAGGTTCTCACTTACAGAGGGAGCTCCCTGTTTGGCTGTCATTTAAAAAGGTGCCCATCTCCGGGAAATGGAAACCTGGTATGCTTGAAACTGTTTTCTACCTCTGCCGGCCACAAAACTTTTTTTTTTTTTTTTGGTACTGGAGATTGAACTCAGGGGCACTCCACCACTGAGCCACATCCCCAGCCCCATTTGTGTTTTATGTAGAGACAGGGTCTCACTGAGTTGCTAAGCACCTCGCCTTTGCTGAGGCTGGCTTTGAACTTGCGATTCTCCTGTCTCAGCCACCTCCCACAGTGCTGGGATTACAGGCTTGCGCCACTGTGCCTAGCTCATAAAACTTATTAATTCATGCTAAGTGGGTGAGTTGAACCAATATTCTTGCCTGCATGGTTTTTACTATACGCTGTCCTATAACTGAAGATACCAATTAACCTTTTTACTTCTAAAAATATACCTACTTATTTGTGTGAACTGAGCTGTAAGGTTTACATATGCAACGGGGTTACCTTAAAGGTGTCTCCTGTCACTCTGACCAAGTAGCCAGGTAGACTGCTTTAGGTTCCTGAGAAGTGGGAGGATACCATTGAATTCTGTCTGAATTGTCAGCCACAGTCTCCTTCCTGCTATTTTTCTCCTCCCATTTTTGCCCCATCTTCCTGTGTCTGGAGGCACTGGTACCTGTGCCAATGTAGGTGCTTTGGCCACAGCCAAAGGTCCATACCTCTGCAGAGAGAAAGAATGCTGCTGATCACATTAGGAGGCCAGGAGAGCGTGGGTGGGACACTCATTGTTTGTTTGTTTGTTTGTTTGTTTGTTATTTTAAAGAACAGCTTCAAAGACAAGACCTGGTTTTCTCTTAAGGGAATAGAAACAAATTGACAGAAGGATTGGATAATACTGAAAGTATCCACTATATCGGCCTCATTAGGATCCCAATATTTACCTTAACACCACAGTTTCAGTAACTGCCACATGTTATTGAGCAGCTACAAACTATAATAAAACCCTGTGGCTTGTTTTAAAAAATCTTAAGTACTGTACACATTACCTGATCTCGGTTCTTATGACAAGTTAGATGTTATTTCAGGGACTAGGAAATTGAGACACCAAACCAGCTAGGAAATAAAGTATTTGTACCCAGCATATGATTTTTCCCATGAAGTGTAATAAAATAAAACTGAAATTTTAAGCCATACTTTGTATTCTTTCAGGCCTAAAACCATTTCCAGAGCTCTGGGAGATAAATTCTGGCTGGAGCACTCCTTGAAAAGTCTTGTGGATTTCTTGCCTGTTATCATATCAGGTGCTTGACAGACTTGCTCTCATTATGGAGCTGAGCATTATCAGTTTAGATAAGGGGGAGCTAAGAACTGGTATTCTAGTATAAGTCTTTATTGCCAGCACCACTAGTGGTAGTTGATTTCCTCCTTATAAAGAGTACATTTTTATTTGTTTGTTTGTTTATTTATTTAAAGAGCTTTTGCTAATGCAGTAACATGTAGCTGGATCAGATGTGACATGATCAACCATCAACTCTGAAGCAGAGCAGCTTACTTCCTGTTTGTCTGCTGGGGCATTTGCTGTTTTAGTAAAGGTATAAATTACTTCCATTGTATGGATCTTTACATTTACTGGAGAGCAACAGAAGCATTGATTATCTGTTTCTCAAATGTTAAAGGTCTGTCACCACATTGAAGTCTGATATTTTCTGGATTCAGAATACTTTTGTGTTGATCATCTTTTCTAGAAATGTTTATATTATTATAATTTTGACTTGTGAGATCTTAAAGAGAACAATATTAAAAATTATTTAAGCCGGGTGCGGTGGCACACACCTATAATCCCAGTACTTTGGGAGGCTGAGACAGGAGAATTGCAAGTTCAAAGCCAGCCTCAGCAATGGCAAGGTGCTAAGCAACTCAGTGAGACCTTGTCTCTAAACAAAACACAAAATAGGGTTGGGGGTGTGGCTCAGTGGTTGAGTAACCCTGAGTTCAATCCCTGCTACCCAAAAAATTAAGTAAATTAAATAACTATAAAAATTATTTAAGATTATGTTGATATGATACTTCTTTGTCTTTCTCCTGTCTGTGATTTATCTAAGAAAGCAAATCTAACAGTGCATTTTGGTCAGAAAACTCTGTGTGTTCACAGAAAATCTGTAGTTCAGACTTGTTCATGTTTGCATGTTCTATATGTAAAATATTATAGTTGATGTTATTAGGTCCAATGCAGACAGACAAGACTCTTTTCAGTCTTCAAGGGGTTAGCAGTCCACTAATAGAAAAGACAGATACATAGGCACCTGATTCTGCATAGGTGGTGTTAAGTAGTTCAGAAGCAGATACGGAGGAGCGCATTGTGGTGGTCAGTGGGTGCTGCTTCGGGGAAGTGTGAGCATATTGGTGGAAGGAGCCAACGTGGGTAAAGGGAGGGAAGAGGACCAACGCATAGAGGCAAGGCAGGGGAGAGAGGCTGTGATAAAGAATGAGGGTTAGCTTTGAGAATGAAAAAATCTGCACCCTTTCTCTACAGTCGGAAAGAAGAATGGAAGACTGTTTTGTCTCCAGTGCCCCAGATACCCTAGTATACTCAGTGGGAATACTAAAGTGGAATAAGATAGTGATTTTGTTCTCAAGAAATTGATGTTGTAGAGAAAGCATGTTTGAAAATATAGCAGAAATTGAGAAATTTTATAAAAAGTATATGTGAACCCATGAGAATCCATTATAGGGAGAAACTATTTCTAACTCGGAGGACCAGGGAAGGGTTTGGAGAAGGTGGAGCCTCCAGTGTGCCTTGAAGGTAGCATTTAAATGAGATGGTGGTGGGCAGGGATTGATCATCCAAAGCAGCAGCAGAAGCCCAGATGGGGAGGGAGAGCTGCGTCCTGAGCTTGTCTCATTCCTTGCGAATGCTGCTGTTGGGCCGTGATCCCCAGACCCTTCCTCAGGCAACCACCTCAGGAAGAGTTGTCCCCCTAGGTCCTCCTACTGCAGTGCAGCCCTTGCTGTTACCCTAGCTAAGCTTACCATTGGCTTATTGGACTTTGTTTTTATAATTAAGGAAGGTAAAAAGGACCTATTTTAAAATATCAAGTTCTTATATAATTTTTTTCTGATGATACTGGTTTTGAAATATGCAAACTTATTTTCTTGTAAAGCAGTAAATGTGTTAACTTGCTGACTTTCATCTTTTTCCACCTGAATTATGATAGATATAAGACTCCCCTATCCTGTCCTTTTTTACTTCATTTTCTGTCCAGATGATCTCCCCGCCCCCACTCCCAATCCGAAGATAACACCAAGATCTTTTTGGCAAATGAAAAGGCCAAAGAAGGTTATTAATGTAAACTAATGTACATTTATGAAGTAGTATTGCAAAAATACCATTCACAAGAAGTTCTTAGAAGCCAGTGATGTTTGTCTTGTGGAATTTACTAATACCATGGCTGATATTAGGAAATTATATTCATAAAGAGAAAGGATCTTGAAGACCAGGGTCCCAATAAGTAAACTTGCGCTCTTCCTAATAATTTGATGCCTGGAACCAGCACACTTTGGAAACATTTCCAAAAATGTTCCTGAAAATACCAGCGTTTTCAGGAGAAACCACAGAAAATCACAAGGGAATAGGCCTCAGATAAAAATCTCATCAAACCAGAGTGGAGCAATGGCAGACTTCAGATTCTGAAGGACTAGTTTCCCTTTAAACATATGTTTACTAAGAAGCCATTTCTAATGTTCTTGTTTCTTTTATTATCATCATAACCGTAATGTTTATATATAATTTACTGTGGATTTCATTCTGCATGGGTAGGATGCTCCTATAAACCTCAGGGTATAAATCCCAATGTGAATGTTTTTGGATTACTTCACAGTGAAGTTTTAAATAATGGGTAATTCCAGGGGTCATTGACATTGGCTGATCCCTTTCAGAGAACCTCAAGAGCACAGAGAACCTCTCTTTGTCTAGTGTCAGAACACGCATCAGAAGGGTAGGCCTTCCTCTAGGGTAGGGTTGATGTCAGTTACAGGTTTGTAAGAGGTTTTGGCCACTGCTTGTTGAAAATCTGGCCTTGGTGCATGTGGTTGATTGGTTGGTGGGTTTTTAAGTATAGAAGAGGTGAAAGGAGCTATAATTACTGTACCTGTAAGAATAGTAAAAAGTACCATCTGAAGTATGATTAACTTTTGTTAAATGAGAGAGTGAACAATTGATCCTATTGCCAGAGATGACCTAATAACAAATTTTGAATTTTTTAAAAGTAGTGTCCATTTCTGTTCATTACCACTGTGTAAGTGTGGAACACTCATAAGAGGATCTGTTCCTGAAAGGCTGCTTCAGGCCCAATCATCAAAGATGGTCTCCAATTTTCTTCTTTATCCTGTACAGGGCAGCTGACTTCTGTGTCACGTTACTCTTATCACAATTTTTTCCCAACAGGAATAAAAGAATTTTCCAGCCCTGTTATACTTTGCATCTTGCTTGAAGCAAAAAACTGTACTCTATTACTCGTTCCCAGTTAGATCCATTCCATAGCATCCTGGCGTCGAGCAGCAGCAGTGGAAATTGGGGGTCCAATTTAATGAGCCATTGGGGGAGGAGACTGAGAATGGGTAAGAAAAGGAAGAGGAAATAGGCGTGATCCAAAATGAATGCCTGTGCTTGGTGTGGAGTGAGCTGGATGTGGTGGTGGTCTCTGGGTCGAGACTGTCCTGGAGGAGAGGGAACTTGGCAGGGAGGTGGCACACTTCAGTTCTGTGGTACCTTGTGGCACCACAGGTAATGGTGTGGGAGATAGAGATGTGTTCTTGTGAAGAGAGGCCGGGGCTACTGTAGAGGCATGGGGGAGGCCGTGGGAAGAGCTGCTCGGCATCATTGCTAGGGCTGGCAGACCCAAGGGAGCCACGCACTGTCACTAGGAAGACCACTGACTGCAATGGAGTATTTAGATTTTAATTACATGAAATTAAAATTAGCTCCTTAATCACACTGACAAAGTTGTGTTTAGTGCCTGGTGGCCTTGTGTGACCAGTGACTGCCATGTTAAATACTAGGTATGTGTCACAGAAAGTTCTGTTGAGCAGTTAAGAAAGAACAACCATGGAGATCAGAAGTGAACCAGACAACGAGTTCATGGAGTTAGTATTCAGTGTGGTCAAGAGGTCAGGACACAGGCTTAAACTGTGACTCTTGGATTTGACAGTTAGCAGTTCCTGGGGCCCTTTAAAGTGGTTGTAAGAGAAATTGTGGTGGGTAGGGAAGCAAGTAAGTGGTTGAAGAAGGGGAATGGTAAATGTAGGCCCTGCTCACAGAAAACTCTCTGAGGGACTTGGTGGTCAAGGCTGGTTTAAGAGCCCACACCCTGGAACCAGACTACCTGTAAATAATAATTATGCGACTCATAGTACTGCTGTGAGGTAGAAACTAGAAGCCTAAAATCACGCTGTCTCCTCACGCACTCTTACACGCCCAACACTAACCCTGCCTTAGACGTTCAGCGTGTACTCGGTGTTCCTGTGAATGAGCACTGGCTTGGACTTCCAGGTCTCGGGGTGAAACAGTAGCAGGAGCAGCCAGAGGAGTGAGAGCAGGTATGGATGGGAGGCTCGGGCTTCAGTCTCTGCTCAGTTACTTCAGTGGAAGTAGTTCTGTGTGATTTTTGCTTTTCTTTTTAAAGTAAGGAGCTGGCTAGCTCTTTTTAATAGTCTGTTCCACTTTTTTTCCATTCTTCCGAAATGTCTTATGATACCATCCAGTGTAGCCTCGGGCTTGTCATCTTTGACCAAGCGTAATTATGTTTGTGATTCACCTGTTGTGTGTGTCAGCTCAATTTTATTTCTCTTCTTTTCCCAGAAGATTGGAGAGGTTCCAAATGTGTTTTTGTAATCAATGGGAAGTATAGACTATAGCTGCTGCAATGGAGAGATGGGAACAAGGACAGACATGGGAAGCTGTGCAGAGCTGAGTCGGAGTGATCTGTTCACGCAGGGACCAGATGAGGACTCTCGGTTCTCCAATCTGTGAAAGCCTGTCTTGGCTGGACCCTTGCTGTCACCAGGACTGTCCTGGGACTCGCCTCGTCTTGTCCCCTGTCATATACATCATTGCATATTCCCACATATTTTCTATTTGTTTTGCTGTTTTTGTTTTGGAAGTGACTGTCCTCTGATCACTGGAGAAGTTGGAGCTGTCTGATTGAAGCCCCACCGCCTCCCTCTTCATTTTACCATTTCTTTTTCTTTTGCTTCTGGCTGAGGAGTATCCTTCTTTTCCATTGGTAATTCTCTGCTTCTCACTCATAATCCGTCCCTTCTCACCTTGTAGGTTTCTGCCCCACCTTTTAGCCCCTGTAGGCCGTACACCTTCAGCATCTTTTTCCCATGGACTCTCTGGGTCTCCTAACACCCCCACTACCTTGGCTTTGTTACCTCTTATTTTTCCCTTTGTTCCTGGACTTAGAATTTTTCATGCACTGTTTTGTCACTGTAGAGGTCTTTATTTTGTTATTTTATAAAAAACAATGTGTGTGTCACATTACATTGT
Source organism: Xerus rutilus (assembly GCA_028644305.1). NCBI lineage: Eukaryota > Metazoa > Chordata > Mammalia > Rodentia > Sciuridae > Xerus > Xerus rutilus. Next base: position 88,378,540 of record CM053410.1, on the reverse strand, counting down.
ATAGATTACATGTATGTTTTATTAACATGCATGTGTTGTTGAAGCACTTGTGTGTATCTGCCACTCTGGCCAAGAAATAGAATGTTACCACTCATCAGAAGTCCTCTATCTACCTGATAGCATTTTATTGTTCTACTGCAAAGGCAACAACCTCTGTCCTGAACTTACCTGTCAATGGTCATGTTGCTTCTCTTTCATTTTTTTCCCCATCTGTGTATTTATCTTCAAATAATGTATTACTTAGATTTACCTATTTCCATTATGTAAATTGAGTCACAGTATTTATAGTCTATGGCTGTTTTATTTTGGTCAACACGATGTTTTGAGATCTGTGTTAGTGTTTATCTGTAATTCATTTTCACTGCTATGGTATCCCGTTATGTGAATATATCACAATTTTCCTGTCCCTTCTATTATAGATGGGCATTTGGGTATTACTAGGCTTTTGCTATTATGAATAATACTGCTATAAAGAATTTTGTACTTATTTCACATATAAGAAAAAGTCTTCAAAATATTTTCTTAATAGTTGGGCAGTCTTGGGTAACACCAGAAGTTCAGCAATCACACTATTACTCAGCTTTGGCATTGCTGTGCCCAAAATACCTGACAAGAACAACTTGGAGGAAGAAGAGTTTATTTGGGCCTATGGGTTTCAGAGATCTCTGTCCATAGACGGCCAGCTCCATTGCCCTGAGCCTGAAATGAAGCAGCACGTGACGGGGACAGACCCAGTGGAGGAAAGCCACTCAGCTTATGGACCACCTCCTCCAGCCCGCCTGCCTACAGTTGCCACCCAGCCAATCCGTTCAAACAAGGGTGGACTGATTCAGTTACAGTTCTCACAGTCCAGTCATTTCACCTCTCAATATTCCTGCATTGACACAGGAGTTTTGGGGGGCAGGAGAGGGACACCTCATATCCAAACAGTAACAAGTAAAAACGATATCTCATTGAGATTTTAATTTGCATTTCCTGAACTTGCAAGGACATTGAACATCGTTTTGCATGTATTTGTGTTTCTTTTGTGAAATTCCTTTCTTTTTTTGCCCACTTTTTCTGTTGAGTTGACTTTTTCTTATCCATTCATAGCAGTTCTTTATGTATTCTGAACATTAATCCTTTGCGTGGATTGCAAATATTTTCTCCTTTTCATTCATTTATGTACCCTTTGATGAGCAGAGCCTTCAATTTTAAAGCAGATAAATTTGCCCTTTCACTTTGGGGGCCTGATAAGAGAAACCCCTTTCTTTCCCAAGGCCACAGTGATATTCTCTTGTGTTGTTTTCTAAAAATATCATAGTGTAGCATTTCAGGTTTAAGCCTTTAATCCTTATGAATTTTTCTTTGCTTTTTATTTTTTTGTATATACAATGTGGTCTAATTTCATTTTCCCCCCAAATGGATACTTAGTTACCCATTTACTGAAAACTCCATTTTTTCCTCACTGATGGGTCATAGCTCACCCTTTCCTCACCTCTGTCTTGTTTCTAGTGTAGCTGTGTCTGGACTGTGCTCTGGCTTATTTGTTTATCCCTGCACTAACGTCACACCACCCTGATTATTACTGTTTGTGATGGTCTGAATGGGAGATATCCCTCAAAAGCTCACTATGAGGCAATGCAGCAAGGTTCAGAGGAGAAATTACTGGGTTGTAAGAGTCTTAACCCAATCAGTGAATTAATTTCTGATGGGATTAACTGAGTGGTGCCTAGAGGCATGTGGGGTGTGGCTGGAGCAAGTGGTTTATTGGGAGCATGGCTATGGGGAATGTATTTTGTATATGGAGAGTAGAGTGTGTGTGTGTGTGTGTGTGTGTGTGTTCGTCTCTCTCTCACTCTCCTTCCTGATCACAGTGTGAGCTGCTTCCCTCTGCCACACTCTTCCTCCATGATGTTCAGCCTCACCTTGAGCCCCAAAGAACAGAGCCAGCCTTCTATGGATTGAGACTGTGAGCCCCTAAATAAACTTTTCCTCCTTTTCAATTGTTCTGGTTGGGTCCTTTAGTCACAGCAGTAAAAAAGCTGAATAAAACACTGTTCCTTAGTAAGTCTCGACCAAATGATCATGCAAGTCCCTCTAGGTTTTAAAGAATATCTTTGTCCTTTGCCCTTCTATTTAAGTTTTAGAATCGGCTACCCCTCTGTTCCAGAAAAGGAGAGAAAAGAAGAAAGAAAATGATTTGTTGAAATCTTTTTTGAAGTTATAGATGGGCAAATATCTTTATTTATTTACTTATTTTTATGTGGTGCTGAGGGTTGAACCCTGTGCCTCCCATGTGCGAGGCAAGCACTTTGCCACTGAGCCACAACCCCAGCCCAACTTGTCGAAATCTTAATATTAAATTGTTCTGAATCCATAGGTCAGTTTGGGGAGAACTGACATATTTACAAGGTTGAGACTTCCAGTACCGAGCATTTAATTTGTCATCTTTATCATGTCTAGGTAAAGCTTTATAATTTTTTGCTTATAGGACTTGCTGTACTTGGATATATTTATTCCCAGGATTCCATAAGTATCACACATAAAATCTTGGAGTTTTTTCATTTGGCCTACATAAAGAGCTGTTTGCAATGGATTTCTGTGCTGCAGCGTTGTTGGTCTTGGGCTCTAGTGACAGTGTTATTGTCCTTGGGATGCTCCACATGTGGAATCAGACCCCCTAAGAAGAAGAGTGGCTCTTCTTTCCCAGCCCAGGATCCAGCCCAGGTGCTCCCTTCCCTGTACCTGTGCTGGCGAGGCCTGCCTGCTGCGTTGTGAAGGTGGCTGGCACAGCTGGCACGCCGCCTTCAGGGCATTCAGTGTCTGGCCTTCACCTCTGGTGCATTTGTTTATTTTAATGTGTATTGTTTAGTATCAAGTCGAGGAAGTTTGTATTACTGTGCCTGCAGTTTTTACTGGATATCAAATTTTATCTAAGCATCTCTTTGCATCTTTTGAGATGACAGTATAATCCCCACCCCCTTTCTCTGCTTCTGCTACCTCCCACTCTCCTTTCCCCATTAGTGAATTTGGTGAATCCTATTCGTTGTTTTGGTTTGTTTGTTTGTTCGACCACAAGCCAACCTTGTATTCCTGGAATAAACCCACTTTAGACATAATATGTTATCTTTCTAAATTAGATTTTATTAGATTTTATTGTTGTTAAGATTTTTTCATAATGTGTTTATTAATTGAACTGGTTTGTATTATTTTTTCTTTTTTATACTTTTTTCTGGTTATGAAAATAGCAAAGTTATGTCAACCTCATTAAATGAGTTAGGAAGTGTTTCTTGTTTATTATTCTCTAGAAAATTTTGTGAAACACTGAAATTATATGTTCCTTGAATTTTTGAGAGCACTCTTAGGTAGTCAAATTGTATAGGCTTTGCATTCTCTTTTTGAGATTTTTGCCTACTAATTCAGTTTCTATAAATGCTGTGGAACTCTGGATTTTCTGTGTCTTCTTGAGTCAGTCTTATGTTTTCTGGAGAGTTGTCCATTTCTAAGTTTTTTTAGGTTTCTGTTTTTGGGTTTTGGTTTTGTCTGTTTTTGAGACAGGGTCTTACTAAATTGCTTAGGTTCTCAGCCTCCTGAGTTGCTGGAATTACAGGCATGTGCCCCTGCTCGTGGTTTCCATTTCTAAGTTTTAAATTTTATTAGTATGAAGTGGTTTATGATACTCCTTTTTTGTTATCTGTAGCTTAATCCTGAAATTGTTTACTTGCTCTTTTTCTCATTTTTTTCATCAAACCAGAAATTTGTAAGTTACATTCTTTTGAAAAAACCAAGTTGATGTTTTTCTATTATGTTTCCCCCAGTTTCATCAATTGTTGGTTTTACCTATATAGTTGCCTTTCCTCTGTTTTCTTCAGATTAATTTCTTTGTCAGTGCCCTGTACCACTTGACAGTAATTAAACTACGCCATCCTTGCAGCGCCCTCTTCCTGCTCCTGAGACACTAGTCTTGAAAGTTTTTTCTCTGCTCTTCTAACTGGTCCTTCTTGGCTCTTTATCTTTTTGGCTCCTAATATAGGTACTATCATCTTCAGCCTACTTTTCTTTGTGCCATTTTTTATTGAAAGACATTTTTGTTCTGTTTGTTTATGCATGTGTGCATGCAGTGCTGGGGATTGAACCCAGGGCCTCACATGCCAGGTGAGCACTCCACAGCTGGTTACACCCGCATCCCTGCTCTCTTAATTTAACTATCATTTTGATGTGAGTGACTAGACAGAACCCAAGGACCTGGTCATTATAACTTAGCCCTTCCACTAACTGGCCATGTTCACTTAAGGTTCCTTAAAGCTCTGAACACAGGATCTCTGAGATTCAGCTCAGTCATACTGTTCTAGTGACAAACTTACAGAATTTTTAGCTCTGACCTGTCATTTCTAAATGCCCTCTGTACCATTTTTCTTAGATGCTTTTCAGATTTCTCAATCCTCACATGTCTTATATTAATCATCTTACCTGATTCGCCCTTTGTCCCAACAAGTCAACTCACTGGTTCCTTTTTCTGATGTCCCTCTTCTCCCAAGCAGGCCAGCCATGTATGACTTGACTTCTGCCCCAGCACCCTGTTCCTTCTACCATCTCACACGCAAGTCCAGTTGGGGGCAGAGGTGGGAGGTGCAACTATTCCCCTCTCCTTTCCTTTTAAAAAGTCCAGTTTTACAAAAATGATTTCTGTGTAATATCTGTTTGCTTCTACCCTTACCTTACAATGAAGCCTTATTAAAAGAAATTGTCTGGTAGGCCTGTTGGCGCAGACCTGTAATTCCAGCTGCTTGGGAGGCTGAGGCAGGAAAATTTCAAGTTCAAGGCCAGCCTCAGCAATTTAGGGAGGTCCTAAGCAACTTTGTGACAACCTATCTCAAAATAAAATATTTAAAAAGGACTAGAGAGTTGGCTCAGTGCTTAAGCGCCCCTAGGTTCAATCCCTGGTTCCCCCCAGCAAAAAACAACAAAGGAAAGAAATTATCTGCCTTTGTATCTTTCTTTCTTTCTTTTTTTCTCTCTCTCTCTCACACACACACACACACACACACACACACACACACACACCGGGGATTGAACTCAGGGGCACTTGACCACTGAGCCACGTCCCCAGCCCTATTTTGTGTTTTATGTAGAGACAGGGTCTCACTGAATTGCTTAACACCTCGCCCTTGCTGAGGCTGGCTTTGAACTCGCAATTCTCCTGTCTCAGCCTCCCAAAGTGCTGGGATGACAGGTGTGCGCCACTGCACCCAGCTTTAATCTCTGTATTTATCTCAGATATTGTCTGAGTGTTCTTTTTACCTTTGTACCTTGGAGTACTGTCGTGTATTCTTTTAGGAGATGGTTGGTTAGTCACAGCCACAAAAAGGGACCCTGTAAAAGCTCAGGAAGACAAAGTTCATTACACTTACAGGTCCTAGAGATAAGAGGCACGGCACTATAGTCAGGCTTATGTGAGAAAGACACCAAGATGGCCCAGAGCCAGAAAAGAAGGGAACAGGGAAGTTAGGGCCACTGTCTGTATTGGGTTTCCCATGGCACAGGAAGGGCAGGGGTGGATGAACTGGAATTGGCTAGTTTGATGCAGCCCTTTGGAGGGCTTTGAGCTTAGGAGTGTTCTCTGGTGGCCTGGTGCCTGATCTAGGGTGACTGAGACAGAGGAGTATTACCTGCAGAGTCTGATGGGCAAGTGTGGCTCAGGAATGGTCCGTTTGGACCCTTTGCTCTCTCTCAGAATTGACTGAGCCTAGGAGGACAGACTTTTCCCAGTGGAAAGGTTTTTATAAGATGTCAGAACATCTTAATATGTAAAGAATGTTAAAGTTTACAGTACAAAGACCATACCTTCATCCCACCCGCCAGGAGACAGAGCCCCAGCACTTCAGTAGCCGTGATTGCTACCACTGTGATTAGCAGCAGCCCACTGAAGACCAGTGGCTAGGGATTACCGGAAACCAGTCTCATGTTGTGTGGTGCTCTGTAACTTATAAGGAGCTTGTCATCATTTGTATGGAAACTGGAAGGTGGACTCAGTATAGAATTTTGCTGGACTCCATAAGAGTGAAATAGTTGGTTCTAGAAGACTTCTCATTGATGGTGATCTGTAAGTGCTGGTCTGGTTTTCCTAATCTCATCTTTTAGCCATGTTGGCATATTTATTATGTTTCAAGCATATTTCTCCAAAGGTACAGTCTTATCCCTCACTTTTGCTGAGTTATGATTGACTAGTAATTTAATGGTGTATAATCTTAAAATATTTACATAGGTAATGATTTCCTGCATAGGGAGAAAAGCAGCAATTAATGACAAAACACACAACTTTAAAATGGTAAAACTTTTGGATTTGGCTTATGGAAGTGTTCTAATTACTTCAAATTTTATTTCATTAATCGATACAATTATATACTCTTAAATTCATTAACTGTTTTGTGTCTAGGTAGTCCTAAAGCTTCCTGTTGGTGGGAGACAGTAGGAAAAAAATCACAAGAAATGATCCCTGAGTTTTTAAAGAAGTGAAATATATACATATGTACATTTCTCTTGTGATTATCTCAAGGAGACTTCAAATAGCTCTTCAGGGTCATACAATATACCTAAGAAATCAGGATGTGTAGTGGCAAAAATGCGTACTCCCAGTGATGCCATCAAGTTCTGGCTATGTTCTGCTGTCTGCCCAGGACATGGCACAAGGTGAGGCGTTGACTGGTAGGAAATGTCCTGGTCCCAGAAGACCTTGGAGGCTCCTGGGGTTGGTCATGCTTTATTCAGTACAAAGTATTCTGGCCTTTTCTAAATAATAACTGGATATAGTAATTTGAAAACAATGTATTAGATTTCTGAGAAAATATTTCTGGGTGTTACAGTGCCATGTCTTTCCATAAATCAGTCCTGTTTCAACATGAATCATAGTGTAAGAGATTTTTAAAAAGCACTGACATAACATTTTGAAAAATTTAATTAGAGTAGAGCCCTTGCTACTAGATGTGTATAGTTGGGCCAGGGATGTAGGTCAGTGATTGGAGTGTTTGCCTGGCATGCATGAAGCCCTGGGTTGGATCCCTGAGCTGGGGGTAGGGTAGGGTGGTGGTGACATAGAGAGCAGTCTGTACTTTGGGATTGGAGAAACTAGTACAACTATTTTGTTTTCATTATGCTTACCAGATAAAGAATTGCTTTTGCCATCAGGTGGTCACAGTGATTTTCTTTTGTCCAAGATGAATATCAAGTATGATGAGAGTAGAAGAGAGGCTTGGTGCCTTTTTGGAACTCTATCTCCACCATTCGTTACAACAGTGAGAACGATTTACTGCTCCGTTATGGCTGTAATTTATTGTATATATTTCATAGTTGTCTTGCAGTCCTGTCTTTTTGAAGAGAAACATTTTACTATATTTTCTTTTTATTATTCCCTTCTTCTCCTTGGAGGTATTTCAAAAGTGCTTATACAAAATAGGTTCCTCATGAACACTGGCGACTGAAGTCTGATACTCTGTTCCATTTGAATTTATTTCTTGTAGTAGTTCTAATCATTTCGCTTGCTTTCCAGGCACGCAAACCAATGGTCTGGACTTCCAGAAGCAGCCTGTGCCTGTTGGAGGAGCAATCTCAACAGCCCAGGCCCAGGCTTTCCTTGGACATCTCCATCAGGTAGAATGTTCTGTTCAACCATAAGTGAGAGTAAAAGATGGAGACCTGAACTGCTAGGGCCTGGGAAGTTATTTCAGAGTGTGAGACTTTTAAAATTAGGTAAACCCTAGTGCTAATCACATCTAATTGTGTCACCCGAATGGTCAGCATGGAATCATTACACCTTAGTTGACTGTATAGCCATTGACTCTGCAGCTGTGTGGGGTGGGAGGAACTGCTTGTTGAATGGCAGGTCTGTAACATCTGAGTCATTGTGCTTTCTGAGCGTGGTGTGAGTTTGTGATGGCTTCCTGAAGGGAGTCTTCCAGACCCGCACAACTACTGCTGCCTGTGGTCCGCAGTGCAGGGCTCTGGGTGCAGCACTCCTATCCCTTCTTTGAAACAGCTTCAGACCTTTTGATTCAGGCAACTACTCAGAGCCTTTTGCTCGACTGTGACCCCCTAGCTTGAGGTTCAGAAAGACCTGCCTCAGCTTTATTACCCTGACACCATAGGATTTTTTTTCATGAGTCTAAAACAGACTATGGATTCTCTTCATCTGTGTTTTAGCTATAATGTGAAGGGGAAGAGAACACAAAACAAACATTGGCCACCTCAGAGTTTTGGGATTTGAGAGCTGGTTGAAAATGGAAAGTAGCAGTGCAAATAGTCGGGAGGTGTATTATCAGAGAGCCCCTCCTCTTGATCATGTTCACAGTGAGTGTATAGAGCCACACTCTGCACATGTTACTGGTTTCTCCTTCAAAACCTGGAATTAATTTAAGGCTTACAATGTATTTGCTACTAGTGATGCAGTAATGGTATGCCTAAGGGGGGTGGCGACTCAGGGACAGGCCCACGTGAACCCTCCCAGGTTGTGTGTGCTCATGTTAAAATTGCTGTGAGTGGATGCATAGCATGCTGCTCTTCTCTTCTGATCAAAATACACCATAGGACTGTCTAAACTGTAAAATAAGCCTCTCTACTTGAAAACAGGTAAAATTCTGGGAAGCTACTCCAGTAAGCCTGTTATTTGTCCACATATCCAGAGGGAGTTGCCAGAAGCAGCTATCTGCTTCTCTAGGGCCAAGCGTTGTCCACACTGGGCTCAGCCACACGGCTTTATCTGTGCTGTGCCCCCTACCCACGGTCTCCGTTATCCATGACGGAAATTCCAGAAGCAGTTCACGAGCTTCAAATAATGTGTGTTATAGTATGTTATTGTAATTGCAGTATTTTGTTACTAGTTTTTGTTTTCTAACCTCTTGCTGACCTCATTTGTAAAGTAAGCCTCATCACAGCTATCTCTCTGATACACAGTCTAGTATACACAGGTCTGCTGTTACCTGCAGTTTCAGACATCGATGAGGGGCAATCCTGCAATGTATTGCCTGTGGATAAGGAGGGACAACTGCATCTTTGAAATAGAGAAACTTTAAAAATATGAAATATAGAAACTTCCAGATACAACTTTGAAAAAAAAATTAACATGAATTATTTAAAGTGAATTGAAGTATTTTTAATATAATCTTTAAAAAGTTATGTTTATTTGCTTCTGAGAACATATTTAAATCTCCAACAAGTTCTCTGACTTATTTTAGAGGGAGTCACATTTTTAATGAGTGTAGTCAATTATGTGATACATAGAAAGCATCTTTTATTGCTTCAGTATGTGTCGGTTATTAGTCACCTTTCTGTCACTGTGACAGGACTCCTGAGAGAAATCAACTAATGAAGGAAAGATTAATTTTAGCTTACAGTTTTAGAGGTTCAGTCCATGGTTGCTTGGCCCCTTTGCTTCAGGCCTGTGGTGCAGCAGAACATCATGGCAGGGAGCATGTGATGGCACAGAGCCACACACCTCAGGGTGGCCAAGATGCAAAGAGGAGGAGAGAGGAAGGGGCCAAGGTCTCAATATCCCCTTCGAGTGCATGCCCTCAGTGACCTCGCTTCTTCTGCTAGGTCCCACCACCTCCCAGTACTGCCATCAGCTGGGGACCAAGCCTTCAACACATGATCCTTTGGGTGTACATATAGATCCAAGCCATGATGTCCAGATGTACAATTTTAACAGCCACTGGAGGTACATAAATGACATACAGTCTTTTCCCCTTGGGTCCAAATTCCAAGATGATTGAACCAGCTCTGGGGCTTCCAAGGACCCTCCAATACCACAAAGCAAAAGGATGGAAGCCAAAGAATGTCATTTGAAATGGAAAACTGAAGCTCCCCATCGAGTTAGAGGCCCTGTGAAACAGTTCCCATCCCATCAGACTCGTGCTCACCTCGGTCCTTAGCCCACCCTCTAGCTCAGCACTTAGGGTTAAGTATGCATTGCTTACACAAAACAGGGTGCTTTGGGTCTGTCGCCCCATGAAGAGGGGAATCTTTTCCTTGTTTACCTGAATCCCTAGCATTTACCAAAGAGCCCAAAATAGAATAGATGTTCAATAATATTTGTTGAATAAATGAATAGGTGAGTGAATGGAAATATACAGAGAAAGAAATGATGAGCTCAACCTGTGCAGCCCAAGGTGTTCATGGTGTAGAGGATGATTTTTCAGCTGAGCCTAGAAAGATGTGAGAAACTAGCAAAATGGAGTGTTAAAGGGAAGCTCTCATTTTTATTTTATCCTTCTATTTTGAAGGATAACTTTTAAATCTACACAATTGCAGTAAAACAGTATTTGTCTGAAATCACTAGTGGTTGCCGCTTGACTATTTATTGCTGTTTGTGTGTGTGTGTATGTGTGTATGCATATACAAAATGTAGATTTTTTTCTCAATCATTTGAAAGTAAATCTCAGCCATTATGGCCATTTGCTTATAAACACTTAAGTATGCTTTTCCTATAAACAACATTCTCTTAAAAACTGCAATTCAAATTTCAGAAATTTAGCATTGATACGAGATTTTTTCTAATATATGGTTGCTATTTAAGTATTTTCTGTCCACAGTCCAGTCCCTACTTTGTGTTTAGTCTTCACATCTGTTCAGAACAATTCCTCAGCCTCTTTGTCTTTGACAATACTGTCGATTTTGAAGAGCACAGAAAGGCCAGATGTTATAGAATACCCTCCATTTGGGTTCGTTTGACATTCCCTCATGACTAGAATCAAGTTGAGTGTTTTTTGAAAGAAGCACTCATAAACATTGTGTGCAGAGGCATATGATATTGCCTCACCCCATCTTTGTAATACTAAGTTTGATCATTTGATTTAAGGTAGTGTTTGTCAGGTTTATCCACTGCAAAAGTCACTCTTTGCTCCTCGTAATGAATAATCTGTGAAGTGATTCTGCGAGACTGCATAAATACTCTGTTTCTTAACAAGTGTTAACCCAGGAGCATCACATCATGGTTTAAATAAAGTCACATAAAACTTGATCTCCTTTAAATCTCTATTTGAAACTCCTTCCTCTGGCTGTGAGCTGCCTCTTGTTGGGCTGCATGTCACAAACATTCTCTCTACAGATTGGCCTCTTCTGAGTCCACTGGAATTAAAACGTGTTCTCCATAAATCTCGGTGGGGGGAATTTCTGTTTTTGCTTCCGTTGGGGGAGTGTTTCCTCTCTTAACAGTACCGTTAGTAGAGTCATTTCCAAAAAAGGACTTAGTTGTCAGTGAATTTTAGCTCTTCACTCCACGAGCTCCATACCTAGGCTTAGATTTAACCCCAGGACATCTTAATGCTCCATGGTATATACAGAGTGAAACTCGTGTCTTCCCTGGAGGTGACACTGCCATTTCCCAGTCTCTCAGGGCTGGACCCCGGAGTGATTCCTGATGTTCTTTTCCTTTCTTATGTATAGTCCTTTGGCAGAACCCTTGTGTGGAGGGAGCACTTCTTTCGGGTGCTCCTTCCTCTCCCTGCCACACATCACAGTGCATCCTTGTGGTAGGCACGAGTGTCCTCACTGGCAGCTCTGTGCTCGCTTGGTCACTGTTGGCCAGAACCCTGTAATGGTAGGAGTCCGCCCTTGTCATTAGCACTTGGAGAGAAATAGTTGAGACCTAGTCAATTTCCTGTTCCTCCTCAAATCTCGCCCTGAGTTGATCATCCACTGATGACCAGTGCCTAAGCCAGTTTTCACAGTTGCCAAATAATGACTGTCTAATCCCACGTGTGTCCATATTTCTTTTTTCTTTTTTTGGGGGGTGGGGGTGGGTGGGTACCAGGGATTGAACTCAGGGGCACTCAACCACTGAGCCCCATCCCCAGCCCTATTTTGTATTTTATGTAGAGACAGGGTCTCACTGAGTTGCTTAGTGCCTCGCTTTCGCTGAGGCTGGTTTTGAACTCTCGATCCACCTGCCTCAGCCTCACAAACTGCTGGGATTACAGGTGTGTGCCACCCCATCCAGCTCCCTATCCATATTTCAATATAACCATGATTTGAACTTTCTGAATGTGTGAAATGTAAATATTATGACAAGTTTCTATGTGTGGTTTATAGGACAGGTTATTTTAGCTAGGAATTTTAAGTTATAACTCTAAATGTTTTAAGGATTTACCTATGTAGGTGTGCATATATGAGTTTTACTCTGTATACATGGAGATTTTGAAATAAGTATATGGATCTCATTTTTAATGATAAACTAATGGTTAGGGAGCTTATTCTTATGTGTTCTTCAACATGACATGGAAGATGAATTTATTAAACAGG
>CM053410.1:88338245-88365767 GCA_028644305.1 Xerus rutilus | reverse complement strand
ACATCCAGTACAGGCGTAGAACCTGGTGATGCTCATTTAGGGTGAAAACAATTTCATAAAAAATTAGCAGCATCTTTCAGTGGAGATTGGGATTGTGGCTTATCCATAAAGTTTTAATGCATTCAGTGGAGACTCGCAGGTGTGTTGATGACACTCCGGCAATGAGTGCCACGGTGTTGAACCAGAACCTCCCTGTATCACTTTACTCACAGGTCCAGCTCGCTGGGACAGGTTTACAGGCTGCTGCTCAGTCTTTAAATGTACAGGTAAGCTGGGATGTGGGATAATGAGTCAATTTTTCCATGTATTTTTTTTCCCCAAACTTTTCTACACTGAGTACATAATAGTTTTATAATAGGAAACAAAAGTATTACTACTTGTTATTTTTATATTTTGTTATTATTTATTTCTATATATTTATTACTGAATCTCATAAAGGTCCAAATGATGATTATTGCCATTAATGAAAATAAATTTTATATTCTACTATACACAAATCAAAGGTGGACAAGAAAAGTCTGCCTTCAAAGTTTTATATGTAAGTTCAGTAAGATGTTTCTAAGTTACACTGTACACATATCCAAACACTAAGCCAAATAATCTCTTAAATGCCCTTTTGTTTCCAAAGTTCTTTTTATTTTCATTTTCATGTCTGAAAAAAACATAGTGCAGGACAGAGCCCTGGGCTGAGAATCGTAGAGCTCTTAGGTCTGAACTAACTGTGACCTTTAACAAGTCACTTCACTTGATGGGGCCCAGTTTTTCTTATCTTCGTTGAATTGTGGACGTTTGTACGGTTGCCATAGTTCCTCTCTGCTCTAAATGCTGTGCTTCTAACAATCATAACTAAACCTGTTCATGGACATTGGTATAAAGATAGACAGAAATTTAAAGCAAAATTCAAATCTTGCAGTTCTACACGCGGGAACGTGTGGCGTGTGGCAGAGTGTGTGGGGTCCAGGTGTGGCTTCACTCCGCAAGGCTTCACTCACCCGCCTGCTGCTTTATTCATCACAGTGTTTAGGTGACTAGCGTCGGGAGGTAGAAGCAGTGTTGTGTAGGTTGATTTCAGTGTTGCTGATGACTAAAGACCTTGGGTTGAACATTCCATGACACCCAGTGGAATATGGACCTTGTAACACACGGAAGGAAGGAGAGAAAAGAAAAGGAGATAATGTGATCTTCCTTTCTGAGGGAGAAGAGGTGGAAAATTGCCGTGGTTGCCATGGTAAACTTTCATCCCTTAGAGAGATGTTGGCAAACAGGCTATACCTCCAGTGCAGAATGTTTACAGTCCTGCACTGTAATTATCTTTCAATGACTGGCAGAATTAATCAGAGCTTTTATGTTAATTAGCTTTGCTGCCGTCTCCCAAACAGGTGGTGGAAAATATGCAAATCTATGCAGAATTTTAATGCTCTGCATAACCAGTTTTAATTACCATAAAATTTTCTCTCTGCCCCTTTCAGGAGTGTGTTCTCTTTCTTGACGGCAAAGTATTTCCCCTCAAGCTTGAGGAAGATGCTAGATTTACAGGTCTTTTAAAAATAGTACAGGAGAAAAACCCTCTGGGTCAAACAGGGAGCCCCTAAGATGACCTCTGAAGAAGCTTCAGACTCCCAAGTCTGTGAAGATGTTGGTGTGGAGGGTGTGATACAGAAATGGATTAAGCATTTGAGGTTGTGAAAATTTCTGTTGATAAGTGGAGGATTGATTTATTTTTACTTTTTAAAAATTATAATTTCAGCTTTGTTGGCACTAGAATAAAAACTAAAAACTTATATGCACAACCAGGAAATACAGGCTTATAATAAGAAAGAAAAAGAAACTAGAAAATTCATAATCAAATAACCTGTATTTTAAATAATTCTTAAAATATGGAGTTACTAGTACATTTCTTTTAATCAGCTATTTGAAATCTTTCATTCTCTCTCCCTCCCACCTCAGTCTAAATCTAATGAAGAGTCAGGGGACTCCCAGCAGCCAAGCCAGCCTTCCCCACAACCCTCAGTGCAGGCGGCCATCCCCCAGACCCAGCTCATGCTTGCCGGAGGACAGATAACCGGGGTAAGTTTCCACTGAGAACATTGTAATAAACTTCCCCTGTGTCACCAGTGCCGTCAGCCGACAGCCAACTAGCACTGTTGGCTAGAGCTGGCAGGGACATGGCACTGTTATGTCTGAGGAACCACCTGTGCTGCAGGTGGCTCTGGAAAAGGACTTACCTTTGTCATAGGTTTTCAGGATTTCTTTCGTTACAATTGCAGATGCTGTGGAACAAACTGAGGAGTTTCTAAACCCGTGTTTCAGGTGTTACTTCATCCTGAGATGGAGTCATGCTGAGACCATTCATTGTACTGGCTAGGTGGCAGTTGTCAGTTTAGAATCACGACATCGCTGCAGGATAGAAGTTAAAGAGTGGATTAGCACCAACAAAAGGAAGACGTTTTCTCCTAAGTGACTGAGTAATGTTCTAAAATACGTGGTCTCATCCCAGGCTCTGCAGCATACTGCCTGGGCTGACTACTTCACCACCCTGAACCTCAGTTTTCCTTCTGTAAAACGGAGATGTCGGTAATACCTATTTCAATACTGTTATAAGGATTAGAGATAATATATGTAAAGCTCATAAAACAGTGCTTGGCACATAGCATTCAATAAATGTCATTTATTTTTGCTGGTAACAAATTGTCCTATGTGACTGCATTAAATTTCCAACTGTCTTTAAGACATCATGCATATCACATCAACCCTCAGAATAAATATATGCATGCATATATCTTGAAGGGTATTGAGTGTTTGAGTGATTTCATTTTAATTCATATGGGTTTTGTTTTGTTTTTTTGGTTTGGGGTACTGGGGATTGAGCCACTGAGCTCCACCCCAGACCTTCTCCCCTGCCCCCAACCCCTGCGCCTTTTTTTCTTAATTTTGGAACAGGGTCTTGCTAATAAGTTGCCCAAGCTGGCCTCAGACTTGTTGCTTTCCTGCCTTAGCTTCTGGAGTTGCTGGAATAACAGTCTTATACCACCATGCTCAGCTTAATTCTTGTTTGTAATGCACAGATTGTGACCCTTTTAGGAGGGTTGTGCCTCTAAGTGACTATTAATGCTCTTCAGAATATTATATGATTCCTTATTTTTTTATTAGAAATGTTACCAAAATGAAGGTTCTGCACACTTGCAACTTGGATTTGAGATTATTTTAAATAAGTTGCATTATGAAAGCAAGTATAAGTCTGCTCTAAATACATTTCCCTTCTTACTGTGTGTGGCTTTTTGGTGTCTGATGTCTACAACAGTAAGAGACACTTGATTCCAAGTTCTTGTGGCTGGCGTTTCTATTAAACCTGGGCATTAAGATGCATTTGCATGTAAAGAGAGTGGCTGTCACCACCTATTTCACAGAGATAATATGTTGGAAGGGGTTACAGAGTTGCAGAGATTCAGTGTTTTCAACACAGAAAGATTGTGTGAGGGAGGGGCCTGTGGGGAGATTTGGAAAAGAAGCAAATGGCCTCATAGTCTTTAGTCACATCTTAGGACGTAATGGGAATGCCAGGGTGTGGTGGGGTTTGTTCTAAGGGGAGGCAGCTGGGCCTTATCAGTTCTTTTCCTGGTAGTATCCCGCATCCTTGTTCCTCATTCATCTGACTAATCACTTGCTGTTCTGCTGAGTGTAAATTTCTTTTCATATCCTGTCAGCATTAATTCTTTTTTTTTTTTCTTTTTCTTGCCTACTAGTTAATTACTTTCTTGCCTAAACCCTAGGGCCCTGGACAAGTTTGAATGATTAAGTCCAGAATGAGGACTACCATTTTAATTCAAATGTTCTACTAGTGATGGTAGTTTAATCACTAATGAACAGTTTAGCTACAGTGCTGGATGTGAAGTTGGGTAGCCAGGGCCAGACACCACTTGAGTCACTTATTTCAGAGCAGTTGACTTGCACAAAGCCAGCTTTTTCACCCACAGTTTGTTTGCTCTGGTTCATGCAGCTCACCTTGACACCAGCCCAGCAGCAGCTGCTGCTGCAGCAGGCCCAGGCTCAGGCCCAGCTACTGGCCGCTGCTGTGCAGCAGCACTCCGCCAGCCAGCAGCACAGTGCTGCTGGTGCCACCATCTCCGCCTCTGCCGCCACGCCCATGACTCAGATCCCCCTGTCTCAGCCCATCCAGATCGCACAGGTGAGTGAGGAGTGAATGCTGTTTTATTTAATGTCCACTTAGCTTCCTGATTGTTGGTGTGGAGCTCTAGATAGCGAGTTAAGGGGATCCTTCCTCACCACTGAGTTCAAAATAATGCATGTGTTTGCTTATTTGAGTTGGTGTTATGAACACATAGCTGATTATTTGAATAACTGACTGTTTATAGAAGTGATGATCTTGAATAAGCAGCTGGTGAATTTCTGAGGCAGGGGATTACTGCATTTATCTTAATTAGCTAATTGGAGCAGGCGTGGTTCTAAATGTGCTGGCACTGAATGGGCCACCGTGTATGAGAGACAGCAAGGCATCTTTCTGCTCCAGAGCAGTTAGCACTGTGGAGAACCACATTACAATGTTATTTGGCTTCAGTTTTCTCATTTTAGGGTGAAGTACCCAGATACAGTAAAAGAAATTATTTAAGAAGCACAGACAGTAGGACCAAGGAGGAAAATAAATCCTTTATCTCACAAAGAGAACAGTGAAATTTCATTCAATGAGTAAAATATATGAAGAGTTATGAGTCTAATTTTGGACAATTGCCTTTATCCCCCAGAGAAAACTCAACAGTAGACTTAAATTGTTGCAGGAGCTTGACTAGATGTTTAAAAACTGATGTCAGACTAACCTTTATTACTCTTGTGTGCAGTCTTTATCAAGATAGTGTTTTAGTGTTGGCCACTTTCTTCACCAAACATTGTGTGTTGAATGTGCCTGAAAGCAGTCTGATAGCCATAAGACGCTAGAGCCAACCAGGCTGTCGTCGTCATGTTGTGGACAAGATTTTTGTAAGGATAACTTTTTCTCTTTTTAGTAGTTTAACCCTGATTTCTCAGTTGAGTTAGATAAACTGGTGTCATATTTCATGAATCATTGATGTTTGTTTGATGGAAATTCAGACATAACATTCAATTTTTACTTAACAAGAAAAAAATGAGTCAAATGTTTAAGAGCTGTTTTGTCACATTATGGGAGTTTTAAAACCCATATTGGTCTCTATACATTAAAAAAATGGAACTGTAACCATTTGTTCAGAGAAGATTTTTAAATAATTTGAAAATCAGGCTTAGCACACTCTTCTGTGTGCCCACAGAAATGCTAAGGCCTTGCAGCGCCCTGGTTCCTCCTGGCTGTGTGAAGCACACCCACACCTGCCGGGACGCGAGCAGGTGCCAGGTGCTGACACTTCCTGATGTGGATGTGACAGAAGTCGTCAGCTGGGAAACTCATGATTTAAGAGAGCTTCGGTGTTAGAATTTCCAATCTGTGTTTTAATTCTGGTTTTTCAGGATCTGCAACAGCTGCAACAGCTGCAACAGCAGAATCTCAACCTGCAGCAGTTTGTGTTGGTTCACCCGACCACCAGCCTGCAGCCCGCGCAGTTCATCATCTCACAGACGCCCCAGGGCCAGCAGGGTGAGCTCCTCCTCAGGCCTGAGTGGCACCCAAGGCTTTCCACCTAATGTGACACACACATTGACTGTCGTTTTCACACTACAGCTGGCAATTAGAACAGTGTTTTTCGTGAGTTTTGATTTTCAGCTATCAGTATACATGTTAAGAAAAGCTTTCTTTGCATCACATACACCACATCATTGAAGGTTGCCCTTCCCTGTCGACATTTCATCACTAAAGAAGAACCAAGACATTGGCCAAGTGTCCAAATGAAACCAGTCAGCATGCTGAGCACAAATTAGATAAATTGCCTTTAGTGCTTTCATAGTTCATCTTGGGAATGCATTCAAAGTCTATATTATATACTG
This sequence comes from Xerus rutilus, assembly GCA_028644305.1. NCBI lineage: Eukaryota > Metazoa > Chordata > Mammalia > Rodentia > Sciuridae > Xerus > Xerus rutilus. The sequence goes on along the minus strand of CM053410.1, from coordinate 88,359,800 downwards.
AGCCTTGGAAATATATGCTTCTAAGTCATTTGGTTTCTTTTAAAGTTTAAGAGAGAGAGAGAGAGTGCTGTATTAGAAACTGTACAAATTTTGTGAGTTATAAAAGAACATCTTTGAGCTGGGGACAGTGGTACACACCTGCTGGAAACCTGAGGCAGGAGGATTGCAGGTTTGAGGCCAGCCTGTGCAACTTAGCAAGACCCTGTCTCAAAATCAATTTTTTTTGAAAAAAGGCTAGAGATGTAGCTTAGTAGTAGAGCACTTGCCTAACATGCACAAGGCCATGAGTTCACACCTCAGTACTAAAATTAAATTTTTTTTAAAAAAAATCTTTATGTAGTAAATATTGTTGTATAATTACTGTATCAAACAATAATAAAATTCAGTCATGTTTGTAAGGACTGATTCATGTCATCAGTGTAGAAAGCATTAGGATATCAAGAGCTCAACCCAAAAACATTTGTGCATCTCTACTGATTTTTTAAAATATTATTCCAATTGTACATATTTATGGGGTACAGTGTGATAATTGGTGCACTATACAATGCATGATTATCAAATACTTACACATATTTATGTGGTACGGTGTGATATTTCTACACGTGTATACAATATGCGCTGATCAAGTATCAATTCTTCATTGTTTCTGGAGTGTGTTTTGGTTTGGGTTTGCCTTGTTTCTTCTTGGTCATTTATTCCAAAATCTTTTGTTGTGTAAATACCTATTTTAGCATATGTTCAAAATTAAAAGAGGGATAAGTCAGTTCTTACTTTGAAAGAGCTCACAACCTACTAGAAGAGAAGCAGACCTGTCACAGGGTTAGGTCCTGTGTGCACAGAACGCTGTGGGCGCTGAGCTGACCCCATAGCAGCCTTCAGAGATGGGGTAGTGTGTGCATACGATCACAGAGAGAGAGGATGACAGCATGGCAAAGCCCAAAGACATGGAAGAACAGTTTATACACTGTGTTTAAGAACTATTAAGTAATACCTTAAAATGTGAGCATAAGTTGCATGTGTGAATAATAATGAAATTTTAGACCAGAAAGATTAAGAGAGACCAGCTTGATCATTAAAGAAGCTAACATGGTTTCCAGGAGCTTGACCTTAAATCTAATAGCTTAGTCCTTCCGAAGGTTCCATTTTTTTTGTGAGTCGCTTGAAGAATTAGAAAAGTAGATTTCTGAGCCCCACACCCAGAATTTTAACCAGCACTTTGGGGAGTCTGATGTAAATGGTCCAATACCTTCCAAAAAGAAAATCTTCTGTGGGTTATACAAAACTACAGAAGGCTTAGCAAAAAAGTGGCATATCCTACTTTGTATTAAAAAAGCTCATGCTGAAACTTGGGGAAGAAAAATTAGAATGGATAAGAATAGAGTAATACCTATTACTTTGTGATGGTCCTGCTGAGGTTCGGTGAGGGCTAAACTATGGTTGTGGGGATAGAACAGAGAAGAAGATTTAGTGGATAGACAGATGAGGAAGAGGTGTGTAGGTAGGTCAGTGTTGGGTTTTTGGAAACTGGGAGGATTGATGGTTCATAAAGATAAAATGGATGTGTAGTAATGGAAGAGCGTAGGTAAAACCAGCACTTCAGATGTGGGAGAATTAGGATCAGAAAGAGGGTTTGATTTCAGAAGTCAGAACTAGTGAAGAGTGGCGATCACAATGGAAGGGAAGGAGGAACGATCTGGAGCAGGGAGGCCTTGGGAGGTCAAGACAGAAGTGTATACATTAGACTTGGGAAATGTTGAAGCCTCAGGATTGAATGAGAGTGCCTTTGTTTACTCTCGACGAAGCCAAGAGCACTATCTTTCCTTTTTCAAATCTGGGACTGCATTTTATTTATTTACAAGAATAAAGCTCACGTTAATATAGATGCGATGACAAATGAGTATTTGTTTTCACGTTTTGTGTTTGCCCAAGGTGTCTGTGTTCTTAAGCTCTTCCTCCCCAACCTTAGTAAGACTGGGAAGCACTGCAGACAGTGTAATGCTGACTGGCTTTAGAGCCAGTGACCTCGGACAAGTCACCTACCCTTTCTCGAGTTTCACATGTTTCCTTTTCATCTTTGCCTTTAAGTGAGTCCGTTATGTAGAATGTCTGACCAGTATCAGGAAAGTCATTGCAACGTAGCAGCTGGGAGCACAGACTGCAAAGACACACTACTGCTCTCTGCATCTGGGCTCCGCCTCATTGCCTGTGTGCCTCATTCCCTCCACTGCAATGTGAGGACACTGTCAGTGTGTGCCCCAAGGGCTGCAAGGGCTGGCGAGTAACTAGTGGGGCACTTTCCCGAAGGGCTTCGTAGATGGAAGCCTCTTGGTGGGTGCTGCCATTGTTGCCACACCATGTCGCCTCAGTGGCAGCTGATGACAGAGTGAAGCTCCTTGAACAGTGACGGCCAGCTCGGAGTAGCCTGGGTCCCAGTGCTGCCGGGCCGCGCTTCTCTTCTAGGAGGCTGGCGCAGCAGCGTGCAGGGCCAGCACGGGGCTAGCCTTGCCCGAGCGCAGGCCATTATGGTCAGCAGCACCAGGATCATCTGAGTAGGTCGTCTTTTAGCTGCTAGTGTTAAGGAGGACAGATCTAGTTTGTTAGAATCTTTTTTTTTAATATATTTTTTTTAGTCGTAGATGGATATAATATCTTTATTTTTATTTATTGTTTTTATGTGGTGCTGAGGATCGAACTCAGTGCCTCACACATGCGAGGCAAGCACTCTACCACTGAGCCACAACCCAGCCCTAGTTTGTTGGAATTTTAATAATAAATCTTTCCAGCATGAGATTAGCCTGAAATATCCATTTCTTCTGTTTTTTCCTTTTATTTTTTAATCCAGAACTTTTGAAATATAGTTCATACTTTTGGTAATATTGCTGTTATATAACTCGCTGTATAAGATTTAATTTCTAGTAAGGGAGGAAAATCTAAGCCATTTTCCAGAATTGTCTTTATTATTTTTCTTAGGAAAATTCTTACACATTTCCAAACTTGAGTTATAATTTATTGGAGGTTTTTCTGTTTGTTTTTCGGTACTAGGAACTGAACCCAGGAGTGCTTGACCACCGAGGTATATCCCCAAGCCTTTTTATTTTTTATTTTGAGGCAGGGCCTTGCTAAATTGCCAAGGCTGAACTTGGGACCCTACTGCCGCAGCCTCCCAAGTCGCTGGGATTACAGGTGCAAGCCACCACGCCTGGTGTATTAGAAATCTCTGCTCATAACCTTTCTGTGCCCTTTTCTACTCTCTCCATTTATTCTGAAAATATCAAAGAAATGTTCCTCTTGAGAAACTGTTGTATGTTTGTGTTTCATTTGTTTGATTCTTTGAGGTTGGGGGAGGTGGCCAGGGTTGGTCCTAAAGTAAGTTCCAAACCTTTGTGGGCCCTTACAGCATTTGTAGTTGTGCTCATTTAGGGGGAAAGGATCTGTGGTTTGAATTTATTCACAGAATATGCTACTAGCAATCAAAATAAATCATTTGGGGTTATAGTTTATGATTGAATAGGAATCATTTTGAAAATGTATTCTTTTGTGAATAAGTAACAATCTAAATTTCATTGCCAAACTAAAGACACATGTTGAAATACCTAAGTTTAATAATGGGGCCTGATTTCTGACCTATATGCTGTCTGCTGTTGTATTTATTATCACTATTTTTTTGGTACCAAGGATTGAACTCAGAGGCACTCGACCACTGAGCCACATCCCCAGCCCTATTTTGTGTTTTATGTAGAGACAGGGTCTCACTGAGTTGCTTAGCGCCTCGCTGTTGCTGAGGCTGGCTTTGAACTCTGGATTCTCCTCTCAAACTGCTGAGATTGCAGGCGTGCACCACCGCGCCCAGCTTATTATCACTATGTTTTTTAATATTCTTGAATCTTTATTCTTCTCAAAATAATTTTAATAGATTGCCTTTAATTATTGTCACAGAATGTAGTTTTATTTACCTCTCTAGAGTACCCTGCAGGTTTCTTAAACCAGTAAAATATGACATGATGTTTAATTTGCTCAACAATTTATTGAAATCTCAGCAGCTTGGGAGACTGAGGCGAGAGGATGGCATGTTTGAGGCCAGCCTGGGCAATTTAGCAAGACCTTGTCTCAAAACAAAATAAAAAATTAAAAGGCTAAGGATAGACTCCATGGTAGAGCACTGTGGGTTCAGTACCCAGTACTGGAAAATCTTTGTTGTTATTGTTGTTGAGTACCTGCTAAGTGTCATACAGCGCTTACGTGTTGGGATTGTAATTACAAGCAAGAGAGCAGTATGTGTCAGGAAGAGACAGCAGCAGATCAGAGGGACCTGGTGAAGGTTAACCTGTGGAAGGGCCAGGTGGTCTGAAAAGGCCTCCCTGGAGGAGTGCACTCTGAGTTGGGAACTAAACATGAGGGGGAGGCTGCCACACCTAAGATCTGGGTGAAGAATATCTGGCAAAGGAGAACAGAAAGCGCGTTAGAGGGGAGCACGCTTGACCCAAGCCTGAGGCCAGTGCAGCTGGAGAGGAGGCAGGAGCAGGGGTGCTGGGGCCCACGCCTGTACAGGTCCTGTCCTGATTATACTGCCCTGCCCGTCCTTAGAGTGTGTCGTGTAGGGAACAGCGCAGTCAGAAAGGTCACCCTTCTGCTCTGGGGATTGAGCCACAGGAGGCACTTGGGGGAGCAAGTTGGGCACTTAAACTTCCCTAATTTTTTTTCCCTAAATCTGCCTTTTAAGAAAAGTTTGTAGTGATGTGTACTCAGTTTAACTTCATGTAATCATTTGTTCAACGAAAGTCAATGTTCCCTAGAAAATTCAAATCTACTTAATATATTTATTTTATTTGTAGTCTACGTTGTGAAATAAATATCTGTCTTGATATCTTAAATTCAGGCAGTGTTTAGGTACAGATGATAAAATCTGTGGCAGATTTTAAGTGTCTTGGTTGTTCTACATATTCCAACATCCAGTATAGCCAAAGTTAGTAGCTTAGGAAATCCAGATTAGGAAGATTCCTGTTAACTCCCAACTAATCTTATCACACATTTTTTTAAAAATGGCTTTGTTTGATATGTCATTTTGGAACACTTTTTTAAACACTGCTCTTATCACAAATCATCCTAAATTTAGTATTTTAGCAGTGGCATTATACTTAAAACTATGTACTGATATTAAATCCTTGAATACAAGTGTCCTGGGTTGGTTCTTTGTTTTTTTAATATTTTAGTTGTGGACGGACACAATACCTTTGGGTTGGTTCTTTCTTGACAAGGTTGTGAAAGTAGCAAGCCCCCAGACTCAAGTGCTCCACTGAGCATTACTGCAGACACATCGGGGACTCACATTTCTACTCAGGAGTCATTGTCATCATGTGGGATTGCTCCCCACCCCTTCTGCTCAGTCTGCCTTGAACTCTGCACTCACTAGATCCTGCGTCAGCCTCCCCAGTAGTGGGGATCACAAGGATCTGTCACCCACATTCATCTGTCAAATGGAGTTTGCATTTCAACCTTCCTATCGCCAGAAGGCAAATGTTTGTTGAAGAGAACTTAAAAGCGCATCTTTTTCCACTGAAAGGGTAGCCTTACTCTTTCATGAACTGGGTACTTCTCTGGTCCAACATATACTGGCAGATTCTAACAGATGCGGGATTAAGAGGTAGAGCTCTTTTTAGACTTTTCAACTGCTTCCATTTAGAATAGCTCTATGTTTTCATCCATTTCTTGCTAAAATAAAGAATTGGTTTACCAGAGAACCTATTCTGGTTACACTAAAGGCACATCCGTGTTGATTTCTTCTTGTCCAGGTTGTATTTAACAAGAGTGAATTTTGGACAAGCAGGGTGAACGTGACTCTTAGGAGATTGGTGAGAAGCTGTCAGTTCACGTTCTCGTTCTTCCTTGTGCTGTGTGTTCACAGTGGTTGTTAGTGTTTCCCTGTAACGTGTTCGTGTTTGCCAGGTCTCCTGCAAGCGCAGAATCTCCTAACACAGCTACCTCAGCAAAGCCAAGCCAGCCTCCTGCAGTCGCAGCCCAGCATCACCCTCACCTCCCAGGTCAGCTCTTTGTTTTTTAACATGTCGTTTTGAGAAACTTTTGGACTTTTTTTTAACTTCATAAAAATAATCCAGTCTTCAAAAACTAATCAGAAATTCAAATCTGGCTTGATAAAGCAATGCTATCAAATTGATGTGGTCTTTGAAAATTCTGCGAGTCCCTATTTTCCTACAGTTCATAAAGAATAACTGTGTTAGCAATGAATGAGTAGTGAATTCTGGCTGTTTGTCACACACACATAGTTAGCAGTAGATACTACCACTTGAGCTGGAAACCTAACGCCTCATTTAAAATCTATCCTTGTCCTTTGCCCTTTCTCAGAAACTGCAGAGAGCTCGGATCTCTGTATTCTCTCTTGTCTCAATGCTTAAATGTTGCTTAGCTCATTTTTACTAGTCTGTATACCCACACAAAAACCGCAGGTCTTCTAGAGGGCATGTAGAAGTGTGAACGTAGGCTGCCTTCTCCTTCTAACCTAGCAGTCACTTTAAACGTGTCTGTCTTTTCATCTCTCAGAACCTCAGTCTCCTCACCTGTAAATTCACTGAACTGGCTGACTTTTAATCCCCTTTCCAGGTCTGATTCTTTGTCTAAGGTATAGAGATTAAAACTTAATACTAAGCTGGGCGCGGTGGTGCACGCCTGTAATCCCAGCACTTTGGGAGGCTGAGACAGGAGAATTGCAAGTTCAAAGCCAACCTCAGCAACAGTGAGGCACTAAGCAACTCAGTGAGACCCTGTCTCTACATAAAACACAAAATAGGGCTGGGGACGTGGCTCAGTGGTCGAGTGCCCCTGAGTTCAATCCCCAGTACCAAAACAAAAACAAAAAAAACTTTAATACTAACACATTGCCAGATTTGGCAGAGTTCAACATCCATTTATAGTAAGAACCATTGCATGTTAGGACTAGAAGGTAACCATAAAAGGGGGGGGGGGGATGCTGTAGGAATGCCCTGTACCAGGTTAAGAAAAAGGAAGAACAAACAATCAAAAATCCCACCCACATCATACCTAATAATGAAAGTCTGCTCACCTTCCTTCTAAGGTCAGAGTAAGGCAAGGTGACCACTGTTGCCACTATTTATAGTGCACTGATGATCCTAGCAGTGCAGTAAGACGAGAAAAAGAAAAGACAGCTGGGTGCGGTGGCGCACACCTGTAATCCGAACGGCTTGGGAGGCCAAGACAGGAGAATCACGAGTTCAAAGCCAGCCTCAGCAATGGTGAGGCACTAAGCACCTCAGTGAGACCCTGTCTTTAATAGGGCTGAGGATGTGGCTCAGTGGTCGAGTGCCCCTGAGTACAATCCCCAGTACCCCATCACCACCACCAAAAAAGAAAGGACATACAGTTCTTTTTCTATATGTTTTACTTCTTTACAAAGGAAAAAGTAAAACTCTTTGAATTGATAGACAACAGAACTATATTAAAAAAAAATCCTAAGGAAGCTCAAAACAAACCAAACTGCTGGAATAAACAAATGAGTTTTAGCAAGTGTGTAGCATACAAAGTCAATATACAAAAGCATTTATATTTCTGTACACTAACAATGATCATTTGGAAATTTGAATTAAGAAAAAGTATTTACCATTCTTAAGGATAAACTTGACAGAGCATTGAGAACTACAGACTGTTGCTGAGTGAAACTAAAGACTGGTCAGAGGGAAGTAATGTGTTTGTGAGTCAGAAGATACAAGATGTTCAAATGTTGATTCTCCCCAAACGGATAATCATACCCAGCAGCCTTTTTGTAGAAATTTGCATGCTCTTTGTAATGTTTATATCAAATGATAGAAGACATAGAACAAGAAATTTTGTAAAGTAAAAAAGGCGAGGATTTTCTTATGCCAAGAATTGGCATAAAGGCCAGGTGAGATGGTGCATGCTTTTAATTCCAGCTACTTGGGAGGCTAAGGCAGGGGGATGCAAGTTCAAGGCCAGCCTCAGCAACTGAGTAAGACCTTGTCTTAAAATAAAAATTAAAAGGGCCAGGAGTGTAGGTTAATAGTAGAGCACCCCTAGGTTTAATCCCCAGTAACAATCACACAAAGAATTAACATAAATCTACAGTAATGAAAATAGTGTGATGTTGCTATGTAGATAAAAGTACAGATCAGTGGCACAGAGTAGCATCCAATAGGCCCACCCATAAGTGCCCAGCTGATTTTCCAAAGGTGCCAAAGGATTTCAATGGGAAAAGGAAAATCTTTTCAACAAATGGTGCTGAAACAATTGGCTGTCCATAAACAAAACAAAACAAACCTTCAACCTTACTTACGAACCTAGACCCTTATATCATACCATATGTGGAGATTAATTTGAAATGGATCCTAGACCTAAACTTCTAGAAGAAAACTTAGGGAGTGATTTGCTCGCCCTTGGTTAAGGCCGTGATTTTGTGAAATAGGACACAAAGCATCAACCACGAAAGAATAAAACTGACGAATGTGATCGCATAAAAATGGAAAGCTTACGGGGATGAAGTGAAAACCCACAAATGGGGAGAAGATACTCTTAAGACATGTCTGATAAAGGTTTGTGTTCAGAATAAAGAACTCTTAACAACTCAAGAAGACAGTTGGATCTAAGCCAGTGAGAGGCAAGAAAATTTGAAGCTGTTTTACCAAAGAAGATGTGCAAATGCCCAGCAAGCAACGAAAAGATGCCCAGAATCTTGAGTCACCAGGGAAACGTAAATGCAGTTTTCCTGCACATTCCCACACTCACACAGAATGGGAGTCATGCGCAGCCCTTGAAGGCTGAGTACCAAGTGTTGACAAATATGTAAAGCAACTCAATGTTTCATACATTGCTAGTGGTTTTGCAAAGTGGTACACACACTTTGTAAATTAGTTAGACAGTTTCTTATAAAGTGAAATATGTGTACCTATGACTTCTGGAAACGCAAGCACACGTCTACAGAAATGAAAGGCCTGTGCACGAGTGGCCATGCAGACTGGTTCCTGACCACCCAAAGTGGAGACAACCAAAATGTCCCTCAGCTGGTGAATAGGTGACAGACTGACTCATCTCTGTAATAGTGAGAGCAAATAGACTTCTGATAATGCAGCAATGTATATGAATTTCAGAAGCCTTGTGCTCCTGAAAGAAGCTAGACACAAAAGACTGCGTGCTGTGTGATTCAGTTGACGTGACATTTTAGAAAAGATACAACTATAGGTGTAAAAATCCTGTCAGTGGGTGTCGGGGACTGGAGGCTAATGATGGTGATTAATTGCACAAGGGAACTTACGGGGGTCACGAACACATTCAGTGCCTCATTGTGTTAGTACTTATGTAACTGTATTCCAAAAAAAATTGCCAAAACAAAGTGTGCCCTTTTAACTGGTGCATCTTTGAATATGCCGAATACAAGAGTAAGGTTGGGGTTTTCACAAAAGCCTCCTCTGGAGACTTCTTCGTGGTCTCCATGCTGTGTGCGTGGTGACAGGCTCTCATAGCTTCATCCTGGCTTCTGCTTACTGGACTTGACTCTGCCATTTTTAGATCTGGCCCAATCCAGCCTGAGGTTCCTAGAGTTGGGTATCTTGTGTGTAACCCCATCTGAAGATACCCAGGTCCTGTTCTATTTGGGAAAGAGGCTGCTTGAAACCTGGAGATGAAGTTAACAATGTGATGTTTGAGACTTGTCTCCGCCTGTCAACCAGTTTCACTGTGGGAAATGTGAGGCCACATAGAATTCTAGTGTGGTTGGTGCCATGTTCAGCTCCCTGATCCTGCCAGGTTCAGAATTACTCAGTGTCACCATGTCGAGAAGATGAGCTTCATTGTCTTTATTGAAGCAGAATGGGAAATGAGCTTACCCAGGAATTGTGTGGTGCCTATTGTAGTTTTCTGCAGTAGTCAGTTCCATGGAGAGAGCCTTGACTAATGAAATCAAGGTCAGGGGTATGTGACTCATCTGAATTTCAAAAAGGGAAATCCATAGCATTTATTTGTAGTCCTGTTCTGTAATCCATCACCTGGGCTACTGTTCATAGGAGAGATCAGCTGAGCAGTCAGGATACAACATCAGGGCAGCACCTCCCATTAGTGAGTACTCACAGGAGAGTTCTAGAGAGTCCTACTCAGGGCTTGTGAGGGGAACACTAGCCTGGTGTTTGTAATAAGAAAATTTAATATTTTCTTTTTTTAATATAAGAAAGGCAGGCATTGGTGCAGCTTGTAATCTCAGTAGCTCAGAAGGCTGAGGCAGGAGGATCATGAGTTCAAAGCCAGCCTCAGTTAGCCACTTAATGAGCCATGTCTCAAAATATACAATAAAAGCAAAATTTTAAAAAGGGTTGGGGATATGGCCCAGTGGTTAAGCACCCCTGGGTTCAATCCCTAGTACTAAAAAAAAGACAGACAGACTAGGGACTAGGAGTAGCTCAGAGCACATGCTTAGCATGCCCAGCACAGAGGGCGGCGGGGCTGATAGACTGTACTCTCATGTCCCTGAGTAAACTTCAGATGGATATAAGTAATGAAATAAAATGAAAAGAAGAAGGTGGGGCTGGGCTCAGTGGCAGAGCGCTTGCCTCGCATGTGTGGAGCACTGGGTTCGAGCCTCAGCACCACATAGATATAAACAAATGAAATAAAGGTATAAAAAAGAAGAAGAAGGAGGTAGCAAATTATCAGAAGGAAACTTCTCGGTTCAGTGTTTGAAATAAGTGAAGCTTTCTCCCATTTGAACTACAGAAGATACTGGAAGGTAGGAAGACTTCTCCCAAATGATAATTTGAAATTTACATGCATTGAAGTTAAAAGGAAAAAAGCACATTGGGAAAATTATTTGCATTAATATGATACACTAAGGCACACACTGTCACATTTGATAAATGTTTGACAGATACCTTTAAGGATAAGAGTAAGGATATCATTAATATATAAATGGGTTACGTAGATAAGCCCAGTTTACATCCAAGAAAATGCAGATAATAATTAACACATGGAACGTTTTCCACGTTGCATAGTAAGAAATACAAGTAACAGTAGAAGTGATGCTCCGTGTATTTCCTGATGAGCAAAACACTATTTAGAACTGCTACTACAAAGCACGCGAGGGACCTAGGCGTTGTGTAGGAGAAACAGCAGCAGTCTGTCAAAAGCCATGACGTTATTTATCCATTGCCAGAAAAATCCCTTGTGAATTTATCTTGAAGAACTGCTTACACATAACTAACTGTATGTACAGAGTTTTTCATTGTGGTATTTTCTGTTAGTAAATGAACCAAATGAAAAACTGTCCAACAATTAAAGAAATGGTTAAATAAATTATAATAAAACTGCCTCGTTCATTCTTTGAAAAGGATAATTTTTGAAGACTAAAGCACCATAGAAAAAAGTTAAAATGTAATACTGAATGAGGAAGTGTAATATAAAATCATGTATCATATAATCATAATTACAGGTAGGGTTTAAAAAGTAGGTCTGTAGGTAAAAATTCAATACCCCAAAATGATGCCTATTAATATATTAAAGTCCAGGTGATTTGTTTTTCTCCCTTAAAATAGTCTTACTAGTCTTATAATTTTATAATACTGTGTCATATTTGGAGATGTAATAAGTCAGATATAGTCCCTGCTGTTTTGCCAATCTGTGTGGCTGTTGATGAGATGCGTTCTTTAAAGAGCTGTTGGCTAGGAGACATAAGGAACGCGTGCTCAGAACAGTTAGTTCTGTCTCAGTGTGTTAAGGTTTTTCCCTAGACCTGCTTGCTTACCCTTTGCTGCGACTGCCCTGTGCCTGAGCCCGGGTCGGCTGTTCTCAGTGAACCGTGCGCTGTGCCCTCGGGAGTGCTGCCTGGTCATCCTCACTCTCCACACCTGTGACTGTTGCCTTAATTTGTTTGGTGGCAGCATGTCACAGTTGTGAACTTAAATGTCTTTTGCTTGTTCGTCATTTTGTCCCTTCACAACAGCCAGCAACCCCAACACGCACAATAGCAGCAACCCCGATCCAGACCCTTCCGCAGAGCCAGACCACACCAAAGCGCATCGACACTCCCAGCTTGGAGGAGCCCAGCGACCTCGAGGAGCTCGAGCAGTTTGCCAAGACCTTCAAACAGAGGCGGATCAAACTCGGCTTCACTCAGGTAGGAGGAACCCCCTCAGACAACCTCCTGGTGTAAGTCTAAGGGGCTTTTAGGGAGCAGGGTTGTTGAGTTTTGGTTTGAGCTATAGATTTGTGTCATCATTTAGCATTTATAAGTTTAAAATGTTATACATTCGTTTATAAATTATAATCATACTTATGCTTTAATGTTAGGATAAAATGTCCAAGATTTATCCCCCAGCACAAGCCTCTGAAATTATAGTTCCATGAATAAATTATGAGAGTTGGGAAGATCTTATTGGGGGATGACATAACTGTACTGAAGGTTTTATTATTTGAAGAACTTCTGGTTGTGACTTATTGCTACATTATCTAAAAGTAAAAATTACAGTCTTTTATTGTAGCTGAAATGGGATGTTTCAAAAGCTTATTTAAAAGTAATTTTTTTCCCAGTGACTTGGGAGGCTGGCACAAGAGGATCGCAAATTCAAGGCCAGCCTCAGTAGTTTAGGAAGGACCTAAGCAACTTAGAAAGACTCTGCCTCAAAGAAAAAAATACAGAAGGGCTGAGGATGTAGCTCCGTGATAAAGTAACCCCAGGTTCTGTTCCCAGTACCAAAAAAAAGAAAATAAAAATAGCTTTTTGAGGAAGAAGGTGGTGGTAGACACACACACTCTCTAAGCCCTTGTTGAAACCAGTTAATCAAGTAAGAATCTATTGAAAATGAAAAATACAAATTAATCAAAATCCAAATTAGTTTTTTAATGTCAACTAGCAGAGGGCTCCTCAGGGGAATAGGGGTGCTGGGCAGACCTCTGGGAAGGCTCTGTTTTCATTCTGAGCACTGCCCTGCGGCATGCCTTTGTCAGCAAGAGAGTTCAGCTGAGTGACCTTGATGTAGAGTGTCGAAGGTCATTAGGTGGAGGAACAAAACCCAAAGAATGGATTATGGGATCTGGAAAAATCCTAAAATTTTATTTCCAGAGAATATTGTTTCTGTTTGGCATTTAAGCCAATAATTTATATACTATTCAAATTATTTTGTGTTGAAAGTATGTAATGCACCACCTGCTCTGGTAGATCAAAAATCAGGATGACATCTTTGCTTATAATAGTTTATGTTTGTTTATGTTTTTATAAACGGATTTGTATTATATTTATTTGGGAATTTATTTTTGTTCAAAGAAACTATGTATTAGGAACTTACATTTTTTAAATGAGTGTAATTTTAAGTGAAATTTTGTTACATTATTGAGGAGTTTAGTTATAAAGAAACAACTTACAATCCAGAAACATTTTAGTACTTTTGAAGCACCTGGATGATCTGACTTGTAAGTACTTATTAAAGGATTGCTATGGGTGTTATTACATTACTAAAAAGCATGTCATAAGATATAACATGTTTACCAAATGCAGTACATTCATTATTTCCCAGTCTCAATCTTTGTTTCTTTATTCCTCTTGCTCTTTTTTAAAATATTAAGGGGATGTAATATAGTTCAGATTGTGTATGAATCAACTGTTTGAAATTTTTTACTTTGGTTGGGAAGAATCCAAGAGTTTTAAGATCACTTATCCAAGCATAAAGCAAAATAATGAAAATTGGTATGTTAACTGAAGGACATATTGCTCTTTATTCCACCAAACAATTTAAAAGTTAAGTGATGTGGTATTACAAATCTCAGTTAAGTGAATTTGCCATTTATTGGTGTGGGTCTAGTTAGTGGCATATCTTTACCAGCCACCAACTGAAAGTATTATTTTCTAAACTTGCTATGATATTGTGATTTGTTTGTCTGTTTGGTACCAGAGATTGAACGCAGGGGTGCTTAACCACTAAGCCACATCCCCAGCCCTTTTTTTCATATATATATATATATATATATATATACACACATACATATATATATTTTATTTAGAGACAGGTTCTTGTTGAGTTGTTTGGGTCCTCGCTAAGTTGCTGAGGCTGGCTTTGAACTCACAATCTTCTTGCCTCAGTCTTCTGAGCTGCTGGGATTGCAGGCCTGTGCCACCATGCGCAGCTGATGTTATTTTTTTGAATAGGTATTTTTTGCTTACTTATCAAAATTATTACTTTCATGATTAAATATTACAGGTATTTGTAAAAAATTCTGAGTGAAGTTTTCATCATGCTTCAGAGAACATTTATCATCATCTAACTGATACTCACTGTCTAGTACTCAAGATATTGCAATTTTAAGTTGCCCCAGTTTTTTGAAAGCGGTAAACTAAACGGATGGAGTGGCCAGGCATGAGCGTGTGCACATGGGCCTAGGGCAGTGCCTGACCCACAGCAGGTACCCGGGAATACCACTGGTGGAAGGGCACTCTCTCTGTGCAGACTGCCCACCTGTCCTGCAGGTTCCCTCCCTCTCGTCTAATTTGGAGGAAGTGGATGAGCAGTCTGCTGCAGCCGTAGCCAGAGCATCTGCTGGGCACTAACAGGATGGAATGTTCTGGAGAACTCAGTTTTAGTTAATTTGATGTTAATTCATTTTAATGTAAGTGGCCACGTATGGCTTGTGGCTTTCATATGGTAGTCCTGGACTGTAGATCACTTGAAATTCAGGTATTCTCTATGCCTCATTTTATTCACATCTGTCTTCTGTTAAACTTTTTGTCAGAGATATTTCACCTATAAGAAAATAGAGTTGGGGGTGAGGGGGTCTTTCTTTTCCTCAATTACTTCCTGATGCAGGTGCTAATAACAGTATAGTATCCAGCCAGAAGATGATGGAGTGGGTCAAAAGGTAGGACAGTCCAGTTCAGCACCAATGTGGCCAGGATAGCTAGGAGCAGGCTGCCTCTTGGGAGAATTAGCTGCTGTTGCCTTTTGGCCCTGTATCTGAACTAATGGAAATGAGTGGATGCCTCATTTGAACTCCATGAGCTTCTGCCTGTTAACACCTGGCCTTTTCCAGCTTGAATAGGAGAAATCCAGCTAGAAGAAAAGCACGTGCACATTTCAAAGATTCCAGGTGCCTGTTGAAAGACACATTCTATAATACATTCAGAAATCATTGTTCTCTACAGCCACCAGGTTTTCAGAGCCCATGAAGGTTTGACTAAATGGGTCAGACCTCTCTACTGTGAATTTCTGTCTCTACAATGGCTGCAAAAGTAATCTTTTAGAATACCTGTTTTTGTAACAAACTTTGAAATCCAAACTAAGGGTGAAAATTGCTATTTTCCCCTCACAGCTTCCAAAAATACTTTATAATAAAAAAAAATAAAAAGAATGAGGGATCATTTCTAATTTTTGAAATGCATTCTCAGAAGTTTGATTGGCGCAGAAATGCCTGGGGTTATCTGGACAGTTGCACCTAAGCCTGGTGGGTGATCCCATGAATCGATTCTTAAAGATCACTCATATTACTTTGATTGCATCAGTTAAGACTGTCACCCCGTCTTTGGGGACTTACAGACATTTCGGTATCTTTATTATTATATAAGGCAGCAAGAAGAGGTTCAAAATGGAGGATGTATGGGGCAGAGTTGATCAGGGCCCCACTGTGCCCAGTGTGTAGGCGGAGCCTGTGCAGGACCCAGTGAAGAGAATGGCTTGTAATTCTTTGTCTAGAGCAGTTATTGGAGCAGCCCTGAGAATGGAGGCTGTGAATACTAATGAGATGAACCTCTCTTCTCTCCCCCTTTTCTGCTCCGGGTTGTGCAGGGTGATGTTGGGCTTGCTATGGGCAAGCTATACGGAAATGACTTCAGCCAGACCACCATCTCTCGCTTTGAAGCCTTGAACCTCAGCTTTAAGAACATGTGCAAGTTAAAGCCACTGTTAGAGAAATGGCTAAATGATGCAGGTAAGTGAAGGGCGTTATCGTGTAAACTGGAGTTCCTATTTTTTACTGTACTATTGGTGCTACAGAATATTGAAGCTTACTAATCCTGGGAGGATCATAAGCTATAGCTATGTAAATAAGAGCTAATTCATTTAAGTATTCTAGTATTCTAATAATGAGAGTATAAATAATAAGCAGTTACTTTAAGTTTCAAATATCTGTTCTGTTTGAGCCAGGATTTGGGTGTGCACTCAGATTTGAGGAAGAGGATGAAAAGGCTGTGGTTTAGATAAACTCCAACAGATTCATTGCTTCTTCCTTGGTGAATTATCATAGAATTCATTCCTGGTAACTTTTCTGCTTTTGTTATTAAAAATGGCCACATATTTCATACAAAAATTTGGGTTTCTAGTCTTAACCATTTGTGCCAAGATTTCATTTTGGAAAAGTTGGATTTTGAACCACAGAATGATAGACTATGAGAGCTAAAAGGAACCACAAAGATGCCCTAGATTGTGGTTCTTTGTAGATACGAACAAAAATTAGGCCTTTGGAAAAGAGAAGTATGAAACACGCCTCTCTAGACAGTTTCAGTATCCTTGGGTGAGCCATCGTAGTCCTTCTGAGTGTCACAGGTGAGGGCTGCTGGTCTGCTCTGTCTTGTTCTGCAGGTAGTAGGAAGAAGTTCAGAGATGTGTGTGGCATGCCCTGGGTCATTACACTATTAAATGACAGAACATTATTTTAACTAAGGAATTTACAAGTAGTCTTTTTCTTTTTTTTTCCCCCCCTACCATAGTAATAAAATGAGAGGTCATTTTTTTAAATATTTTTTTTAGTTGTAGATAGACACAGTATATTTATTTTATTTATTTTTATGTGGTGCTGAGGATCGAACCCAGTGACTCGAGCATGCAAGGCAAGTGCTCTACCACTGAGCTACAATCCCAGCCCCCATGAGAGGTCATTTGTAAGATAAATATCAAACATTCAACAATTTCCAAGAAGTTTTCTCCCTTTTATCCCCAGGGTTTATAAAAAAAAGAACAAAATAGAAGAACAGAACTGAGAGAGAGAGAGAGAGAGATCTGAGTCAAAACATACGAATAGTAAACTTCTACATTCTCAGAAAGAGAACCAAAAAGTAGTGGTGGCACTGAGCCAGCCTCCTGGCCGGGCCACACTGATGCAGGCGGTAGAGCCATGGTGGTGTCTGATGTAGGTTGTGTGGAAACCTGTTGTGCTCTGGTGTAGCTCAAATACTTGGTCAGTTTTGTTGTGTGTGTCGTGCACATACGACTCACATCTGAAGTTTTATTTCTGTTTTCTTCATTCTTACAGAGAACCTCTCGTCTGATTCAGCCGTCTCCAGCCCAAGTGCCCTAAATTCCTCAGGGCAAGGAGTTGAGGGCTTGAATCGTAGGAGAAAGAAACGCACCAGCATAGAGACCAACATCCGTGCGGCCTTAGAGAAGAGTTTCTTGGAGGTCAGTAAGGGTCTGCTCTTGCTGTGCATGGGATTGTCTGTAGTTAGTGCAGGCACTGCAGGTAATAGAAGACAGGCTTGTCAGCCTCCCTTGGTGGATTTAGAACATAGCGAAGATGAGACAAGGCGAGTTGTTTACCACGAAGACAGACCAGAGTACGTGGGCTCTAGAGAGACGCTGGTGGCAGCCACGTGTGCAATCTGTGCACGGGAGGTGGAGCACTTCAAGTGGAGGAATTGCCTGAGCTGTGCCAGTGAGACACTAGTGGTGGTTGAATTCTAGCGCCTGTATGCCTACAACGGTAGTTTGGGGCTGAACAGTAGAGACCTTGAATATTAGACTATGGAGTTCAAGTTAACTCTGAAGATACTCAGCATCTCTTTTGTACCTGGGAATATCCTACTAAAAGCTTCCACAAAATTTTGACTTCTCTAATTCAAAGGTTTGAGAGTCAAGTGCAGTGATGCACACCTCTGTATAATCCCAGTGACTTGGGAAACTGAGGTAGGGGACCAAAATTTCAAGGCCAGCCTGGGCAAATTAGCAAGACCTTGTCTCAGAATAAAAATATAAAAAGGGCTGGAGATGGAGCTCACTGGTAGAGCACCCCTGGGTTCAATCCCCAGTACCACCCTCCACCCCCAAATTAACGCACATTAAAATGAAAAAAATGTAAATATTCAAGAATAGCCTATTCTAAGTTAATGTGAGCAGATGTAGTAAATAAATGTTCATTAGGATGTGTATCTGTAGAAGCTCTATATTGAAACTGGCCTAATATGGTATAAGTATCTCAGCTTCGTTTTCTGACTTGCTTCTCTCCATGATTATATCAATATCATTTGTGCAAAAGGTTATTTCAAAAGATGGGATTTTTTTCCTTCAGAATCAAAAGCCTACCTCGGAAGAGATCACCTTGATTGCTGAACAGCTCAATATGGAAAAGGAGGTGATTCGGGTGTGGTTCTGTAACCGCCGCCAGAAGGAAAAAAGAATCAACCCACCAAGCAGTGGTGGGACCAGCAGCTCGCCTATCAAAGCAATTTTCCCCAGCCCAACCTCCCTGGTAAGAGCAGAAACAGCAGATGCAAGCTTAGGGTTCACTTTTACAGTTTTACAAATGGCTTCTGAAGTCAGTTTATTTCCTAACGGACAGGAAATTATTATATATATACAGTATTCATATTGAATAAATGTGTATAAATTTATATTTCAGATATTTCCAAAACAGTGAAATTTCATGTTCTAATCCAAGAAGTTAATGCTCGTTCTTATCTTTTAAAATGTACAGTTTCAATTCTTTACGTATTTAATTGCATTTTCATTGTTTTTATCTCTGGTGTAGTTGATTGAGTGCCCAGTAATAGTAACTGTGTGGTAAAGTGTTTTAGTTATCTCAAAAAAAAATAATTACTTTTGATTTATATTGAGGTCTAAAGCCGAATGTATTAAAGTTATATAATTGAGTGGTAGTAAGTTCCCAGATAAACCCTGTCCCTGGCTGTGCTCAGGCAATCGCCTGGGACCTTCACGCCCTCTCACACGTCGTTCTTCATAACTACCTCATTGAGTGACTCCTGCTGTTTGCAGTCAGAATATTATTCCCAATCAGAAGAAAATATAGTGGCCACGTGACTCCCGTGATTTCTAGGGAGATTGTAAATATGACTGCCCCTGTGCCCATGAGGTTTCAAAAAGTGAGGATGGAGCCGGGTGCAGTGGCTCAAGCCTGTAATCCCAGCACTTAGGGAGGCTGAGACAGGAGCATCACAAGTTCAGAGCTAGCCTCAGCAATGGCGAGGAGCTAAGCAACTCAGTGAGACCCTGTGTCTACATAAAACACAAAATAGGGCTGGGGATGTGGCTCAGTGGTCGAGTGCCCCTGAGTTCAGTCTCCAGTACCAAAAAAAAAAAAAGTGAGGATGGTTGAGTTTGCATTTCTCTTTGCTTTTTTGTTAATTTGTTATTTAAATAGCATTGCATTTAGGAAGATGTTTTAAAGTAAATTTAGAATTAAAAGCACATATTTGTTAAGTGATGACTGGTTCTTAAATGACGGGGTTGTAATCATTAAATTCACAAGATAGCAGTTAAGAAGATAGACATTAGGTAACAGTTCTGTAACTATTTGGGGTTTCACATTTTTTTGTATTAGAAAGAAGGCAGTATTTTTTTTTTATAAAACTCCAAAATTGTTGTTATTTCAAAAAGAAAGTTTTTTAAACATTTGCTTTACAATCTTTTTGTTTGCTATCAAAAATAAGACAATTTTGCCCCCACGGAATCAAAAGTAAAAGCAATACAAGAACCTCAGATTCCTGATCCTGCCAAGTAGTTTTCTTGTTTAGGTAAAGTGGATAGTTAGTATACCATTTCTTACTGACTTAGCGTGTATCTGACTCAACATTATTGAAATTTTTTTAAAATTTTTTTTAATTGTAGATGGACATAATATCTTTTTTTTTTTTAATGTGGTGCTGAGGATTGAACCCAGTACCTCACATGTGCAATGCAAGCGCTCTACCACTAAGCCACAACCCCAGCCTAACATTATTGAAATTTATTTTTTTTTAAATATTTGTATTAGTTGTTGATGGATCTTTATTTTATTTATTTATATGTGGTGCTGAGAATCGAACTCAGAGCCTCACACATGCTAGGCAAGTGCTCTACCACTGAGCCACAACCCCAGCCCCATTATTGAAATTTAAACATGTTTTTGAGGTTTGAGTTTAAGTGCTTTCTGCATATCTTTGTGTCTGGCCTCTAGGTGGCAACCACACCGAGCCTTGTGACAAGCAGTACAGCAGCTACCCTCACTGTCAACCCTGTACTCCCCCTGACCAGTGCTGCAGTGACCAGCCTCTCTGTTACAGGTAAGCAGCAGCCTCACCTGTGGCTCTTCGCACCTGGTGGGCCTATGATGAGTTTCCCTGACAGTTTGCCTTTAGATTGTGAATTAAGGGTCCAACTAAAGACACATTGCTTTTTTTTTTTTAAAGTTATTTATGGTCAGCTGCCATGGCAATCGCCCATAATTCCTACTGCTCAGGAGGCTGAGGCAGAAGATCACAAGCTTATGGCCAGCCTGGGAAACTTTGGAAGGCCCTGTTTCAAAGTGAAAGAGCTGGGGCGATGTGGCTTGGTGGCAGAGCACTTGCCTAGAATGTGTCAGGCCCTGGGCTCAATCCCCAGTGCCATAAAGAGAGAAAGTTTTATATATGAAAACCTGAACTTCAACGAAGATCGAATATGGTCAGTTTTATTAGAAAAAAACAAATGAGCTGGGTGCAGTGGCGCAAGCCTGTAATCCCAGCACTTTGGGAGGCTAAGACAGGAGAATCACAAGTTCAAAGCCAGCCTCAGCAACAGCGAGGCACTAAGAACTCAGTGAGACCCCGTCTCTACATAAAACACAAAATAGGGCTGGGGATGTGGCTCAGTGGTCGAGTGCCCCTGAGTTCAGTCTCCAGTACCAAAAAAAAAAAACAAATGGTTTCACCCAGTGATTTTCTTAGCTCTTCTTTCCCACATTAGTCCATCTCCTACATTGTTCCTAGAGTTATCTTTTAAAAACACACACAAAAATTTTCACAACACTCCTTTCTTTACAAACCTTCAATAGCTATGACTTTTCGCATTTAGCAAAACATCCACATTCATCAGTTCATAGGTTATTTCCACTCTGGCCCTTGGCCCATCCCAACCAGCACATGGGAGGCTCCATCCATTCTTCTGTAACTTTTCTTACAGCCTGAAATGTCCATTGTAATCTGCGGTTTTGGTCAGGTTACGTGCCAAATCTTTTTAGAAATGCTCTTTAGCTTGCCAGGGAAGCTGTTCATTGCCACTTACCTGTATTATAATGTTTAAAAGTCTGCCTTTCCCAGTGGGCCTTTGTATTTCTCAGAAGATCTAAGCACTGTGTGTTTTTTGTTTTTTTGTTTTGTTTTGTTTTGGTTTGGATTTTTTGGTGGTGCTGGGGATTGAACCCAGGGCGTTGTGCATGTGAGGCAACCACTCTGCCAACTGAGCTACATCCCCAGCCCCTCACTTTTTTTTTTTTTTTTTTTTTTGTGGTACTGGGGATTGAACTCAGGGGCACTCGACCACTGAGCCACATCCCCAGCCCTATTTTGTGTTTTATGTA
>CM053410.1:88252838-88337745 GCA_028644305.1 Xerus rutilus | reverse complement strand
AATATACATTTTACCAGAGAAGGTACGAGGTGACTAGTGAGCATATGGCGGGAGCACTAGGGGGTGCTGTGCTGGACTCTGCACGTATACTGCAACTTCTGCCTACCTATCAGGGGGTGGCATCTTAGTTTGTTGTTAAGGACATTGAGGCTTAGTAAACCTAAGTTCTCTGGTCAAAATTGCCCAAGTAATTTAGTTGCCATGAAGTTAGGGCCATAAAAGATGTCTTTTGGTTGGAGCATGACTCACTGGCTGGGAGAATTAATTTGAAGATCATGTTGTCGTGCCATGTTGCTTGTGTGACATTCAAATGGGAGATACTAGACTGCTTTTAGAGTATCACAGCCAGAAGTGAAACAGCTCCAAGTAGTTTTTAATCCTAGCCTGTATTAAGTTTACCCAAAAGATTTGGCTGGGATTTTTCTCTGTGAACCTATGGATTTTAAAGAGATAACGGAATGACTTGAAAGTGGCCATTTTAAGCTATTTGACCTCAAGACATGAAGTCTCATGAAAATGGACAGTTTCGGTTTCAGAACTTTGAAAGTAGATTGGCACCGTAGGTAAGATTGGGCAAGGTCAGGTGAGTGCTGTTCAAGGAAAGATTGAAAGTACATTGAAATTTCTTAGCAGGGGAAGGAAAATAAGAGACGTTTATCTTCCTGTAGAACCAGAACCAGGTCTTTGGGGAAGAGGATGAAAGTGGGAGAATGCGTAGGAGTCTGCCACACGCAGGACACACAGGACACACCGCAGCCTCAGGGGTCAGTGACAGCGATTGAGTTAAAACTGAAGAGATGGGTGACAGTGGAGTGAATGCCTTACAGAAAGGTCATTGCGCTAGTGTGGCTGCAATAAGAAGGAATCACGTTTTTCACATTTTCCCAAAGGGCAGAAAGAAGTGAGTCCTGTCTCTCAGATGTGCGACGATGTGCTTGGCCCATTGACCTGGAGTCCACAGAGCTGCATGCTGGCGGCACTGTGGGAGGTGGGAAGGCAATCACTGCTGGCATGGGAAAGAGCCTGGCCAGTAGCCGTGAGAGAACTGGCCTCTCAGGTGTTCAGGAGACAGCTTCAAAACGGATCTGCAAAGAAACCACCTGGATTGGGGACGAGGCTGTTCTAGGAGAGTCTCCTGCAGCAAGTAATAGAAACAAAAGATTACTTTCACCTGAGATTTTTTCCCCGTATAGATCTGAGATTCCTATTTTGGTTGGTCTGGTTCTTTTATACTGCATTGTCTTTTATATATAATTGTTGGGTTTTTGGTACTGGGGACTGAACCCAAGGGTGCTTTACTGCTGAGCCAAATTCCAGGCCCTGTTTATTTATTTATTTATTTGATTTTTCAGGCAGGGTCTCTTGAGGCTGGCCTTGAACTTGTGATCCTCCTGCCTCAGCTTCCCAAGCTGCTGGGATTACAGGTGTGCCCCACCATGCCCGGCTTATCTATAGGTTTTTGGGGGGTTGGGTTTTGTTTTGTTTTGTTGTTTGGTTGGTTTTTTGGCGTCTTGAGTTCTTTATCCTGAAAAGGTCCCGCTTAGATGCTGCTTTTCTCATGTATGTGGTTGCTCGTGTCCTAGTGCATAATCGGTTTTGACAAATGAAACCCTGAGTGGCTCTAGACGGCCTGCTTTTGTCCTGTGTCACATTTCCTGATGACTGAAATAGGAGGGCCTGCTCTGCGCTGTCCTGCAGTGAGTGTCCCTGGGTCAGCTGGCCTCTTCTGCCTGGTGGGAGGCCAGCTGTCCAGCCTTGTAGCTGTCCCTGCCTTAGGCAGTGTGGCGGCATTCTCTAAGTCACGCTTGCCTCTGCACAACACTGCAGCTCCAAGACCTGTTCTAGACCCGTGGTGTCCAGCAGGGCATCTGTCAACCATGGATGGTTCCGTTATTTTTGTTTCGTTTTGTTTTGGACGGGGGGTTAAACCCAAGAACGCTTAACCACCAAGCCACACCCCTACCCTTTTCTATTTTTTGAGACACAGTCTGGCCTTGAACATGTGATCCTCCTGCCTCAGCCTCCTGAGTCACTGGGGTCACAGGCATGTGCAGCCTCACCTGGCCAGAAAGTCCTTCTCTAACCAGCTTTCTTTTTAGGCACTACAGACAGCACCTCCAACAACACAGCAACCGTGATTTCCACTGCACCTCCAGCCTCCTCAGCAGTCACGTCCCCCTCTCTGAGTCCCTCCCCTTCTGCCTCAGCCTCCACCTCTGAGGCATCCAGTGCCAGTGAGACCAGCACAACACAGACCACCTCTGCTCCTTTGTCCTCCCCTCTTGGCACCAGCCAGGTGATGGTGACAGCATCGGGCTTGCCAACAGCTGCCGCACTCCAGGGAGCAGCACAGTTGCCAGCAAACGCCAGTCTCGCTGCCATGGCTGCTGCTGCAGGGCTCAGCCCAGGCCTGATGGCACCTTCACAGTTTGCACCTGGGTAAGGAGTGTCCTCATTCTGTTCACATCTGAGAAGCAACTGGGAAGTTGTCCAGGAACTGCTTGTGGAGAGACTTTTTATCACTCACTGTCTTTGGGGTAGGGGGAGGGCAGGGGTCGTGTCTTTAAATGAGCTGCTCTGTGGTCATGTAAGACCTTGACTCCAGAGTTGAACCCAGCTTCCCCAGCACTCAGGTAAGGGCAAGAGCCACACTTTTCTCTCCACTGGCAGACCCAGAGCACCGAGTCACTGAGCATCTCACTGGTGGGGCTGGGAAGGAAGCCTGGAATTCCTGGCTTTCACTGTTGTGCTTTCTCCACTAAACTCTCAGCTCTCTTCTTTTTAATTCTCAAACATGGATAAGAGAAGCAGTAAGAAGATTCCTGATCTTATGTTATTTTGTTAGGCATATTATCAAGAAGTTTCCTTTTCTCTGATTTTTCTTTTTCTTTTAAAGAGAAGTAATTAAAGAGTCAAAATGACTGTAAAAGTTATCTGTTTTGTGCAAACCATATAACCTTGTTGCAAGTAAGTCTCAAGGAAAGCAGGAACTCAGAAGCAGCCAAGCATTAGTGTAGGGAGAATGGCTCCATGTACTTCCCCACCCCAATTTTTCTTTCTTATTCCTTTGGGGGGTTGTCAAGCTGACCGTGCATCTGTGTGTAACCACGTGGCCCATCTTGACTTGCAGAGGTGCCTTACTCAGCCTCAATCCAGGGACCCTGGGTGGTGCTCTCAGCCCAGCTCTGATGAGCAACAGTACACTGGCAACTATTCAAGGTGAGTTAGGTCTTTTCCTTGGTTAGCTTGTGTCATGTGGCGGGTGGAGGGATGGAGGAGCCTGCTCTGCTAAAGGCGAGTGTGGTGGGAGGGATGGTTGAGCACTGACTAGCTTGTTCTTGAGGACTATGAAAATATCCTTGTGAAAAAGCTTTGTGTTACTTTGTAAGAAGAAATACCTAGTTTGGTATATTTTAAGAAATCAGGATTTTTATGCTTATGTTTAGTTTCTTTTTTTTTTAATGTTTATTTTTTAATTGTAGGTGACAGAATATATTTTATTTTTATGTGGTGCTGAGGATCGAACCCAGTGCCTTATGCGTGCTAGGCGAGCACGCTACCACTGCGCCATAATCCCAGCCCCTATGTTTAGTTTCTTATGTGAGTAGACTTGGAGGCAGATTTTTTTTCCTCCAGAAAAATTTATTCAAGTGCTCATCTTAAACCTTCCTCAAGGCAGATTTGGCCCAGTAGGAGTCCCAGCCCCACCCTGCCCCTGAGACCATGGGTGGATGGTTCTGTGGTGAGTGGTCAGTAGAGCACATGGGGTAGATTTCCAGGGCATTATTTCTTGAACGATCATCGGGGTAGGATGTTCATTCCTCTCGAGTCACAGTGTTTCCTCCAAGCCCGTGTGGGTCCCTGTCTGCCCTTAAGTGCTTATACAGAAGTTCTTGGGTCCAAAAATGAGGTGTTTGCCAGCTTGGATCAAGATTCGCGTGCATGGGCGTGTCTAGCAGTGTCCTGTAGAGAATGTTAACTTGCAGAAAAACCGCATCGCAGCCTAGGTTGCTGTACATTGTTTTGACTTTTTGATTGACTGAAGTGCATCTAAACTGTTGATCAGATCTGTAAAGCTGTTTGTTACACAGAGATTTCTTTTTGGACTAGGTTTATGATAAGTCACTGTCTCCTGTACATTAGGGAGTATCTCTGGGCCATGGGGATACTACAGAGGCATAATTCCTGACCATAGATCATAATCTAGGAGATCTAAAATTGGTCTACGACCCTAAGCCTGGAATATCAGGAAACTTCAGGTTGCACCAGGTCTCCTGTTGTGTGGTGCTTCTGTGATCATGTCCAGAGTCAACAGCATTCCCTTTGGCTATAGATTATGTTGTCCGCCAAAATTTTAGTGCCATCAGAAAAGCCCTGAAATCTCCATACAGGGTGAGGCTATGTGAGTGGGAAGATGTGGGAGTATTGTCAAGTAATAGGATGGACTATTAAATAGAAGCCCTAATTATTCTAAATAAGATGTTGATGGTAGCTCTTGTGTGGAACACGAGCATCTAACAGAAATCCTCCCCTGCTGATTACGTGCTGGCCTTGGCCACTCACCGAGGCCATGTGCCTCGCTGCCTCTCTGCCTCTGCTACAGCAGCTGCCTCAGAGGTCTGCCCAGGAAGTGAAAATAAGACCTTTCACTTTATTTGGTGATATATAATTTATTTTATAAAGACTGATTTCATTTTATATGAAGAGTTTCTCAAATTTATCAGTAATGCTAGCTGGTTTGATAAAAGCTCACCCCCAACCCCACGGTACTGGGGATGGAACTCAGGGCCTCATGCATACTAGGCAGGTGCTTTATCAGTGAGAGACATCCCCAGCCCAACAAAATACATGTTTAGTGCTTTAATGACTTTAGCTAATTTGTCTTTTGAACAGAGGTAGTTTAAAAAATTACTGGCTTTAACAAATATTTCTAGGTTAAATGAAATAAACTTGAGGTTTAAAGATAAAACATGACTGAGTCATGAGTTCTTACAACTCTTCTTTAACCTACCCTGCTGATACTCATTAAATCATATTTCCCAGTCCTTTACACTCTTCAAAAGTATGAATAGATTTCAGTTGGTATCAGTGTAGAAGTGTAAGAAAAAAAATCAGCGGAGGGTTACACTTTTTCCTGAGCTGTATGAAAACA
Source organism: Xerus rutilus (assembly GCA_028644305.1). Taxonomy (NCBI): domain Eukaryota; kingdom Metazoa; phylum Chordata; class Mammalia; order Rodentia; family Sciuridae; genus Xerus; species Xerus rutilus. The sequence goes on along the minus strand of CM053410.1, from coordinate 88,332,593 downwards.
GCTTTGACGAAGTGAGACCCAGCTTCTCCAGGATGATGTTAACGTTCTCCTTCCTGCCTGTTTCTCGGGGTCTGTGTCTAGCCCTTGCTTCTGGTGGCTCTCTTCCAATAACGTCACTGGATGCAACTGGGAACCTGGTGTTTGCCAATGCAGGAGCAGCCCCCAACATCGTGACTGCCCCTCTGTTCCTGAACCCTCAGAACCTCTCTCTGCTCACCAGCAACCCAGTCAGCTTGGTGTCTGCCGCTGCAGCGTCCACGGGGAGCTCCACGCCAGTTGCCAGCCTTCACGCCGCCTCCAGCTCAGCAGAGTCCATGCAGAACTCACTCTTCACCGTGGCCTCCGCCAGCGGGGCTGCCTCCACTACCACCACCGCCTCCAAGGCACAGTGAGCGAGTGTGGGGTGCTGCCAGAGCCTCCACCACTCCGCAGCGGGGTCGGCGCCAGCCAGCTAACGGACTGCAGGATGTGACTGGCTGCCCCTCACCACACGATGAGGAAGGGAGGCACAGGAGAGAGGGAAACACATGCCAGAAGAGAAGAGAGGATGGAGACGGACAGCATTTGCCTAGTTTTATAATAAAACACTGTCTTTTCAGGATCGCTTCATGGATTGGAGAACTTTCTAACCAAAAATTTAAAAAACAAAAAAAATCAAAAACAAACAAACAAAAAAAAAAACAAGTGGAAGGACTACTTCTCATCTCCAGCCGTCATGATGGCAAGCTAAGGTGGGTGCCAGTTCCAGTGTAGGAAGGGATTTCTGATTTGTCTAGGTTTCTTTTTTTCTTAAAAAAAAAATCATTTTTATGGGTCTGTTGTACAGGCCATAAGTCATAACAAGGTGTTTATAATCATATCAATTGCGTTGGGGGTTCCTTTCTTAACTGGTACAATTTAGGCAGGCCTGTATTACTGTATCTCTATTGTTGTTGTTGTTTTTATATATATATATATAGTTTGGACATGTTTATCTCTTGCTCCTGGATCCTGCTTCAGTGAGCTCCCACACTGTGGGGAGGGAGGGTTGGGGGCAAGGGAGACCTACGCTCTTAACCGCGGGGAATGTTCTTGCTGGTTTCCTTATCCTCGATGACTCTTACAGAGGTGCTAGAAAATGATTTTTTTTTTGCCACTTATGCAAGAGGCTGGTGCAGACGCTGAAGGCAGTGTGTGCAGACACTCCCGCCCAGCACGCCCTCCCCAGCAGGCGTGCCTTTGGAGCACTTTGGTGTAGGAAGGAATTCCTGCTGAACTGTAGCTCTCACTCACCCAATCGTGGCCGCCGAGGCCCAGTCCTGTGGGCGCAGCGCTGCTTTCCCTGCTCTCAGTGGGGACAGCGGTGTGTTGCACACGGGATTTGGTTCCAAAGAGCAAAGACTACTGCAGACACCTGACTTGGTGGTTCGCCTGATTTCTTATCTCCTGAAAAATGCTCCTACTGTTGTATGTTTGTTTGTTTGTTCCATTTTATGGGAGTTTCTCACCCGAACTTCTTTTGACTTAGTTAGCAAAGAACAGATTTACTGGTATCGGGGAGCTTTTCCTTCTTTATTTCCTAAGGAATTCTGTTTGACTGTTGTCCATCGGTGGGTACATCTGAGTCCCTGAGAGGAGTCTGAGGTCGCCACCTTTTCCTCTAGAGCACCGCAGACTTCCTTCCCGCCGGTGGCTCATCAGTTCTAACCCTGAACTCTCAGTTCTCTGACTGACCAGGCACTTGCTGGTAGGGCATGGGTTCTGAAGAACCCCTGAAGAGAGGCCAAGCGGAAGGTGGTGCACCCCCGAGGGGCTGTTCCTGCCAGGCAGGTCCAACGAACAGTACATATCTCTTTATTCTTGTAGAAGGAGATTAGCTCTGTAATTGTTTCAGGGTGTTTCTAGACTACATAATTGAGCCAGTGGAAGGGAAGAGCTTGTGAAAAAGGATAGAGGAGTGAGGGCAATAGAAAGGTTCAGTTCCCCTTTTTGCCAATATACTATTATTATACTCTGTGTACCAAAAACTTACCCAAAAGACTGGTTTCCCGCAATGTAGCTTGTCCTAAGTTTCCCTTCTTATTGGAGGTAGAGGTTCCCATTTGGTGTCCCTGCGCACTTGCTTCAATCTGGGTGGTCCTAAGACTGCACCTTGTCCCCTCTTTGAGCTGGGGGCTGAAAAAGAGCTTTTCTTCTGATTGCTCTGCTTGTGTGCACCAGGGAGCTGGGATTCCGTGTATTTGTCTCTCCTCACCATTGTTTGGGAAGGCAGTAATACTGACGCAGATGTGTACCTGTGTGTGTGAGAGAGAGGTTCAAATGGGAGACAGTCCAACTAATAGTAAAGGTCAGTAACAGTCTAGTCCCCTTTTAATTCCTTAGTTCCTCTTAATTCACAAAGTATTTAATTACCACCCCTAAATTTTCTCTTACCCTTCACTTTCCCTAAAATCCCTCTAAAATCAATGAACTGCAAGCAGGGAAACTAACAAATGTCTATCCACCTAAATGTCTATTCACCTTTTTGTGTGTGATGTGTGGTTTTGTTTTTTTGTTTTTTTTTAAACTAAGCTTGAACCAAAGTCAATTTTTTAGCAAGCTGCTGTACTAATGGACTAGTTTATAACGTGCAGTTCAGACACATTGAGGAGATAGATGCTACTGACAATTTCTTTTTCATTTGTCTTTATTAATTTTATATAAAAATTGCTGCTTGTTTTTAATCTTCTATGTTGGTTAATTATAATATCCTCTGGGCAGACATTACCTTGATTTTTAAATAGTTTATTTAGGTTGGTATGTAAATAGAATGGCTGTGTCAGTTACTAATCTCTTTCTACTCCATCAATTTTTTCTCTGTTGTAGTTAAATGTAATCTCTTATTCTGACTTGACATCTCTAATTTCAGTCTGTGCAAATGATTTTAGGGCTATCAATAATACTGTGGCTACCAGTAGTCACAATCCCTCTCCTGGGAGTGGTGGGGAAGTTAGGAGGAAGGGTTCTGGAAGAGAAATGCAGATACCCACCATACTGGATCGGAGGGCATGCTATCAATTTCCCAAATGTTACCAAAGGAAGCATCGAGCTTCAAGGGACTCTGACTCTGCCCAGTGGGTTAAGAGGAAGAAAAGAGAAAGACTGTTTTTGTTTTCTATGTAGGTAAAAAAAATGATCCCTTTCCCAAATAAGCTTCACCAACAAATTCCAGTACCGAAGGAGATAACTAAGCTTTAACTGTCAGCACAGTGATCTTTGAGTCCCCACTCTGTCGGTATTCTCTAGTCACTTTGGAACATGGGGATTCTGCCTTTTCTTTTTTTTTTTAAATGTGAATCACTTCATGAGGGCAGACTTTAAGCCAACATAAAAATCTCTGTTGAAAAGAATAAATCTTTAGACAAAGATGACTTTAAAACTTTTTCTTTTGTTCACTTACTTGAAAATAAGTTGTGAAATGAAAGGTACTTTTACACATGTGCACATGAAACACTAATAGAGCTGTTGGTGGGTGTCTCAGTTAGAGTCAGCTCCCCATCGCCGTCCCTAGAGACTTCGCTAATCATACTGCTTCATGATCACCTTAGTCCTTGTTTATATCATTCCTTTTTTTTTATCATCTCAAAAAATGCTTTTTGAATTGAATGAACTATCTCCTAACTTCGGTACTCAGACTTAACTTTTAGCCACCTCTTCTGGGGGCAGTCTTCAAACTAAAAGGTCCAGTTGACCAAAAACAGGTATTTTGTAGAGTTTCTGCATCTCAGAGAGGAGGAACAGGTAGATCATTACAGTGCACTGCATTGTTCTTCTTTCTTCCCCTTAATGTTTAGACAACTTTTACTTCATCCCTGAATTTGCTTAACACATATTAAGCCAAAGACTAATTTTAAATGCATTTATAGTGATACTGTATTTGCCCATGGTAACAGGCCATCCCTAGGGTTGGTGAATGTAGTTGTTTAAATCCTGCTTATCATGAGTGATGCAGTTTGGTCATGAACTTTATTTATATCCTATGTAACTCTGAAGGACAGAGCAGAAAGACCTGCTAAGGGGCTTCTCACAGGAAAATATTATTGTTCTAAGAAATAAGTTGAGTGCTATTTCTGAAGTTCAGTAGGCAGCTTTTTAGAATTAAGAAAAAATATTTATATCACTTGACTGATATAATACACACTCCCATTTATTTATTGTCAGAAAAGTCAGTACCTTCCCAACACACTCAGCTTGTTGCTTGAGAATGGAACCAAAGGAATTCAACTTTCATTTTGTGCAGGAGCATGCCTGTTTATATTTCATGGTAGCATTATTAGAATGAACATTTTCTTTTAGCAAAAGGGAAAATATCAATTAAAAGGTTTTTAGTTCATCTTGTCAATTCGTTCTATAATGTTTGTTGGGAAAGAAAAAGCACAATTATGCCTTTTTAATGTTATTTTGTCCATCGTCTTTCATTTATTTAAGAAGATGGGGAAATAGTCTGTGTGTTATCCAGAAGCACAAATATTTGCTTGACACAACGTTTAAATTTAGCCCGATCTTTAAATTCTATTTAACATACTGGAAAAAGCTAATACATTTGCAAAAACAGGGAATTCCTGTTAGGAATCCTGATTGAAAACGTTGCAATTAGGATAATAAACACTTGGCTCACAGAGAAGCCCTGCAAGAGTTCATGGTCTAAAGTGGTTCCCAAGCTATATCATCCTCACATTCTTGAAGAAAAAAATAAGATCCTTTGAGCTAGGAAGCAGAGGAGAAGCCTCTTTCTTTTGTTTTTCCCACAAAACAAAGTGCTGCCCAGGTGTGAAGACGTCAGGGCCCTCCTTCGGCCAACCTGGTCCGGCCAACCTGGTCCGGCCCAGCCAGGGGGAACCCCTGTGATCTGAGAACCCATGGTCGAGGAGGGGCTGCAACAACTCATGAGGAGAGTTTGGCCAAATACTTCCTCATTAAATCAGCATTTAAACTTGAAGAATTTAAATTTTATTCTTCAAACTCTTTAGACTGCCAATACTAATGGGAGAAAGAGACTAAAAGACCTGAAATTTTAAATTACCCAGATGGACCAGGAATTGGTGGATTAATTTGCTTATGACCACTGTGAGCTCACCTGTGTGTGTGTGTGTGTGTGTACAAAGCATTTAATGTGTCATACTGCTTGTGTAATCATAGCCCTGGCTGTTTTGAAGTCATTTTCAGTCTGTAACATGTTGAGAATGATACTTTATAAAATGGTAAATCTTTCTTGGTTTTTATCTTTAGTTTTGAGAAGGAAAAAAAAAAATCCCTTGGCAATCCTGAGAATAACCAAGGTCAGCTGTGTGCAGGCTGGCCCCGGGTGGCGCCTGCAGGCACACAGGCTGGAGCAGAGTGCCGCAGGGTCATCACCGGCAGTGGACCCAAGTCCTCTCCCTGTTCTGCCCCATCCTTTTCTTACTCCAAAGAGATTCAGCGGGAGAGCCCTGGGAGTTCCAGCAGGACTTGAAAGGGTCCCCCCAGGAGGGCAGGGAGCATACTTCTCAAGCTGTCCAGTTTGTGTCCAGTTCTCTGTGGCTAATGGCTGTCGCTTTCCTGTAGCCCTCCGTATCTTGAGGCATAATTACTTATTGGACTCCTCTGCCCTTGGCCTCTGCAGGACTCTTGGGTGGCTCTCTAGTCTGGATCTCCTCTCCTCCTTGCCCTCCTCTGTGAGCGTGGTACCTTAGTATGAGGATGATTGATGCTTGTGGGTAGCCGCTGGCTTCTGGCACCTTCATAAATACCTCAGCGTAGCTTACGTTGTTGCAGAACTGGTTTAAACAAAAAACCAAATAAATAAAAGAAAAAACTTTATAAATAGTGGAAATAATTCTAGCTGTAGTATTTAGTTGAACTAATGTTTATTATCATTGATAAACATGATTGATGCTGTATGTATTTGGGATCCTGTTTGTAGGTTACAATTTACAGGGTTAGGGAGGGTTGGGGTGGGGAAGAAGATTATGTTAGAAGGAAAATGTCGTTCTGTGTGTTTTCCTTAAGTCTGTCCTGCCAAGGAAGCCTGATGTCCCTGGGGCTAGGTTTGGGATTTACAGCCCCTTTGAGGGCACAGCAGTGTGCAAGTGGTGTGTGAGTCACCCTGGGAGCATTTACAGCCCTCCCCCGGCTGCCACGCCCCAGGCCTGCCAGCCTCTCCTAATGACATTACCTCTGTACTTAGCAAGCACTTAGGCAAAGGAGGAGCGTGGCCGTGGGGGAGGGAGGGTAGGGACAGAGGAAGATGCGCACCGACTCCTTGAGAGAGAGCCTGAGAGAGAGCCGGGAGCAGTGGCCCTGACCTAGGACGTTATGTGGTTCTTCCTGTCACCCTCTGCTGAGCTGGGGAATGTGCTAGCAGCCCGACATTTAAAACCTCACTTCCTTTTCTCAAAGATTAGTTCTGTCTAGACCAGAAACACAAACAGAAGGAAAACAGCTAGCCTGCTCCTCTCACCTGTGACAAGGTGTGACCTTTAAGGACTAGCTGATGGGTGGGATGGAGCAGAGTTTTGTTCTGGGTGAGGAGAAATGGCGGTGGTTAGGAGAACAGGAAGCCCTTCTGCCCGTGCTCCTGGCTCCCGAGTTCAGGTGTGCCGCTCCAGAGGGCTGTTTGAATAAATGATCCATCTCACAGAGCTTAGGTGGGGTTTGGTCTGTGTACCAAAGACACTGCTGTGTCTTTGCTTATCCTTGGTTTTCAAAACAGGCAGAGAGAATAGGACCAGAAAGCTGGAATTTAGAAAAGCTTTACCTTGTCTCTTCTCTCCCCTTACCTTCCCTCCTACCCTATTTTTTGAAAGTCTTACTGGTTATTCTGCCTAAGAGATTTATTTGTTTCACTCTGCTGGTTCTGTGAAGATGGATGGAGTTGCTCAGTGTAGCTGTGATATTCTTGGAATTGCTGAGAGATTTGGGGAGGGCAAAAGATGGAGGGCAAAATCTGATACTCATACTCATCTGATACTCATAAATAGAACTGTACAGACTGCTTGGGTTCAGATGGTGTTTAGATGTGCTGTCTCTGTTCTGTCTCTCCTAAAGAAGCAGCATTTTCAAGAGCAAGATTACAAAGAAAACCAAAAGCTCTTCCCTTCTCCTGTAGAGCTCTTTTGTTCCCAGCTGTGTGTGTAGCACGGGCTCTGGGGAGTAGAGAGTTCCTGGTCTTGGTGTCCTCCAGGTAGGGCACATGAAAGGGAGGGGAAGAAATGCATTGCTCTCTTAATCGTCCCTCAAAAATGATCAGGGTGCAGAACCTCATAATAGCTCTCCTAATAATCTTATTGTTCTGACATTATGTAAAAGTAGTCTTAATATTGTGTGACTTTTTTTAAAAGCGCTAGGTAGGTTTCTAAGTAGTTGATAGGGATATTGAAGATAAGAGCACTTGAAACAAAGCTGTGAGAAGGCAGGTGTGCGTAAGGAGTGCCAGGAGGAAGACGTTCACTGTTGTGTCCCTGAGTCCGTCCTTGGGCCCAGTGTCAGCTTCTGGTCCAAACCCAGGATGCTGTCAGAGGTTAAGACCCCCAGACTAATTTAGTGTTAAACCCGTTGAGGTCTGCTGCAAAGTTTTCCCTGTTTACTGGTTCGTTGTTATTTAAGTTGGCCACAACCTCACAAAAACAGATTGGGGCTGCTTCTGTAAATTGGCAACAGCATTGACTTCTCCACCATTAGATCCCAAGTCTGCGGGCGGACAGCTGGGTTCAGTGCTGTTTTAAAATGAGACATCTGGAAACCTTAGTTCCTGAAAATCGGGATCTCTCACAGCAGAGCCCACTCCCGTCCGGCCCTAGCCATACTGGAGTCTGAAGAGCTTGGGAGGCTTGAAAGCACTTTGAGGGGCTCAGGTGGCAACCTAGGGACACTGCATTGCAGGTGGTGGGGGTGTCCCCCCTCCAGTTTCATTCCCACATGAGTCTGCAGAAGGTGCTGTTTCTAAGAGCAGAGTGGACTAGTGCGGCCTGACCGTGTTTAAAACTATAAACAATGGAAGAAAAAAGGGAGGGATCCTAGACTGCATGACCATACGAGGGCATGGGCTCTGCAGCAAGCAGTGTGTCCTCTAAGGTCGGTAGAGGGTGGAAAGACACTTCTCTCAGCTCTTGGCTCTGCTCACCCGGCCACATGTGCAGTCCTGGGTCTACCAGGGGTCTGCCCCGCAGGTCGTGCCTGCATGGGCAGCAGTGGCAGAGACGGGTGAGGAGCACGGTGTTCCGCGGACCAGGACCAGGGAGCTCTTGTATACCTCACTGCTGACTCGCAGCTGAGCGCTAGCTTTGACTCCGCTCAGCCCCACAGAGCTGCCCAGCCCACCCTCCCCTCTCGGCATGGCTGACCTCTGGCCTAGAGCATCCTGGGACCTGTGGCTAGGGTGGGACCCCAGAAGCCTCTGAATGTCGCTGCTCAAAGGCTGCTGCAAGCTGGGGGCAGGTTGCAGTCCATTGTTTTTTTGTTGCAAGGGTCTTCACAGGCCTCACAGCCTCGGCATTCCTACCCCTGCCTTTGGGGTGCCAGCTGTCTGTGCCCCACCCTACCTTGCCCCATATTTCTGACTCTGGCCACACACTGACTTCTGTCCTCGCCTCTCCCTGGGTGGGGTCAGTGGGGTCAAGGCCATCCCCTTCCCCTGAGGCCTGATGTGTCTCTTCAGGACTTGGGTGGAGGGGAAGACACCAAAGGCTCCTTGGAGCTGACTGCTGCGTACACATTTCACTTTTTTTCCTTTGACGTGACCAAAAAAAAATCCAAATATTTAAGTTTATTATTATTATTATTGTTATTATTTGACAATCTTATATCCAGTGGGCTCTCCAGAAGCTGCATCCCCAGCCCTTTCGCCTTTTCTTTGAATGTAGTTCTTGGCCTCCAGTTCCCACCGTGAAGCTACAGAGACACTGCCAGGTCCCCATGCTGCTGCTGTAAGCCAGGGGAGGGTGGTTTCTTTGTTTTGTTTTGTTTTGTTTTTAAATTTCCAGCCAAAACCAAAGATTTCTTAGTGATTGTATAAACTCAAAACAAACAAAAAAACCAAAGAAAAGGGAAGTAAGTCTTTAGCATCAGCCCAGTTTGCGGTGTCCTGGCACCTGGCGCAGTGGGGCTGGGCAGGGGCCTCTGACTGCATCGAAACGGAGGGGGGGTTTCCACGCAGGTGTGTGCCAGTGGCGTTGGCGCTTGCCAGCTCGTGAGCATGCCGGGAAGCAAATTGGCATTTCAGATTTCCCAAACCCCGTCACCACCGTATTCCATCCGACTGCAAGCAGGGCCACCATGGGGACTTAGCACAGGGACTAGGGGGCCGGAGCCGCTGCTGGCCAGGCCACAGACCCCGCAGAGTGGGGAAGTTGAGACACTGGCGCTCAGTTGTCCGCTCTGCGGGGCTTGCTCAGGCCCTCTGGGCTTTCCTCTCTCCTTCACTGAGCTGCCTGGGGTGGCGTCCGCGTGTCAGGGCTGCAGGACCAGGAGCAGGCTCGCCGCTCCTCTGGCGGTCCGTTTGCTCGCGCAGCACCACTGTGCAACTATGCATTGCGCTCCACAACCTCGCGTGTCGTAGATGCCTGTGACTTTTTAACCTGGGGGTTGCAAATGAAGGAACTTTTTACGTGGATCTTTTTAATCTCAGTTGATCGGGGGCGGGGGGTATTTGGTTCTAGGGTCATACAAGCTCTATCCCAAAGCAAAATCCAAATGTTAATAATATTAGCCTGATGCAGATACCAAAGAAAATTTCTTTCCTGCAGAACCTTAGACTTGTGTATTAAGTACGATTACCCAGCACTTGCATTAGTCTAACCTCAGTAATTCCAAAGCTTAGATGTATATTTTGGTATATTTCTGGGATTTAAAAAAAATGTCGTTTAACTTCTTGTTTGTTTCAGTGTAATGCTCTTAAAGTCACAGCATGGAAATAATTGAACTGTCCTATTCTTAGTAGTTTGAAATAATAGTATTTTTGTATGTTTGGGTGTGTTTGTGTATGTATTAACACAATAGTTTTCACTGCCTAGGTGTTCATAATAAAAAAGAAAATGAAACAGTTGAGTGTACATAATACTCAGTTAATAATCCTCCAGCAAGTGTCATCTGATCACATCTTCACTGATGACTGTGCCCAACTGGGTTTTGTTTCGTTTTAAAGAAGCAGTGATTGTGTTTTTCTGGAAATGTTCTCTTTTTCTCTGTCTTCAAATATCTTAACTCCTCCACCTTTTCTTTTCTTCCTTTTTCTTTCTTGTTCTTTTTTAAATTACTGATTCAGGGGTGTTTTTCCACTGTTGTCAAGGGAGGGAAACAAGGGGAATTGTCCCCCAACCTCCTAAAACTTTTTGTTTTATGTACTTTAAAATGTGAGTTTGAGTTCTTCTTTGTGGAAACTTAAGATGTGGTGTAAATGATTCTTTCCAAAATTGTCCAGCAGCTTTAACGAGGCAGTGACAATTCCTAAGTAGTTTACTGGGAGTCCTTTTACATTTCTCCTTAGATGACTTTGCAGTCTGGGTGGCTGTTGTACAGCCTCACTGCCCCAGAGCGCCTGTGTAGCCATTTCCCCCGGTAGGAGTATCTTGTAAGAATCAACTGATAACGTGGCGCACTGGACCTTGTTACCTGTGCCCCTGGGAAACAAAGGTTTCCTGGTTTTGAAAACCTGAAACAAAGCGACTTTACCTGCTGGGGAACTAGCTAGCCGATGCCTCCCGAGCCTGAGGAGGTGGTGGGGACTGTGAGTGGTGCTGTCTCTTCAAAAGTGCCCTTTACATGGTTCCTCCTGCTGCCCGCAGGGCTGACGGCTTGGGAGAGATTGCATAGGTGCCAGTGAATCAGAATGAATTGGTAGATTTTGTGTAGATGCATTTGTCTGCTGTAATTTTTATATATATATTAAACTTACTGTAACTGTACAGTTCATTTCTGTTGTAAAACATCATTAAACCATTTTCCAAGTGTTTTCACGTTGTTTCTGTGAGATCACTGTGTTGGTACTCTGGACCCTTCACCCACGTGCTCACAGGTGTCCCACGTAACCCTTTCAAGCTGCCTGTCACAGCGGGTGCTCTCAGGAACCCCAGGGTCACCGGAGTCACTGTCTGCTCACTGGCTTTGCTCCTGCCCTCAGCTCCTATGCCCACCGCTGAGGGCTGTGGCACTGTGTTCCCCTCCCCAGGCCCTCAGGGAGATCTACAGGGACCCTGTGTTGAGTAGTAGTGAGTCTCCTTCAGGCCCAAGTGCTTCATGCCACCAAACATGCAGGCCCTTGCTTGGTCCTGCCAGGGGACCCTGCCAGGCTCACGTCCCACTGCGTGTGAGACTGCAGAGCTGGGACTGGACTCCACTGCTCTGGATCTGCTATTGGACCGCCATGCCCGTTGAGCACTTGTCGCCAGACCCTGAGTGTCTGGTCTCCTGGGAGTCCCCTGAGGGAGGCGGGCCTGACCTGGCGTCCGGGTCTCCTGGGTGAGGCGCTCGCCGCAGCCACCTCTGGCTTACTGTGCTGTTCTGCACTGGCGTCTTCATGAGTCATTGGCTCCGTAGAAAGGAAAGTTGAATCTTGAGGTGAATTTCCCAGAGAGAGAACATGACCTTGTTGGAGAGCTTTGGGGTCTGTCAGTTCCCTGCCTGTTGGCGTCTCGTGTTTGTGGATGGGAAGGGGAAGAGTGCGCTCATCTCAAAATGAGGCCACTGTCTTCCAGAAGGGCCAAAGCGGGAGACACGTTGGACCCTGCTCTCCCTGCCCTGTGTCAAAGCCCCCCCTCCCTTCCTCTGCTGTTGTTTACCACTCGCAGGTAAGTTCCTAAAGTCATCTTCCTAAAATAATGAGAAGTTCTTCACAGAAACGCTCTCTTTGGTAAAGACAGCGCATGCTCCCTAACATAAGACAGACTTCAGCAAGGAAGACCCTCGTGTCACGTCCTGCGGAACCAGGCAAAGGGATGAGACCCTTTTGTAAGGGAGGTCTGTCCTGAGGGCTCCTGGGGAGGGCGCGAGCAGCAGCTGCAAGAGGCTTTCACCTGAGGCCCGTGCTGAGACCACCAGGGCCACCAGACATCCCGAGCCCACGCACCACAGCTGACCAAACACCAGGGCACGGTCACTCCGGAGATGTCCTCGGCCGTCTGCTCTGTGTGAACTGGCGCATTACGTCTCTCTACAGGAAGAACCGTGGCTCGGTGCTGCTGCCTCAGTTGACGCAGTCTGGGCTCCTCCGTGCAGGGTCAAGTCGCGTTTCCTTGACTCGGAGGCGTGTCTCTGCCTGCTAGCACTGAAAGGGACTGTCATGTCCCTGGTGGAAGGCACTGGGGGCATCGGGAAGGGCAGGGCAGCCTCCCTCCCAGAAGCTCTGCTTTCTGCACTCGGCTCTGTTGGCACATCTGCTGGGTTCTCTCAACAGCGTACTGTGCTGTTGGGAGCCAGGTTAAGGCCGCCACGCCGTCAGCTCCAGCCCCCCATAGTGCACTGCTGGCTCCCCATTCGCCCCCTCAGACATGTCTGACAGAACAGGGTCAAACTCCTAATTTCAAGCCAGCCCTGCAGGCCACACAGCCTGTGTAACTCAGCTGATCCTGAAATGAGGTTGCCACAGCCCTCCCTAGGTGCAAGGCTGCTCACAGATTGAGGGCCTTGTCTCTCTGGGCTGTCACCCAGGCCTGGCAGCAGTGCACAGTGCTAGTGCAGTCCCAGGTTTTCAGGGCCTTTCAACAGGTGGCCTTGGACTTCTGGAACAAGTGAAGGCGCAGGCTTCAGAATGATCTTGGTGTTTAACTGCTGGGCGTGATGATGCAGATGCAGGGCTCCTTGCCCATTGCCCTCTCTGGGCTAGGACCCAAGACCAGGCCAACACTACTGCGCTAGGCGCTGCCCTCTGCATCCCACAGCCCAGCGCTACCCGAGGCCATGCTTGCCCGCACTGACTCCAGGACGGCATTCTGGACCCTGTGCCTGTCGACCTGCGTGTTCCTGGCAGAAGCAGCAGTTTCCCCGGAGCAGGGTGACACTGCTTCCCCAGTGACTGCCGGTCATCAGATTGACTGCTGAACTAAGCTCAGGACAGCAGCGGTTTCACGGAAGCCTTTATTACACAAAGCAGGCTTCAGCGAGCCCGCATAAATAAGACGGCAAGGAGGGGCTGCCACCCACAGCCACGGCCCTTTCAGTCACACCACAAGGCTCCAGGACACTGGCCAAGATCTCCAGTTGTACCCCTGGGACCTTCAAAGCTTGTCATTCACCGCAGTGTGAGAGGGACCAGGTGCTGGGAACAGGGCAGGCAGGACTCCTTCCCTGCTCTCTTAGTGACACTAACTGTTGACTCTGTGACGCCTCCTGTTCACACTCCACTTCCTGCTTTTTAAACCAGATTGTGCACAACTCATTTTCCCCTCCAAGAGTGTGAACCCGGGAAGGTAGGGACAGCCTTGCACATACATCTTTCCGTCCCCAGAGCACCTGGTGCACAGGGTTGGTGCAGAGGCAAGCCTGAGGGGGGAGGCCCCGCCAGCTCTCCACCCAGCCCTTCCACAGTGGCCCCCGCAGGTCACCTTGAAGCAAGGGCAAAGTTGACAGCAGAAGCCAAACTTACAGCAGGAACGAGGCCACGCACATTCTGAACAGGACAGACAGGACATGCGCTGACACTAGGGCTTCCCTGGGACTTACAAGGCAGACTTAACCCAGCTGTGAAAGAAGTGTCCCCATCCCCAGGTGAAGACATGGAGCCAAGGGAAAGGGCCTCTTTCCAGCCACCAGCAAAACCATAGTCCCAAGGGCAGGGCCGTGACTGTGACCGTGGGGCTGCAGTCCCTTGGAGCCCGGGTTCTTTGTGTGATGGCTTGGAAGTCGAACAGACCAAACATCACAACTTGAAGCGTCGCGTTTGTGGAGGGAGGAGGACTTTGGTGGCTAGAAACATGAAGGAACGGGGTGGTAAAGGGTTTTTCCTGTCTCACGATCGGCATCAGCAGTCAGGCCCGGGAGTGGGGAGACCCCACACTGTTAGCGAGGGGGCAGCGCCTGCATGTGGAGAACATTGTAGGTGTCCTGGGTGGCTGGACTGAGACCCTGGGGAAAGCAGATGGGAAAAGTGGTCAGGAGCCCATGGCCACCTCCCTGTAGCCTTGCCCACGCCCTGCCCCAGACTCCAGCAGCTGGACGAGCCCCTGGTCCATAGGTGGGGCCCCACTTGGCTCCCCCCTCACCCCACAGTGCTGTGTCCTGGGTGCCTGGACCCAGCCACCTTCCTGCTGTCAAGAGGAAGAAATCCCCCACCTCAAATACTGAGCTGCAGCCTTGGGGAAGGGCCAGGCCTGCTCCAGAGTAATCTGCTATTCTGATACCTGGGTACCAGTCACAGAGAGTGGCTGCTCCTTCCCAGGCCCCATGACTACAGTGTGTTTGCCAGTCACTCAAGGTGACGCTCAAGGTGCTCCCACCTGGCTCTGGTAGAAGGCTGGGACCCTTCTTCCCGGGCTGGGAAGGAGACGGGCCACACCAGTAGGCGATTTCTAGGGTCCCCTTTTGATTTCACTGTCCTCAGGCAAGCCCAGCACTAGGGAGCCAGGAGGTGAACCCCTGGGGACCTTTCTAAAGAAGTAGGTTGAATATGCTTAGTTTGCATGATCATTTGCACTGATCTGCATAAACCAGGCCCCTCGTTACAATAACGGTCCATCTTTTGAAGTTGCCCTTTATCTTACTTTCTTCAATCTTCCTGCCCATCCTCCCGGATCAAGGCAGAGCAGAGGCAGAGGAAGGTTCTGCAAGGGCCTGGCCAGAGGATGTGGATGCAGAGGTCCTGTGCCCACACTGCACCTTTGGGGAGCTACATGCCCTCTGGACAGCGACCACCTGTCTGCTGTGGCCTTGTAAATGGGGTGCCCACAGCCTCCTGGCGGGAGCCACATAATCCGAGGGAGTGGCAGAGTGGAGTTGCCACTGGCCTGCAGGAGGACCCTGTGCATATGCCCTGCTGTTGGCAAGAACTGGTGCCACCAGCAGCTAACCATGGGCTCCCAGCCAGGCCCCTTGTCAGAGAGTGACCCCCGGGAGGGAGGCCGGGCTCTTACCTGGTACAGGCCGTCGTGCCCCCTGCCTCTCCGACGCTGTGAAGTGAGAAGGGCGTGTATGGAGTCAGTCATGGATTCTTGCTCAAGGGCTTGCCCTCTGGAAAGTCAGAGGTGACTGTCCAAGCTCATACCCCTCCCCAGGGATAAGAGGCCTCTGCCCCAGTCAGAGATCCTCTGCAGAGGAGGGCCGAGTCTGGCCCTGGAGGGGCATGTGGGAGAGGGCCCATGACGGCGTGCCCATGGCTTGGATGAGCGCGGCCTGCTGTCCACCCGCCGAGTGGGACTGCACCGCGGTCACGAGCTCTGGGAGAGTGGGCGCAGCCCTCCACCTGTGGACATGCTCCCCTCGTGCCTCGCAGGGCAAATGCGTGTCTCACCAGTCCACGGGGGTGAAAGGGAACTAGGCAGGGCACCGGCCGTGCAGGCTCCTCGGACACGGAGCCCTCTCTCCACTTGGAAATCCTCGACCACTTTCGAGGGAAGGGCCCTGTGCTCCCATTCCGCCCTGACCACTTGGGCACCTGAGGCCTCGGTGCTTCCTGTCGGTAGTGACGGCTTTGACTCGCTTCTGCCCCATGTTCCGTTCACCTGGGAGCTTCCGTGAGTTGTAGGAGGAACAAATGGGAGAGGGGTCCCCTGCGGCGTACCTGAGAGTCGCTGAGGAACCCCCTTGGGAGCCGAGCAGCCACACTCACCTCGCCTTTCGTCCCAATCTCACTGTAGGCCTCCGCCATCTTTTCTTTCTGCAGTGCCTGGAGGACAAGACATGAGACACTGATTTACTCCCTAGTGCAGAAGAGAGTGGGCTCTGCCACCAGAGGAGGCCTCCAGAGTCCCCAGTGGCAGGGCTGCCCCATTACGCCCCAGCCTTAGGTAACAGCCCTCCACCACTTCCTGCTCCTTGGTCTCTAGGGATCTGCTATGAGCTGTAGCTCTTTGCATGGGACTCCAAAAGATAGGATGTGGAGTTGTAGGCCACGGCAGGGACACCACACAGAGCAAGGACTCGCCAGGAACAAGTTGTCTCTACACAGCCAATGACATGGGCTGTGGGTCAGCGGCCCGCAGAGGAAAGACAGGTAGCTCCCTTCACAGTAGGTTGCCCTATGCAGGGGCCGTTTTGTGGCCTGGAACAACAAGCAGGTTCATACCAAGGGTGATGGGGTGGATCTTTCAATAAGAAGCACTCCACACACCTGTAATCCCAGCAACTCAGGAGGCTGAGGCTGGAGGATTGCAAGCTCAAGGCCAGCCTCAGCAAGACCTGTCTCAAAATGAAAAAGGCTGGGGGTGTAGCTCAGTGGTACAGTGCTTGTCTAGCATGGGTGTGGTTTGAGCTTCAACACCTCCCCCCGCCAAAAAAAAACAGGAAAATACCAGCCCCCAGGAACACCAGCCCTAAAAGTGGCCCCATCCAGCTTGGCCTGCAGTTGACCTCCCTCCCCACAGGCTAATGGACCTGGGAACTCCCTGGGCTCCAGGCCAGCTGAGCCCAGGCAGGCAGAGGCAGGGGACAGGGCAACACCTTTCACAAGCAGAGGCTCTGCAGGCTGCAGGCAGGTAGGGCAGTGCCTGACCCAGGGAAGACATGGCCTAGACAGGAGAAAGCCTCCCAGGCCTCCCCCACTGCCCTGGACCAGGCGCGAAGTCTCTACTCACATTGTACACGCCTTCCTGAGGATTCTTCCTCCTCTGCTAGGAAAGACAGATGAGGGGGAGTTAGGTGGAGAGAGTCCAGGCCACCCGTGAGCCACAGCCCCATCCTGCCCCCCCACTTCACTCCGGGGGCTCTGCCACCTGCCTCCTTGCGCTCCGCAGCCCAGCGAGGCCACTTTGAGGCCCTCGCTGCACTAGGCAGCTCACACTTGGTTGCTAACACCTGCTCACCCTTCACCCACTCCTGTCTTGCCCAGGGCAGGCCTTGGGGGATGCCTGCTGACAGCCTGATTGTCCTCCAGAGTATTTCTTGTGCGTCTAAACTGACAAGTGTGCCCAGTATAGTGGTGGCCCATGCCTGTAATCCCAGCAATTCAGGAGGCTGAGGTGGGAGGATTACAAGTTCAAGGCCAGCCTCAGCAACTTAGTGAAGCCTTATCTCAAAAAATAAAAAGAAGCCAGGCACAGTGGTGCACACCTGTAATCCCAGCACTTTGGGAGGCTGAGACAGGAGGATCGCAAATTCAAACCAGCCTCAGCAAAGGCGAGGCGCTAAGCAACTCAGTGAGACCCTGTCTCTACATAAAACACAAAATAGGGCTGGGGATGTGGCTCAGTGGCCGACTGCCCCTGAGTTCAATCTCCAGTACCAAAAAAATAAAAACTAAAACTAAAAAGGCCCAGGCGTGGTACCTCACACCTGTAATCCCATGGCTCAGGAGGCTGAGACAGGAAGATCACAAGTTCAAAGCCAGTCTTGGCAATGGCAAGGCACTAAACAATTCAGTGACACTCTGTCTCTAAATCAAACACAAGCCTGGGGATGTGGCTCAGTGGTCAAGTGTCCCCGAGTTCAATCCCCGGTACCAAAAATAAAAATAGAAGGGCTGGGGGGCTGAGGCTGTGGCTCAGCAGTTGAGCGCTTGCCTCGTGTGTGGGAGGCCTTGGGTTCGATCCTCAGCATCACATAAAATAAATAATGATATTGTGTTCATCTACAACTAAAAAAAATACTTAAAAAAAAATCGAAGGGCTGGGGCTGTGGCTCAGGGGTGACACATCTCTGTGTTCAATCTCCAGTACCAAAAGTTAAGTAAGCCTTACAAGTGGGACTCGGACTGAGGACAAGAGTCTTGCAGGCCAGCCCCTGCTTGCCAGCCCTTCCGTCATGCAGAGAACAGCCCCCACCTTCCCCACCTCCCTGCAGGCCTCCCAGTCCAGGTAAGAGGCGAGGCTGAGGCTGGGAGGGTGGATGGTTGAATTCAAGGAAATCAGGGGCTTCACCTATGACCCATTCCCTCTAGCAAGGCACCCCAGCCTGGGGAGGGCCTAGGGGAAGGCCGATGGCCCGTGTGACCAGAAACATCAAGGGCCACTGGGCAGCTTCTAGAAGCATTGCCCTTAGACCAGGGCAGTGTCAGCCTCCGTTGGAAGACCTGCTCCGGAGAAGACGCTACTCTGGCCCCATTGGCTGGCCCCCTTGCCACCAGGGCTGGAGTTTAGGAAGCCACCCAGAGCCTGGCTTGTGTGGACAAGCCCCTTCTTGTGTGGACATCCTCACTGGGTCTGTCTTCCTGGGGGCAGATGGTGGCCCCATGTGCCAAGGCATAGTTCCAGGGGCAGCAGCTGGAGCTTGGACATGTGGTCTGGCTGTACTCATGGGCTCAAGGTCCCTTGAAGGGAGCCAGGAGGAAGGAGGAGAAGGGCTGGCAGCCGGTGGGGCTCCCTGTGTCCTCCCAGCCCCACCTGTGAGGCGGAGCCTACCACAAGCCCACCCCACGGGCACGCGGTGGCTCCCTACCTGCTTCCCTCCCATCTCAGGGTCCCGGCCCCGGTGCTTATCCAAGACATCATAGTCCTCTCTTCGTCCTAGATTGAGCTCCTAAAATAGACAGCAAGGTGTCAGCATAGAGAACAGGAAGCTGGGGAGGCTGCTTTCCGTCTTTGAGTGGCTCACAAAGAAAGGGAGCAGGGTGAAGGCGGTGGTGGGAACTGGTCCATCTGGATGCCATCACCTGAGAGAACCTCTCAGCACAACTGTCACCATGAGCATGGGAGGACCCCATCGTCACCAGATGCTTTTCTCACGACATGCTCATCAATCTAATGAGAAAAGTAGTAACATTCCCACGAGCAAATAAGGAAGCCTAGGCTCCTAGAGAGTGATCGATTGGACCCAAGCCCCCCTGGAAGGGGCACATGATCATCATCCTGTGCTGTGAGGGTTCCTGCAGCCTCCAGCCTTCGCAAGCTGCTGGAGGCTGGGAGGCTCCCTGGAGACCAGCTACATTGGCTGCATCCTACATGGTGCATCACGCTGTTAAAGCGCAGAGTCCTCAGGGCACCCCTGCCGTGTCTCACGGGTCAGAAAACGGTGAACTACCTGCCTCCAGATGACAGACAGACAGGCGGAGGCCCAGGCGGGTGGACTCACATTGTAGAGCTGGCTGGGGCTCTGCTGCAAGGCGGCCACGTCTGCGCTCCTTCCAAACTGCAACAGAGCAACCGTTAGGGCTGCACGGTGGCCGCAGGCCAAGCCTGCCCTGCCGGTGCTGCCAGCCCTGCAGGGGTCTGGGGTGGCAGCCCCTCTCCCGAGCTCAGCTGCTCTTTCTGTGCCTGCCTGTGACCCGCATGTCCATCACCCTGTCCTGGAATCTGAAGTTTCCCCTCCTGGCCTAGCAAGCAGCGTTCCCTAGGGCATGTTCTGAACCCCAGGGACTCTTGGGACCATCACAGTGGCTGTGACTACACAAGACCCCTGAGGCGTGGTGCCTCTGTGGCTCACACTCCACCCCAGCCCTCTACCTCAGCCCTGCCGGAAGCCTCAGGCTCGAGCATCTGGAGCGTCTGCCCCAAGTTTAGGCCATGCCACCTCAGTGGAGAGGAACTTCAAGGCTTTCAAGACAGGACACTGGAAAGGAACTTGGAGATCAGCTAGAGCCCCTTTCCAAATTAAAAAAAAAAAAAAAAAAAAGTAGAAGAAAAGAGTCTTTTTCTTTCTTTTTTTAAGTGAAATCTTACATCAGAGTACAAAATCCAAAAGGGAAATGGGTTAGGGGGCCCAAGTGGTGACAGTGACCTCCACCCTCCGCCCACACCCTCTGCCTACACCCTCTAAGAAATTTAGGGTCTGCTGGCCCCTGCTGAAATCCAGGGCTCTGAGCCAACCCTTCCATCTGCAGATGGCAAAACAGGCCTCAAGAGAAGCTGGCATGGCCTCCACTGGGGCTGGCAGCAGGACTTGGGAAGAGGCTGTGGGTCCTCCTCTCCTGACCATGACCGCCTGTGCATAAGCCTCTTGATCTCCAGCAGTGGCCCCTGCCAGGGGACGCCGATGTCCACCTCACTAAGGTGCCCAGCACCAGCTCCCTACCCCCGTCTGGCTCGGCCCCGAATATGCACTTGGGTCCCGCCCTTGCTCTGCTGGCAGGTACCAAAGCCCAGGTGCTACCCAAGCCTGAAACTGCCTAAGCCCCAGGCCTCTGCACCCTCCAGTGGAGACGCCTGCACCCTCTCCAGAGCCCGGGACCCACCTTCGCTCTTAGGAACAGGGCAGTGACGATGACCCCGTAGACGAAGAGGATCCCATCCAGCAGGTAGCAGAGTTTAGGGTCCAGCAGGCCAAAGCTCTGGGCCTCTGCCAAGAGATGACCCTGGTCAGCCAGGCCCAGGGGAACGAGCACACCCCACCACCCAGAGTGGTCCCGTGACTGTGTGGCCAAAGAAACCATGACAAGGACATCAGACCCCTCACCACCATCCACCTCAGCCGGTCCTGGGAAACAGCTTGCCCAGTGGTGGCTGCGTGATGCCTGGGGAGCCCCAGAGCCTGGGCAGAGAGGGGCTGCAGGTGAGCCCCACTTGAGCCATGAACTCAGGAAGCCTCAGCAAGCTGCCCTATCTGGGTGACCAGGGCATGTGGCTCCCAAGGCCTCTCACAGAGAGACAGCAGGACTCTGGGGCCTGGAGGGTAGGCTCACAGACTTGGTGGTTGAGTGAGGTCAGTTCCATATCACTGCCAAGGACAGTGAGAACCGGCTCAGCTCTGCCCTCCGGACTCCCAGCTTCCTCACTGCTGCGACTCTCCCCGTTGGTGGTGGCTCGGTGCTTGGCTTCCTGTGCGCTGGCCCGCCTCCCTCTGGGGCCTGACCTCCCTGCTCACCAGCCCTGGCCCCAGGGCTTGGGGCTGGCTGCCCCACGCCCACTGGCCCTCTGGACACCCTTGCTCCTCAGAGCACTTGCCCCGCCTGTGCCCCTGATGCTCCTCTCCCCACTCCTCCCTGCATCCCTGCCACGGCTAAACTGATGCGTCTGTCAGTTTTAGCTCAGCGATCCTGATCAGCCTCTCCACTCCATGTTTCCAAGGTGCCCTGGCCACTACTCCATGCTGACCTTCCACACTGCCCGCAGTGCACGCTGATCTGGTACTTGAGTGCAAGGGCAGGGACATGGGTCCAGTAAATGTGCGCTTATGTTTTTATTTAAAAGATTCCGGCAATGATAGCCAGGCGCGGTGGTGCACGCCTGTAATCCCAGCACTTAGGGAGGGTGAGACAGGAGGATCTTGAGTTCAAAGCCAGCCTCAGCAACAGCGAGGCGCTAAGCAACTCAGTGAGACCCTATCTCTACATAAAACACAAAATAGGGCTGGGGATGTGGCTCAGTGGTCGAGTGCCCCTAAGTTCAATCTCTAGTACCAAAAAAATAAAAATAAAAAAATAAAAGATTCCGGCAACGAGAGGGAGGAGACGCAGCCTCCAGGCTGCACTGTGCTCCTCCATGGCCAGCAGCTGCCACCCTGCAAAACCCGGCATGGCACTTTCCCCTCCGGCAGCCCCACCAGGTAACCCGAGAAGCAGCGCCAGTGTCTCCGGAGGTGGGCGCCCTCTGGTGGCCCTGGAGATTCACGTGGGCACAGCGAGTGGACAGGGCCCTCGGGAGCAGTGGCACAGCCTAACCTCCAGGCTGCCTCTTCTGTGAAGCAGGATAACAGCTGCCACATTCCCTCAGTGCCACAGTGGAGTCATCCTCAGACCCCCTAAATGACCCCAGGAGACGGAGCTCTCAGCGAGGGAACCGCATCCTTCCCTGCCGGCAACCTTGTGGTCCCCACAAGCGGTGGAGCTGGTGACTAGGCTGCACTGTCCCCACCCCACCACCCCGAACACCTCTGTCCACAGCCTTTGGTGCCAACCTTAATTCAAGAGCCCTCCTGGCCCAGCAGTTGGTCTTTTTGGTGGCTTCCATGGTCCCTGCTCGGAGACTGGATGACCCAGGCCCTGGCAGGGAGGCCCAGACTCCCGCCACCACCTGAGGGCCTGCCTCACCAGCCCGGCCCCGGGCCACACCTGCTCCCACACTGTCCCTCCTGACCTCATGGTGCTGCCCTGCGCCTGCCTTGGCCGGAGCCAGGTCCTCCCGCAGGCCAGTGCTGGCACTACCCATTCTGCCACCCCACCCGACCCACCTTCCGTGACAGGCTCTTGTGGTGGGGGGACAGAGGTCAGGGAAAGGTGACAGGCTGGCCCACTGTGCCGGCCCCTGCAAGCCTTTCTTCTAAAAAGCCATTTTTAGAAGAAAAAATGGCTTAAGTCAGCATTACACTGTGATCCTCAGCTAGCTGCCTGCTGTCTACAGAAGTGCAGGCCCAGAAGGCCTCTCCCTGCCACTTACCTGACTTTTGTGACTTTCACACATTCCAGAATAATGCCCCCAACCACAAAGTCTGTAAGAACAACTTCCCATTAGAATCGGTCAGCATGGACCAAAGTGATCCTTTGCCACGCACAGTGAGGACTTGGAAGTCTGAGACAATCCTGCTGTCAAAAGTAAAGTGGTAGCTGGGTGCGGTAGCACATGCCTATGATCCCCATGGCTCGGGAGGCTGAGGCAGGAGGATTGCCAGCCTCAGCAACTTAGCGAGGCCCTAAGCAACTCTGTGAGACTTTGTCTCTAAATAAAATACAAAAAAGGGCTGGGGATGTGGCTCAGTGGTTAAGCGCCCCTGGATTCACTCCCCAGTACCAAAACAAACAAAAGTCAAGAGGTGGACCTGGGTGGGACTCTCTGGAAACTTCTCTGTGACCCTCCCAATAAAACTGAAGGGCAGGGGACGTGTCCCCTCCTCTCTGAGAGGACCCACCTTCCCTTGAGGGTGTCCCCTTCTCCCTTGTCCTCCCTTCTAATACACTTTGCTGTCCCCTTGTTAAGCCTGGTGTCTTGCCAGGAATCCTCTCAAGCAAGAACGCAAGAATCCAGGGTGGTGCCCCCACGGCTACCTGGCACAGCTGTGCTGGCACATCTCCTGGGCAAAACCCTCAGCCCACAAAGCCCTGCACGGACTTAGCAGGACTCGTGTCCCTCGGCCACAAGCACCCACACCACTGGCTGCCTCTCCTCCATAACACCTCTAGTGACTCTCGGTGAGGCACTTGGGGGGCTCAGAGACGGACAGCCCCAGCCAAGGCCACCAAAGCCCGGGGTACTTTTGCCTTCCGGGCTGGAGAGGATATGATAGTGGCGATTTACGGGGTGACTGACATTCATAAAAAGGCTGAGAGGAAAGCACTCAGCTGCTCGACACAGCGTGAGAACAGAAAAACCACTGGACAGCAAATGGAGAACAAATGGGAGGAACGATTTCTCTGTGTTGTGCAGACTCAGCAGAGTGGTGGCAGGGGACTGGCCACCTCACTGGAGGCGGTAACAGGGACAGTTTTCCTTCTCAGCGAGCAGCAGGACATCCCCCCCAGTGCCTCCTGCTCCTCAGTCCCCACACACCTGTCCTGGGCAAGGGCCCAGAAAAGGCAGCGATGGACAGCGAGCTCCACATAAGGACCCAGGACCCAATTCAATGGCATAATCACAAAACAGGGCTGGGGATGTGGCTCGGTGGTCGAGTGCCCCTAAGTCAATGCCTGGTGCCAAAAAAAAAAAAAAAAATTACATAATCAGTTAAAAGACTGGGGGCATCAGCTCTGTGCCAGGGGCTGCTGAGGCTGAAGAGCCTTGGACCAGGAGCAGGGAGACGCTGGTACATCCCCTGCCACTTGTTAACTGTGTGGTCTTGGAAAGTCACCTCACTTCTCTGGGCCTCAGTTTCTTCATCTGTAAAATGGAGGGCCTCACGTCCACCTTCAGACCATGGTGAGAACCAACTGAGAAGGCACCACGGGCAATTTACAAATGACAGGTTCCTTTGCGAGGACAACGGCATCCAGTGTCTGGGTGGGACTCCCAGCTTGGCTCAGGAGGCCACATGTGCAGGCTGCCCTCCAGCAGCCACAGCGGTTGTTACGGTTGTTGCTGTTGTTACGGGCTCACGTCATGCATCAGCCCCTCAGCAGCACGGCCAGACAGCATGGCGGGTGGGTTAGGGTTCCCTTGCTGCCACCTCTTCACCCGGCCCACGGCTGCCCATCGAGGGGGAAAAGGATGCAGCCGCCTAGTCAGGAAGACTCACGCTGGGACCCGCCTCTGGCCGGCCTTCGGGGGCAGCTTTCTTAGCTCCTCCAGCGCCAGTTCGTCCATCCACAGAAGCAGTGTAACAAGACTGACGTCACAGGGCATTGACGGGGTGTGGGGACGTCTCAGTGGCCTTCTTTTGGACAGCATCCCACTATGTTGCTCAGGCCAACCTGGAGCTTGCCAACCTCCTGCTTCAGCCTCCCTGGGATGACAGCCGCCCAGCCCTGCACAGGCTTAAGTGCCCTCTGGCCTCTACAGAGGCTCTGCAGTTGCATACAGCAGGTGCAGCAGGCCTCCCAGCTCCCGCCCCTTCCAGCCGGAGCTAGGGTGAAAGCAGCCAGATCCCCTGGTTTGCGATGGGAACCTGCCTTTCAGGGCTGTGAGGACCAACTTGCTGGTGACTGTGGGGCTGGGTGCACAGGGGAGCTCGGCAGTGTGGGCGTGCTGAGAACCCCAGCCTCACAAAACGGTAACAGCGTGGCTGGAGGCAGCCTGCACGGTCTGGAGCACGCTTTGCCCTCCCGTGATCTGGCTTCATACTCAGACTGATCTGAGCAGAATCATTACCAATTCTATTTTATGGGAAAGTAAATTAAGGCTCCAAAAGGTCACAGAGGTGGAAAGTTCCCAAGTGCACCGGATGCAAAGCTCCTTCTCTCTGGCTTTGTCCCAGGGCCTCTGGGTCTTCCTCTGTAGGGGGACTTCATCCTGTTGCAGGGATTTCCCTGACCCGCACCTCTTGCCTCTGCTTGAATGCCTCTGGTGACGGAGCCAGCTCATTGCCCACCAATGATGATGGAGAGCTCTAATTTTCAGGGTGTAAAAAAGTGACTTTGGTTCCAGTTCTGTCTCCAGAAGTACAAAGCAGGCAGAGCAGGCCACTCTGCAGGGGAGCTTTCCAGTCCTGCCCCTGCCCAGTTCATCTCCACTTCAACAGGAAGCACCTGGGCACCGCAGCTGAGGACAAGACCTTTGAAGGCAGCCAGCTGTGTCTGAGGCCTGGCTCATCCACCAGGCGACCCTGGAGCAACCCTGGCTCCTTTCCAGGGTGTGCGGCCTTCCACTGGGTTGGGCTTGGCACCTGGTGAGTGCTCAGTACATAGGAGCTAATGTCACCAGTATTAATCACAATAGCCCATGACCAAGGTGGGAGCGGCCACCTTCCAAGCCTTCTGATCTTCCTCCTTTGCACCCCCAAATTTGATCCCAGGGTGCCACTGCTGCTCAACCCCACTCCCAGGCTCAGACTAACTGACAATGACATTGCAGGCTAAGAATTTAGAAAACAGGAAGTCACGTGTCCTCAGGAAGCGGTGGCAACAGCTTGGGGGTGCCTGAGCTGGGCAGGCTGCTGGGTGTGACACCTGCCCACTGGTGTCGCAGGACACCCAGACCTTCCTGGCATTGCTCCCCTCCCCGAGCAATTTCACAGCAGTGGCCAAGCTACAGGCCAGACACAAAGTGACGATGACAAGCACGAGCTGAAGCTGTCCTCTGCCAGGAAGCACATGTGAGTTTCCCCATTCACACATCACAGTGATTCTTTCTTTACTACTGGGGAAACTGAGGCTCAGAAAACAACATGCCTAAGGCCAAGAGCTGGGGTTGAACCCAGGTGTGCCTGTGTTCCTAGCCACCATGTGGCACTGCCTGTAGATGACACATGCCCTCCGGGGCTGGGAGTTGGGGCCCTGCAGGCTGTGGGGGTCCTTCCCCCTCCAGGGCCAACTGCAACAACAACAGGCAACGTTGACTCTACGACTAGCCTTCCTTCTTTGAGATCCAGTGTGCTGAGAGGCCTTGGGGGGCTGGTTCAGATGTGAGGCCAGGACGCACACTGGCCGGTGCCCTTGGAGGCTGGCCCACCAGGACCCCCCAGTCACCCCTGACCTGCAGGATCTTCCAGCATTGCAGAGTGTTGCTCGGCTGTAACTTGCCAGACTCCTCAAGCCCTCCCTCAGGTTTCAGAGATTCACGCTTTATTGTACAGTAGATCATCTGGTCGCAACCACCTACAAATTAAATGTTCTCACAGTCAAAGATTCCAGGGGAGGAGGGAAGAAAAGGAGTGTTTGGTGTCTTTGGGGTGACAGGACTGTGGGTGGGTATTTCCCTTCTCATATTTTTATTTCCATTAAAGTTGTTATGTTTTGTGCAGTACTTCTGATTTTTATGTGATCATTTTTCTTTTTATTTTCAAGTAAACCAACTCATTATAAAGACAAGTAGAGAAATCAAAATCACCCAGAATTTCATGTTCAAATACAACCACTACTAACATACCAGGTTGCCTTCAAAGTATTTGCCGTTTATAAGTTGTAATCCTATAGAAAGAGAGTACATCTGAGCCAGGCACGGTGGTGCACGCCTGTAATCCCAGCACTTAGGGAGGCTGAGACAGGAGAATCGCGAGTTCAAAGCCAGCCTCAGCAACGGCGAGGCGCTAAGCAACTCAGTGAGACCCTGTCTCTACATAAAACACAAAATAGGGCTGGGGATGTGGCTCAGTGGTCGAGTGCCCCTGAGTTCAATCCCCAGCACCAAAAAAAGAGAGAGAGAGAGAGACATCTGCATGTGTGCATACACAGGTACACACACACACAGGCAAACATGCCTCCTGGTGCCAGCTTGGGCTCCAGGGTCTGATACTCTAACAATCATATCTTTTGGAATATTTGCTGCACACACTCGGTTTAGGAAACCCTTTGATATTTCTTGTTTCATTTGATCACAACGACACTTGAGTGAGGTAAGCTGGGCAGATCTTATTTGCTCCACTTTGCAGATAAAGAGACCAAAGGTCAAGAGGGCGAAGTAACTCCCCTGTGGTCCCATGGTAGGTGCATGGCAGAGAACAGATGAGGGGCCAGGCTCACCAGGCCTTTGTTCTTTCTCACAAGCACATGGCCTTCACATTATACTCTTGAACATCAGCAGTGTTTAAAAGAAATCCACCTTTTGGGCGTGGTGGCACATATCTATAACCCCAGGCTGAAGCTGAATGGAAAGTTTAAGGCTAGCCTCAGCAACTTAGTAAAACCCTGCCTCAAAACAAAAAATGATACACTGTGCCAGGCACGGTGGCACACGCCTGAGCACTTAGAGAGGCCGAAGACAGGAGAATCGCGAGTTCAAAGCCAGCCTCAGCAAGAGCAAGGTGCTAAGCAACTCAGTGAGACCCTGTCTCTACATAAAACACAAAATAGGGCTGGGGATGTGGCTCAGTGGTCGAGTGCCCCTGAGTTCAATCCCTGGTACCCCCAAATAAATTATAAAAAGGCAGCTCAGTGGTAGAGGCCTCCCTAGGTTCAATGCCCAGTACTGAAAGAAAAAAACAAACAAATATACACAAATGGAATCTGCTCCAGATTAAACGCCTTCATGTCAAAATTCCAGGAAGGATTTTATCATTTCTTTGAGAATTTATTTTACAGATAAACTCTCACAGTATATAAAGCTATATGTACAAAAATGTTCATTGTATCATTATCTGTAGAAGAAAAAGAATTACCTTAAAAGTTCACTAACTGGGAATCTGATACATTTGGTTTATTTATTTATTTGGCACTGAGGATTGAACCAGACTGTTTTACCACAGAGCTGCATTCCCAAACCTCTTTGTTTTTTATTTTGAGATAGGGTCTTGCAATCCTCCTGCTTCAGCCTCCCAAGTTGCTGGGATCACAAATATGTGCCACATTGCCCAGCTAAATTTTGGTATATTTATATGGCAGTCACACACACACTCACTTACACAATAGATAGCTCTAATTGTGCTACTATAAACAGATTCCCAAGATGATTATGTTAAAAATTAACAAAGCAAGGACTGGGGTTGTGGCTCAGTGGTAGAGCACTTGCCTCGCATGTGTGAGGCACTGGGTTCGATCCTCAGCACCACATAAAATAAATAAAGATACTGTGTTCATCTATAATTTTAAAAAATTAGCAAAGCAAGCTTTAAAATGTTATGTATAATATTTGTATATAAAAAAGAATATAGGCTACATACATACGCTTCTATATTCATAAAAGTGTATCTGGATGGAGTTTTTGTTTGGGGTGATGGAAGATGGAGAGTGGAAATGGAGAGTGGTGGTCCTACAACATTGTATTTCATGCTGTTGAAAATGTGTTAAATATATGTTTGTCTGGAGGGCTAAAGGCACGTAAATCATCCTCAGCTACTTGTGCAGAGAAGTCAGAGGAAGAAAGTTTGGGAGAATTTTTGCTGTCTTTCACTTTGCACCTTTTTGTGCTGTGTAAACTATGATAGCACATGGGGTTCGCAATACTAATCACCCAACATGTGAACTCTGAAATCAAAGAACGGAGAGCACCCCTGTTCTGGCAGTGCAGAAAGAGGGACATAGGGTCAGTCTAGCAAAGGTCTTTGAACTTGGCTGAGGCTGGCTGATTTTCTGACTTTTGAATTTTTTTAGATGGCGTCTGGCTCTGTTGCCCAGGCTGGTCTCCTTCTCCAGGGCTCAAGGGATCCTCCCGCCTCAGCCTCCAGAGTGCTAGGACTGCAAGTGGGCCATCCAGGAGGGCTGGCTTGGGATATTTCTGATGATGACTTTCCGGGTTCGGATGTACCCCAGCTATACGGGAATTTTCACCATAATGCTATTTGTGGAGCCTGACTACATTTATATGTGCACACAGACGACGGTTCCTGGGGCCGAGAGCATGCTTGCTGACGTCGTTGTGACCCATCCAGGGCTGCAGGAATAGGCGCTCCACCCGGCAAGCCCCTCCCCACCGTATGTGAGCGGCCGGGCAGGCGGGGCGGTCCAGACCCAGCGGCGCGCCAGCCCGGCCCCGGCAAGCTGGGAGGTGGCGACCGGGACCCTGGGAAGACGGGGCGAAGGGGGCCAGGCGTTCGTCCCTTCCGTGGGAACCGTCCTGCCCCGGGCGGCTGGGCACAGGTCTGCGCCCCGCCTGTGCCTCGGTGGCCCGGGGGCGAGCAGGAGCCCTCGCCCTGTGCCCCTTCCCCAGCCCGACATGAGCCGCGGGGGACCCGGTTCCCTGCGCCTGGAAGGCCCCTGTCCAGCCCCCGCAGCCCGCGGGAAGGGCTTGCTCCGAGGCCACCCGCGCCGTCCCCGCCGCCCTCGCCCTCGTGCGGTCCCCGGAGGCCAGGTCACTGGGCCGCATTGTCGCTCGCTCGAGGTTTCCTGTCGGCGCTGCGGTCCCCGCCGTTATCGCCGACGATCTGGCTCCGAGCCGCGCACACCGGCACCGCCCCCGCTGCGGTCCCGCCCGCAGCGCGTTAGGCTCGCCTGGGCTGGGCCTGGGGCTGGGCCTGGGGCTCCCTGGGCTCGGCCTGGGCGGGGGCTCGGCCTGGGGCTGGGCGCAGGCCGCAGCGCGGGTGCTGAGCGGCAGGGAAGGGCAGGCTCTGGGCCGGCCGGTGGGCACAGTGACCCGGGCGAGGCCCGCCTCGGTGCGCCCACCTCCGAAGGCCCCGACAGCAAACCCGCCCGCTGGGCCTCTCCGCGCTGCGCATCCTCCCCAGCCGAGAGCGGGCGGAAGCACCAGGGGTCTCCGTGGCTCCCAGGGGACTCCAGACGTCGTCAACGCTGCGCTCAGAGCCACCGCGGCTTTCACTCCTCGCCCCGCGCCGTCGCCCAGGCTTTCCTGGGCGCCTACCAGCAAGGGGGAGCCCGGGATTTTATTCCTCCGCTCAGGGACCATTTCTGCTGCAGCCACAGGACTGTGAGCCGTGCGCCTGGCTGAGCCCGCGGTCCCCCACCCGACTGCAGAAGTGAGAGGGCCAGGCAACAGCCGCGGGCGGCCTTTCCTGGCTTCTCTGACTTGAGCTAACCAGATCGCATGCCACCCTACTTAGCTACAGACACGGAGGATTTTGCAAAATTTAGAAAGACAGGAAAAGGTGGTTGAGCTAGTTCCAGAGCAAATGGGGGTTTCTTAGTTCCTCTTGGCTTATCAGAGAGCCAAGTCCTTAATAGTGCGTCCAAGTTCGTCCTGCATCAGAATCCACGAAGCTGCAGAATCAGCGTCTTCCACAGAAAGCTCAGGGCCTTCCTTCCATCGCACTCCCCGGGATTCTCATGTGTACTACTTTTCCTGGACCCACTCGCTCTGGGTTGGCATGGAGGATTCTACGACTGTATCCAGCTTCAACTGAGCATTGGTGGCCAGGCCTTGCAAGGGGGCCTGGAGCCTGCTGCAGAATGCCCAAGCTGCATCTTATTTCCACAGGGTCCTGAACAGTTTGCTGAGATCCTCAATTGCCCAGAGCAGCTGGTGACTATACTAGAAACAAGACCTCCTAGAGGAAGGGCAGCCCCAAAGCTCTCTCATAGACAGGGAGCAATCCCGTAGGGGATAGAGCCACACACGGGATCTTCTTTTGTCAAACACCAGAGTGAGCCCCGAGTTTGACATTGCAGGGCCATCTTGTGCCCATTTCCCTCATTTTGAGGTGTCAGGGTGGGTGGACATCATGTCATCCTAACATAGCAGACTGAAGAGCTACTTGGTTTAAACTATATTAATGGGCTGGGAATGTAGGATGTAGGTCAGTGGTAGAGCTTTTGTCCAGCATATGATCCCCAGCACCATGAAAATAAGAAAGAAAAGGAAAAAATACACATGTTAATGAAGACAGTCCCAGAATTTATTGTTCTTCTTCCAGCCCTGCTTTCTTCACATCTGGTCACACTCTGAGGACCAGCCTGGAGTGTGCAGTGGCTATCCTGAAAGAGCCCACACCACTTATGTCTTGGAAAATTCTGAAATCAGGTGTGAGAGGCCAGCCTGTGGGTCAGAGCTGTGGTGGTGTCTCACGCAGCATCAGCGTGATCGCCACACTGGTACAGAGCCACCAGCTGCTCTGGGCAGGTTCAGCAGACTGCCCAGGGCCCTGTGGGAATGAGGCGGGGGCCTGGGCAGTCTGGAGCACGCTCCACGCCCCTGTGCACAGTTCATTGGCCGAAGAGAACAAGGCCAATTTCCCAAGACCGGAATGACAGCAAAGGGGAAAGAACAAAGAAATGTCACAGCCACAGTGCAGTGCGGTCTTGCCCCCGCCCCCTGGTTTATCTGGATGGAGAAGAGCCCAATTACAGACCAAGCCTGGAAGGAGGGCCCTCTGTGCCCGTGGAAACCCGGGGTGGGGCAGCAGGGGCAAGCTCTCCACCTGGGACTGCCCTCTCCCTCTCCCAGCCTTCCTCAGCCTCCCCGGGCAGGACTCCTTCCAGATAGCAGTCCACACAGCCCACAGCAAATTCACTTGCCTTCATAGTTTTTAAGTGCAGAGAGCACTCGGCTCCTCTGAGGTGTGGATTCCTTCCCATTCGACTTGTCTGCAGGTTGCTCCAGGGAAGCCCAGGGCTTCAAGCCCTTTTGTTTGTACCTCCAGTGTGAAGCCCCGTTTTAGGCATCACCAGGACTTAGTAATTCATTATTGTTTGAAGGATTGAGAGATTGATGGGGGGGGAGTATGAATTTTGCCCCTTACATTCCAAAGAACCTATGAGTGAGAAGAGACTTGAGGGGCTTTTATTTTTTGCAGTTTCTTATTTTTGTGACGACCGCGGCAAAAGCTATTGCCCAGTGTGACCTTAGGAAAGGTGTTTCACACTTAGCTTTTTTGCCTCCAAAACAAGGGTGTCCTAACCCCAGCTCCTGAACTGGGGATTGAACCCAGGAGGGCTGCACCACTGAGCTACATCCACAGCCCTTTATTAATTTTGAGACAGGGTCACTCTTAGGTGGCCCAGGCTGGCCTTGAACTTTCAGTCCTCCTGCCTCAGCCTCCCTAGTAGCTGGGATCAACTACAGGCATTCGCCCAGCTACTTATGATTTTTGAATGAGCAACCATCACAGATTCCTGAGCTCTTGGTTGGGCCTGGCACAGGCCTGGGTGGTGGGACAGGGATGTTGCTGCTCCTGAGCTGTCGGGGAAGGAAGGCAGGTGAGGCTGTTCTTCCTCCTCTGTCAGGCCCAAGCTGTGAGCAGGCCCCCTCCCCTGCATTTGACTCAGGCCTGATCCCTGCTGCTCCCCTCCAGAAGTGTCCTTCTGATGCCTGAACAGAGGACAGGCCCTGGGCTCACCTGAAAGGGGCTGCCAGCCCCTGGGAGGACCAACCAACTGCTTCCAATAAGACTGTGTTGGACTCATCCTCCCATCAAAATTTTCAGCTTGACAAACTTACTTCTCTCTCAAGGGTCCGCTCAGATGTTACCTCCTCTGGGCAAACTTCTGTGCTACTCTCAGGCAGAACTAATTTCCTTCCATGGGCAACTATTTCTATTCTACAGGATGAGTTAAAAGTCAGGAATCAGAGGGAAATTTATTGTCAGGATGCTATTTTGGCCTGTGGACATGGTAGTGCACCTGCAGCCCCGGTTGCTATAAGGAGGCTGAGGTGGAAGGATCACTTGCGCCTAGGAGTTTGAGACCAGCCTGGGCAACACAGCAAAACCCCATCTCGTAAATAAGTAAGCAAATAGTGATGGTGGTATAGACAGCAAATGGCAAAACACCCAACCTTGACAGAAAGATGCAGTTACATTTTCAAATGATATATTAAGTATGTTTTCCCTCAACCTTCAGAAACTTTTTCAGGTGAAATCCTTCTAAATGTAAAGAAATGGACCCAACTGTCAATCTTGTAAAAGGAGGGGAGCCCTATGCCCTCTGTTTCCGGGCTTTGGGGCACCTGCACTCCTCATTTCCCCGCGCTTTCCATGTGGAGGTTCTCCTGAAAGGCGTCTGCAGGGTGAAGAGCAGCGCTACTGGCTGCAAATGGAGTTCCCGGGCAGGGTTTTGATGCTGAGGCCTGAACCCAGGACCTTGCTCCGCTCTACCACTGAGCTAGCCTCCAGCTAAGGTTCAATTTAAAAAATGAGTTTGATATTATTTCTGACTTTTCACCCTGTTGTTCCCGCAAAATTTCCACTAATTATTTGATGCCAGGTCTGTCCCTGCTAAAAACGGAGGACTCCAAAATGCTGGGACATATTTCGTTTTCTTTGACTCTTCAGTCCCCAGCTGGCAGCGCGGGGGGGGGGGGGGTGAGCAGAGGGTGTGACAAAGGAATGCGCGGGGCGGTGAGTCTCACCCGTGTCCCGGCCTCTGGGGCTGAGCCCCAGGGGACCACCGCCCGTGCTTCTGTTTTGAGGAATCCCTTCCGAGTGCCCCAAAGCACGTGCCAGGAAGGACTAAGAGCAGGGCTCAGCCGTGCGCGCGGTGGGACGTGCGCAGGTGCGCCTCTGAGCGCGGCTGGCCTGCGCAGGT
Source organism: Xerus rutilus (assembly GCA_028644305.1). Taxonomy (NCBI): domain Eukaryota; kingdom Metazoa; phylum Chordata; class Mammalia; order Rodentia; family Sciuridae; genus Xerus; species Xerus rutilus. The sequence goes on along the minus strand of CM053410.1, from coordinate 88,299,151 downwards.
GTGGGAGGGACCGGCTCGCCGGGCGGGTCTGCGCCAGGCGGCTTCCCGGCGCGGCGCTCGTCTGCTCGGCCGCCGGGTGCCCTCCCACGCGGGCCCGCGCTCGCCTGTGACGCCCGCGCTCGCAGCTGCCGCTCCGGGACGCGGCACGTGGGTGGCCGCAGGCTGGGGGCCACCTGCCGGGACACCGCGGGGACTGCCACGCCCAGTTCCACGCCCTCCCTGGGGGCGCCGCCTGTCACCGCCCTCCTGCTCCCGCTCTCCGTGGCAACCAAGTCTGGGTCTTCAGGAGGCTCACCTGCACGGCCAGGTGAGACGGCCGAGGGCCGCTGCCGCACCTGCGGCGCCCTGGAGCCAGTTCGGTCTGGTTCTAACTCTAGGTTTCTTTCCTTTTCTTTGGTACCGAGGATTGAACTCGGGCACTCGACCACTGAGCCACATCCCCAGCCTGTTTACGTTTTATGTAGAGACAGAGTTCTATGGAGCCAGCTAGAGGAACAGACTGAGGAAAAACTACGGCAAAATGGTACCGCAGGTGTCACCTCCGGTTTGTGAAATCAAGGGTAATTTTTCTTTATGCCTCCCTCATTTCCCAAGTTCTACGACATGTAACAACGTATAATTTTGAAATAAGAGAAAATAATCAAAGTACATGTTTATACGTCGCATTAGCCTCCCTCCTGCCAATCGCTAACCCCACACTGGGTTCTTACTCCCCATCAGGTTAATGAATATCTAAATTGCCCTGCGTCACACACACACCGACGGAGCAGGGGACCAGGATGGAGGGCAACTGAGGGGAGGGTACTGGAGTTAAAGATTGGTTCTGACCAGTTCACAGAGTACTAGTTGCCCACAGGAGGAAAGCCAAAAGGCCAGCGTGGTGTGAGTCCCACAGGACTCATGAGTCCCCCATGACCACAGGCTGGTCAGTGCCAGGCCTGCGTGGAATCCAGGCTCTGCCCACCCAGCTCTCGTCAAGCCCAGGAGAGTGCTGTGAACAGCCCAGTCACCCAACCCAGGGCTTGACTTTCCTTTTCACTTCCCAGGGCAAGGACCAAGCCAGGGTTTGAGGTTGCTCTGGGGTCACTGGCCAATGTCCCTGGAGTCTCTCCCACGTGCAGCTGGGACCACAGAAGGTCCAGGTGCCAGGTGGAGGGCAGGCTCTGCAGGGCTGAGCTGGCTGGTGTAGGGACCAGGCCTCCTCCACGTGTGCCTGCGCAGGGGCCTGTGTGTGAACCACCGTGTCTGCAGACACAAGGGCCCAGCCATGTGAGAGCTCCGCACGGGGCACAGCTGGCCTCTCAGAAGTGTCTGAGCCAGAAAAGCAGCACTTCTCAGGGCAGGACCGAGCCCCTGCTAGGAGAGGTGTGCAGGGCCCTTGGGCAGCCATCTCTGCTCCAGGCCCTCCACAGTAGAAACACCGGGGCCACTTCTACCCAGGTTCCCTCTGTAATGTCAGAAGAATGGACCAGCCAGTATAAAGAGGCCAGGCCAGTTCTCCACCCCCCAGAGACCCGTTTCCCTGCTGCCCAGCCTCTCCTGTGCCAGCCCATCTTCAGTGCAGTCCTTGTCTTCCCTCTGGCTTTTCGCTCCCGTGTCCCCTTGCACTGTCCTCTGCTGTCCTGTCCTGCCAGCCTTATTGCTCCCTCCAACATCGCCCTTGCTCCCCCGCCTCTCCTGTTCCTCCCTGTGGTCACTACCAGAGGCAGCACCGTTGCCATCACCCTTGGACAGCCTTGGGTGGGTAGCAGCCTGGCAGCCCTGGCCTGAAGGATTTGGGGGCTGCTGCTTTTGTTTGACCCAGCTCTCTGGAGGACAGGCAGTCACTGGGTCATCCTGGCAGCCCTTCCTGGCACCGGTGAGCAGCTTTCCTGCAAGGCTGCGGAGCAGGAGCTGCTTTTGGCTGTCGAGCATAGAAGGTCACACCGTCTGCTCTGCAGCAGCAACCACTCAGAGAATTGCAGCCAGCTCTGCTGCACGACCTGGGACCTGGGACCGGCGAGCCTTCTTAGTCTCCAGACAGGCCGGGCACGGCAGCACACTCAGACACCCACAGTTACATCGGCTGCCCTTTATATCACGCTCGCCAGGACGCACCCAATTAGCTGCGCTCTTTCCTGCCTCCCTTCTGATTTCAAATGCCCAAAGCCTTCATATTAGGAAGCAGAGACCTGGAAAGTCATCATTTCTCTTTCTCTTTTTGAAAGGAAAAGGGGAGAGGGAAGTAACACACATCCATGTATTCACACACACACAAAAGATGATGTTGTGGAGTTGGCCCATCCGCGAGGATATTTAGAATCTAGGTTTGCAACTTGCATCCCTTTCTCTTGATTCCCAATTTAGTGGAAACTTGAACTGAATTGTGCTAATTTATTAGTTGAACATCAAATTCAAAGAGCCATTATTTTGTGGAACAAAGTGAAACTTTCAACAATTCAAAAGGGTAGACCTCTTTGAAATGACTGGTTAGGATTGGATCTGAATCTATAACTTCCTAAAACCATTAAATTAAGAAAAATGTCAACCTATCGCCTGAATTAAAACTAGTGATTCATTTGGCTAACAAATTTTCCTTTTTCTAGCTGTTGTGTTGGTGACACCTGTGGTCCTAGCTATTCTCTTGAGGCTGAGGTGGGAGGACCTCCTGAGCCCAGGAGTTTGAGACCAGCCTGGGAAACATAGTGAGATCCTGCCTTTAAAATAAATGCCTTTTTAAAAAAAATGTCCTACACATTAAGCACACAGCCCTGGAGGTGGCCTCTCGTTACTGGAGACAACAAAATGCCCCCAGAACCCCTGCACTGCAGCAGCCGCCTTGAGGAAGCCCCCCATGGGACAGGCTGTTTTTCTGCGGAATGTACCAACTGTGGCCGGCAGCGATAGTCTTTTCAGGGGGCAGTAATAAAACTGTCCTACGTTCCCTTCGAGCAGCCCGATTTTTAAATGGAAATAAGTAGTTTATAATTTCCCCCAAGCAGATGCCACTTTCCTTGAACTGAGGTCACCTGGGGCTGCAGTGGAGCCCAGCACGAAGCCATGCTGGCTGCATTCCCAGGCTGGGCTGCGTTGGGGCAGCTCATTTATTTCCCCAGCCTGTGCTCCTGGCAGGCTTTTTACAAACACTTAGCTCTGAGTACAGAGGCTGCCTCCCCACTGCGTGCTGGGCTCCAGCAAGCCTTGCTTCTCTTCAAGTGCGGATGAATTTAGTTCCACTTTTGAACGTCTCTGGGGTTGCCCTCCCTGAGAGTAGCTCTGTCCCCGAGGAGACTGGGGCAGTGGTGCTCTCAGGCTCAGGACTGGCTGCCCCTGCTTTGGGCAAGGGTGCAGGCTCCTAAATACCTCCAACCCTCCAGAGTTATTTTTTCCTCTTTCTCAGCCCCTACCCATTTTCTGAGAGCAGGGTGAAAAGGTGGGAACAAAGGGAGAATTTCGCCTGTGGTTGTTTCAGTGCTGGGAACGAGGCTGACAGCACTAACCCCAACTTCAGTCGACTCCACTTTAAAGGCAAAGTTTCTAATTAAAGTACAAAAAGCAGAGGGAAAGGGTACTAGTACAGTTGCTGAAAAGATCCCAAGATTGCAATATTTATCCGCAACGTGTACTCTAAGACAAACTCTAGGGAGCTACCTAGAATCCTCTCACTTTCGTCTCTCCATCTTTTATGTCCTTTTTATTGCTTTCATGGTGCATTACTTTTTCTTCTCTCTCCCACCCCTGGTGTTTTTGCCGTGTATCTCCCTTCCTTCCTTCCCCACCTTTTCCCTCCCTTTCCAAGAGCTGTCCAGACACAGAACCATGTTTGCGAGCCTCACACACAGACAGGCACACAGGGCTCTTGGAAGAGGACTCCTCCTACTTGCCAGCAGCCTCCCCGGAGCCCAGCCCCTTGTGAACCCCGATCAGCAAGGCCATGCTCAGGAGCCCTGCCACCTCCTTTCCTCTGCACCTGAAGTGCTCTCCCAGGACCTTGTAGCTCTGTGGCTGGGAAGTGAAAGAATTAGTTTCTCTGAAATATTTAGGGGATCCATTTATTTCCACAGCAGTGGGAATTATTTTCCTAGCCCAGGCTGCCAGAAAATTCTGAGTGTCTAGTCATTCGGAGGTCACTGATGACTGGCCGTGCCCTCACCATATTTCTCTGGCTGCAGTTAGAGCAGTTCTTTGAGCAGCCAGCTGGGTGACATTAACTCACTGTCTTTCCCTTCTGCTCATCTGAGTGTTCGGATGATCCATGGCCAGGCACACGCAGAGCCCTGACAGCGCTTGCCAGGGAGTATTGCTTTTTTGGACTTTGACACCAGCTCCAACTTTGAGAGGAATTTAAGTGATATTTACTGCAGAGGAATTCCTTGTTGCAGCTCTGCTCTCCCGGTTCGGCCTGCTGACAGCACACTAGATTTATTCTGGCACCAACTAGCTGTGGATTCCGAGACTCAGACTTAATTAACTTCACCGGGGGCTCGGGTTGCAGCTTTGGAGTTTGCGGCTCAGCACAGACCTCATTATTGCTACCGATCGTGACACTCCAGAGGCCTAAAATCAAACAAATGAACCCCCCCAAGAGCCCTCCCTTTACAGACTTTCCTGACCACTTGCCAGAGTGAGCGCAGATCTGCTTCAGAATCAGCAAACAGCCAGTTTGTCTGGAGACCGACCCAAGCTGCTAAATGGTTTTGGGCATTAAATTTAAGTCCATCTTTATGTTGTCCTACGTTAGCATTTTTTTTTTAAATATTAGAATGTGGACCTAATTTTGTTGGGGAAATTTCCATCCTGAGACAACCTGCAGATCATTCTCTGTCCTGTTTTTCATCTCCAGTTTTCTCCTTAGTTTTAAGAGTCACTCAAATATTGAAAACGAAGTTTAATCCAGTTTCACTCATGAGGGAAAACACACGAGGGGGTGGATGTGGATGTGGGGTGGATAGGCACAGACACGGGTGTACGGCATACATGTGGATAACATGTGCGGGGCAGCAGCTTCAATTTCTGAGCTCGTGGCCATCAGGAAGTCTAACGAGCAATAACCCGACAACACCAGCCCCCGGCCGAGCGCCTTGATGAGCTAGCTCACGTGCAGAGGCACCCAAGGGCCTGGCTCTTGCTCCAAAAGTGCTTTATCCTTTTCAGCGTTCAGAACAGGACGCACAGGCAACTGCAGGTTTCTCACAGACGTACATCATGGCCCACTCTCACTTTTTAAAATTGATTGTGGGCTCCCAGCTTGTTAGCAAAGACTTGCTGTTGGCTCCCGGCCAATTCCCAGGTCAGCAGCCTCTGCCCTGTACCTGGCTTGCGTGCACGGGGACATCCTCCTCCAGGGGAACCCCCAGCGGGAAAGTGTACCTTGCTACCTGCCTGCCTTCGCCACCTGGAAACACCCATCTCTGTTTGGAATGCCCGAAGGACACGAGTTCCAAAGAGGAATTTTCCGTTCCATGGGTAATTCTGTCGCAATGGATTATTCCCACCTTTCTTGTAGTCTGCCCGTCACAGATAAATTGACAGTCCCTCCCGGGGGACCCCGGAGCAGGGTGGCACTGCTCTGAGCGCTGCTGGTGAGGGGTGCGGAGCTCAGACCTAGGTGTCAGGCGGGTGGTCACCAGCAGCTTCACCTTGCACTCACCTAGTTTTAAGCCATTTTCTGGACAGTCTGGGGATTCTGCTCGGTGCTGAGTTATGGGTCTGCCTGTCCATCCCCCATTGTCCGTGCCGCATCCCCCCACCCCAGCAAAGTAGCTCATATCCCAGTGACCTAGGGCCACTGTATGGCCGGTTTAATATTGGCGAGGTACTGCAGAGGCTGTTTCCCATTGTGACACATCCTCGTTCCAGACATTCGGTAACAAATTGAAGTACAGGAACCATATTACATGCCGAGTCCTCCAATCCCCTCAGCCAATTCATAATTGACTTTTAAATCATTTAGGTGCAAAAGCAAATAATAATAGCTCCACAGTTTAGTAGCTAATAAATTCTAGCTCATGAAAACGGAAGGAGAAGGCTTAGACCATAAAAATTAAATATTTATGTAGATCCTATAGCCACATCGACATATAAATGCACATGCACACATTTTAGGCATCGCTATTCATTTTTAATTCCTTATGTGATATCCAATAAGAAAAGATTGCCAGTGGAGAAAAAAATGAAAGGAAGATTTATTGCCTCTAGATTAATACATGAAAGCATCCCTGTAGGAGCCACCCTCCTCTCCCAGTAATGGGGGGGAAAACACAAAAATATTGAGTTGACAAAATGATCTCTTCTGTATTCTGAGAAAGGTGAGTTAATATCCATAAAGAACGTCGAGCTCCCTCAGTTGAAGGTGCTCTATAAATACAAAACGTCATCATAATTTATTATTGAACAGAGTCCATTTTTTTTCATCTGAGTCATTTTTCAAACCTCTGGAGCTCAGGCCCCTCTGATGGGAGCTCCGACCCCTGGCAGACACGGGGAGGCCGCCCAGCAGCTTCAGTCCAAGCCTCCTCAGAGCCAGCTGGAGGTCTGTTCACAGCCTCTCCTGCAGGGCAGAGCCCGTGCTGGGCACTAAGGTCAGTGGCTCACACAGTAGGCCCAGGTGGCCCAGCTGGGGCCTCGCCTCACCCTGGGGTACGGCTGGTCTTTCCACCATCCATTCCTTGGTCCCACTGAGGGGAAACCCAGGCTAAGGAGGCCTCCCTTTTCACCTCCAGGCCCACCCTGCTGTGATGTGACCAGTAAGTCTCCAGTGGTATGAGCTCCCTTCTCATCAAGCAGTTGCTCTGGGACACAAGTCCTCGGCCCAGCTGAGCCCTCCAGAATAGAGGGAACGGAAAAATGAAGGGTTTTCTTTCCCTGCAAGCAGAGGAAGGAGCCCCACTCTCAAACACTGAGAAGCAGCAAACTGTAACCAGAAACAGGAGTTTCTACAGATAAAGAGTTGTGATCCAGCTTTGAGACGAGCCTTCACAAGTTTGGCATGCTAGACTTACACATCTGTGATGTGGGACTCAGTCCATTAAAATAGTCCCAAGATGCCAGATGCAAACCCAGGGCCCACAGGATGATGAGCTGGCCTGGAAGATGGAGATTCACTTGCTCTTCAGCTGTAAGACCCTTTAAACATTTGATCAAGGAACCCGAGAAGGACGGGGAAGGACAGGCTGCTGCTCGTCACTTCCCTGGCTGTCCCAGTGGTTATGGTGGATGTTGGTGCACCCAACGTAAGAGTCACAAACATCGACTTGGCGCTTTTTAATCTGAAATTCTTAACAAGACATGCTATTGTTTTTGTTTTTGTTTTGTTTTAGTGGCATTGGGGATTAAACCCAGGTTTCATGCAAGTCAGGCACCTGCTCTACTACTGAGACTCATTTCCAGCCAAGACATTTTATCTTCAAGAAGAATGCAGACCAACCGGGCATTGCGGCCCACACCTGTGATTGCAGCACTTGGGAGGCTGAGGCAGGAGGATGGCAAGTTCTAGGCCAGCCTGAGCAACTTAGACTCTGTCTCAAAATACAATAAATAAATAGAAAGGACTGGGAATGGGGCTCAGGGATAAAGTACCCTGGGTTCAATCCCTGACAGCATCATGGGGTGGGGGAACTGCCCACATACACACAGATCCCTGCCACCCAGGACTGGACCTAAAAGGAGAGAGAGAGAGGAGAGTGCAGGCACATGGTCTGAAGTTTTAGGATAAGTAGCCCTGGAGTTGTCAGTCACTGCAGAACTGTCTCCCAGAGCCCGCGGGGGCACTGCGGTGCTCACTGGACCTCAGTCTTTCTGGCTGACACTGCCACCTCTCCCAGATGTCTCTGAGAGACTTGGGAGTCAGGTCCTCTTTCTAATGTTCTTAGACTCCATCTTTTGTGATCTCCTCCACTCACTTGGGTCTTTGACTTGACCTCTGCGTGCCACTGTACCTGCAGCCCCAGCTCTCCTGGCCTCCAGCCTGGGCCTCTGCTCTGATACCTTGGGGACCGCTTGGCCTTGTTTGTGTTGGCCACACTGCTGATCTCCCCACCATACCTGTTCTTTCTAGAGTCATTGGGTCACATTAGGAGGAATCTGATTTCTCAATTCAAAACTGGGGGAAATAATTTTTATTTTATATTTGACTTTTACGATTTTAGGAATAAAACATTGGTTGTAGAAAAATTGGAAAATATAGGACAGCATGAAAAAGAAAATCAAAATTACCCATAACCCCATGACTGGAACATAATCACTACTAACATTTGGCTACACTGTCTTCCAATGTCTATTGTAATGCATTTTTTAAAAATTAAAAAAAAAAAACACCCGTGCTGGGGGTGTGGCTCAGTAATAGAGCGCTTGCCTAGCACACATGAGGCCCTGGGTTCGATCCTCAGCATCACATAAAAATGAATAAAATAGGGGCTGGGATTGTAGCTCAGTGGTAGAGCGCTTGCCTCGCATGCGTGAGGTCCTGGGTTTGATCCTCAGCACCACATACAAAGCAATAAAATAAAGACATTGTGTTCATCTACAACTAAAAAAAATTTTTTAAAAAAATGAATAAAATAAAGGTATTGTGTCCATTTACAACTAAAAAATACATTTCAAAAAATTTTAAAACCCTATTAGGGTTTTTTTCTGAATGCTAACTATTTTTAACTATCTTGAGGTATTGCTATATATAATAATTTAGTGAGCTGCCTATATACTGTTACAAATGTAGGTTATTACTGAATTTTAGTATTATGGTATTACAATCAACATTCTTGAAAATAGATATTTTTGTCCTGTTATTTCTTAAGAATAAAGTATGACACATGAGAATATGTAGCCCAAAGGAAAAAGAATGCATTTTAGACTTCTTAAACTCAGGGCTGAATTATTTTCCAGAAAGACAGTGCCAACTTCACCCAGCGGGTTCTGGGGCTCTGACGTCTGTGTTCTCACCAACACGGGGCGCCAGCACTGACCCAGGGACAAGCAGAACCACACAGCCTGCCCAGGAAGCCAAATCCAGAATCTGGCTTTAAAATGCCATTTGGTGTTACTGATGTTGGATCTTGCCCTGCACTTTCTTCACTGTGTAATGTCTTGTTTTACAAATTATGTGGAGGTGACTTTTGCTCCTTCCTCTTTGGAGAGGGTGATTTCCATGATCCTGTTCTGTACTGGAATCTCTGCCCTTTCCCCACTGTGATGTATTGTGGATATTTTCCCACTTTGCTATCATTTAGTGGCTTTGGTACATAAAAATTGAGATTTAAATCATTTTTTTTGCTTTGTCTCATATGCTTAGAACATCTTGCCTCATTTTGAGCTCAAATATATATTTACTTATGTTTTCTCGGGGGTGCTAATTTCAATGATGTTTTGGAAAAACACAAACAGAAATGAGGAAATGTTCAAGCCTGGGAGGTGCTGGGTGTCCACTCCTCTGCCACATGCTGCCATTGATGTTCTCTGGCTTCACACACACAAGCGCTGCCTGTGGAGTCTTCCAGGACACCTCTTCTGAGGCCTTTCCTTGAGAGGCAGCAATTCCACGCTCAGACTCTCTTGCAGGGCCTCTGGGTGGTTCTGACCCCTGAGACCAGCAGCTGCCTCCCTCTGCCTTGCGCCTCCTCATGCTGGGCCCTGTCGACTTCCCCCCGAGAACAGCAGCAGCCTGGTCGCTGCTCTGAGGACAGCAAGGCTCTCCTGGCTGCCTGCAGACCCTCGGCTCGTGGGATCAGAGGGAGATGTGAGGACCTACTGAACCCTACTCACGGGATCCAGAGCTCCTTACCTCAACAGCCCCTCGCCCCCACCACAGGCGTGAGAACGAAGCGGGACGGCACTGGGCCTCAGCCGCTCTGCACACACAGCCTCTCTTGAGCCAGTGGTTACCTGTTCTTTTTTCTTTTTGTGGTACTAGGGATTGAGCCCAGGGGTGCTCTACCATCCCTGGCCCTTTTGATTTTTTATTTTGAGACAGGGTCTTATCAAGTTGCCCAGGCTGGCCTCCAACTTGCCCTCTGCCTGCTTTGACCTCCCGAGCGGCTGGGATGGCAGGCGTGGCCCACCATGCCTGGCAGCCCATCTGTTCTGCAGGAGGCTGGTATGTCTAGTAGGCACAGGAGGACCCCTTCCTGAGCAGAGACCTCCTGAACACAAGACAGCCCTCCCTGTGACGGGCCTCCCCTGCTCACAGCAGCCCCTGGCTTCACCGCTGGGTGGCTTTACTTGCTAGCAGCCTTCTAGTCACACTGACCCACAGGTCACCTAGCTCTGCCCTAGGAATTAGACAATATGCTCTGTCCCCTCTTTGGACCCCTTCGGTCTTTGATGCTGGGTTTAGTCTTACACTTGTCCCTGAAGGGCTCGTCTGCTCTGTGCTGGAGCTCCCGCCCCCAGAAGATTAGATAAAGCTCTGTGAACCCGAGGTACCCACTACCTCCTCCCCAAGTGTTTCTCTCTGATGGAATTTGCAAGATAAATCTGCCTAATTATAGATGGATGGAGATATGAATATTCTCATTGCCTCCTTTCCTTCTCCCGGCACTGGCTCTGCGGGTGGGGCAGGGCTGGGGAGGGGGAGCGAGTCTCAAGCAAGATGCTGCCTGAGCTTTAAAGTCAGATTTTAATCTCCTTTCCCCTCCACCCACCACCAGCTCCTTCAACGCATCCTGACACCTGTTCGGTGGGGGTGGCATGCAGCGGCAGTGGGGGTAGAGGGTAGCAGAAGCAGGCTCGGTGTGGGGAGGAAAATCCTGCTTCTGGCCACAGAATCTAACTGGAGGCCCGAAGAGATCTTTCTAGATGGCAGAGGCCAGGCAGGAATGAGGAGAGGCAGGGCACAGAAGGTCCTGGGCGAAAGACAGCAGCCCAGCCTGGAAGAGTGGCCCGCAAGTAGGGGCAGGAGGTGTCCCACAGGATGGGGTGCCTTGTTGTGGAAGCACAGACTCTCAAAGATGCCCCAGCATGTGCTGGAGAGAACCTGGGGTCCACCTGAGAAGCCCCCTGGGCCAAGGACAGAACACAAGCACGATGAAAGAACTGCCATCTGTTAAACCCTTACCGTGTTTAAGTCCATGCCCCTCGTGACCCTCCAACCCCACCTTTGAAGGTGCTGGAGAACCAGATCTTTGCTTAAGTTTCGACTGGAGAAAATCTCTTTCATTATGAAATGGTTAACACCTGCAGAAGGAGATGATAAAGCGCAGCTCTGGGTGCCTGTCACTTGACGTCAATGGCGGACGTCCCCAGGCGTCTATACCCACAGCCAGTCTCCTCTCCCTGGATTATTTCGAATCAAATCACAGGCATCATTTCACTTTGTCTACAAATAACAAATCATTGTAAATAAAGGGAAGAAATCTACATTTATCCTGGGTGTTTATCAAAGCAACCAAGTAGTCAGCGAGGGGAAGTTTCTCTCTGTGGAAACATTCCAGAGAGTAGTGAGAAAAGAGATCGCCCCTAATGAAAGGGTGCGTTAGGCAACGGCTACCAGTGGCCCCTAGCACGGTCAGCAGGAAGGCAGGACACGAGGGGCCTCATAAGAGAGCACACCAGCCACGCGCAAGGTTCTGCACACTCCAGCCTGAACCCCGTGCAGCCCGCGGGTCCAACTACCAGGTGAGAACAAGTCCAGGGGGAGTAGAGAGGGGCGTCCATGGCACCACGGGAGGCTACAGAGAAATCCAGATGGCAAGTGCTGTGGGACAAACGGCGGGGCCTCTTCAGCAGATGCAGTTCAAGGAAATAGAGAGGGTGGGCTGGGGAGGAAGCTGTAGACACAGACACATGCGGGTTGGTTGGGCTAACAGAGTAGAGGGAGAAAGAAAAGGATGAGATGGTTGGAAAAACTAAACTTTGACTAGGTATTTGATGATATTAAGAAAATACTGTAAGCTGGAGGTGGGATAATGGTATTTTTTTTTTAAGAAAAGACCCTTGTCTTCCAGAAACTCTTACTGAAATCTGTCATGCAGTACATGACATTATCTCCTCGGCTTTCCTGGAAAACCGTCCTACTTTCTCCTCTAGGAGATAGTGGATTGGAAGAGAGGCATCACTGGTGACTAGAGCGTTCCTGGTGAACCACCTTTCAGGCAGCGGGCACCTGCTCTGAGGCCCTGGGGAGTGTCCCAAGGGTGGGCTTTGATTCTTGGGCTTCTCTAGGACGCCTGTGGATCCTACTGGGGGTTCCGGGCGGGACCCTGGTGCTCTCTGCTCCCTTGTCCATGAAGAGGAGCGGTAAGACTTAGCTCATAAGGATGTTGTGGGGATGAGAAGGCATAATATACGCGAATCTCTGTGTACCTAGAAGAATGGTTGGCAGTCATAATAATGGCTGATAACTAATGTACGTTGAAAGCTATGCTCCAGACTTAATTCCAAAAGCATTATGTGCATTTTCTCATGTAGTTCTTATAAAACTCTGGGAGTCTTTGTCTCCCGAGTGGGGGCGGCAAGGCGCGAGGTCAAGGCTGCAGGGCTGTTTGTGATTGCTGCATGCAGAGGACAGAGGCAGGTGGCCATGCGGCTGGATCTGAGGAACGGCAAGATCCTCCTCCCACTGAAAATATCTTCAGACAGAGACATTTTGGTCTCCAAGGTCTCTGTTAAAGTGTGAACGACCCTGAGAGGGTGGCACGTCGCCTTCTGCCCCTCTAACCCTCAATATGAAGTTAATTATCAGATTAGTCCGTCTGGACCCCGAGAGCAAGGGTGGTAAAGCTAGCAGTGCCCAGGGGAGGAGGTGCAGCAGACCAAGTCCTGACCTGGGCCCTTGACCAGAGCCCTGACCCCCACCTCAAGCAGGTGGTGCCAGGTGAAAGGCAACCAAAGCTGCCTTGCTTCTCCCCGCACAGACCTGGAGGTGGAGAGGCCGGGACGTGTGCTGGGCAGGCCCGGGTCCTTCCTCACTGACCCCACCAGCTTACTCAGACTCTGCAGACTGGCTCTCATGGCTTCCGGGAACTTCTGGGGACATGTGGTGCAACTCTTGGAAGCCATCTGGAGAGCTGCTGGCCCTGCTGCCCACCCCAGGCTCCCCACTGTCCTGATAGCCGGCAGGCCAGATACTGCCTTTTTGGTTCCCACCAAGATGTCATGGAAGTTCTTGACCCCACCACGCTAAGGTCTCTGGCAATGTCATCTTTTCATTTTTTACAAGTCATGCTCTGTGGGGCCTGCAAAGAATCTGGCTGTGGCCAGGCAAGCCCTGGAGCTGTGGACTGAGGGACAAGGGGAAGGTTGGGTGCCCTCAGCCATCGTGTGGAAGAGCCATCTCCGCCCACTGCAGGCACAGGCAACAGGCCTAGCACACATTGTGCAGAGGTTGCTCCAGCTCCAGCTCCTTGCCTCTGTCTGGCCACCCAGTTAGAGACCTTCTGAGTGGGCAGGAGGCCGGAGAGCCTTTCAGCCACAACCAGCAGAGATCAGTATAGCAAACCTGGAGAAGACTCGGGGATTCCATGATGCTTTCATACTTGAAAGGCTGTCCCATGGAAGAGAGTGGATGTTGGGGGCGGCTTCAAGGAATGGATGGGGACCAAGGGAAAAGTTCAGATGTGGCAAGGATACGTCCCTAAGAACTGGCGGCAGGGGCCCTACTGCGGACAGGAGGCAGGCTCAGGAGTCAGAACACCTGGCTTCAAATCCCACCTCCCGCCTCTCTTACCTTACCTGGGAAAGGAGGATAAAATAGCACTTTTCTCAAAGGGTTGCTGTGAGGACCAGATGGCCTCCATGAACTTTAGGTTAATATGAGATTCCTGTCTAAAAATATGGGGACGTCTGTGGCTTCGTAAGTGAAAGCACAAGCTCCAAACTGCATATGGTGTGATTCCAATTTGTTTTCACTTGTTTATTCTTTTATCATTGAGATGGGGGTCTGGCTGCGTTCCCCAGGCTGGCCTCAAATCCCTGGGCTCAAAGGATCCTCCTGCCTCAGTCTCCCAAGTAACTAGGACCACAAGCAAGTGCCACTGTGCCCAGAGCTACTCCAATTTTGTCTTTAAAATGCACATTGTTTTGTAAGAACACTAGGAGAACATATCCCAAAATATCAACCATGGCGATTTCTGGACGAAAGGATTCTGAGTGATTTAAATTTTAAGTTTTAAATGTTGCATATTTTCCAGGGAAGCTTATATTACTTCATAAGTAGAGAGCCTTGTAATGGAATCTGTCTTGTAAAAAGGCAAACGCACCTAAAGGTGTCATGAGACCCTGGGTACTAGGAGGGTCTACACTACCCTGCCACTATGTAAAGAAACAAGTGCAGGGACACAGCCTTGCAGGAAATGGGGGGACTCTGGGGACAAGAGTGATGAGTTGGGTTTGTTTCTGTATTCTTTGCTGTACTTTCAGAATTTTCTAAATTAAATGTCCATTGCTTTCAAAATGGGGGCCAGTGGGGGATTAACTGGAAATGGAAACCAGCTTAAAAAAAAAAAAGAGGTCAGTCTAGATTAGCTTGGCTGCCTGGAGACCTGCTGGCCTGGTTTCCTCACCCATGATTCTGCGACCACACAAAGGTGACGCTCCACCTCGACCCGTCACGCATGATAGCCCGGCGGAGGCCATGCCCCTGCTCAGAAGCCGCCTAGGATTTGGGTTTGGTTTTCATCACATTGAAACCCCCTCCCCGTCGTGTGGCTTCAGGGCATGCTGCTCTGGGTACCCGACGTCCCCTCTGTCCACTCTTCACTTCTCTTCCCTCCAGTGTGTCTGCCTCTCTGGGGACTCACCAACACCTGCCCTCTTTATGCCTGGACACCTGGACACTCGCTGCTGGCCCCTCACCTGGGACGCCCTTCCACTCTGGTGCAGATGTTCCTCCTGCAAATGCTGCGTGTTCGCCCACCGCAGTGGGCAGCCAAGCACAAGCGCGCTCTCCCCGCTGCCCCACGGCGTCCCTCCTCCTGCGACTGCGGAGCCACATTTCTACCTCACACGGAATGTCCAGCTCAGTGCTCAGGATCCAAAACCAGAACCCACACACTGGGCCTTGACCTTTGCCATGTTCCCCCGCACCCGCAGCTGCTGTGGCCAGGAGCCAGCCAGGTGGGCCCTCAGGGGCTCTGAAGGACAGCAGACTCCTGCTGGGGTGAGGGAGCCGCTTCCTCACTCTTCTGAGTGTTTGGTGTGGGGTTTAGAGCTCCCTGGCCTGTGCTGGATGGAGAACTGGAGCAGATGGGTTCGTTCAGCTGGAAAGAGAGGAGCCAGGCTGGACTGCAGGGTGAACACTGGCATGGGGCAGGTGACTGACGCGGAGTCAGCTCAGGACTGGCTCCTCTCCCCACCCCTGGGCCCTGGCACCAGAACGCTCTCCTGCTCAGACAGCCACAAGCCACACAAGTCCTCTTCTAGCTCCAGAAGTCCACCAGGGGCTCCTTACCCTGAGGGTATAGGTCTGAGGCGTGGAAACAGGGCTACTGTGGTCTCCCAGGATGATTTTAAGGACAATAAGACGTATTCCTGAAGATGTAGTTGTTATTTATAGTAGTTGGAACTACTTGTCTTGGAAATACTTGTATAAAACTTTTTAAAAGTAGAGTCCAAGCTAGGCCTTTACTAAAATCCTGTTTATTCATTTGCTTTCCAAAAGCAAATGACCCAGGGGAGAAAGCTGGGAGGCGAGAGGGCGGGCTTCGGCAGGCACTCGGGACTCACACTGTCCCATCCATAAGGTGGGATGAGGACGAATGCAGGATGAGTGCTGGCCGTTTGTGTTAACATCCTATTTCTCTTTTGAACGGGCAAGTCAGCAGTTAGTGAGCAGAGGGACTGAAGAGAGAGCTTGCTGGCTGGCTGGACTCGCGATGCTCTGGGGGAGCCAGTTGCAAGCAGCACCTCGACCCTGGCTCCCCAGGAAAGGCAGTGGGTCTCTGGATGCGTCACTCCACTCTGTTTTGTGAGGTGGCCCGGGGGTTCCTGATGGTCCCATTCACAGGGGACACAGAGGCACAGAGCAGGAAGGAACGGGAAGCGAGGACAAGAGCTGAGAGAGTCCCAGGCCCCTCCACCCAGGTCTGGGTGATCTCTCCCAGGTGTGATCCCTGCTGAGGGACCCCAACTTCTTGCCTCTGGAGCAGGACTTCCTGGGGACCTATTCTTTTTATCCTCTGAACAGCTCTTGAAAGGAGGCTGACCCCTCTGAACTGACTGGCAGGAACTAGAGGCTCCCCAGGTCCCATGAAGCCTCCAGGCCTGAGGATAATTGTGGAGCCCCAGCAGCTTTAGCCCTCAACCTGCCCTTCAGCACCACCTCTGCTGCTCTGGAATAAAGGGGTCAAGGTGACCCCCACCCATCCACCTACCCACACTGAAAGACCAGGCCCATAAATTCTCCACAGTTCTTATAGAACTTGGTGCTGATGGTAAGCAAGACGGCAGGTCTCTCCTGCCTCCCCCCACTCTTCCCACTGCCAGCCGGGTGGCTGCTTGAGGGCCAAGGGTCTCAGGTTCTGCCTGGGTTTGTTTCACATCTCACGTGGCCTCTGTGGGGAGGGACAGAGTGGGCTTCTCTCCTCCCTGTGTCTTGCAAACACCTGGTGTTGGTGCCCCCCGCCTCCAGGAGCACAGCCCCTGCAGGCCAGAGCCATCTGCTGACCTTGAGGAGCCAGAGGCTGTGCCTCTCGCCAGGGGACACCCAGTGGCTGCTGGGGAAGCAGCAGCAGGACGGGGTCTCCCAACACACTGGAGGGCCCAGAGTGACGAAGGAGCCCTCTCAGGCACGTGGAGGGCTCCGTCTTCTCCCAAGAGAGGAGTGTTAACTGGCCCCACCCTGGGGGGGGAGGTGGGGTGGCAGGTGTCCCATCCTGCACATGCCACCACAGCCCCACTAGGACAGAGACCAAGTCTGCCTCAAGGCTGGTGCACAGCTAACCTGCAAGGAGGGCGGGGGCCGGCGAGCCCTCTTTTGGTGCCTGGTCTCCACCCTTTCTGGGATGCCTAGTCCAGCCTAGTGACCCACAGGCAGACTGCTAAGGAGCTCAGGGACTCCAATGCTGTCAGCTCAGACATCAGTGCCCACTGAAGAACACCAGGGCTCCCTCAGGGACTGCGTGCTGACACCCTAAAAGTAGCCACTCCCCTCCTACGCTGCTTGCGCAGACCTTGAATATCCTTATGCCCTTAGAAAGAATCCTGCTAGTTTCCCCAGGGAACTGGCATTTATTACTATCTTCTATGTTCCCAGCCCTGGTTATGAGTGTGTGTCTTGCTGGATCCTCAGAGCTCACTTAGGGGGATAGGCCATGTTCTCCTCATCTTATAGACAAAAAAGCCGGGGCTCAGAGAGATTGTTACTTGCCCAAGATCACACAGCTGGTAGGTAGAGGAGCTGTGCTGGGAGACAGCATGATTGCCCAGGATGGTCGACCATGACAGCCTTTGACACTTGCTCTGTTCTCCCAGCAACACTCCTGGGCTCTGAACCTGAGGCACACACTGAGTCCCCTCCCCCAGCACAGGACCCCTTGGCTGCCTCCCAAGGGCTACAAGCAATGGCTTGACCACCAGGTTGGCCACAGTGATACTGGGAGTCTTCCTAAACAGAAGCCACCCAGACCGCCCAGAGCCAGTGGCCCACTGCTCTGCCTGTCCCTGGGGACAGGCTGGGGAGGATGCCTGGGAGCCTGAGTAGGGGCCAGCGGGGCAGAGGCTCTGGATGCTGGCTGATGTGCACCTGCCACTGCAGCTCTCTGGACACCCCGCAGTGCCCTGGCCCGGCAGGCCCAGTCTCCCCTGCCCTCCCTCCTTGTTTCTCTGGAGCAACTTTGTCTTTCAGAGACGGATTTCTATACTTCTAAAGGTCAGACCCCTGCTTCCTCCCCTGCCTGGATGTGTATGGAGGCTCCTAAGCCCCATCTCAGGCCCTGCCCTGGCCTCCTCCTGTGCCCCAGTGCCCTCAGGAGCTTAGAGGCCAGGGCCCAGGTCCTAGAGGACAAGGACCAACTGGAACCCTCCAGCTGGCCCATACCTAGTACCCTGCATACTCAGCCAATTAATGAAAGCAGAGACAGTGAGGGGCTGGTGCTGATGGGACCCTGCCCCTGGACCAGCTGCAGATGGCCAAAGTGGTGGTCTGTGGCTCAGCACCTGCCCTTCCCACCTGGTCACAGGGGGAACTCTGCATCCCGTAGAATCATTTAGAACTGCAGAAGCTTTTAGAAATTCAGCCTGCGAGGCAGGACTGGTGGGAGGACACAAAGGGGCAAGAGCTTGGGAACCTCTCCTTCAGGTCTCGTCTCCAGCCCCAAATCCCACCAGCCTCTCTGGGAGGGTGTGGCTATTTCCCACGGAGAACAGCATGCACGCCGCCCTCTGCTGCCTTCTGGCTGAGCCAGAGAGGAGGGCCGCAGGGCTGCGGGCGTGGGTGAAGAAAGAAGCCAAGGGGTCGGCAAGGAGCTTGATGAACAAGGTCACTAGATAAAGCAAGTGCCTGGAGGGCTGGGGGGGGGGGCACGATTGCCTGGGGCTACCTTCCAGAAGCCTCTTCCACAGGACCCTGCTGTCCACATCACTGCTCTGACCCCGGGACCCTGGCAAGGCAACAATCATGTTCAGAGGGGCCGGTGGCCTCAGCTCTGCGGCTCCCCAGACGTAGAAGCAGGAAAGGCCTGGCCGGGCCAGGCGTGAGCACTGCGGCACACCAGCAGGAAGAAAGCGTGTTTTAACCACAGCAGTCAAGAAACGGGTTTGCTTCTTCCACCAGCATCTTAATTTTCAAGTGAGAAATCAAATTCGAAAAGGACTCAGACCTGCCTGGGTCACACGGCTAGTGAGGGGCAACTGCCGGGTACAGAGTGGGGCCTGGAGGCAGGAGGATTCAGAGCGGGGCCCTGGAGGCAGGAGGGCGCAGAGGGGGACCTGGAGGCAGGAGCGCGCAGACGGGGACCTGGAGGCAGGAGGATTCAGAGCGGGGGCCCTGGAGGCAGGGGTGCCGTGGGACACAGAACCTCCGAGAGCACCATGGCCACCAGGTGGGCAGGCCGGAGGGGGCTGTGGCGACAGCTCCTGCTGCTCCGGAAGGCGCCTTGGGAACTGAGAGGTGAGCTGCAGAAGCTGGCAGGCAGCACAACTGGACAGAGCCCCCGTCCTTGGCGACCGCACCCCGCGGGAGCCCAGCAGCAGGCAGCTGAGCCGTGTGCAGACCATTTCCCCGGCTGGGGGGCGGTCTCCGCTGCCACATCCTTTGTCTCTGGTTTGTGGCCTGCTGAGGGTCAGCACCACGCGGCCCTCCCGCCCCAGGAAGCAGCGTGGCCGTCGCTGCTACCATGGAGCTGCTGCTCTGAGGCCTGTGTGCGAAGGGGAGAGGGGCAGCTCCGTGCAGGGCAGGTCAAGCAGGGCTGAGGCGCTTCCTCCATGGGGCTCCTGGCCAGCAGCCTGCAGACCCTGGTGGACGCTGGTTCCCTTGCCCAAGGCTCAAACTGAATAACCACACTTGGAGGTACTGACCAGGGCGGCTCTGACCTCGCTGTGCCCAGGCCTCACCCGCACACCCGCCCCCACCCCCGCAACGCTCTCTTCACGACAAGGCCCGTGCCCCGCGCAGTGCGCACCAGACTAGTGGTAGCCAAGGCAGGCCCCCTTCAGTTTCCTGACCCCCTCAGCCTCCCAGCTTTCAGGTGGGATGACAGCCACTCTCTCCATGGGGCACACACGAGGCCATGCAAAGGTGGAAGCCGGGGCGCACCACAGGGATCATCACCGCATCTTCCAACAATATCTTTTTTTTTTTTGGTACTGGGGATTGAACTCAGGGGCACTCGACCACTGAGCCACATCCCCAGCCCTATCTTGTGTTTTATGTAGAGACAGGGTCTCACTGAGTTGCTTAGTGCCTCGCTGTTGCTGAGGCTGGCTTTGAACTCATGATTCTCCTGTCTCAGCCTAAGTGCTGGGATTACAGACGTTCGCCACCGCTCTAACAAAACCTTTAAAATGACTTTATTGTCAAGATGGGTTAAAGAAAAATTATTCAAAATTGCTTGTTAAAGCATAGTAAGGAGGACTTCACTCAGGACCATGGAGGTGGGTGCAATGACCACTGCAATGGGCTCTTGCAGTGGGGAGACGAGCTGGGGCTCAACTCCAAACACAGCATGGGCAGAGTGGGGGGGTCAGTGGACAGACAGTTACCACGGGAACACATCAGGGTTGGGGGATTCCGGTCAAACTGACTTAATACGACTCTCACAGAAGAATGGCCAGGTGAGCAGATGTCCCTGGGGCTGGTGGAGGGCAAGGAACCTGGCTGCTGCTGAGGGAGCTCAGGTATCCAGGGCGGGGGCTCTTGCTTGGGCTCTTTGCTAAAACTGGATTTTACCAAGTGCCCAGTTGGGCTGGAGGAGGTCCAGAAGCCTGACTGAAGTTTGGTCAAGCAGAGAATCTTTGCCAGTTGACATAATGGTAATACTGAGGAGTTTTGGAAAACTAGAGAAAGACCTCTGACAGCCAAACAAATGCCTCCTTGTTGGCAGGCGCATGCCGGGTTCGAATGCCACATGCGGAGTCTGTTCTTTTCCTTCATCCTCTGAAGCAGAGCGGGGAGAGGGAGGATGGCCGTCTTTGGGACCAGGCTCCGGCTCCTGTGCCAGCACCAGGGCAGCAGCTCCCCAGCATTTCATGAGGCTGCACCTCGTGGGGAGGCAACTTGAAAGCAGAGCTGAGACACACAGAATGGATTTGTGAGGTTTTAATACCCGACAGCCTACAAAAGACTAATAAAAATCTGGGGCAGGATTTTCCCAAGAGGGATGTGTCACTGAGGAATAAAAATGAAAGAGTGAGCGAGCTCCTGGGGGGTCTCTCCCCCATTCGCAGGTTAGAGGCAGTTTGTGCTCTAGAGACTGTTTAGAATAAACGTGGTGCTCAATTAGCCTTCCATGGCAGAAACGAAGTGCTCCACATCACCTTTGAAAATATGTGTTCAGATAGGATGGACTGTTGTGAGGCTTTTGTGCCTGGAACCGGGGTTCACTAAAGATTTCCTGCCTGCTTTGTAAGCAGCTGACAGCCATCAGGAGGCCAGCAACGCCCTGTTTAGTCTGAGTTTTCTTTCAGTTCGTCAGGTTTGGGGTGGCACTCCGTGGACACGGCCCCTTTTAGGGATAAGGCAGGACAAGGCTGCTGTTCACCTAGATGCCATTACCCAGAAAACAGGGTGTCAGAGATGCAGGGACACAAACCAGAGTGACACAGTACAGGGACTTGGGTGTCCTTTTCTGTGATCTGTAAAATGCCATGTGACCGTCTACAGCTAGGCCAGGGGGTCCTGGCCAGTTGGTTCTAAAGGGCAGGGGCTGCTGCAGCTGTGTGAAACCCCTCCTCACACAGAGGACAAGCTGCCTCCCGGGCTCAGCCTCCCCCTCCTCTTGCTCACAGGGGCCTGAAGTATAAGGACTGTGGTACATTTGCTCAGCTCCTTCACAAGCGGTTTAAAAATGTGTGAGGCCCAAGATTGAAGGCCACCTGATCTGGCCTCTGACCGAGCTGGTGGTGCTAAGGGGCCGGGCAGCCAGGCCAGGGAGGAAGATGAGAGGCAGACCTGGGTTAGCCCTCACCCACTCTTCTGACCTTCTGGCCCAGGTAGGGAACTACTTGCTCACCTCTGTGTCCCTCCCCGCACAGAGACCCTGAGAGCCATCAGTGTCCCCAAGCACGTGTGTCCCAGTAGGAGATGCAAGACCCATGGGGGTCAGTATGCAGAAAGGCCGGGCCTGGCCCGCATCCAAAAGGATTATTCCAGTTGCTGCCTGCCTTCTACCCATTTCCCTTCTCACATTTTCTTCACCTTGCCCTCCCCGTCCTAGGAAACCCTCTTTAAAGGAGCTTACATGAGCAGGGGTCATCTTTTGCAGGTGTGTGTTAAAATCATTAATTTGATAATTTTCTGCAGTATATTTCATTCTACATTTATAATTTTTGAGAACTTTTTTTAGCCATTTCTGCCTTCTTAAAAACTGTAAGACCACCTCACCCTCATGAGAATGGCTGTTACCACAGCTGCTCTCAAACCACAGACGGGTACCGGGGAGACCGTGGAGAGGCTGCAATGCTGTGCGCCTGGGTGGGGCCGAAGACGTGCGGCCGCCGTGGAGAGCAGGCCGGTGCCCTCCCAAAGCTCAAGATGGAGCTACCACAGGACCCAGCAATCCCACCGTTAGGTCTGAACCCCAGAGAATGGAAAGCAGATTCTGTAGGAGGTACTCATACACCTGTGTTCGCAGCGGCGCCATCACAATGGCTGAAGGGGGAGCCTCCCACCTGCCCAGCAGCCAGCAAGGGCAGCGAGTGGGCCTGCCACTTGGTCTCAGAGAGGAAGGAAGCTAGAGGACTTAGGGGGAGAAACGGCCAGAGCTGTTCCACTCACAGGCAGTACCTAGAGTCTCCAGATCACAGGGAGAAAGTCGGAGGGTGGCGGCCAGGCGGGGGAGGGAGGCCGGGGTTAGGGTTTGGTGGGTTAGGCTTTCAGTTTTACAAGATGAAAGGCTTCGAGAGATGGCTGGAGGCGATGTTGGTAGAACAACACCAACACACTTCACAACCACCCAACTCAGTGCTTCAAAAAGGTTAAGGCGGTAAATTTATATTTGACCACGGTTTTTAAAAACTTGGGGAAATTTAGAGGCATTTGTGATCAAGTTTGTCTTAGGTGCTAGGGCGATCCTCTCTGAATTGTGTCCACGCTGTGTGTTTGGAAGGGCAGTTGTGGCCAGGCTGGTGTCAAGCTCAGGCTAGCCCTCGCCTCTGCCTCTCTTCCTGCCTGTGACTTTCGGGAGCCCCACGGTTCCACTGTTTTCTGAGGCCACAGCTTGTGTTTCAGAAGCGTGTAGGTGCATCAAGGAAAGAAAAGAAGAAGAAAACAAGGGCTGGCCAGCTTCAGGGGTGCCGAGGTGCCTCCTCTGCCGGGAGGGGTTTTCCAAAGTGAGCTGCCCCTTCAGTTTCAAATCACAAACAAGCCTCCCCAGCACCCTGGTGGGGATACCTCACTGCAGAGCCTCCCTCCTGAGCCAACGGTTGGCCCTGATGGGAGGGGGAGACCACTCTTCCCCCTCAAAGGGATCCCTCTGTGGGTGTGGGGGAGGCAGAGGTGACTCCTCCAGGGACACCTGGGGATGGGACAGACAGAGGGAGTTGTCAGCTGGAGGAGTGGGCCCCAAGGTCTGCAGGGCAGGGAGGAAGGCAGGCCCAGGAGAGGCTGAGTGCTCTTCTGAGTCCTGCTTGTTCTTTGGGGCAGGTGGGACTGACCCCAGTTGCCACTTTTCCCGCCTTGCCCGTTTCCCGGCTCCTTCTCCCTCCCTCTTCCTACAGAGCCTGCCTGTTGGAAGCAGCTGTTCTCGTGCTGAGTGCTGTCTTGGCGGCGCCAGGCCCATGGCAAGGGTTACACTGTGAGACAGGTATCCCACCTTGAGAGGAGAGACTGTGCCCACTTTACACAGGGGGATGCTGAGGCTCAGGAGGGGGCAAGTGACTCGTCCAGGCTCACAGAGCTGGACGTGGCAGAGCAGGGTTTGAGCCTGGAAGGTCTGGCCTTAGAGCCCAGACATGTTACAAGTGGCTTGCTTTATTTACTCATTGCAAATCTCCCCCCTTCCTCCTCCTCTCATTCCCCTCCCACGGACTCCTCTTCTCCATCCTCCTCCAGGACAGGAGATCTGGGCTGCTGGTGTCAGCAGGCTGGGAGAGAAGCTTGACGGACAGGCACAGGAAGAAGGTGTCCAGGAGACGTTGGTGTGGGCCTCAGGCTTATTTCTTCCCTGCCTTTTCTATATGGACCAAGTTCCAGTGCCAGAAGGGCCCTCACTGACATCCCCACCCTAACCTGCCATAATATACAGAAGAAATCAGGACCAGACACACAAGCCCCCTGTCAAGGGCAGAGCCAGGACCAGAACCAGCCTCCTGATTCCGAGGCTCTTCCTGGAGGCTTCTATGCAGCGAGGGTCCCCAGGGTAACTTATCTAGAATCAGCTCTAGGCAGCGCACATCACACACTCCCCCTCCCCTCACGCAGACAGCCTCTGCAAAAAGCCCACCAGAGCCCTCACGCCTGGCAGCTCTCAGCTGCAGACCTGCCCGTGCAGGGCCCTCAGGCCTCAGGCCTCCTGGCCAGGCTGAAGAGTGAGATCACAGCTTGGGGTTGTGATGGGAGGCCTGGGCTGAGTCCCTAGGTTGCAGAACAGGAGGGGATGTGGCTGGGCAGCAGCAGCTATGGAGGAGGGGGAGGCAACAGTCCACTCCCCGAGTTCTGGAGTCACTGTGCTGACAGCCCAGTCCAGCCCCATCCCTGGGCCGGTCCAGCCAAGGTGCCAACAGATGGGCCTGTGCTCCACCTTTTCTGAAAGGGTCAGATGGTCTCCTAAGTGGGGACTGGCCAGGTAATTGAAATTTCTAGAGCACCGTGTCGGGTTGAGGGGGTCTCAAGTCACTGGTGTGTGCTGGGCTACCGTCCCCTCATCTGGGATGCTGTGCCAGGCCTGGCAACCCTGTGGGGCTGCTGGGAGGTCAGACTGGGAAACGGGTGGGGGTTCTGGCTGTCAACAGTACTGCTCAGAGGCAGGCACGTCTGTGGTTTCATTTTGCACCGGGCTGCACACTGCCATGTCATTGGATCATTATAAGCATAAGGAAGATCACAAATTGTGTGTCCCTTAAAGGGCGGTGCTTCCCTTCACATTGTGTCCTGTAGGTACTCCAGAGGAAGTGTCATGAAAGAATGAGACTTCTCTCAGAACACAGACAGGCCTCCCCACGATCCCACGCCTAGGGGGCTGAGGCATCACCAAGATGAAAGTTAGGGCCTAGCAGTGGCTGCAGCAGATCACAGACTGGATGGATTTCTGAGCTGGAAAAGGGGGTAGAGCTCTAGTCCCAGGCCTATGCTACAGCAAAGAGATCTGGTCCAGACACCATGGAAGACTTGCCCTAGCTGGGCTGGATCAGTTCTGCGGCTGCCTGGCTCTTGTATCCCAGGAGGAGTGCAGGGGCGGGGTGTCCATTCAGGTGTAGCAGGAGGACAGATCCCCAGGAGGGGAGCTGGTGGCCCAAGTGGCCACTTGAAAGCTCAGTGGACTCTTTATGTTATCTTAGGGGAACTTTTCAAAGTCTTGTGATTCCAACAATACAGTGCCCATGTGGCAGGCTTCACGGGGAGATAGCTCCAGGTTTAAACCCTGGTTGGATATTTTTTAGCAGTCTTGGACATGGCACACAACCTCTCTGAGCCTCAGTTTCTTCATCTGTAAAGTGGGGTTATCAGGAGATTGCAACTTTTGAGTTGCTAACAGGAATAAAGGCAATAGTAGGGGCTGAGAGTCGCTCAGTGGTAGAGGGGTGCCTGGCATGTGTGAGGCCCGCTCACCCTCCCCACACAGAGGCAACAGCGATGGGTGCGTCCAGCCACAGGGGCCTGGGGAAGAGCTCATCCCAAGCTGGGGCAGCTGTCACACTGATCCCCAGAGGGAAAGCACTCGCTCCTCGTGTCTTCACCCCAACATGGGGCCTGGCACACAGGAGCCAGTGGGGAGCAAACACCACTGAGTAACAGAGCTGCCCTTCCTGGGGGACTGGTTCCAGGCCCCCTTGCAGACCAGACTCTGGGGATGCTCCAATGCCTCATGCAAAATGGCACAGCGTTGGCGTGTAACTGTACAGGGGACATCTTCTCCAGGTCGCCTGATTCCTGATACAAGCTGAAGGCTACATCACCGAGTGTTATATAACAAAGTTTAAGGAATAATGACCACAGAGAGCACCCGCCCGTGCCCAGGACAGACAAGACCACGTGGCCCCACTGCACAGAGCACGAGGGAGCTGTGGGGGCAAACGATGCCCACACCACAGGCCAGAGATCCCGCCGCCCACAAAGCGGCCAGTGGCCACACATCACTTCACTCCCGTGGAGCTAGTAGTGCACATCAAGTTCAAGTTTTCCTTTTTGGAACTTCCTGGAATTTTTTTTATATATTTTTTTAGTTGTAGATGGACACAATATCTTTTATTTTCTTTTTTTATGTGGTGCTGAGGATCAAACCCAGTGCCTCATGCATGCAAGGCAAGCGCTCCACCACTGAGCCACAATCCCAGCCCCACTTTCTGGAATATTTAAGAAATATTTTGTCTGAAGCTGTTAATATGTGGCTGCAGAAGCTGTGTTTGCGGAGGGCTGGAGAGCGGATCGGGCTTGCTCTGCCCTTTCACCCCAGCCCAGAGCCTGAACCATCCTGCTGGAACACAGAGCCATGTCCCTCGTCTGCTCCAAGCTTGGACCTCCACCTCACTTGGAGTAAAGTGTCCTTCAGGCCTGTCACTGTCATCTCCACCCTGAACTCAGGACCCTGAGCTCACCTCCACCAGGCCCTCCCACACCCTCTCCCCCTCCAAGCAGTTCCAGGAACAAGCGGGTCTCTGATTCCAAAGAAATAACCACAAACGTGGACGCGGGCGTATGCAGAAGAATGTCCGGAATGTCCATGGAACATTATTTACAATGTGTCCGACTGTGAGGCCATCTAAGTGTCCGACAGTGGGCAGAGGGAAAATAAATCACGGCACTCCATAGGCACTAAAATCTGCCTTGAGAAATATTTAATGACAAGAAACGATGGCCATGATTTATGGTGAAGTGGAAAGAGCAGTGAGAGCCAGGGCTCGCGCCCGCCGCGGAAAACAATGACAACCTGCTCCTGCGTCCTGCTGCTGACATCTGAAAAATAATTCTTTTCTTCGTGTTTTTTCCTATATTTTCCAGGTTGTCCAGAATAAATATGCTTTGAGCTTATAAAATATGATAAACATTATCTTAGGAGGGGTGTGTGACTCAGGGTCCAGGAGCAGAGGAAGGCAGTGACATTGGCTGCGGCGGGACGGCTGACTCCCAGCTTGTCCTGGGCCTGGCTCTCCATCTGAGTGTTCCGGGACAGTGGGGGCTTTCTTAGTGGCAAATGACCATTTAAAAGGCAGCATCAAGTAAACAAGGACATGCAGATGGTGGCTACGGTTGGCATTTGATTTGAAAATGGTACAAGTTAAAATAAGATGCAGGCCTGAGACAGGCAACCCGGCCCTGTAGAATAGCCCTGGGCCGAGGGCTGACCTAGAACACGAGGCTGGCTGGAGCCAACCAGAGCCTCCATCGAAGGGCACCCGGCCCAGCAGGACCTGAACTCTACCTGCAGCTGCTGCTGCTTTTTTTTTTTTTTTAATGAAGCTTCTTTTTGGCGCAGCCACCAGCCTTGCCTGCTCAGGACCCTGAAGTAAAGGGATTAAGGCAAAGGGGTCTTCAGGGCTTTTGACTGGTGCAGAATCCATGCTGGGAGGAAAGAGGGCTCCGGAAAAGCCCCCTTGGCAACTCTGTCCCGGGCTGTGCTGGCCAGCTGACTGAGGCTCTGGCCTTTCTCCCTGATCCTCCCACTGGCCCTTCTGCTAGGAGCCGTGGGTCCAGCAGCTCAGCTGAGCAGCTTCCTGCCACCCCTCCTGTCCTGTGGACCCTCCTGCAGCCCTCGGCACCAGCAGTGGCTTCTGGGGTGCTGCTGTGGTGGAGAGCAGCACAGCGGTTCAGGCTGTGCACCTGCTCACACTCACCACGCGGAGGCTTGGTGACTTTGTTGTTTCTCACACCCCAGGTCGGTTCCAAAGCCTGCCCTGCACCGGTATCCCATGTGACTCCTCTCTTCCCAGCCTTCCTCTCTGGAATGCTCAGGTCCTTCAAGAGGCACATGAGCAGGGACATGGGGTGAGGCCAGCTGCAGAGGCCCTCCAGGGAGCTAGAGATGAGCATCCACTTCTGGGACCATCAGAAGACTCTTGACCTCAGCCACGGACAGACGCTGCCCCTGGCATCCCCACATGCCTGGGGCACCCCGAGTGGCTTTCTACCATCTGTTCAGCCACTCATCCTTTTAAAATTCATAGTACTAGAAAACACTTGTTCTGGTGCTGCTGCTCTCCTGGCCCCAGCAGGGCCCTTTCACGTGCTCTGATTAGTTCTCCCAGCAGCCCTTCAAGGTAGTTGATCTTCACTTCATACAGAAGAAAAGAGTTTCAGAGAGGTCAAGGAACTTGCCCAAGGTCACAGAGCTACATAGTGATGGAGCCAGAATTCTAATTTAGGTCTGATTGCCTCATAAGTCTATCTGTTTTTACTTCCTGCCTAAACTGAGTTCCTTCAACCCCACCATCTAGATGGAGCTGCAGATAGAAGACAGAGGAGGTGCCACACGGGGACACCCAAAGCCAAGGCTGCTTTCTGTGGTTTATGACCATCATCCTGGAGCTACGCTCCAGGGGCACCCCCAAGACATCATGGCAGCTAACACCAGGCAGGTGCTTAGTAGTAGGTACACTGCTAGGCTCCTGACCAATGCAATCACAAAATGAAGTCGACCAATGGTCCATCGTGGGCTAATTGTCATTGAGTGACTGACCAATGGAAATAATGACTCCAATGTACTGGTCCTCAAACAGCGGTGGATCCCCCACCCCCAGGGATATGTGTCATCATTTAAAGTCATATGTGCTTGTCACGCCTGGGGGGATGGGTGCCACCTGCATCTAGCGGGTAGAGGCAGGGATGCTGTTAACCCCCGACGATGCACAGAACAGCTTCTAGCTGAAGAGCTCCTGGCCCAGATGTCAACAGTGCCACGTGAGGAACCCTGCTCCAAGCATGCAGCCCATAGGGACAAGACCTGGCTAGGGACAAACCACTACAGCAGAGAACAGCTGTTATGCCCCTGGAGAACTGTGGCTGGCCAGACCTGGCCATGCCTGAGGGGTCCACACCCTGTTGGGCTGGACGTGGGCATCAGGTATTTTTCCCAGCTTGCTTTATTCGAGAGTGGCCTGATGGAATTTACTTCATCTTTCTTTGGGTTAAAATTAGGAATGGAAAATGTAACTTCTAAGAAGAAAACAAACAGAAAATGAGAAGTCTGTGTGATAATGGAAGTCGAGGTGCAAGGTTTGGCAGGGCATTCTTTCCTGTAAGCAGGCTCGCCCTCACCCGCCGCGCCAGGCCTGAGATGTATGCATAACCTGCCCACGCACAGCTGTGCAGCGGGGGAGCCTGGATTTGGACCCAGAAGAATGGGCTTCAAATCCCAAGTCCACTGATCACCAGCCTTGAGCAAATCACCTTCTTCAGCTTTGGTTTCTCCATCAGGAAAACGGGGCCAGGCTACACATCCCACAGGGCGTGGACTCTTCGTGATGTGACTTACACAAAAGCACTGGGCACAGCTCTTGGCGTGTGACCTGAGCGCTCCCCTGGTGACCATCACATGGAAGGTGTTTGCTACACGGGACAAATGGCTCTCGTCACTAGAGTTCCCCCCACCACTGCTGCCTACATAAGGATCCTCCTGGGCATATTCTGGTTCTTAGGCTGCGCTGGAGACATATTTTCTCTATCATGAAATGGAACCATTGAACCCAACTTATTTTACTCGTGACCCCAGAGACCTCATTGCTTCCAGAGGACAGTGCAGCCCTTTAAAACAAGAAAGCTTAGGATGACAGGCCACGTTGGCAGATGACCCTTCTCTCAGGGCCGGCGCTTCCGAGTTCCACAAGAACTCCTGCCCCCTTTCCACACTCTTGTTTTGGATTTGTTCTTGGATTCTGGTCTGTTCACATCTTCCCTGAACAGGATGCTGGATTTTTACTTTTCAAATCAACACAATTTCTAAGGTTATACACAAGCTTAAAGCAGAACACGCCACCCTTTGATTACAAGCAGATACTGAGAGATGGCCGTCCACCCGGCACAGGCAGTTCGTTAGCTGTCCTGTCCACCTCGGGTCCTGCAGCTGCTCCAGCACATGGGATTTCTTATACTGCCCCCGCCCGGTGATGTGCTGTAAGTTCCTGAGAACAAACACCTGTGGCTAAGCTCTCCATGAACACAGCAAACCAGAGAACGGCAGCAGATGCTGCACTGTGCAGGCCAGCCGCATCTGGCTTGGTTTTCCATTTTGCTTTGGTGAGAGGGCTGCTGCCCGAGGCGCTCCCCTACGGTGGGTGCCATTTTGTTAAGCTAGGCCCTGTGTTACCTTCCTATTGAGCCCAGCCACCCACTCCAGCCATGTGGCTGCCTAAGGAGGGGCCCTCAGGTGTCCCCTGGTGCTAAGGAATGGAGCCAGTAGAGGTGGGCAGGTGCTTGCTGGTGGGATCACCTCTCAAACACAGAGGTGGGAGCCGGGAGTGAGGTGCTGGAGGCGACGTGCACCCAGGCCTCTGGCTCTGCTCCCACCTCTCCTAACCAGGAGTGGAATGCCTTCATCCTGTTTCTGTGTGTGAAGTTTTGTGGACTCTGATCCTTGGAGGAAGAGCGTGCTGACCATGCTTAGCCTCTGCGCTCTCCTTTGAGGGGTCCAAAGCCGAAGGCTTCAGGCTCACAGAAAAACACCAGGGCTCCTGCCTGGAGAAGCTTTCAGCTGAAAAAGCAAAGCGCAACTACCTGAGAAGTCAGTCATTGGGTCGGGCGGACGAGCTGGCCCTCACGAAGGATGGCTCGTGGGAGGACCCAAGCAGCCCACACTCCCCAGGCACTGTGATGTTCGCCTTGGAGGGACATATTGCGGCCCAGGCCCAGGTGCTTCCAAGTACCCTGAGAACACAGCGGAAGTACTGACCCCAGTAAATGTGACTCCAGAGCTCGGCTCACAGCCACGGTCCAGGGTGCAGACTGAACACAGCCGCTGTCCCCTGCAGGAGGCGCCACTTTGTGGGGGTAAAACAAAAGTTTTACCTTTGCGGCCAATCAACAGTCTCCCCCACGACCCTGAGTCCAGGGCTGCCTGCCTGCTGCGCTGCTCGCCAAGGAAAGGAAGAGGAGTCATGGACATGCAGTCTCTTCCTCATGCCGAAGGGGCCCTAGCAGCTCCCTCTCCCTCAGGCACACACCCCATCTTTCTGCCATGGCAGACAAAATCAGAGTATTCCTGGTCCTGGCCTCTACACCTCTTTTGTAAACAATCAGATCTCACTAGAATCAAAACCTGCTCTGAACCAAAACACACTCACACTCACACGGTCTTCCTTGCAAGAAAGCGCTGAACCTCCTCCAGCTTCTCTACTATCCACTGCCTGCCTAGAGCGACAGGGATACCGGGCCACTCCTCAGTGTCTCCTCCCAGGCGAACCACGCGTTTGAAGCTTTTCTTGTCTCAGCTGAACTGGAGCCACCAGCCCACAGGTGGAGGCCCTGGCAGCTGTGACCTGGAAACAGACCTCCTTGTTCTCCCTCCCGGCCGCGGAGCCATGCAGCGGGCACAGGCGCCGGCCCAGCTGCTGCACTGGCCTCTCTCAGTGCCTCCCCAGCTCTCCGCTGCGTGGGCCAAGAGGGCAGAGTGGGAGCAGGGAAAGGCAGCTCTGAAACAGCCAGAAGAACCCTCTGAGATCCAGAACGAGCCCCACTGCCTGACTCACCAGCAGACTCATTCTGAGACTGCAGAATGTGTTGGTGATGTTTTCTAAAGGGCAACCCCAGTGCTCCCGGGGCGGGAGGCGCCCTCCCTCTGACGTGTACCTACCCCATCTTGGGGGACAAGTTGGGTAGCTGGTCAGCAACCCCCCCATGCCACAGTGCCAGCAGGCAGGGATGTCCTTCCTGAGTGACACCAGCGCAAAGACCCCACTGCAGGCTACCTTGCCTCTTCTCTTCCCCAGGGAGCCACGTCCTGGTGAGCAGGATCAGCACCCCTGCAAAGCAACCAGACCACCTAGAAACTCCCCTGACAGAGCCTTCAAAGAAGTCAGGGAGCACGTTCTTGCATTGAAGTGAGAAATTAAAATGTTGACTCAGATCAGGATTTCTGCAAGGGGCTTGTTACACGGTGCCAGGAAAGTTTCACAGTCTCTCTGCACCAAGAGTGGCGTCATTCAAAGGGTGTCTTAGTTTGAGTTCCTTCAGAAGCAGACCCAGAGGCAAAGTTAGAGGACAGTTATTTGGGAGAGATGCCAGGAAGCAGGAAGTGGGATGGAAGGAGGATGCCTGCAAAAGAGGTCACCAGGGTGGGCCCTGACCCAACACGATGGTGTCCTTATGAAATGGAGGTGCTGACCTGCACACAGAGACACCCAGGGGAACACGGCGTGAGAAGGAAGGCGTGCCAGGAGCCCAGCACCCTGCCAGGAGCTGGGGCAGGCCTGCAGCAGATCCTTCCATTGAGCCTCTGGGACAATGAACTTTTGCTTCAAAGCCACTAGTTTTTAAAGCCACTGCCATGCCCCAGGAAACTGATATAGTAGATGCTGCGAGTATAACTTCTTCCCTTGAAAACTCATGTCGAAACTTACTCCCTGGGAGTATTCAGAGGTGGACATTTAATCTGACATGGTGTACAGCAGAGGCCTTTGGAGGTAATTATGACAGGCAAGGTCCTCGGGTGGAGCCCTTGATGTCTGTTGGGGCCTTGTAGGAAGAGAGAGGGAGACCAGGACACAGGTCCTGGGCATCCCGTCTCTCGCACACAGCACCTTGTGCCGTCTGGGCTCTCAGCAGAAAGGCCATCCAGAGGCAAGCCTTTGACCTTGGGCCAGAACTGAGAGCCCAAATAAGTCTGGTTCCTATATTATCACCCAGTCTATGGAATTGTGTTGTTAACTGAGCACAGACCGTGATCAGAGGCTCCATGAGGCAGGCAGGAGGGGATGTCAGTAAAGGCAGCACTGAGAAGCCCTGTTCCCGGCTGGGACTCACCCTGCCGGCCATTCTCAAGGGCACAGTGCCTCAGAGCCCCAGCATGAAGGCAGCAGCTCCTGAGTCCAGCCGTCAGCCGAGGGCTGCTCCTCCGGGGCCCTCGAATGGGTGGCTCTCAGGAGGCCCTTACCACCCGCTGTGCTGTGGGTCATGTAGCTTCCCCTTCCTGGGTCCTCCTCCTCTCCTCTTTGCAAATCCCACCCTTCAGATGGTACCTCCGGGATGCACCCCTTGCCTCCTCCCGCAGTCCCCTGAGCACTCCCTGTGTGAACCACTCAAGAGTCCTCCCGCAAGCCCCTCTCACGCTACTCTTTTAATGGGCGTTTCCTGGAAAAAAGGTCAGAGGAGAGGGATGCAATCTGCATGGAGGTGAATAATTGCATGTCCCTCTCTTCCCCTTGGGGATGGGCAATGCATTTGCAGACAGAAGGCTTGGAAAAGTCCGGCAGCCTAACAAGCAAAACCCTCCTTCAAGGACCTTAAACCAGCATTTCCAAAATGATGCCCGTGTGCAGCGCAGTCCTTCTAGCCTCCGTGAACACCCTCTCTAGGGCCCGAGCACAGCCTGTCTGAGCAGAGGGCAGCCTGGTCTGCCTGGGATGCAGTGTGTGTAGTTCGCATGGACACGGCACCTGCCGGGCTGACCTGTGCGTGTTCAGGAGCACACATGTGTGCACAGCTTTCTTTCTGCCTGGCTACCTGCCTGCCGCGTTCCTGGAGGATTCCAGTGGATGCCCTCCCCGGTCCTCCGGCCCATTTCCCCGTGGGAGGACAGGTCAGAGGGCCTGTGGACAATGGGCACATGGCCTGAAGAACCCTGAGGGAGGGAGGCCAGTGACTGTGGGTGGGCGGCTGCCTAGGGTTCCTTGCAAGAGGCTGTCTCAATGCCTCTTTGTACCCCACCCCCCCCTGTGGAGGTGGCAGGCCTGCCGGGGCCCCAGGGGTAGGCGGGCTGAGCCAACGCGGCCCAGCCACCTGCAGCTCTGTCATGGCTGCCATTCCAGCTGAGGCCCCTGGTGCACATCTGAGACCAAGGTGGCCAGGACCAAGCAACTGGCCTCCTTTTTGGCTCCATGAGAGGACCAGCCACTTCCTGAAGTCTTGCTTTGGTGCTCGCTCTGCACTGAATTTTAGATGACTGGCCAACTGGGAGGTTGTTTTGCTGTTTTGTTTTGAGTTGAAATGACTCCAGGCTTGAACACTGCTAGAAGTTGTCCGACCCCAACCTTAAAAATGCCCAAATAGCCAAATCCTGTCCTCACCCCTTGGCATCCAGGGGCCATTCCGTGCTCTTCCAGATGGCCAGCAAGGACTGAGGAAGTTAGAAACTGAAATCGGGAGTTAGATCCTCTTCAAGCCTGAGGCTTTGATTTAGAGCCATAGCTAGAAACTAACGATGTGTTTTCTAAACTAATGAAATCAAGAAATTGCTGAGAAGATCAAAAACTGCTCCCTGAGTCTCCCTCACTCCGCCCTCTCATCCCCTTTGGATTCCGGGCGTCTGGGGCTGCGACTATTCACCGTCCACTTCAGCCCCCAAGGGGCTCCTTCTCCGACATGAGATTACAAAGCTTTGAAAATTAGAGGCGCACCCCACCCCCACCCAAAGAGCTGTCCCCTGACCAGCTGCTCCCGTGAAAGGGACAGTTTGCTTCACAGCCGCCTCTCCTGGAGTTGCGGACAGGAATGCTTAACAATGCAGCCTTTGCAATAGGCAGGTGAGAGCTGGCCAAGATTTTAAAGGGGATTTCACAGACCAGGTCAGCAGGGAGACGGATGGGTGAGCGGTGGTGGATACAATTATTTGACTTTCTGGGCTGTTCTTTTGAAGCCTCTATGCTTAATAAAAAGAAAAAAGATAATCCTCTTTGCCAACCTTTTGTAGCTCAATCTTTATTGTTCCCATCGAAGCCCAAAGAAAATGGACAAGATTCATTTTGTCCAGAAAGCATTTGTGTATTTTATATAGGTCTGGGCTTTGAAGCATTAATCATTAAGTGAGAGAAAAGACAAAGATTTCTCTCTGCCCAGAGAAACCAAAGGAGGAATTTCTGAAGCTCTTTAGTCTAACTCAAAACAGTCCTGGGTGGCACCCCCTCATCGTACGCTTCCTCTGCCACTAAACTCAGCATGGAAATTAGCACAGACCGACAAAATGATGAAAATTAGGCCAGACCATAGGGGCAAATTCAGTCTTTTCTGTAAAAATTGAGAACATGGTCTCTGGGACCAGGGAAGCTCTCTCTTGCTTGTGGGCTCGCTCTTATTCATTGAGCACCCATCTCCAAGATGTGTGAAGGTCTCACATGGCTGACCACCTACAGGCAGGTTTGTATTTGACCAGAGCACATGAGGTGCTTCATGATGCCTTACTCATTGATCAGCTGAGTGGCCAGCCAGGTGGTTTCAATGATCAGATCCTAAATGCGCCTGGTTATATCAACCGTCTTCATGGTCAAAGAAGGTCACCAGCGGACACCATGTTGGTTTGCTCATAAGAAAGAAAGGCATCAAATGTTCTTTGATTGTTTTGGACAAAATGCACAGGATGGTCACTGTGGGGAACACTGGTGAGAATTGGGGGTTGGTGACATTTTCTGCTGACGGGGAAGTTTCCTGAAACTCCTGTGTACTGGGTCTCCATTGTGAGAAGCGCTCACCCTAGGGAAATAATTTTGTTGGTTTTTTAACCCTGAGTTCTGAGAATAATGATTTTCCACCATCATTTTAATGCAGCTGTGGCTCTGGGGGATCCCCACACATCTGGGCTTACGTGAGGTGGTGGATGGGTTTCCACAGGGGGTGGTGGGGTGCAGTCTCTCCTGGGATCTGGGGATGGATGGTGCCAGGAAGGAGAGAGGCCAGACTTATTTGGGAGCAGGAGAGGGTGGAGGGAAAGGAGCCAGGCCAGCCTGAAGCACCCTTCGGAGCCACTTCCCCTATCAAGATCCTAGAGGCCCTTGTCCCCTTCTCAGAATCCTGGAGGATGCTCAGTGATGTCTTAGCCTGCTGCTCACTTGCCAGGGTGGCAGCTCTGAGCTCAAGCTACATTTGCCTTCCACAGACTCCTGCGGCCACCAATGCCTCTTAAAAGCACACGCCACACACACAAGGCCACTCACTGGCACACAAAGGAACACTTGCTGGTGTGCACAATGTCAACCTGCAGACACCACACAGTGAGCATGGACATACATCACACACCAGCAAACACACACCCTGGGGAGACACCTACCCTACCGGGGCGCCCACTCTGACCTTGACAAACCCCTGGGCTTGGCTTAGGTGGGCAAGATGGAGTCACCTGGCCTGGCTCCCTCCCTGCAGCCAGCATCCTACAGCAAAAGATTGTAAGCTCCACCCACACAGCCCATCTTTCCTGACCTTCCCCACAACACCTCTGTCTCGTTCTCCACCATCACTCCCAGCCCAGACGGTGACAGGCAGGTCTAAGACTGCCGTTCATGTTATATCTTAGAGCAAGCGCGATTTGGCACAATGGGAAACTGCTGAATACAGGCCTGCACGGCTCATCTTCTAGTCTCCACAGCAGAAGAGAGGCATAAGGGTTTGTGTGATCCAAATGCCAGTGGCTGCGTCACTCTACATTCCTAGGCCAGCTGTCCTCCCACTCCACAGTTTAGCCAGGGCAGCAGCGGCTATGGACCCTCACCTCTGCGAATGTCCTGCTGTAAGGTCTGAGCTCTGGCCTCGCCATCCCTCCTTCCAGTTACTTGGGCACCTTTCCAGGAACCCAGGTGTCTGCACATCTGGCTCCATAGTGCCCTGTGCTTTTGTGGGAGGCATTGGCCTTCTTAGGGTGGTTTGCTTTGCTCCACCAAGAGCATAAGGGTGAACCTGTATTTTCCACTTTACTCCCTGAGTCCAGCCTAGAAAGATGCAAATTTGACATAAATAACTTCAAATTGATCATAGACATTCATCATCCAAAAACAATTTCTTCCCCTCCTTGAGGATTTAGTAAAAAAGCCAAATCTCCACTCAGAATCTGTGGGCAGTATGCTATTCTTTTAGAAAATCTCACACCCATAAAACCTTCTAGGCCGGAGGAAGGTACATTCTTAGCAAACAGATTAATCACAGGCAATTGTTTAGGGTCAGCACCCCTAAAGCACGATTTAATTTACATTTGTATTTCTACCTATGCATGAGATGGGGGTTGCCTGCATGCGTAGGGATGCATTGAACTACAAACTGAGTTCCACCACTCTCAAGGAAAGTTCCACAATAGGCATATTTATTAAAAGTAAAACGGAAAATATGGGTTTCCTGGATTTGGGGGAAATGTGAGTTCAGAACTATAACAACATGTCAGAAAAACAGGTCTTTATTGACAACCCAATATTTCATGCTCAGCAGGAAAATGTGTAGTAAATACAGACATTCAGCAACAAAACAATTATTTCTTACTTCAAAAATTGAGAACAAACTAGAAATAAGTGCTTACTAAAAAGAATTCCATAAAATCTGCTTTGGAATTCAATGGGCGGACATAGGATGGAGCAGATCAGCAAAAGCCTGGTGTCCAGGAGTGGGCTGAGCGGGCCCGGTTCTCCTCCTGGGCACGTCACCAAGCCTCATGAAAAGATCCTTCTACTGCCTTTGCTGCCACTTGCCCCCAAAGATGTCCACCACACTCTGCAAGTGACCGGCAGCCCGATGGGCCAGCCCCCTCCTGCCCTGTCCCAGGGCTCTCTACTTATTTTCTTCCCCTTGTGCCTGAAAATTAGCAGCACAAGCCTGAAAGCCCAGCAGATGGCCCTGGGGACACTCATCACGCCTCAGCCCTGCAATTCGGCTGCTTCTAGCAGCCCCTGGGGGGAGGGGGGAACTGCAAACCCGCCACAGACGCAGAGCCTCAGGGGCCAGCGGAGGACGGGCGCTGAACTTGGCCCTTGGGTTTTCACATCAGAGACCCCACCAGAAAATTTAAAATAGTGCAATAGGTGGGAGTCCAGGTTTTAATAAAATATCTGGAACAGCGGAAGGAGGGAGCTTCCATGCTGCATCCTGGAGCCTGCACAGTGAGGTGGGGTCGGTCCGGTAGAGAGCCAGGGAATCCAATGTTCTTAAAAACTCTGCAATTTCAAGACCACAGATAATGCATTTTGTAGCTAAAAGGGATGTTCACTCCTCTCATCTTTTCTCGTCTTACTGATGAGAACACTAAGACACAAACAGAAATTCACTAGTTTGCACCACCAATTCAGTTACAGGAAGAAAGCAGAAGCCAGCCAGGCCAATGTCTCTGCTCTGCTGCTTCAGGAAAATGAGATTGTTTCTGCTCTGAAGGTTGGAAAACTGAGGCACGCATGATTATAGCCATGGCTTTCCACGCACCCTTGGGAAAGGCCCTAATGAACAGCATCTCCCCTCTGCACGCCCTGCAGGAGGCGGACACCACAGCCGCCATCTTACAGAGGAAGAGCAGGGCTCTGGAGAGGGCCACTGGCCCACAAGGAGGGCTGTGAGAGGTCCTGGCCTGGACCCCCATCCTCCTGCCTCCCCAGCCTCTTCCAGAGGGGACACAAACATCTGCAGATGGTCCCCAAGGACTAGAAATCACCCTCTGCTTCACGGGATTGTCGTCAGCAGAGTTCTGTGAAATGCTCTTTTATTTTAACCCATTCTTTATTGTCAATCCTGGATTTGCACAAGGAATTAACAAAAGCTACATATGTAAAGATGTTCCCGCAGGATCAGCAGTCCTGACAAACATCAGAAATGGCCTAAATGTCCAACAAATAGGAAACAGTCAAGAAAACACGAAGCTCACCCACTGGAAGTGTTCAGAGCACTCAAAGCAAGAATGGAGGCCGAGCTTGAAAACAGTTCACGTCGACGTGAAAGAAAGAAGTGCCTGAAACTTCATAAGAGCCAAAGCTGCCCTAGTAAAATGACGCTGGTGTGGAATCAGAGAAGGGAAAGGGAAGCCACTGGACTGGCTGGTCATAGAGTTAAAACATCGTTGATTTCCTTCCATGATTTCGTATTTTTATTAAAATATCTCAAATTAAGAGAGGATGAAAGTGATAGGTACCTGGAGGAGTGATTTCAACACTTGATCAGACTCAGCTCTCCTGTGAGACAGCTGTAACTGTGTGTTTTATTTCTGTGTTTTGAAGCGACGGGGCAATCAGACAGTGTGACCGAGGCTACAATCTACAAACTCTCCGTTTCCCCTTGGCACCTTCAATTTGTTAATTAGTTCGTTAGTGCAGGAGTGAGGGCCTGACTGATTTCTGCTTTTCCCTAGAGTTAAAGCCAAATCAGAAAAATGAGCTTCTGTCTCTATTTTTGAGATGTGCTAGTTTAACCATGTGAATTTATCTTCTTTGTAGATCCAAAATAAACAAATAGCAGAATTTCACGTGACGTGGCCCAACAAGAAAATTTTAATGATGGCAGGATTTTACCTCAAACTCACCTTGACCGCCCCTTGAGTTACTATCCACTCAAACCGCCTTGACCCCTTCCATAGTTAATTCCTGATTTTTGTTTAGTTTAGTTTAGTTTTGGGTTTTTTTGGTACCAGGGATTGAACTCAGGGGCATTCGACCACTGAACCACATCCCCAGCCCCATTTTGGGTTTTATTTACTGATAGGGTCTCACCTAATTCCTTAGCACCTCGCCATTGCTGAGGCTGGCTTTGAACTTGCGATCCTCCTGTCTCAGCCTCCCAAAGTATAGTTTTGTTTTTAAAGCACATTGTTGCACACTAATTCGTCTAGAGGAAAGGGTGAAGGGACGCCACTCCAGCAGGCCCAAGATAAACCATTAAAGGTGAGCTGATGATGGGGGAAGTCTAGATCTTCACTAGCACCTTTAATTCACCAGCAAGCACTAATGCTGGCTGGGCCCCAGGTCCTGTCCTCGCGGCTCCTGGAGCAAGACTGACGGCTTTTCCCTCAGGGACTCTGAGCTGTTTTTAGGCTGGAGGATGTGGCTATGTGGCTATGCAGGCAGGGACCAGAGTGATCATTCTGTTTCAACTAACAGGTCAAAGGACTGGTTTAATTTTTTTTTTTTTTTTTTTTTACCAGATGGTCTGAATAAATGGTTCAAAATTGATTAAGTTGACCATCACAGTCGTGCTAATAAGAAATAGATTTGCCCAAGCAGAATGAAGAAACTTAAGAAATTCATCGTGAACCATTTCTGAACACTGGTCACCTAGCTGACTCACAGGTACAAAGGCTCAGGAGAAAAGGGACCCCCGACGCGTGTGTCCTAACGCAGGATGGGTGCTCTGGGGCCTGTGCCCTGCTAGGTGAAGCCCAGGACGCAGCGCTGCCACTCTTGAGGGTAAAAGTATACATCTAAGAAAAACCAAATCTGGTTTTTAAAGAACAAAAGCAAAACTGAGAAGAGCCAGTGACCCCAGCACTGCTCTGGGCGAGGTGAGTGGCAGCAGACGGGGCCCCTCACCAGCAGGGCAGCAGCCAGCGGCCGGTCTGGGTACGCAGAGCCGGGTGCAGAGGCCAAGGCCAAGCGACCGCGGCAAACCTGTGCTGCACCCTGTCGATGCTGCTGCTGGTCCTGCCGGTCCTCCTCCAGCAGCCTGAGCAAGACTTGGTGGTGAAGACGTCCCCGCTGGACACCCAGGCACCCTGACCTTCACAGCCCCCGGCCTCAGACTCTGCCGGCCACCCCGACCAGGGTCGCAGGCCCAGTCTATTTCTTATTTTCCGCCTTTCTCTATTTACATTACACATTTATTTTTCAGAAATGTTTTCCCTTTGGGTAAATCTTCTAAAAATTCAAATTCAAAATCCCATGACCACCCCAGCTTGGAGCCTCCTTTCCCTCGGGCCGACACTGGGACCCTGGAGCGCACACAGAATTCAGAGAAGGGGTGAGCTGAACGCCAAGAGACGGGGGGACGCCGCGTTGGCCTTGCAGCACAGTCGAGAGCGAATTCAGAGTCCCAGCTGTGGTTTCCGTCTCCTGTTCCTAGGGCTACAAGAGCTCAGTCAACGTGGAACAGCACTAATCAGCGCACATTCCTCTCGCTGGCTCTGAACTCAGGGCGTGTTGCATTCACTTCCCATCTTCACGTCTCTACAAAAAACCTATATGCCTTTACTTTAGAGATAAGAAAACTGAGGCCCAGAGAGGCTCAGGAACTTGCTAAAGTTGCACAGCCAGAAAGTGCTGTGACTGGCCTGACTCCCCAAGGTCCAGGTGATCTCCTAAAAGCAAAGCTGCTCACACCCCTGAGGATCCTCACCAAGAAAGGACAAAAACTGCACTGACCCCCGAGGGCATTCTTGGCCATGGTGGGGCAGGGCGTCAGGGCCACTGAGGACCCAGGGCCACAGCTGTGTGCTATGCACTAGGCCAGCTGTCCCAGTCCTTCTAGCCTGGGCCCTGGAGGCCACCTGGGCAGATTCTGAACAGACCAGGTTGCCCTGGCTAGGATCCCAGGGAGACGCAAACGAGAAAGGCCTGGTAAAAGTTCATGTTTGAAAGGGGCTCAGGGACAGATC
Source organism: Xerus rutilus (assembly GCA_028644305.1). Taxonomy (NCBI): domain Eukaryota; kingdom Metazoa; phylum Chordata; class Mammalia; order Rodentia; family Sciuridae; genus Xerus; species Xerus rutilus. The sequence goes on along the minus strand of CM053410.1, from coordinate 88,257,965 downwards.
ACAACAGAGCAAGGACCAGGAAGGCCCCACTACTGCTGCTGGCAGCGCTTCCTGCGGGGAGCACGCATGGGCCCTCAGACAGCCTGTGCCCTGGGCCTCCCCTGGCCTTGGGCTGGGGAATCTGAAAAGCCATATCTAGAAAGAGCTGGTGGTCAGTCTCATGGAGGCAGAGCAAGGACACTGAAGAGAGTCCATCCCCCGTCCCCCAGGTGCTCTTGGAAGGGGACAGCCTCTGTCCTCAGGGGCTTTGCACACGGCTCCTGGCAGCCACCGGCCTCACAGCCTCCTCTGTTCCTTCTGACTCTGCTACGCCGCTTCCTCAGCCCAAAGCCCGACACAAGCCGACCAGCGAGGGAACTGCAGGTGACCGACCTTCTTCCTGCAGCCCGAGGCCCAGGGACACAGCCGCTGCCCTCAGCTGGTGGGATCTCCTTTGTCCCCTGCACACAGGGAGGGGCCGCCAGGGCTCCTTCTGGTGCCCTTACCCCACAGCACACTGTGACTCACACCCTTTCTGAGAAAAGCTACGATCTCAGAGAAAACCCCACGTCCTGCAGTCCTGGGAGCCCACGAGGTGCTAGCCTAGGGCCAGGCCATGCTGGGAGCAACAGACGTGCCAGGGGCCTCGCCTGCCTTCCTGGCACGTCCCAGTGGAGGCAGCCCTTCTGCAGGAAGGACACCAGTCCTGACTCCCTTCCCACTTCCTAGATCCACACGAAGCTCGCTGTGTGCAGAGCAGCCTGACGCTGCTCCTGAGGCCTCCGTCCTCCTCCTCCTGTTCTCCTCCAGGGTCAGGGCTGCAGACCATGGGGAGGCTGAGGTGCAGATGGCTAGCCTCTGCGGGCCCCGAGTCTTCACAGCGGCCCCTTGACAGAGCCTGTGCTCTCGTGGTTCCCTGCTTCTGTCTCTGGCTGGGGAAGGGTGTATCCTAGCGCGGCCTTGGCCACAGGTGTGGGCAGCCCTGACAGGACCCTCTGGGCCTGGAGGTGGCAGGTGCCTGTGGGAGGCCGCAGCTCCTGCTTCCTACGCAGGCCACTTGCCCCCTTCCTCGGCCCTCAGTCCCGGCCAGCCAGGCCAGCCAGGCGTTTCAGGTCAGTGAGTGCCACTGGCCGTGACCCTGCCTGACCAGCCAGTGACATGTCCTCTATTGGCAGTGAGGGCACCTGCTCAGGGTGACAGAAGCTGGTGGCCAGCTGGTCACAGTGTGAGGTGGCCTTGCTGAGGCAGGGCTGGCCTCTGCTCCACGTCCTCCATCCCAGCTGGCTGGCCTCCGTGGCTCTTGAGCCTCCTTCGCCCTCGCCCTCCCTCTCCTGTCTCCTTTGATCACCGGGAAATCCACACTGTGGGCCGCTGGGTGTTGAGCCCGTGGCCCTGGTTTGGCGGTTTGGAGCGCATGGCTTCCCTGCCCTTGATCCCGGGCGTGCGGGAGGGGAGCAGACACCAGGCCCTCACGCCCCTCACAGACCGAGCACACAGGGTGCTCCCTGCCGCGGGCAGCGCCTTACCTGTAACTGGGCACCACGCCTGCAGGATGGCCACGATGGCTAGTGCTTCCCGCTTCATCTTGTCCTTCTTCCCAGGAGTACAAGGCCGGGCCCAGGACGACGGCTGAGGACAGGAGACTCTGACGGAGGCCCTGCCGGCTTTGTGCCACTGCCTCAGGAAGTGGAGGGCTGCTGACGGCCGAGAGGCACGAAGATGCTGGTGCCCGCCCTCGGTTCACGGGCAGGAAGCTCGGGCTTGAGGTTCGGGGCGGGTTCACAGTCTGACTGTCTGCAGCTTGCTTCTTCTCGGGCTTGTCCGTAGTTTTATGTCTGTTGTTTCCTGATTCTTGTCTGGTGTGTTTCCAATTCCTACCTTGATTGGCAACGTCTGTCCCAGCACACGTGAGGACATTCACCCTCTGGCCAGACCCTCGACTACTTCATGGGGGTTGGTGAAGTGGCAGAGCTAGATTCAGAGTCGGGCTAAATGTCGCGATGAACTGCTGGGCTTTGGTGACATCTCCACCTGCCCCCTGCTTGCCCCTATGGAACCACCAGAAGGCTGCAGCCACGTGAGCCACCCAGGTGGGACAGGGCATCTGGGTTCAGCCCAGCCCACCCATGGAGTCACGAGCAACTAGGAGATTGTTCAAAGCCACAGAATTGAGGACAGATGTGACCCATTGATAGATAATCCACCCCCTCGGTGCCCCCATCAACCTCAGGAAAAGCTCTGTTGGCTCAGCACGGGTCATGCGCTGCCCTCTTGATCCGTCGTTGCTTTTAGGAGGACAAGACAAGCTGGATCTGGGGTTGGATCTGCAGCTCCCTGACTCCCAGGCCCCCGCAGAGCCGTTTGTAACAGGGAAGCAGTGACTGTCCACACTGCCACCTTGCCCTGGGGAGTACAGGGGGCTGGGTGGGCACCAAGAATGAGACCCACACTTTGCAGAGGAGGACACAAGCAGGGGCAGGAGCGAGGGCCCGGCGGATACCTGGCCAGCAGCCATGCGCGCCTTCCAGTAAGTAATGCAGACAAAACCACTGTTAGGCCTCCCAGCCTCTCTCATGTGTGTCTCTTGGAAGCTGCAAATTCCTTCCTTTGGCCATGGGCTCCAGTGTGGCCACAGTGCCCCCCACCAGCCAATCAAAGCACTGTATTCTGCCGTCTATAAGGATGATTCAGAGATAGGCTCAGTGGCACACGCCTATAATCCCAGAGACTTGGGAGGCTGAGACAGGAGGATCCCAAGTTCGAGGCTAGCCTCAGCAACTTAGCAAGTCCCTATCTCAAGATCAAAAGGGCTGGGGATGTAGCTTGGTGGTGAAGTGTCCCTGAGTTAAATCCACAGTACTGCAAAAGGGAGGATTGGTTCAGGAAGACCAGTGGAAGCCCTCTTCCAATTCTTTCTACAGTTCCCAGGAAGGAACACCTTTTTTCTTGGGGAACAGGAGCCATGGGGACATGCAAGCCTGGGCTGTAGGAGCCAGCACCGCAGTCGTGGCCAGGAGCCAGGAGGAGCCTCTCACTCTGAGGTCCTCAGAATCAGGAGGGAAGCCTCACCCACAGTGAGGCCAGAGGCTGTCTGAGGAGAGACGGGGCTCACTCCCAGGCTCCAGGCCTCCAGAGGCCTCACACAAGAGGAAGGGCTGGCTTCTGTCCTTGGGGTTCCAGAGACAACCAACCCCTCCTGGGCCCCTCTGATGGGACAGCGCCCTCCAGCGCCAGAGACCCCAGCTCTGGCCACAGTCCTGAGTCGATGTCCGGGGCTGGCAGGCCAAGGAGGCCCAGTGCATGCTATTTCCCTGACCAGTGCTTTCCCAGGGGCCACCGTGGGCAGGGACAGACCCTCTGTGCCCCCGTCCCCGGGGTCTCTCTGCCTGAGGCCTTCCTCTGCTCCCCTCCACCTGAGGAGCCCCTTTTCACACCTGGTGCGAGCATCCCTCGCTGTGGGGTCTCATCCACACCCGCCGAACCACGCTGGCCAAGCCACAGAGTGCCCCTTGGTGCTGCTTCTGGAACGTCTGCCGCTGCTCTGCCGGCGAGTGTGCTGGTGTGCATGATCCTCCAGGCTCTGCCGAGTCCACTGTGTAGGTGGAATTTACCGGGGTTGAGAGACTGCACCACGCCCACCCTGGGGAGCTTTAGCCCCTGGGGTTAGAGGCCAGGCCTTAGGCAACTTGAAGACTCAGAAGTGAATACGGGGCCTGGTCAGGCCCCCAGGAGGTGTCCTGGGGGTCCCTGCATGAATGAGGGGCACAAGCTCACCACTGTTACAGAGAGGGACGGAGGGGCAGGCTGAGGAAGGGGCCCACAGGCCTGGACGACGGGCCCGGGCGGCACCTGCTCTCTAAGGTGCAGGAGGTGGGCTATGCGAAGCTCCTGGCCACCTCCCTGCAGAGCCACCTCCCTGACTCCTATCTGACCAGAGCTGGAGGAGGGGCAGAGCCCAAGGGGTCCCCTCAGGCTGGGATTGGAGGCTGAGGAAACGGCCAGACTGAGCTGAATCTGGCTGGCTTGCAATGTGGCCCCTGGACGATGGTCTCTGGAGTGGACTTCAGGGCTCCTAGAAGGATCTCCTACTCCTAAAGCAAGCACCCCTCACTCACCCTCTCCACCCACTAACCCTCCAAATACGCACTTCCAGAGTCACTCTTGCAGCCAAAATCAGCGGCACCCTGGAGCTGCCTGTATCTGTCCATGAGCTGACTGTTAAATGTTCAGGAAATTTTCAAGCAGGTTGTTACAACCCTGGCAGCTTGACACGGGCTGTGGGGAAGCCAACGCCATGGCCACTCTACTCCCCCAGCACTGGCTTAGACCCTCGCAGCACAGCGCCCACTGCGAAGCCCGTAAGGCAAACACCCTTGAGAAATGCAGAGAGCCTGACAGGGACCTGCGCCCCGGCGGGGAGGGCCTTGCATTGCATCAGACTGTCTGGTAGGTGGGAGGAAATCATCTAACTGAACCCCTTATTTTGCAAGAAGAGAATTGGGACCCGGAAAGGTAAAACGTCTTGCTGGGATCATAGAACTTGCCAGCCTCAGAGGCAGCCTGCATCCGAGGGGCTCGCTTCCCGGAAACGGGAGGCCCTAACAGATGATGCCCAGCATCCCTTTCTTTCCCTGCCCCCATCCTTATAAATTCTGGTCCAAGCATGTGGTTCAGGCAGAGCTCACTCCCACCCCTGCGGCCCAGGGTGGTCACAGGACCTAGGCCTGGCCAGTTGGAGCTCTCTGTCCATCTGGCCACTGCGACGGCAGTGGGGAAGAGCACGCGGTGCGGGCCACTTTGGTTGGTGCAGCATTAATACCCCCACATCCTGGTGACAGTGCCAATTGTGCTTTGAAGAGCTGCTCTTTCTCTGTTGGCGATAGTCTTGACCGGGTTATTGGATAGAGCCAACCAGCTGCTTTCTCTCTGGACTTTAAATGTTGGGTGAAACAAAGCTTGGAAATGCCCCTATGTGCTCGCCCTGCGTGGGTGCACAGGGGCTGTTCCTGTGCTCTGTGGTCACATGGACTCTGCTCCAGTAAACCCACAGAGCTGCTTTCTGTTGCTTGCAGCCAAAGAATTCTAAGCACACGGGCTTTTGGAAATCGCATTAGCTTTCTATTGCCACACAGCAAATGACCACCTACT
>CM053410.1:88233016-88252338 GCA_028644305.1 Xerus rutilus | reverse complement strand
AAACCAAGAATTGGCACCAAGTTTAATAATTAAATGGTTTCATATACTTAATATATAGTGCTTACCAACATCAATTTTTAAAAATTATCCTCAAGGGCTGGGGATATAGCTCAGTTGTAGAATCCATACTTAGCATGAGTTAGGCCCTGGATTTGATCCCCAGCACTACAAAAAATGTATAAAAATAAAAGAATCTCCCAAAAGTAACTGGGAAAAGAACATAGAACAACAGTTCACGAAGAAAAAAAATTCTATTAAAAACGTTCCCAATGTTACCAGTAACCTAACAACTGCCAATTATAGAGACACAGTATTCTTTTTATCTATCAAATTCAGCACAGAGTGAGCACTGTGATGAGCTGCTTGCTGGATTGTTAATTGGTATAAATTCTTAGAAGCAATTTGTAACAGGTACCAACAGCTTTTAGCTTGGGAATTTCACAGCAGGGAATCTAAGGAAATAAAAGAAATGTAGACAATACACACAAACATCTCTCTTTTATGACAAGAGAATGTTTGAAGTGACCCAAGTGATAAAGAAATGGGAGAGTGGCCACAGCCCTTAGCTCTTGCCTGCTCCGTGTCCCTTCAGTTAATATAACTTTCTTTTCCTTCCAGGAGCTCTCCTTCAGAATTCTCCCAGTCCCTATGGTTCCACACAGTGGAATCCCCAACTCCAGAAAAGGTCCTGTAACCCAGGCTGGGCTAGTGAGGACACCCACTCCCAGACACGGGACCCAGGCTCAGTCAATGAGATCACCCATTCCCAGACACAGAACCCAGGCTCAGTCAACAAGGACACCCATCCTCAGACACAGGACCCAGGCTCAGTCAACAAGGACATCCATGCCCAGACACAGGACCCAGGCTCAGTCAACAAGGGCACCCCATTCCCAAACACTGATTGTTCAGGAGTGATTAGGGCTCAGCTAGGAAGCACGAGTCCTCTTTGCTCTATGATGGCTGGCTGCAAGTAAAACCAACCCAGCAGAAAGTGAAGCAAAGAAGTGAGGACTGGGTTCTGGAGGCCTATTTTAAGATGAGTGAATTCCTCTTTTTTGCTTAAATTGCTTTGATGGGGTTTCTGTTTCTGTCACCAGCAGGAGAGTCCTAGCCCTGAAGGCTATTGCGTAGCCTGGGTATCTGGATCTGAGGAAGCACCGCAGCCATTCCGTTACCCTTTCGAATGTTCCTAGGAACACGATGCACTTCCAAGAAAGTGAAAGTAGCATGATACGATAAACATGCGCAAGATCCCAACCTTGCTCAAACATCCCCTCAAGGCACAGACGGGAAGAAAACAAAATAGCAGCAGCAGCTCTGCTGGGTGGTGAGATCACAAATTTTAAAAATCTTATTTTCCATATTTTCTACACAAATATATATATGTCTTACAATATGAAGAGAAAAAATAAGAAACAGATTGATGTGTATTGAGTCATATCCCCTTGAATTCCTAAAAGGACTGAAGCTGCACTTGCCCAGCCTGGGAGCTGACAGAGCCCTGGTTGTGAGGAGGCAGTTTGGAATTCCCCTGGGAACACTGACCAACACCATCACTCAGGAGGGCGCTGTGTCCTCGTAATGGGTGCGTTGTACTCCCCTGGGCACAACATGCCCTTGACACTCGCCCCCAGAACATTTGTGCGTTATTTCGCTTGATCTTCCTCATTCCACAATGGACTTGTCTCCAACCCACCGTGTACCTGCAAGGACTTTGAGGCTTCTAGAAGACAGAAGCATGACTCTTGGCCATGGTTTGGTAAGGACAAGTGGCCTTGGCCAGCAGAGCAGATGGATGGCCAAGACAAAACCTGCCAAACTGGCCATCTGGGCTCTGAAGCTTAGGTGTCTCGGCTCCCTGCTCCCCGACTTTCTACTTTTTAATGTGATGCCAGGGATGGAACCCAGGGCCTCTTGCGTGCTAGACGAATGCTTTACTACTGAGCTGTGTCCAGCCCTTCTGTTTTTGTTCTGTGACAAGGTCTCACTAAGTTGCCCAGGCTGGCCTTGAACCTGTGAGCCTCCTGCCTTAGCCTCCTGCACTGCTGGGAGTACAGGTGTGCGCCACCTCGCCCGGCCCCTTTCTGCTGCACCTGCTCTTGATGAGGATCTGCCTTGCTCTGTGGGCCAAGGCTCTCATCCTGCATCTCGTCCCTCAGGGCCAGGGCACTGTCCCTCCATGGCAGCAGGAAGGGTGCAGGCCTGAAGCCTGATGAAGCCAACAGCACAGGAGCGACAGAGCCAGGGGATCGCCCAGCAGCAGCATGCCTCTTGCCCTCTGCCTTACTCCAGGGTCGCCATGAAGGCCACCCCCTCTAATCCAGCCCAGAGAGTCAGAGGCCCAATTGGCTCTGCTGCACAAGAAACTCACATCTGCATAAAAGGTGGTCTGCAGAGCCCCCTTGTGGCCAGTGCCATGTAACAGTGGCACACCAGCACAGTGAATTAGAGGGCCATCCAGGACACTGCCCTGGAAACCTGGCCAGCTTTACTCTGTACGATGTAGATCTGACCCAAGCATGGATCCATGTTTCTATGGTGCCAAATGCTGAAGACAACGTTCAGAGAGTGGGCAAAGGGGGAGCCAGACAGACGCTCTTGCCTTGATGCTCCAAGAAGCACTGGCACCCAACACCTGTGGCGAAGCCTGAGGCTGGCCTTGCCCCAGGCCCAGACAGTGGGCCTTTGCCAGTGGGAAGTTGGGTTTGGGGACTGCCAGGGCCAATTCAGAGTCTGCTCTGATAAAAATGCACGAGGGTCTCAGCAGTGGACAACGGGACAGTGTGATGAAAATCTGCACCTGAGACAGTCCGAGACGCCTTGTTAAAACCATGCCTTCAGTTACTGATGCTTTGAATAAGACTATTTATTGAGTTTAATACAAATCAGTTTTTAAACAGAAGCTGTTTAAAAACTGGATTTCAGTTCATTTTCTAGTTTTCAAACACGGTGAATCATATTCTTCTGTGTTTACCACTTTTGGATTCAGTGACTTGGTTCCTGACACCACTTTAAGAGAATCTAAGTGTAAATGGTGCCTTCTCTCCTGAAACGTGACTTTCAATGCCGTCTCCTCCTTCAGACAACCTGACTCAGGAAGGCAGCTTCAGGAGCTATCCAGATGTGTAGAGTGACCGAGGGAGGCTTAGGTCACTGCTGAGATGGGGATGTCCAAAGCTGTGGTGAGTGCTGGGCAGGGGGACTGACTATGGCTGGAGCTGGTTCAGGCCCAAGGCAACTCTACTTAAAAAAGAATAGCAGAAATACACAAAACTTCCTTCCTTCCTTCCTTCTATTTTTAGGCCAAAAAAATAAAGTGGACTTTGAATGAAGGAGACTGATTATCAAGTGTCTACTTAGGTGGGAAATTAAATTCAGGAAAAGCTTCTGTGAACTTCCTCTGTTCTAGGTGTCACTTTAAAATGTAAGAAGTTTACAACGTTCTTCATAAGAAACAGTTCTGCCCTCTGTTGGGTCAACAACACCCAAGATGGTCAGGACGGTCAGGACGGTCAGGTGGGTCAGCACGAGCAGGGAGCTGCGTTTGTGCTCATGTTTTGGCAGGATCACGTGGCCACTCTAATAGGGGCTGCCCCCCAGCACCGCTCACCAGCTGCCAGGAGACAGCTGGGGCAAGGGCACATGCCCAGCACTGCAGCCGCCAGGAATAAAGAACCCATACCAGTACCTGCAAATGCCCACGGGCCATCTGAACCTGCACTTGGTCTTCTTCAAGAAGCACCACTGCACAATACTTGGAATAGAGAAGACTAATTTTCTTTCTCCTTTAAAATGGCTTCAAAATATATATATTTTTTAATTCTAGCAACCACAACTTCCAAGAAATCAAGTTTAGGTCCAACATTATTCTATAAACAAGCAAGCAAACAAGCCAACCAGCGTATCCGAAAACCGGCTGATATTCAAGGAAACTTCCAGAGAAATGCTCAGCCCATAGGTGTGCAGGAGACAGGCCAAGAGACCGCACGTGTTCCGTTCACCTAGAAAGGGGAAAAGAGGAAGAATTAACTCACTAAACTGGGTTGACAAATATTAAAAGTTAGTTCATTCTATGGACGGATTAGAGAAACCTGTGACCTAAAATTCTAAGATTCTGAGTCAACTTCAGCCACTTTAGTGGCTCAGACACAGCAATACACACATCTGTGCCACAGCATCTCATTTAGGAGCAACTCCCGAAGGTTTCAGAGACCAAAACAACCGAGAACAGGAAGGTCCTAACATTAGGGCAACACAACAATGATTCACCGGTGCCTAATGACACTGAGCCCAGTGGCAGGGGACCAGTTCCACCTTCCTGCTGCACCTCATCCAGTGACCTCAGGAAACCCATCTCCAGGTAAAGGAGACCAGGACAGTTTACCTAGGACCTTCCATCTGTTTTTGGTAGGAACCATCTGGATGCATCAGAGGTGATAAAGAGCCCCAGGACTAACACTGTGCTGCTTGGGCTTATCGTGACAGGAGGCAGGGTTTGTCCTTGTAAGAACTGGGTGCCAGCAAACACCTCACCAAGCATTTGAACCTCCCACTCAACGTGCAGATTTGCTGGAGGATGGTGGCCCCAGGGCTGCATGAGGCAGACCACATCCAGTTGGGCCCATCATACCTGTGAGACCCTGTAAGTGGTTCCCAGGAATGTGCAGGCCCTGGCCCACCCAGACATGACCACACACTCCCCCAGGGGCGGTCCACTCCCAGACTCCGGAATGGACACATACTAGTCAGAAGTCCCTGGGTGGTCACCCAGGGCAGCAGCCAGGCAGCATCCACTCCTAGCGTGCTGGGGCACTGTCCCGGGGGAGGCGCCCTGCTCTAGTCTTTGGTCCTCCTCTCAGGACAAGGAGTAACTATTCTGTCTTATCTCTGAGCTGCAGAAAAGCACATACCGATTGGCATTGCAGTGGGAACCTCAAAAGGGTCTGTTTTCCTCACTATTCAGTGTGGAGACTTCCAGGAAAACACAATTTAATTTTGTTATTAAAGGCAGCACTGTCCTTGGACATGCTGCCCAAAGACAACTGCTCTTCCCAGGTAGTTACTTTACCTTCAAAGAGCGGCCTGCCATTCTTACTGTCCTGCTAATGATCTCGTAAATGCCACCTCTCTGTTCCCACAAAGTAAGATGCTCTGCCAGCCCAGAAGAGGGTCTGTGGCCTCTGACTCTTCTGCATGCACAGCCGCAGAATAAATGCCAGGACTACTGGAATCTTCACTCAACAGGTTTCGGGGCCTCTGTTCCAGGGCTGGGGTGTGGCTCATTGTACAGTGCTGGCCTCACATGAGGCCCTGGGCTTGAGCCCCAGCACTGAAAAAACAAGCCTCTGCCGCAGATAATCAGCCAGTGTCCCTCACACGGCTCATACCACGCACTGCCCTCCGCCTGTCTGGGATTTAAAAAAAATTAGGCTGGGCGGATGCCACATGCCTGTAATCTCAACTACTCAGGAGGCTCAGGGGGGTGTGGCACAAGGATCGCAGGTTTGAGGGCAGTCTAGGCAATTTAGCAAGATCCTGTCTCAAAAGAAAAAATTAAAACAGGCTGGGGTGTAGCTCAGGGAGAGCACTCGCCTAGCATGTGCGAGGGCCTGGGTTCTATCCCTAGTACCATCAAATAAGTACACAAATTAGCAGAAGTTAAAAAAAACCCTGAGCTTTGCTACCCCAAAATGTGCAATCGCCATGGGAAGCACACACTTCAACCAGACTGTCCTACAAGGCGGCAGCCTCCACCAGCCTGGGAGGCTAAGCCCCAGATGGGCTCCTCAGACACCTGCCAGTCATCACAACCCCTGCTATGAGGCCCCCCACGGGCCCCTCACGTGGCTCTGCCCCAGCACCATGCCGTACAGGCGTGGAGAGCTCAAGGACTCACGTTGGAAACAAGCAGCAGAGCCCGGGATCAGCCACACTGTCGTCCCTGCGGCTGCTTCGCCTCCCCGGGCTGTGCATGCGTCACCCAGGAGCAGCAGCTGTCCCTCACATGCGCATCTGAACCCTGACCTCACCCCAAAGAAACTCGGCACCCTTCCCGTGTCCCTTCCCCTCCTCAGATGCCGTGTCCCCTCCATGCTCTCTGGGGTTCTTGGGCCTCCAGCTCCTCCCTCCAGCCAGCCGCACCCTGGTGGGGTAAACCACGCCTCCCACCGGCACCCACACCACCTCAGGCCGAGACAGGGACGGGGGCGCTGGCTCAGTCCAGAGCACAGATCCTCATGAGAAGATGCCACCAGGAGTCGTGATGGGGCTCTGTCCAGGGCCCAACAAGCACAGCCTTAAATGGGTCCTAACCTGAGGGCCAGGCCTGCAGATGCAGTTCAGGGGGTCTGTGAACTTGGGTAGAAAACTGCTTTTCATTTTCATTAATCTCTACCTGAAATATATCACTTCCTTCATGATGAATCTGGGCAGTGAACCATCATGGTGATGCTGTATCTATGATTGTCCCCCACAGAAACACAGAAGTCACAGACACATTCAAATCACACGGCATTGCTAAGTTGTCTTAAAATGTTGCCTTCAGCCCTTACTGTTTGGATAGTAAAGTTACAGGCTCATTACTAGATCTTATATTATGTAATGTTGATTAAAAAGCTTAATTACAGCCAAGTGTGGTGGTGCACACCTGTAATCCTGGCAGCTCAGGAGGCTGAGGCAGGAGGATTCAAGTTCAAAGCCAGCATTAGCAACTTAGTGAGGCCCTAAGCAACTCAGCAAGGCCCTGTCTCTAAATAAAATATAAAAAGGGGTTAGAGATGTGGCTCAGTGGTTGAGTGCCCCTGGGTTCAATCCCTAGTACCAAAAAAAAAAAAAAAAAAAAAGCTTAGTTCTATTCCATGCATTTAAAAACATCTATGAATACATTTCAGTGTAGTTGGTTTTGCAACCCTATATATTTTGTGCATTTAAAGATATTGTTCTGAGAAGGGGTCACAGGCTTTCCTGACCTGCTAAAGGGGTCTGGCACATGGCGAGGCTAACCCCCCTTGCCTTAGACGGCTGAGTATCTCCATAAGGGCTGCGGCACTGGGAGGCAGAAAGGTGGACACACACTTACTGGAATGTGACGTTATAATATTCTTCAGGTGTCACGATTTTTGGCCCACCAAAGTAGTCAAGGACCCAGATGTTGGTTATATTCAACTTGGCAAAGAACCAGTTGTGGCTAGAAGGCCAGGTTTTCATCTCTGGGTGTCGGATGAACAATGAGTGCTTTGCAAAGTCCACTTCTGTTTCGTTCACCTGCAGGACAAATGTGGGGTGAGCATTCTCGAGGCTGGGACACTTGGTCTCCTCATTTGTTAAGAATGTATGATCTGGCATCCTACGGATCCCAAGAGGTCGTTCAGCTGTAAATCCTGATCTTACACTGACGGAATCAAGAGCAAATGAAGAGAGGGTGGGGAATACAGAGTAAGAGCATCTGGGACATCGGTAACGACAGAATGAAGGCGGCACCATCGCGGGTACCAGTGTTCACCGCTGAACAAACTTCCAGCCACTGGAGGAACTGGCACGAGATACTAAAATAAAATGGTATGGGTGCCAGAGACACGTAACCTGAGCATGCTCATCCCGTGACGAGTGTACGCGAAGGGCCAGATCCTTCAGAAGCAGCTTGGAAGCCCAGAGCATCCGCACATCCTCCCACTGAAGGACACCCTCGACAGGGACATCCTGCCCACGGAGAGCTTCCAGGCACAGATCAGAATCACCTGACACTAGTGACCAAACAACCCGACACCTGGTCCACTGCCCCTAATCTTGATTTAACTCTTTACCCAGCACCTTCCCAACTGTCCAGATGCACTTTCGGCTCCTCATCAGACGCTGCCCTTGTGGGCCTGCTTAACATGCTCTCTGCCCCAAGCCACTGTGACAACGCAGAGGCAGGAGGCAGGGGGCCTGACGCAGGAGTCCTTGTACAACACAAAGCCAGAGAGGGTGCCCAGCATCGGGTTCCTTAGCAGGAGCTGCTTCCTTTAGGAGTTTTATGGTGACACATGTTTGGCTTCAGAAAATAGTTCATTTTCCTCAAAAGCATCTTACTGGACGCATGTAGAACAGCACCTGATTAAAACTTTTAGTTTCCATGGAATTATGTTAGGTATTCTAACTGTGCATCTCAACCACAAATCAATGATATTGTGCTCTTGAAAGGGAAAGGGCTCTCCTCTCGCTGATGGATCACACTCTCTGGGCCTCTGGCTCAGACTCACCTTGGTCACGGATCCTGACAATATCGTGTGAGCACAAAGCGGGCTCTGAGGATCAAAGCCATTCTTCCTGCAGAAGTCAGTTTGTGCCAAAGACATGGTCAGCGTGGCCTGTGGATTCTCCTGCAGAGACAAAATGAAGACACTCTCCTAAGAAATACAGTTCCTGAAGAAGCAGTAAATTTCACAAGTTGCGTACATGATATCCCCAGGACTGGATCTTCCATGAAAAGAGAACTTGTAAAACACCACCTTCCTCCCAGGAAAAAACACTCTTGGCCAGCAACTGATCTTGACCCCTAAAAAGGGGATCCTATATTTAAAATTAAGTGACTCCATAAGAACTATTTTAACATACTTTTTTTCTTGGACTTGGAATCCATCCATATTCATCAGAGAAATTATAATTGTAGCACCACCCAAATTCAAGGCAGATGACAGCCCTGGCTGAAATATCTAAAGGGTTAAACTCTCATGTGAACTGAGCAGAGATTACTCAACCAGCTAATTGCCTAATTTAAGCAAGAAAGTCGCTGAGTCACGCTGTTGGGGCAGAACCGTCCTCAAAACCCGGCCAGCAAGAGCCCCAGCTCCTTGCCACTCAGAAACCAGCTTCCCCAGGGCGGTGCTGGCCGCCTGCATTCCAGACCACCTAGCTCCTTCGGCGGAAGTGACTGTGGAGAATCCTGGCCTTTCACAGGGTGTCATCAGAAACGCTGAGTTGTGACAGAGCTCCTTGAAGTCACTCAGTTAAAATGTATGGTCTCCCAAGGATGAGGCAAGGAGCCAGAGGAGACCCTAGAGGGAGAGAGGAAGGAGGCTCGGGTGAGGGCCTCCCCCAAGACCTGAGCAACACCTCATCATGCCAAAGGCAAGAGACAGTGCAACCCAAGCTCCATGTAAGGAGAACATCAGGACAGAAGTGGGGACACATTGAAGGTAGAGGAGCAGAGGCTCCAAAACCACAGGACTGCGAAAGTGGGGCGGGGGCTTGGCAGCGCGGAGGTGGCCCCCCAGCTAAGGAGCTGGGTAGGCCAGCGTTGGGCGGTGCTTCCCAAACCACCCTGACGACCTTGTCACAGGCTGATTCCTGAGTGTCCCCCTGCCAGGGGATTCCTGCTGGCAACAGGCCATGGGACCTGGGACGCTGGTTAGGTCTCAGGGGAATCTGGTGGGCAGGGTGGACAGGGCAGATGACTCAGAGCTGTTCAGTGCTTTAGGCGGGAGGAGAAAAGGGTGGGATGGTAGGAATAAAGAAGGGGCAAGGATGGACACCAAGAAAGCAAAAGAAAAACTGCAGGACTTTGGAACTGAGGGATTTGGGAGAGACAGTGACATTTCCAATGTGCCCACTGAGAAAACAGTGACTCCATAAACAGAAATGCAGGACAAGGAGAGCTGGGTTCCGGAGGAAGAGAACTGGATTGCAATGTACTGAATTTCTGGTGGTACAATCCAATGAAGCGAAAATGAACAGCAAGCAGGAGAAATGGGGAACCTGGAAGAGGTCAGAAACACAAATTTGGAAGTGAATCTTAGTAAGAGGAAGTGAAGCCAGGAGAATCCAAGGATCATGAGAATAGAGGGGTAAGAAATGGACTTTGGGAGATACTTATTTTTAGGGAATCAAAGAAAAAAATCAGGAGTGCCCAGAAACTAGAAGGTCATATTACAAAGGAATGTCAAGAAGAAAGGGAGGCCAATAGTCTTGAGGTCTTGGTGCAGAGAATCAAACCCCAAGATTTCACTTCTGATTCTGGTCCTGCAATCCAACTTGGTAACATTACCCCCAGCAACACAACCACATTAGCAAATGTTCCTCTAAACATTTACTCTCCAAAACTGCCACAAAGAAAATGATCAAAAGAGCGTCCTGGTGGTGAGAACATCTGAACCACACACCCTGTCTCTAAGTTACAAAAGACAGGCATTTTACACTAGCTATGGGCCCAAACCTGGGTCTTCTTGTTCCTCCTGAGTGACTTCACCCCCTCCATGAGGAGAAGTGCATCCTGGCGGTCAGAAGGAGGGAGAACAGGGCAGAAACAAACTGGTTAACTGATGGAATCAACTGGACAAATTCTGACATAGCCACATCTTTTTCACAGAAACCTGAAATCCTGGGTAGGTTTATCACCACTGTTTTCCTATAGACCAGTACCTGGGCTGCCATCTCAACTGATGGCCCTCAGCTGGTTGGCCCAGGCCAGACCCTGCACCTCTGAGTCTTTGTTTCCTCACTTCTCTAGTCAGCTCACAAATGTAAACACAAGCATGTGTAGCTGTGGTGCTCAATCTCCCCTTTCCCCATTAGAATAATCAGCAGGGATTTGGGAGTCGGGGGCAAAGTGGATATCATTTTAGAATAAAGTGTATTTTTAATGGAATGCCTTGGTGGTGCATTTTTAAGTCTCCCCAAGTCACTACGATTGGCAGCCAAATGGGACATCCTGATGAGCAAGGCAGTCTGCCGTGAGCGAGTGCCTAAAGGAATGGAGTGGGCTGGGGCTGAGAAATGGTGAGCTGGGGTGTATGTGCCTCAGCTGAAGCAGCAGCTACTTCTGTTTTTGCTCAGAAAAAAAGGAGGCTCCCAGTGTTACTAGAGCTTCCAATTTTCCAAGAGAAGTCAGCAATTTAAACTTTTAACTAAAATCTCAACCTTTCAAAAATGTTAGTAAGTAATCGAAACTTAATTTAAAACAAAAGAGAACCCTGTGTGGGCTGAAGAAAATTGGTCTGTGGCCATATTCAGTGCAGGGATCCCAATCTGAAGCCTTGCATCCATCTGCCTTCCAGCTACAGGCCAGTCTGTTAACCCATCTGAGTGGTAAGCTCTGCATTTGCAAAATGGGGATAATAATACCTACTTCAAAGAGTTATTAGAAGAGACAAGGAAAAGAAAAGGAGTGGAACTTGAAGGTCAGCTTGGTGTATGGCAGGTGCTTAATTAAACATTAGTTTCTTTCACCTCTCCTTTTGTGATGGCAAAACCAGACCTGTTGTGAAATGAAATTATATAAACGTTATGGTAAGAAACCAATGCTTGGGGGCTGGGGTTGTGGCTCAGTGGAAGAGCGCTTGCCTCGCATGCATGAGTCACTAGGTTCGATCCTCAGCACCACATAAAAAATAAATAAATAAAATAAAGAAATTGCGTCCATTTACAACTAAAAAAAAAAATTAAAAAAAGAAAAGAAAAGAAACCAATGCTTGGGGAAGGGGTCAGTTCTCCTCCCCCTCTCACCCTTTCTCCAAGAAGCCTAATTAACCGAGGTCCCTACTTTTTGGATTGTAAATAACTGCCTAGGAGTCTGACTACTCCCTCTTGATATGTAAACACCCTGAGAGGCTGGAGATTTCAGATGGCTGTGTAAAGAGCCTCTCTTCTCATCTGTTTCTGTAAGGCATGCTCCATGTTAGGGACCCAGCACAGGCCTTCATGCAGATGAAGACTATTTTCTAAAAGAGGAAAAAAGCTCCAATGGTAGGATGGCTCTATGGTGACCCCAAATATAAATGTTGTGAGAAACTGTGGATCCGGGCCCAGAATTTGGAGTTTGTTTTCCTCTGGGCCCGCCTGTGTAAAATAAAGTTTGGGGTGCTCCTCCTCCTCGAGCTCGCATGCTGCCATTTGCTCAGTCTGTCTCCCCTAACACTTTGTCGAAATGTACTTTTCCAGTTAACCTGAAATCTGAGATCTTTGTCAAAAGGACCCTCCCTAAAGCAGGCTCCCTTCCTGGGCTTTGTGGCTCTGCGCCCGCCCATGGGGCGGCAGAGGTCCACCACCGCTCCAAGCTCTGCGTAGCCCTAGAAGGTGAGAAGGGGCGAGGAGGCCACTGTGCGCACTGGAGGCTAGCTAACGCTTGCCGCGGTCATTGCACTCGTCCCGATGTTGCGCGCTGGCTCCTTGCAGCTGAAGGGAGAGCCTTCATCCAGGAGGAGGGCCCTGAAGTCACTTCTGCAAAACGCCTATCTACCCAACTGCCTCTGCACCCTGCAAAACCTTTAAATTAGAGCTCGGTTCATGAGACACCTGGCCGACTTCCGAAGCTCAGGGGAGAGACGTCCTCCAGGCGCCCGGCTCCCAGGACGCTGCAGTCCCCGCCCGGCCTCGGGAGCAGCAGAGCCCGGCTCCAGCTCTTATCTCGGGGCACCAGGCCGCGGGCGGCCGAGGGCGGCCGAGGGCTGGCGAGGGAGGGAGGCCGCCGCTCACCTGCAGGTTGCCGGCGGAGAGCTGCAGCGGGCTCAGGTAGAAGTAGGGCACGCCGCTGCCCGCGCCCGGGGGCCCGTCGCTCAGCGACAGCACGTCTGCGAAGGGCCGGCCGCGCACCGCCTCCAGCGTGGAGATGGTGGCCAGCGCGCCCCAGTCGCAGACGTGCGTCACGAAGCGGGCCACCCGCGCCGCGTCCTCGCGGGGCGGCAGTGGAGGCACCCGAGCGGCCGCGTCCCAGTCCCCGTGGTCCCGGCCGCCGCGGCCCCGCGCCGGCGACACCAGCAGCGCCAGCAGCGCGGGCGCCAGCAGGGAGGCCAGCAAGGAGCGCGCGGAGCCGCGGGCACGTCCCGCCATGGCGCTGTCCGCTGCGGGTCGGGCCTCCGCCGGCCGCCCGGGCCCAGTGCCTCCGCCCCGCCCCGCAGCAGGCCCGCCCCGGCAGGCCCCGCCCCCAAGCGGGCCCGACCCGGCAGGCCCCGCCCCCAAGCGGGCCCGATCCGGCAGGCCCCGCCCCCAAGCGGGCCCGACCCGGCAGGCCCCGCCCCCAAGCAGGCCCGACCCGGCAGGCCCCGCCCCCAAGCTGGCCCGCCTTCGAAAGCAGGCCCCGCCCCGCAGCAAGCCACCTCAGCAGCAGGGCCCCGTCCCGCGGCAAGCCCCGCCCCCGGGGCCCTGGGAGCGCTGCAGGCCGGGGGCGGGACGCGGGGTGATCTCCTGCCGGCGACTGCCCGCCCCCGCAGGACCGCGGGTTTGCGGGGCAGTGGGGCGTGCCCCGTGCTGTCTACCGACGGATGAACGGAGTCCCGGAGAAGTGGAGCAACTTGCCCGAGTCACGCGGCGGGGAGAGATGGACCTTTCCCCGGACACCCACCATCCCTTACCACCGTCGCGTGTGGACGCCTGGTCCCCGGAGGAAAGGCTGCGTCTCCAGCCTTCGCTCTTTCTGTTCACTCACCATCAGCTCCGAAGAGCGACGAGGCGCCCAGCAGGGAAGCGCGGACACCCCGCGGTTGCAGGCCTTCTGAACTGGCCCAGAGTGCCTCGGCGACGCTAGGAAGTTGTCACTCGCAGTGCCCAACGCACGCATTTGAACTCGCCAGTTTGGGACCTGTTAAGTCGTCAGGCTTGGGGTCCTGTTAAGTCGTCAGGACTGTTGCCCTGGTGGACCGTCCCTGCCCCGGGAAGGGGCATTTCCTTTTGCTGGTGGTGGGGAGAGCTCTGTCAGTGCGCCCTCCGCATTCTGCCGTGCTGGGAACTGGTGAATAAGGTCCTACCCCCTGTCCACGTTCTGTGTGACTTTAAGCCTTGGTCACGTGTGCTCAGAGTTTATCTTTTTGGCCTGGCCTCAAGTCCACTCTTGTCACAAAGCTGGTGTGGGGCTGCGGGTGCAGCAGTGTGTCATCCTCTGGCTCTGCCGGAAGTGTTTAACAGAACCAGTTTCGCCCAGCTGCTGAGCCGGTCTTGTGAACAGGTGTGGGCAACAGGTGCCTGAACCGAGTCCCGCCTCTGGTCTTAAACTTGGCCTCCTTGTGTTCGCCCGCTTACGCTGCCCGCGGAACTTGGGTCTGCACCGAGACTCTCGGCCGTGAACAGGCGTCTGCAGTCCCCTCTGCTGGCCAAGGAAAGAAACACGCTGGTTTCCACACTGAACCAAGGGCATGAACAGCGCTCGATGTTGGGCTGCTTTGTAGCCATTGAATTGGGAAGAACGATTGACGGCCCACTAGATAACTAGAGGCCTCGTTACAGCTGCTTGACAGAGCAGGTGCCTAGCACTCGGTCTCACGCATCCCAGCATGAGAGTGAGGTCTGCAAACCCTCGGGCTTTAAGCTCCTGTCCTCAGTGTGCCCTTGCTCTTGCCGTTCACCAACCGCAAATGCGCTCCATGGGCCGCCAGCTCGGCTACCTTTCTCTCATTCGGATCTCCACTCAGATGTCACTCTTCAGAGGCACCTCTCGGACCACTTTTCCTAGGTGGCCTTGTCAATCTCCATCACACAGCTCTGCTTATGGCTTTCAGAAGAGTAAAGCCTTTGATAGCTCTGTTTATGCAGTTAGCTACTTGTGAATTTTCTCCACTGCTGGAATGGAAGCCCCAGGCGAGCAGGAATGTGGTCTGCCTCGTCCACCTGAATCCTGGTGCATACAGTAGGCACTCAGTAAATACTTGTGGAATGGCCACCTGACTTAACAATAGCTAATGGAATTGTTTACACACAGAGCTGTATAAAATCAACAAGAAGCAAGGCCAACCGAGTGACAGTTAGGGGCTTTGGCTCTTCACAAGCAAGTCCCCCTCATTGGAGGACAGGGGAAATCCTGAAGCCAAGAGTGGCTGAAGTCCTCCTTCCAGCTCTGCTGCTTGGTGCCTGGAATTGGTGTCTATCTGAACAGCCCCCACAAGCCCCACCCACCGCTTTACCAAGCCAAGCCAGGGAACCTGCCTAGATCCTGATTTAACCGGCACACCTGAACTT
The DNA here is from genome assembly GCA_028644305.1 of Xerus rutilus. Lineage (NCBI taxonomy): Eukaryota > Metazoa > Chordata > Mammalia > Rodentia > Sciuridae > Xerus > Xerus rutilus. The sequence continues at coordinate 88,237,413 of CM053410.1, read as the reverse complement.
CCCACAGAAGTGGTTACAGTTCATGGGAACAGAAGCCAGGAGATGTGCATACGTAGGTGGAGCTAGGCTGGGCTGGCCAGCAGACACAGCAGTGCTAGCTTCCCTGGCTCTGCTGAACGTGAGGAAGTTCAGGAGCTAGAAGAGTTTGGAGCTTTTAATATCAAAGGGGCTGTTTCCACTGACCCACTGTGGAATAGTCTCCTGATGTCGAGGTTCACTCCCATTGAAGAACCCCCTCTCCCTGCAAGCTCTCTCTTTCACACAGCATTTCCCTTGTTTGTCTGTCTAGGTGGCTACTACCTGCTGTAATTCCATCTGGGCCGGGAGCAGTGGCTTTGTCCCCTCCCTGTCACAGCACCAAGCACAGTGCCAGGCTTCTCTAAGGTGCCTATTGCCTGTTGTTGACAAAATGAATTACATCGGAGCAGTTACACCAAGTGCTGGGGTTCACAGTTCTGCAGCCGCTCAGCCTTGGGTCTTTAAGACTGGGCAGCTTTCTGCCCCACCACATGGGTACTTTGCTCGTTGTAGGAGCATCTCCATACCTTCCCACCCCTCCCTTCCATCCTTCCCCATTCTATACTAATAGACTCTGCTTTTGCCAAAGAGCACCCCTTTGTTTGTGACCTTTGGATCTGATTGGTCCAAGAGTGTATTTAAGCTTCTATACTTTCTGGAATAAACAGTGTTTCCTGCTCCTCGCCCCGGTGTCCCTGCTTCTTGTCCCGGGTGTTTCTGCGTCTCGCTGGGGCAGAGCAGATTTTTACCTACACCCCGGGGCCTGGGGAGATTGGCTCCGCAAATCGTCACCACCGTCCAGAGAGACCCCATATCGTCTTCCCTGGGGACCTCTTTTTCCTCGTTTCTCTGGACTCCAATTCGTGGAGAAAGCCACGTGCCCCCCCCCCTTTTATTATGGCGATAGCTTGTGAGGTGGGACCGCTGGCTTTGGAGCCAGCCCCTGGGATGACACTGAGTCTCAATTTCCTAAAAGTGGGTGATCACTAAAAGAGGGTGAATAATAGCTCCTACCTCACTGGACGTTCCTGGGGATTGAGAAAAGGAACTTTAAAATACTCCACATAGTGCTGGGAATACAAGCGTCCAGGCAACTTTAGCTCAGTTTGTGTTGTGTTTGTAGCTTCTGTCCACCATCCTGCTCCCACTTTCCACTCTGTAGATCCCTAGGCTGCTTTGCCTGATCTTCCTCTCTCTTTCTCTGGTACTGGGGATTTAACTCAGAGTCATTGTACCATGGAGCCACACTCCCAGATCTTTTTTTAAATTTTGAGACAAGGTGTCACTAAGTTGCTTAGGGCCTTGCTAAGTTGCTGAGGCTCAAACACTTGGTGATCCTCCTGCTTCAGCCTCCTGAGCCACTAGGATTACAGGTGAGTGCCACCATGCCCAGCTCACCTAAGCTCTTTATGAACTTGAATACTTTCCTCTGTAGAGGAAGGGAGGGAGGGAGGAAGGGAGGGAGGGAGGAAGGGAGGGAGGAAGGAAGGGAGGGAGGAAGGAAGGAAAGAAGGAAGGAAGGAAGGAAGGAAGGAAGGAAGGAAGACTAAAGTAGCTTCCCAGTAGTGACTGGCTCTCCATGCAACCATGGAGGAAGAGGGTTTGCAGAAGGTGCACACAGGCATCACTTCCCTTAGCAGATGCCCCTCCCCATGGCTCTTTCCAGGACTGAAAAGGCAGACGTGGAAACTGCCCTTCTGTTGACTACTGTGAATCTTACTTCTTACTCTTTTGTCACATTTACATTTAGCTAACAATTGTTTTCCAGACATGAGACAGTTCTTGACTCCTCTCAATCCAGAGGACATGTTTCTAAATGTATTGATATGTAAAAAGATGTGCTCATATCTTGTGAATTACTTTTTTAAGTTAAAAATGAATAATAATCTTTCCAGTATTTCAATGTGTTGATAATATTAAACAGGAAAAAAAAAGTTATCTGTGAGTCAGGATAAATGATTCAATTAGGATTGGCGCTAAAATGAGCCAGCCTTTTATATCATCATGATAGTAATTTAAAAAGCACCCATAAAAGAGTGTCCACATTTAAATATCTATCCACTTTGCTGGCCAGATGCCAAAATTCCCACTACTTGTGCATTCAAATTATGCATTTAACAAGTATACCTTGAGTGCTGACCCAGCCCTGGGCACTATGATATATGCTGAGAAACCTAGATGTTAATAGACATTATCCCTACTCTTCAAGAAAATCTCCTCCTCATCTGTCTAGAGTCAATAGTCAAGACCAGGAAGATCATCCCTCAGGTCCCTGCAGGTCCGGTTACACCAGAGGTGAGGTATTTGTAACTTGCAGGGACACTACAAGATTATTGGGTAGAAACTATAAGATCAGATCAGCACTGCTAGAGAGGAAGACACATGAACAACATGAAAATACAAGGGAAGAAGTTGCTCCAAACAAGCCAAGACGCTAAAACAATAAAATCCATTGACAGCACAGTATATAAAATGTCAGAGAAGGAGTTCAGAATGTATATAATTAAAATGATCTGTGAAGCACAGAATAATGTAAGAGAGCAAATACAGGCAACCACTGATCACTCCAACAGACATAAGAGAGCAAATACAGGGAGCAAAAGATTACTTCAAGAAAAAAATAGAGACTTTGAAAAAGAACCAAGCAGAAATCCTTGAAATGAAGAAAACAACAAACCAAATAAAAAATTCAATAGAAAACATCACAAACAGACTAGAGAACTTGGAAGACAGAACCTCAGACAATGAAGATAAAATATATAATCTTGAAAATAAAGTTGACCACATAATGAAGATGGTAAGAAACCATGAACAGAACATCCAGGAATTATGGGATAACATGAGAAAACCAAATCTAAGAATTATCGGGATAGAGGAAGGCACAGAGATATAAACCAAAGGAATGCACAATCTCTTCAATAAAATAATATCAGAAAATTTCCCAAACAGGAAGAATGAATTGGAAAATCAAATACAAGAGGCTTACAGGACACCAAATGTACAATACTGCAATAGATCTACACCAAGGCACATTATAATAAAAATGCCTAATATATGTAATGATAGAATTTTAAAAGCTGCAAGAGAAAAGGAGCAGATTACATACAGGGGGAAACTGATTCGGATTTCAGCAGATTTCTCAACCCAGACCCTCAAAGCCAAGAGATCCTGGAACATCATATACCAAGCTCTGAAAGAAAATGAATGCCAACCAAGAATCTTATATCCAGCAAAATTAAGCTTCAGATTTGATGATGAAATAAAAACCTTCCATGATAAACAAAAGTTAGAAGAATTTACAGCAAGAAAGTCTACACTAGAGAGCATGCATGGCAAAATATTGCATGAGGAGGAAATGAAAAACAATAATGAAAATCAGCAAAGGGAGGAACTACACTAAAGGAGGAGCCAATCAAAGGAGAAACTAAGTCAAGTTAAAAACCAAAAATAAACTAAAATGAATGGGGATACAAGCCATATTTCAATAATAACTGAACGTTAATGGCCTAAACTCATCAATTAAAAGAAATAAACTGGCAGATTGAATTTAAAAAAGACAAATTGTGGAATTCACATGGATGTTGGCTCAGGGCTGTGCCTACAATGGAGAAAAGGACTGTGTTGGGAACATCAGCTGAAGATAAAAATTGGTTATTGTGCTATCCAATGAATTTCTTATTCTTATTCCTCTACAGCTGTATACGTAAGGCAATTATTTTTCTTTCTTCTTTCAAAGTTTTTTCTTTGTTTTTAGTTTTCTGTAATTTGAATATGAGATGAATAGGTATTACTTTATTTATTCACCTATTTGTATTTGGTACTTATCCTACTTGATATTCTCTCAAAAATCTATGCTTTTTATCTCATCTTAGTTTTTCAAAATTTTTCAGGTAGTTTTACCTCAAATATTTTTTCTGTTCTGTTTTCCTTTCTTCTTTTTGTATTCTAATTATGCGTGCTTTATTCTTTGATATTGTCCCACAGTTCTCAGGTTGCTTTTATTTCCTTTGTATTTGTTTGGGAAATTTTTAATTGACTTATTGTCAAGATCATGGTTTCTTTCCTTGGCCACAATTTAATTGATGGCATCAGAATGCATTCTTCCCTTCTATTTCAGCATGTTTGATTTCTAGAATTTTGTTTTGATTCTTAAAGTTTCCATTTTCCCTTTTTCCATTTTCCCTCAGTGCCTTAACACTGAGCTACAGCCCAGTAAAAAATAAGCTCATTCTAAAATTTGTCCGTAATTGTAATTGCATAGGGGTAGCCAAGAAATTTTTGTAAAATAAAAGAAACAGTAAAATATTCATGGGGAGCTTGCCCTATGAATACTAGAAATGACATTGTAGGAAGTATTGTTGGAACAGACAGCTTGTTAC
>CM053410.1:88195177-88232516 GCA_028644305.1 Xerus rutilus | reverse complement strand
ACCACTGGCCTCTAGGTACAGCATCTGGGATGAATTCAGAGTCCTTTAGCTTTGCTTCTGAATTCCATTAAGAACACGTGAAGACTGTAGACCAGAATGAGCCGCACAGATAAGCGTCCTGCTCCTTCAGTAATCACAAACGAGATGGCACTGTCCTTGCCGGAGCCCTCCAGTCACCGACCACACTCTCCACAGACTTGCCTAGCCTGCGAGACGTTCCGACTGAGCTGGCCCCCCAGCCTCGCCGGCTCATCCGCCCGGCTTCGGCCGGGGGTCTCCTGGCTGTTGCTCACACCCTTCTTCTCAGCTGCATGCTCTTCTGCTACTTCTGACTTTCTCAGCTCTTCACGAGCCGCCTCTCCATCCTTCCCCACTGTTGAAACCACTTCATAGCTGTGACCTTCCTGGCTTCCCCCACCACCTCTGCACCACCCTGTGCCCCAGTGTGGACACTCCAGATGGGTAGGACCTCGTCTTCTTTGTGCAACCTCGAGCTCCCTGGGCACAGGACAGTGCAGGGTCCACAGGACGCACAGGAGCCTGTCTGTTGAATGAGTCAAACGTGGATGGTTCCATCACAGGCCTTCCAGAACAGACGTCTGGCTGTCTGCCTCTGTCCTTTGTGAGACCTGGAGTACAATCTGAGATCTCATTGCTCCCCCTTGCCTCCTTGTGCCCTCTGCCCTAGTAAGAAGCCCCAGGGCCCTCTTGGTGGCGGTGCCAGTCCTGTTATTGCTACTGTGCATCGTACTGAGCCCTATGTGACAAGCCGCCCCCAGAGACTCTCTCTGGAGCTGCTGATGCTCAGAGTGGTGGCGGGAATGGGTGGCCCTGTCCCAGGTGCAGGCCTGGCTGGAACCTCGTCCCTGGTCTCAGGGTGCAGGGTGAGGAGGCCTCCTGGGTGCTGTCCTAGGCTGTGGCCACTCAGCACACTCAGCATGGCGTGTGCTTTGTGACCACACTGTTCTAAATCCCTGCATGGACTCTTACTTCATGTCCACATTGGCTCTCGGGCACAGAACCGCAGGTCCTCAAGCTCATCTCCTCATCTTCCAGTCCACAGAGCTCGGAAGGTAGGCGGGTTTCCTAAGTCACCAGAGCCAACTACTCCTCAGCGGGCTTGGGGTTTTCTCCATTCTGCTCACTGGGTACAGTGGAGAATCCATAGAACTAAGACTGTGGAGGGAGAAAAGCAGCCAGAGCACCCTCAGCACAGGGCTGGATTCTAGAGCGCCAGTCACCAGAGGTCCCCAAAGGGTGTGCTTTCGAGGGGTTTGGGCGGGTGTAGATAGGGCCTGTGGCCGCATCTCCTCTGTTCAAGAGAGGGAGGTTGGGTAAAGGCATTATTCAAAGCCAGCCTGGAGGCAGTTAGAGGAGGCCTTCCCTGTGTCTGATCTGTTGACACATCTGCAGGTGTTAGGGTGGGCGGTAGGAACAGCTCTGGGGACAGGGCCTGGGGGGCCTGGGGAAACCTGTCCTCAGTGTCTCGCTGCTGCAGACTCTCCAGCTGGCTGCCTGCGGTGGAGGATGGGAGGGAGCCGCCTGCTGCTGCGGGGCTCCTTGCTCTCCAGGAGTTGGAGAAGGTGCTCCTTGCCTTCTCCAGGAAGCTGGCAGCTGTTCCCTCCACACTTTATTTCCTCCCTGACAGACTTCCTTGGCCATTGTCAAAATTTTAAGGTTTTTCCCCCCTATGAATCATATAAAATGAAAAAAAAATGCGTATTGAAGTTGAAGTCCTCTGGCCAAGCCTTGGAGGCCTGACAGAGGCCAGGGCAGCAGTTTCCTGCTGCTGGGCTGTGCTGGCCCTGGAGAACTCCCCACTGACAAGCCCTCGTGTTTGGTGGGAGTTTAGGGACACCAAGATGGCGGAGGTAGGGCACCAGGAAGATGCTGCTGGAGGGCGAGACAGGGAGACGAGCGTGCATGTCCCTATTGAGGGTAAGTCCCATTACCAGACCACTGCTGCCGCTGAGGACTTACGGCCCATGACAACTCCTGCCACACCTCCAGTATTCCAACAACCAATGGGGCGAAGCAGACATTATGCTAATCAGGTATCATAAAGTAACCAACGGGAGCAAACGGGGTAAGGTCTTCAGTCAGGTCCTAACAGGGAAGGGAACGCCTCGGCATGTAAGACTGATTTCCAGACGTGGGGTCTGGAGTCTCTCTTGCTTGTCCCTCTCCGCTCTACCTTATGGAGGGCTGCTCTCACTTTCAGGTGTAACTCGGCCTGTTACATCTGTGTGTCTTTCTCAATTCTTTGTTGGGCACACCAAGGATCTGGACCCCAGCTGGACACCTCTGTAACCCTCTCCATATAACAAGGACTCGGAGTCTTTGCTTTTGCCTGCAAATGTCCAATGGGTGGCTGAACACAGGATCGAAGCCTTGGTGTCTGTGCCTCCAGTTTGCCTCTGTGTCCCTTGCTGAGTCTCCCGGGAGTCCATGAATGACAGGTCTGATTCCTAGATCCCTGTGAGGAGTCAAAGCTGCCCCAGGCCATAGCAGCCTTCTCCCCCTGCCTGACCAATCCTGAGATCACCATGGACGGACCACACCTGAGCAAGGCCACCTGTTTGGAAGCTCTTGAAAGCCTCAAGCTCTGCAAACCCTGACCCTTGACCTCATTCTCCTTCCTATAAAACCTCAAAGTCACTGTCAGCCCCTTGAGGACAGGGCTGAGGACACGGCCCCGTGTCTTCCTGGTGTAGCTGCACGGACTGAAGTTTCTCTCACAATCTTCACCATTACCTTTTCTGTTTGCTGTTTGTGGTGAGTGGCCAGACCCAATCTGTTGGATCCCCAGTCAGGCCTCTGGCCGAGGACCATGGTGACATCCATAGAAAAACGTGGTAACATTTTCAAAAGCTGATATGTTACCAAAATTATAAGTAGGCCCCTCTCAAAACAAAGCAAACAAAACCACCTCACTGGAGCCCCTAATTCTTTATTTCACTGTGACCTCTTCACAGGACCTATTTTTTTCTGCAGACAACCTAAACCACCCACGTTCTTCACACATAAGCTTATTACGACCCCAAGTTCCACTTGGATTTCAAAACATGTGATTTTCTGTTGGACAGGAGGCATGTGGAGGTGTATTAAGCCCTCTCCCCCTGCTGGCTCAGAGCCCTGGAGGGGTGGCTGTGGAGTGACTCCCAGGAGGGCAGAGGAAGCAGGCCTGGGCCACCTCAGCCACCCCGGGAGGGGAGACACAGGCTCTGCAAGAGCTCATTTCACTACCTGAGGTGCTGAATCTGGCTTCTGGAAGAAATCAGCTTCAATTATGATTTCAAAACCGCTCACCATCTGTGACCCAAAAACCCAAAAGACCACCACTGTTGGAGGTCTTTTCTTCCTTTTTTAATCATCAGTAACCTGGAAACCCCTACTTCCTTCAGCTGAGTGGGGTCACTTTTCCCTTTACGATTTAAATGAAAATGTCCCCTATGGTCGGCTGGGAAACCCAGCATTTCCCCAGGGAATAATGAGGCTCCTCAGGGTTTGTTCCCCACAATGGTTCTCTGCTGGATTCTTGCCCTCGCTTGATGCTCTCTCTACTTTGGGTCCTGAATTAACCCACCCAACACTTCTCTCCTTAATTCCTTGCAACAAACACTACTAATAGGGCAGAAGACATAGGGGTGGGTGATGCCATGGTGTTCCACAGCAGATGATTTTAAATTGAGTTTTTGAATCTCTATTCTGGAAAGTTTCTCAGGCAGAGTCAAAGAACTTGAAATTCTTTTTAATATGCACAGTACTTTAGCTCAACATCTTTTCTTAGAACAGATACCCAAGTCCTGGGGCTATTTTATTCCACAATAAAATGGCTTTTTGAGCAGTTGGTTAAAGGAAATTTAAAAAAAATTTTTTTTTTTGGTACTGGGGATTGAACTCAGGGGCACTTGACCACTGAGCCACATCCTCAGCCCTATTTTGTGTTCTATGTAGAGACAGGGTCTCACTGAGTTGCTTAGCGCCTCGCCATTGCTGAGGCTGGCTTTGAACTTGGGATTCTCCTGTCTCAGCCTCCCAAGCCACTGCACCTAGCTCAGATCACCTTACATGTTTAGGGTAAGCCTACTATGAAAAGACGCTGGGCCACACCATGAATTATGCATATAAGGGCAGCGTTTTTTGTCCAATGAACAGACAGAATTGATGAGGTTCCACCAACTCCAATGTCAATATTGTACTATCACCACTGTGGGGCGTGAATTGGCTTAGCCTCCACGGCTTTATCTCCCAAAGCTAAACAGACATGTGCACCATCATAGAAATCATGTTCCAGAGAAACTCTTCCTAAAAATTATGTCCTAGGAAACATGTTTGTGATAGCAAAAACAAAACAGAAGAGAAGCTACCCAATTCCATCAACAGGGAACAGGCAGCTAACTTGTAGAGCACACCCAGTGGACTGTGGCACACGAACTGTCTCCAGCTCCCACAGGAGCACAGACGCAGCTGGGAAACAGTTTAGTGGAAACACATCAAGTTGCAGAAAGTTCTCCTCCTTATGCCCTTTTTTAACTTCAAAAAGAGGCCAAATTAATGTATAGTTTATGTATATATACATCTATGGTGATGATAAAAACAAAAGAACTAAGACATAAAATTCAGGATGAAATGAACTCTGGCGGGAGGTGGAGGGACGAGGGGAGGCGTGCCGTGGTTTAGATGGTGTCAGTAATAAAATAGTTTGTAAGCGGGGTGGTGGACGCACGGGTTTCCTGGTTTCGAAGCTGCATAAACATCCAAGTCACGCATCTGCTTTTGCGTGGATGGCATGTCACAAAGTGAAGCAAATCCTCAAGTCAGGTGGAAAACGAAGGCCACGTCCAGTCTCATTTGCGTTTCCACGTGGACTAAGGAATCATCTGGAGAATGCTTTCTGTGTCCGAGCCCCTTCAGCAATTTGACTTTTGTGAACTTTGATTCCACGGTGCCTTTCCTTGCGGTGAGAAGCAGTAACGCCCACACCAACGTCAACAGGGCAGAGCAGGAGTCGGGGAAGGCTTGGAGTCTCTGTAGGCCCAGCAATGACTCTGACAGGGACACGGGTCTTGTTTGGAAAGACACCTGAGATACTAAGCAAGGCTGGCCTTGGGTGGGCCTGGGGGAGGCGCGGCCCTGGAAGGGGATCCGCCCTTCTTACCTTGCTCGGGCGACAGCCTGGTTACCTGACGTTCCCAGGACGGTGCGCGTGGGGGAGCACTGTGGTGTGTGCCCTTCCCTGGACTGCTCCTGCTCTCAGATGAGGATGGTGCAGGCGTATCTGCTACTGCAATTGGAGAGGCATGGTCTTGAAGGAAGTCACGTGGCTTTGATGTTGCCCCTAGGTGTCCACAGTGGCCCTTGTAACCTAATCTGTGTCACTGACGGCCATGGCAGACTGTCAGATGTCCCTCTACCATTTCCCCCTTTCCTATTGTCATTAGACTCTTAGCTGGGTATCTGGTCAGCCAACCCCTCACCCCAACTTCTCGCAGCTAAATATGGTTGTGAGAATATGTTCCAGTTAGTGAAATATAAGCAGAAGTCCTGAGTACAAACCTGGGAAACATCCTTCTTTCCTGCTAGCTGGAATGTGGAGTGATGGTGGGCACTCCAGCAACCATTTTGGGCATGAAGGAGAAGCTATGTCCTGAAGCTCAGAGCAATAGAAGCAGCCCAGGCCTTGCGGCCAGAGGCACACACTGCTCAGCCCTGCCGGCCTGTGGGCCTTGTTTCTGCAAGACACACAGAACTGCTATGTTGTTTACGCCGCTGTGATTCTCCTGCCGCCTGTAGTCAGACCTAATCCACCTGATCTCATGGCTTCCACTCGTCCACTCTAAGATTAAACGAATGCGGGCAGACTGAGTCACCCTGTGTGCAACATCCCGCGGCGTGTGTTGACTCATGGCAGCAATTCCACACAGCCGGTCAAGCTTTCAGTCTCTGGTGCCTCATGTGCCTAATTTGTCCTAGAGGATGTGCCGGGAAACTGCAGTTTAAGGTCAGCATAAATCAAGGTGCTCACTGAGAGAATTCTGTCCAAATGAGCAATCATGAGCGTCTATTTTGAAGATTTTTTCTCAACTGGAATGATGAGAACCCTGCTTTAAGGCACTGTCTCCATTCCCAGTTGTTTCTTCAGTAATTATTTAAAATGCAGATTCACTGGCCTGGGCTAGAACACTGGAATTGAAATCTACTGGACTCCATTTTCAACAAACAGTAGGTCCTCCTGTGCACACTAACATCTGAGAGGCCTTTGAACATCCCTCTTTGTAGCATAAACCAGAGGTCCACACTGCTTCCTAAATATATTTGGGGACCAGGCATGGTGGCACACGCCTAGAGCTCCAGATACCCAGGAGGCGAGGGGAGGAGGGTGGCATGGGCAGGGGAGCTTCTGGGGCCCTCCCCGCACCCACCTCCTGCTCAGTGAAGTGGGGCTGTGGGTCCCCTGCCTGGATGAAACCCTCACATCTCCTAACGGGACTCCATTCTTCTCTCTTTTACGTATCAGAGACATGCGACCTTCCTGTTCATGGACAGCATGGCCTCTTTGGAGAGATTACAGATCCAGGTTCTGCCATGCTCAGTTCCATCCAAAGCCCAGTCAGGAGGAATGGCCGTGGGATGGGTGTCCTGAGAACAGCAGCCGCTGATCGCTGGTTTGTTCTGCTTGGTTTGGTTTTTAAGCAGTGCTGAATTTCCCCCTTGAAATGTCAGAGCACCAGAGCTGCCCCTTGGGGCGCACGGCTCGGCCCGTTGCTCGGATGTACTTTCACTGGATTGTCCTTTGGAGTCACATCATCAGCCCCACTGAACATGGCCTAAGAAAGAACTGCGGGAAATCTGTCCCCTTTGAGACATTTCCCACCACAGCATGGTATTTCCTCCTCCGTAAGGATCCTCGGGGAATGTGTCAGCTGTCCTGTCTACACGGGACACTGCTGGGCACCACTGGCCTTAAGGAGGTGCTAAATTGCTTTTCCTCCCGCTTGGTTGCTTTTCCTCCCGCTTTGGGTTCCCAGGGAACTGTGCGGGTGGCCTGCCTTGGACTGCAGGGCGCTTGGCCCTGCTGGTCTGGGATTGAACTCAGGGGCACTCACCACTGAGCCACATCCCCAGCCCTATTTTGTGTTTCATGTAGAGACAGGGTCTCACTGAGTTGCTTAGCGCCTCGCCATTGCTGAGGCTGGCTTTGAACTCGCGATCCTCCTGTCTCAGCCTCCCAGAGCGCGGGAATTACAGGCGTGGCCCCCGCGCCCGGGTCCTCTGACGTTTCCTTGTTGCGCACACCCTCCACCTCCCGCGCCGTCTGCCCTGTCCCGGTCACTGCGTTTTAATAGGCCATTGCCAACCTTTGGGGGATGAGCGGGGCGGGCGGAGAGGTGGAGACCCACCCAGATGCTCCCAATCGGGGCCGGGCTGACCGCTGTGTGCAGGGGCCACCTCCGCGCCCCAGCTGCCGCCACGCTCAACAAAGGGGCGAATGTAAAAATCACCTCCGACATAATCACGAGAAAAGGTAGCTCGTGCTAAGGCTGGAGGAAGGGCGGAGAGGGGAGGGGTAGAAGGCAAATGGCGGGAAAGAAAAGAGAGGAAAGAAAGGAAGTGGAAAGAAAGCGCGGAGGGCGAAAGCGCACGAGGCAGCCTCACCTTCCCGCGGAGGCTGGCCTCCCCGCTCGTGCGCCGGTCCTCGTGCTCAGGCCTCCGCCGCGGGCGGAGTGCTTCCTCCCCTTTCCCCGGCAGGTTCAAAACAACTTAAAAAGAAAAGACAAAAAGCAAAAACACTTCCCAGTTGGGAGCGCGGCGGGAGATCCCCGAGTCCGGGCGTGTCGCGCTTCGGGCACACGAGGGCGCTCGCGCCCGGCCGGTGCTACTCCGCCAGGGCCTGGGAGGGTCTGTCCAAGCATCTGCACGGCCCCTGGCACCGGAGGGGCCGGCTGGCGAAGCTCGCGGTGCGCAAGGGCGCGCGGTGGTGCGCAAGCAGGTGCGCGGGAGCGAAGGGGAGCCGTGTGCAGAGCCGCACAGATTTTAGACTGAAGGAAACGACGGATTTGGCTTTGAACCCTTGAGGTTTGAAGTCACCTCAGGGCAAAGCAGCCAGACACTGTGTGCAAGCATCCTGAGACTGTCTCTCCCCACGTGGCCAGAGAGAAGAGGTGAAGGGGCGACATTAGAAGAGACTCCAGGTCTCCCTTGAGCCCTGGCACAAAGCCTGACCCCGAGGGACCAGCTGGCCCAGCGGGAGGCAAAGTTCACGTACTGAGCTTAGAACAGACTTGGCCGTGGCTTGGCTGTGTTGGTCAGGGACACTGTTACCCAGCAGTGACCCACCCAGTGTGGCAAGAGCCTCCACCACCCAGGCCTCTCAGTGGAAGACATCCCCAGAGCTCCACTTCCCCAGAGGCGGCCCTGGCGTCTCAGGGACCTTGAGTCACTCCTGCCTTGTGCCACCAGACGTTACCTCTTCTTTTCTGTCAACGCGATCTCTGCCTTTTCAGGGACCCGACTCTCAGGACACAGTCCTAGTTGGCTTTTCTACCAGAAGGCCTCCCAGCTTCCTGGCCTAGCAGAACGCAGGCCATTCTGGCTGGTACTGTTCAGGACTCTGCAAAGTCCTCCCTTCCAATTCCCAGTCTGCTGGCAGGGAGGTCCCAGCACCTGCTAGCTGCGGTGGGAGGGTGAGCGCTGGGCCGTCAGGCGGCCCCTCTGCCTTTGATCTACTGGCAGGAAGCAATAAAAGGACTTCCACATGCATGCCTAACCATGTTTTCCAAATTCAACAGCAGACTCATCATTCACCCAGTGCATATGACTTTCTCTCCTTTTTTTCTTCCTCCTTCCTTCCCTCCTTTTATGGTACTGGGGATGAACTCAGGGATGTTCTAGCACTGAGCTGCATCACCAGCCTTTTATGTTTTTATTTTTTTATCTTTATTTACTTTTTTATTGGGGGATACCAGGGATTGAACTCAGGGGCACTCTGCCACTGAGCCATATCCCCAGCCCTATTTTGTATTATTTAGAGACAAGTTCTCATTGAGTTGCTTAGCGTCTTGCTTTTTGCTGAGACTGGCTTTAAACTCGAGATCCTCCTGCTTTGGCCTCATGAGCAGCTGGGATTACAGGTATGTACCACCGCTCCTTGCTTTAAATTTTTTATTTTAAAACAGGACATGCTAAGATGCCCCAGCTGGACTTGAACTTGCCATCCTCCTGCCTCAGCCTCCCAAGTCTCTGGATTACAGATGTGCAACACCACCTGTACATGTGACTTTCTAAGGACTTTGCATGTAAAACTGGACCATGCCAGGACACCTGGAATGGATGGTTGCCAAGTACATGCCTTGTGGTAAACTCTCCCCTCTGGGGATGCCCACTGGCAGTGCCATCTGCTTTTGCCACAGATTCATGACTGTGAATGTGTGGGTCAGACTCTACCCCCAGCAGACCCTCAGTTCACCGCTGCCCTGGTTCTCCTGGGAAGCTGTTGTAACGGTTGAGGACAGGACAGCTCTTCCCTATTTCACCTGCACATGATCCTCCTTCCTTGCGGGCTTTGCAAGGGGCTCTTACCTTCAGCCCTTGAAATCACTATGCTTCTTCACATACCAGTCCAGCAACCTCAGCGTCCCCAGGAAGACCTGCACTCATCTGACTAGCACGTCTGTCATCTGTGCACTGCCAGAGGACAAAGGATAGGAAATTCCGTCATTAACCCCTTCGAGTTCCTGCTGTGGGCATGGAATTATTAGTGCTGGGGAGGACATGACAACTGGAATCATGGTTTCTCCCCTTACAAGCTCAACCATAATAAAAATAATCACGGACTCAGAAGAGAGCCAGAATTGGTGCCAGAGGTCCTGGATTCAAATGTCACCTCCTCTGGTCAGGGGCATATGGTATTGAGAAAGGTACTTGTGCAAACTCCAACTCCTCCTCTACCAGCAAGGAAGCCCTGGCATCTATGGGCAGCGGGCTGGAGAGGGCTGGACTCTGGCATGGTGTTTCCATGCCCGTGTTGACATAAGAGGTGCTGGAAGGTTCCTTCCTTCCTTAAGGAGCTTAGCGGCTTCTGAAGAAAGAACAGGTTCTGCTGAAACCAGCGCATCCTGGCTGCAGGCTGCACCGGGCCGGGCCTCGGGGTGGAAGTGGCTGCTACCTGTCTTCCCAACACTGTTTTCTCCTGTGGCAACTCAACAAAAGACTACATTTCCCTCCTCCTCCTGCAGCTACAACGGTCCCTGTAAAGATGTTTGGGTCAACGTGAGAGATAAGTAGCAATTGTTATGTTGGATCTTCCAGGCCAGACCCTTGAAAAGATACCACATGCTTTCCTCCACCCTCATGGCATGGGTGCAAAGTGTGATAGGTGGAGCTGAGTAAGCCATTGTGGCACAATACTGGCTTTGAACCACTCACCTGGAATTTTATGTGACATAGAAGTAAGCTGAAGTTGAAGCCTCGTACTGTGGATCTGTCGTATTAGCCTAGCATTACTGTAGCTAGTGTGAGTGCATGGGTTCAACAAGGAAGCCACAAGGAAGGGACACTATAGGACCACAGGATGTCTGCAGGATGTGCCACCAGTGGGGGCTGCCCAACGCAGTCACCTGAGTCACGATCACCTGAATTCATCCTGAGGTCCCTGGAAGCTGCTCCCGAGTTCTTACTGCAGTCACACTGACCAGCAAACCCTTTCCCTCAAAGAAATTTTGAGTGTCATGATTCAAAGATCGCCAGGCCAAGGGCAGAGGCCTGAGGTCGAAGCCAGCTCTGCTCTCTCTGCCTTACCACGTTACTTAACGCTCTGAGTTTAGGTGGCCTCATCTGTGAGGTGATGGTGGCATCTGCCTCCAGGATGCCACATGACAGACATTTAATACTCTCCCCCGGGCCCAGCGCCTCGCTTTGTCCCACAGAACAGCTTGTGACCTGTGTCACGAGGTGTGACTCCTACCAACTCCTGTCTCAGAAGCCCACCAGGCATACCACACAGGGAGGCATGTGTGGTATCCCCAGCACCCAGCAGGGGCCTAGACGTCCATGAGCAGGGGGAGGGCCTGGGCCATGCCGCCCTTGCGGGAGGCCTCCTTCCACAAGGCGGATCTGCGATGCTGGGGGTGGGGGGCGGCTCTGGCATTTGGGAAACAGCACACTGGGGACCATTGTGTGGTACAGTGCTCAGATCATGATCAGAGCCTCTGAACTCTCGGTATGACCTCTGGGGTCCAAGGTGCCTGGGCAGGAATGGCTGACGGGTTCAAGTTCAGAGGATTTGCTGTTCTGGTGGCTCCAGTCTACCCTGAGAACCTGGGAAAACCTCTCTGCTGGAAGGCCCAGGGCCGACATCAACCTGAACCGCTGCCAAGTATCAGGAGACGCTTTCTTAACAAATCAGCAACAATTAGACATTGTGTGAGCAGAGGATCGCAGTCCGGTCCAAATCCCACAAGGAGCATTCTCGAATATCAGCTTACAGCCCTGGAGACAGGTGTTCATCTGGGGACTTAAACTCCTCCCCTCCAGCTCCAGCCACCTTCTTGGCCCTCAGCCGGCCCCTGTGGCTCCTCTTGGACCCTGGGGCCCCAACCACATACACGGCCCCACTCCTCTGGGATCTGCGGGATTCCTGGAAGCAGAACATAATTCCCACTTGCCAGTCCCTGTCAGAAGCCTGGCTGTCCCTCTCATCCTGGCCTCGCCCAGCCAAGCCCAGGGTCTGCAGGCAGAGGGGTATTCTCCTCCCATCCAGCCGGTGCTCAGGCTCTGGGCTGTGGAGCTGAGTCGGCCCAGCCCAGTGCTGCTGTCCCAGCTGCTTCCCCCAAAGCTCACATGCAGATTTTCCCTAGGACAGTAATGGTTTCAGCAGGCTGATCTGCATTTCAAGAAGATGACTCTGAAATAGGTTACCAGAAAAAAATACCGAGCACTCCATTCTATTTGAACTTTAGATTAATTATTGCACAGGACATATTTATAGTGAAAATTAGACATCCATGACTTAAAATTGAAAATTAGCCAGAAGCCCTGTATTTTTATTTGATAATCCTGGCAGCTCTACTCTGCAAGTTTAAGTTCTGCTCAGCTCCTCCTAGCTACCCTGCTTCCGGGCTCCGGCACGTTGTCCTGTAGTCTCCAGACCTCTGCCTTCCCCAGCCCAGGCCTTCGGTGGGTCTCAGCTGAAGGAGCTTGCTCTCCTGACTCATTTTCCTGTCTGCTTCTGAATCCCATCTTCCTGAAATGCAAATCTGATTCCTGCAATAGCCCCTGCCTGGCGGCCCCCTCCTGCTGGGTGAAGCCCAGATTCCTCCAGTGTCCAATCCGCCTCCTTCCTCTCCCCATCCTGGCCATGCTGGGCTGGTCTTTGCTCTTCCCTTCACTCAGGACATCCTTTTATGTGGCCTCTCCTTTGCTCCCGAGGACCTCACAGCCTGGAGAAATCTGATTTGGGTCTTTGGTTATGAATCCCAGTGTCTCGGGCTCAGCGGCACCTCCCCAGAGCCCCAGCACTCTCTGCTGCCAGGTCTCCTGAGGGCACTGGCCACATCTGGTGGGTTGGAGCATGGTTTTCAGTGAGCACCTGCAGAATCCTGAGTGGGGTCCTGACCTTAGCAGTAGGGTCCGGGCACCAGAGGTGAGAGGAACAGAACAAGAGTAGAGGAGGACAGAGAGCAGAACCGGGAGCCCTGGTTCTTGCTGCTCCTCCTCTCCCTTTGTCACCGTTCACTGGACAAGTGTGCAGAGGCCATCGTCCAAATCCTGCAACAGCCTGCAGGCTTCCTGTCCCCAGCTCTCAGCGGGGTTGCATGGCCGGCCTGCAAACAGGTAGCCACTCAGAGACACGACCCCAGGACCCACGCCTCCTAGTACAAAGGCAGGTCTGAACCCTCTGGCCCTCCAGCCCGACCTCGCCCCCTTGTCCTCTCCCTGACCTTTGCTACCCAGGAAGAGGCCCTGGAAAGCAAACCATGTCTTATTTGCAGGCTGCATGCTTGTTCTGCACACAATAATTTCATTCGGCTTAGTGTGTTGGATCGGTGATGATTAGGATTTTGCCCTGGATGTTTTTCAGAAAAAAATAAAATAGAAAAGAGAATGGATCCTTTACTTTCTAGTGGGACAAACAGCTGGTTAAACAGGGTCGATGCATCTGCAAAAGGGAAAAGGATGGAAGTCTAGGATAGAACGGGAACCCCTTCTCTGACCCTTGGACTCCAGAACATTCCAGGCAGCATTTTCCTAGCAAGAGACTGGCTTTCTGAATTAAAAATGCAAAGGTTTTTGTAGACCCTAAAAATATTATCTTAGGTGGCAGAACACTTGCCTAGCATGCACGAGGCCCTGGGTTCCACCCTCAGCACTGCAAAAAGAAGAAAACAAAAAATATATATGTGAAACTTTAAATTTCACTATGACTTAAGTCTCTGTTAGCAATTCAGAACACTTCTGTGTCCAGCTCAGGAGTTTTTCATTTGTACATACCAGCATCCTTTCTCCAAAGGCCCTGCAAACCCTTCCCATCAATGCCGCGACCAGGGCGGCCGTTCATCATCCATCACCCCAGCACAGCAGCTCACTCTGCTGCGCCCACCACCTTCCACTCATTGTGTCTTTAAATTCATCCGTCAATGTCTATGTCAGCGATTGCTGAACAACCTTTTATTGTGTGAATATTACACAATTTGTTGGTCTACCTTTGGCATTTGGGTTGTTTCTTGTTTTACACTATTAATGGATAAAAGTGATTTGTGCCTGTCATCTCAGTGACTCAGAAGGTTGAAACAGGTGGATCACAAGTTCAAGGCCAGCCTCAGCAATTTATTAAGACTCTGTCTCAAAATAAAGTTAAGTAAGGGCTAGGTTTGTAGCTCAGTGGTAGAGCCCTTGCCTGGCATGTGAGAGGTCCTGTGTTCAATTCCTAGCACCACAGTTTATATGCTGCCTTGATAAACTTGGGCACATCTCTTGCTAGACAAACCCATTCGTTTCTCTTGGGAGTTTACATAGGTGTGGGTCACTGGGCCACGGAACAGATGCTCACCTTTTAAAGGAAATGAATGTAGTAACTCCTGATGACATGCAGCCAAGCCACACAGCCAGCCTACTGGTCCCTGCCAGGGAATGGCAGCAGAATGGTGGAGTGAGAGGGTTGGAGAGGGTTGGAGCCTCGAGCTGGCCATGCACACAGGTCAGTCCTGAGGCTCCACGTGCGGACCTTGTCACCCTTCAGCAGTCAGAACTGAGCATGGGTGTGGACACTCGCTGAAGAAGCCCACTCCAGGCAGTGCTGCAGCCTAGAATCTGTGAGCACAGACCGTCCTGTGATCTCAACCCCCCACCCAGCTCCTGACCTGCGTGGTGGAAGTGGAAGTGGGGCAAAGCTAAGTGGAAGTCAGACTCGAGAGTTGAGCAAGAGCGGTTAGTACTTTTCCTGACCCTAATCAGCATGAGCTTGGACCAAGAGCAGTGACCCAAGTGCCATATAAACCCCCAGACCAGCTCACTCAGACTGAGAAAACCTGTTATTAGATCTCCTCTGATATTGTAAGAGTTCTGTTTTTGCTTCTACCTTTTTAATAAATCAGTCTGTGGGTTTCATTCTTCCAATGACTAAGACAAGAACCTGGAGAGAAGGGACTGATGGGCAGCTGCAGCTCCTCGGCACCCAGGGCGTGGCCCGCCCACTGCCCGCAGCTTTCCTTGGCTGCAGAGGCCTGCAGTCTCACACAGGCTCCCCCTGCCAGCCGAGGCACAGAAATCTAGTTGTCCCTGCCAGGAGAAGTAGGGGATTAAGTTTCATCTCAAAACTTTTGTTTTGCCAACAACCCCAGGAAGCAGGCTGCTCTTAAACAGTCTGCTCCAGTAAAATTGGTCCTTCTCTCTTCTACACCTAAGATCTGACCTGGGTGTCCAAAGGCCCTGAGGCTGGCTGTAAAGTTTAGCCTTGAATACTCAGTATGCACCTCTGGCACATAACACCTTTTATTTTCACAAAACATAGCATGACCACCGCACCCAGGAAAACAACATGGATTTACCAACACTATCTAAAACCCTGTGTTCAGATTTCCAGTTGCCTCAAGCATACTGGCATGTTTAAAACAGGATCCAATGAAGGTCCACCTGGTGAATTTTGTTAGTGGTTCAGTCTCTTCAAACTTAGCAAGAGTTTGAAATTTGATTCTCTGCTTCTATTGGCAGGTTAAGTCTGAGTGAGACACAGACCTCTAGCCAAGAAACGTCCCAGCTCTTAACTGGGCTACGCCCTCCAGTGCTGGTCAACTTCTTGGGTTCTTGTGTCCTGAGTCTGAAGAATGAAATCCACAGACCAGGATGAGCCAGTCAGAATACAGATTACTGAACACAAACAGGAATGGAACTCCCACCCTGCAAGCTGTGAGGGGATCACAAGCTTTCTCAGACGGAGTGGCCGCTAGGGGTTTATATAGCACTTAGTTCACTGTTATTGGTCCAAACTTATGCTAATTAGGGTTGGAAATGCCCTAACGCTATTGGTCAACTCTGAGGCCAGACTGCCATCCAGGTCTGCCCCACTAGCAATCCCCGCCCCACCGCAGGTCAGGGAGCCCGAGGTCAAGGTCACCGGATGGTCTATGCTGGCAGGTTCTGGGCTGCAGCGCTCATGGAGTAGGCTTCTGCTGCAGGCGGCCACAGGGTGCCCAGGCCTGGCCACTGAAGGGTGACAGGTCGCTGCTTCTTGGCTCGCAGAGCCTCAGGCCCGCTGTGGCTGCCTGACGAACTCCATGGGGCTGTAGGCCGTGCTCGCTGCCAGCGCTCCAGCCCGCAGGGACCACTCGGCCAGCTGTGGAGCGTGGCAGTCGGGGAGTCGCGCCAGGTCCTTCTCTCTCTCACTCTCTCTCACGCTCTTCTTACTTTTGCAAGTGTTACTCTGTAGGCAGCACTGACCCTCCAACTGCATCATACCTGGAGGGCCCGGTGTCTTCTTGTCTCCCTCTGGAAGCTGCTAGGACAGGGGTGCTGCCCGCCTCTGCTCTGCTCCCTCTCAGCCTAGGCCTTGGCCTCTCCGTCAGAGTCTGCAGCCCCAACCACCAGGTGCACCTTGGGGCTGCCCCGTCCCTCATCAGCTCCAGCGTGGCTTCACCCAGTGGCTTCAGCAGTTAATCTCGGGGCCACCTGGAGGGTCATGTGCAGAGCTGACTGGCCTTCTGCTCTCCTGCTGCCCTTTCTCTGCCCACAGCTGTGGTTTCTGATCTCAAATTCTGCAGGTCAGAACCGCCTTGCAAGTCCAGCAGTCAGACTACCAGAACACGGATGCTCCTGTGACATCCCACCAGTGACTGCCTGAGACTGGCGTGGACACAGGCCAGTACTGTCCAGTACTGTAACACGCGCCTGCACAAGGGAGGCCACAGCTGGATGGCTTGGCCTTGTGAAGGTGTCTTCTTTATTGACGCCGAATCTGCTTTCTGAGAATTTTTACCCAGTGAGTCACTTACCTGACGTTTGACCCAGAGGAGTAGCACTGGTGGTGGCAATCTGTGGTCAGGTACACTCAAGCACTTAAGCGTTTTCTTTCTTTCATTTTTTTTTTACTTTCACTTGCTTTGAGATGCACACACACACATGCACACACTCTTATATGTGTGTGTGTGGAACCAGTTTTGAGGCCAGTAGCATTAACTGTATTCACATTGTTGAACAGTAGAGCTTTAGCCAGGTGTGGTGGTGCACACCCGGAGTCCCAGCTACTTGGAAGGCTGGGGCAGGAGGATCGGTGGAGCCCATGTATTCAGGACCAGTCTGGCAACATAGTGACACCCTGTCTCAAAAAAAGCAGATCTCCAGTTTTCATCTTGCAAGATTGCAACTCTATAGCTACCAAATATCCCGCCTCACCTCCCCCTGCACTGGCAACCACCATCCCACTTCCTATTCCGTAATTTTGACTGCTCTAAATGTAAGCAAACTGGGTGTGGGGGCACATGCCTGTGATTCCAGCAATGCAGGAGGCTGAGGCAAGAGGATCTGTAATGAGACTCATGAGACCACCAGAGACCACCAGGAGTCCGATCCCGATGCAATTGCAAAAGGGGTCTTTTATTCAAGCTTGAGCAGGGTCCGCACACAGCACACACCTTCACTGATGCAGAGGGTAGGGAGGTGCGGCCCCGAGTCTAGGGGAGCAGGGATTTTTATGGGCTACAATCCCAAGCAGGGGAGTACAGGCCTTGGCTTTACGTGATTGGGTAAGGGAAAGCGCGCACAGGGGGACAGTGGTCTTGTCGCTACAGGATTGGGTAGGGATTCAGATCTCAGTATGAAGTCAGTTGACCTTTAGGCTGATAGGTTTGTCTATGGTGGGCCCAATGCTTAATTTCCTGATTGGTTGGCCCAGATTGCGAACCGACTCACTGGCGCCAGAGCAGTGTGCCGTTAAGTGTGTTTCAGGAACTGGGCGGGGGCTACTGGGTTGGGGACAAAGACTCAGAATTGCAAAATGCTGCAGGTCTTGTCCTCTCAGATCTCAAGTTCAAGGCCAGCAGTCATCCTAAGTGGATGTGAGGTTAATACTGTGGTTTCGATTTTCATCTCTAGTGAAGGGGACATTGAGCACTTTGTGCATCTTCTTTGGAGAATTGTCCATTTGGGTCCTCTCCTATTGTGTTAACTGAGTGACCCGTGTTCTCACAGTTGTGTTGTAGGAGACCTGTCTGTGTTCTGGGCATGAAGCTCGCCTCAGAGACACGTGGCGGTGGCGCTTCCCGTGCCGGCACCACCTCTTCGCTGTCCCGGCTGGCCCTCACGGCGCAGGGCTCTCAGTGTGAGGTGATCCCTTTGTCCACTTGTGCTTTTGTTGCCTGTGCTTTGGTCCCATAGTCAAGGCCAAATCAATGCCTTGAAGATTTTTCCATTTTCTTTGAGAAGCTTTATAATTCTGGGTCTTAGGTTTTGGTCTTTAATCCATTTGGAGCTAATTTTTTTTATGTGGTGTAAGGTAAGGATCCAGCTTCATTCTTGTATTTATTAGTGCTTTATAGTTAATACATAAAGTGAGGTTCATTAAGCCATAACCATACATGCGGGGAATATAATTTGCTTCATTCCAGTTCCTATATATGGATATCCAGTTTTCCTGACACCATTTGTTGAAGACATTCTTTTATAAGACTTCCAACTTTTCTTCTTTTTCAAGATTGGTTTGGCAATTTGGGATCCCTTGAGATCCCATATGAATTTTGGAGTGTTTTTTTTTTTCCTATTTTTGCAAAAAATACCATTGAGATTTTGATAGGGATTGCATTGAATCCATAGATAGCTTTGGGTAGTATGGAAATTTTAACACTATTTTGCCTTCCAATCCGCTAACATGAGATGTATTTCCATTTATTTTTGAATTCTCTAATTTTTCTCAGCAACGTTTTGCAGTTTTTAGTCTAAGGTCTTTTACCTCCTTGGTTAAGTTTACTCCTAAGTATTTTATTCTTTTTGATGGTATGGTAAATGGGATTGCTTTCTTAACTTCCTTCCAAGATTATTCTTTGTTACTATTTAGAGACACAATGACTTTAATGTTAATTTTGTGTCCTGAACTTTGCTGAATTCATTTATTAGTTCTAGTACTTTTGTATGTATGTATAATCTTTAGTTGTCCATATATTACATCATGCCATATGCAAACAAAGATAATTTTACTTCTTTCTTTTCAATCTGTGTACTTTCTATTTCTTTTTCTTGCCTAATTGCTCTGGCTAGGACTCCTAGTACCATGTTGAACACAAGTGGCAATGGTAGGGCAACTTGCATTGTTCCTGATCTTAAAAAGAAATATTTCAGTTTTCACAGCTGAATATGATGTTAACTATGGACTGTATGTAGTTTTACTTTGTTGTGGAGAGTGGTGACAGAGAATGGGAGAGCACCGTCTGAGATTGGGGTCCCTGATGACTTCATGGCTGTGATATGCTTGGTGCCTGGGAATATTCCTGTGCAAAGGTGCAGGATTCTTAGCTGCTGTGGTAATGCCCTCCATGAGGAGGCTCTCTGCTAGAGTCCCATCAGCCTCGACCTTGATCTCAGGCACACAGCTCCTGGAAATAGAGGAAATCTCTTGCTAGACAACTGCAATGTTTCACCAGCTCTGCTGCTCCTGGACATGCCCGCATAGCAGTAACTTTAAACAATGGACTTTCTTGAGAGCTGCACAAAGCTCCTAACATTGCAGGTTGCAACTGTAGCATGTAACTGTGGAACTAGCTGCATAATGTTGCTAACTCTGTAACTTCCATGAATACAAAGAATAATGCTTGCATGGTCTTTAATCTGATTAATGAGACATATGTAATAAAGATTGCTGGTGTCATTGTTTAGACCTGCTTCTCCATCAGAGAACAGCGCTCCACCTGACCCCAGCTGATATCTTCACAATCTGAGTCCGTGAGTCTTTATTTTTCTTATCCCCCTTCGCCCCTCACTGGGGCCTGCTAGACTGGCCGCCCTGGTCGCGGCGCTTTGTGATTTCTTTTGGAGTACTAAATTTGGCAGGCACTAGCCAGGCATTAAAAATGGCAGCTCAGCTGGGGATGTAACTCAGTAGTAGAACACTTGCCTAGCATGTGTGATGCCCTGCTTTTGATCCCCAGATCCAAAAAGAAGAAGGAAGAGAAAGAGGAGGAGGAGGAGGAGAAAAGAAAGGAAGGAAGAAACACTAGCCTGCTCGCCTAAGATAACCAACTGGCAACAGAAGATATGCATATGGCTTTTCCAGATACGGCTTCATAGAGTCATGGGAGACACCCGCCTGGTAAGCTATGTTCTCTCAAACTCGGATTTCAGGAGACGCGAGTCCTGCGTGCTCCACAGGACGCACATCCAATCTGGGTGACCAGTGATGAGCCATCTGCCTGGTCGTCCCTCACAGCCAACCCTGATGGTCAATGTGTGTGAGCTCCTTGGAGCAGCTGCTGGAACAAACCAGATGTTTTCCTTGGGTCTGTGGAAGAGGAGGACTTGGAAAGGGACTAACCATTTTCCTTCTAGGCTCTTGGTGGCTTTAGAGACTCAGGACCTCCAAGTATAGAGGTCTTTTCTCCCTGGACATGAAAGGGAGGCAGCAAGTACAAGGAAAAGCAACGGGAAGTTGTCCTCTGAGTTGTCCTCTGAGACGTCTCAGACGCAGGCAGGCAGAAAGGTCCTTCAGCAAGCGAGGGGACGGAGCTGTGACCGCGGCTCAGGAGAGCAAGAGACCCGGCCTTGAGCAGGTCCCAGCTGCCTCAGGAGCTGTGGAGTTTTATCTCTGTTGTGCTCCGTGTTTTAAGTGATAAGCTGACTGGGGTGAAGAGGAGAGAAGCCCCACTCATCTGTTCACCCACGGTTTCCTGCGGGTGAGGAAGAGTGAACCTGCTTGGCAGCTGCCCTGGGGTACTGAGAAGTCACCTCTTCATGTCCCCGCCAGCCCAGCTGAGTGGCTTGCCCAAGGGAGTCAGGGGACAAGGCCGCCATGCGATGCCTCTTCAGCATTCGGGTCTCTGCTCAGCGATCACCCTGACCAAGATGGCCACCCCTACTTCCTCCCCACTTTGCTTTCTCAATATCCACTTCCTTCTCACCAACCCTGGCTCTCCCTGGGGTCTCCTGGCCTTACCGTAAGCTCGCCGTTGAGAAAAAGCACCAAAGAGAAGGACCCAGAGAGCGCGCGAGCCCTTAAACACAGCTGCAGAATTAAGACACAAGCGTCAGAGGAACAGAGTGTTCCAGCTGGGAACTTCCTGT
Source organism: Xerus rutilus (assembly GCA_028644305.1). Classification (NCBI taxonomy): domain Eukaryota; kingdom Metazoa; phylum Chordata; class Mammalia; order Rodentia; family Sciuridae; genus Xerus; species Xerus rutilus. The sequence continues at coordinate 88,211,756 of CM053410.1, read as the reverse complement.
TGATGTCTCTGGGGAGGAGGGGGAGGGCTAGAGTCCTAGAACTGGGGAAGAGGGAGGGCAGGGGCCTGGTGGGGCGGGACTTGCCTTTCCCAGCACTGTCACCCAGGACTGGGTCACACCTGCAAGGCAGAGACATACTTCCTGAGGCTGGTCCAGGTCACAGGAGGCCTTGGGCCACTGATGTGCCCAACCTATAGCAAAACAGGATGTTAGCTCAGAGGTGACTGAGCCAGGAGGTGCAAATGCCTCCCTGCCCCCAGCCTCCCCCAGCCACTGCACCCGCACCTCCCGGCAGACTTAGTTCTCAACCCATTTCATTACAGTTTCAGACTTTCAGTCATTCTGACTGGGAGCCCCTTACCTCATCCCTGGAGGCTGAAGACAGCTATCCAATGGAGAAGTAGGGGTTTTGCCCTCTACCGTCACTGTGTGGTGCCCCTGGGTGCCCGCGCTCACCGGGCCTTTGGCTGCAGTGTCTACAGGCCAGCGTCTGGGGTGTCTTTCTCATGTCTCCCTTTGCTCTTCACTGCCACCAAAAAGCCCCTTTCTGTGCCTGGAAGGAAGCAGAAATCACAAACCAGAAGCAAATTCTGCTCAAGTTCAATTATCTTCAAAATGCAAATATCTGTTTGTTTGTTTGTTTTACGGGGCAAATGCCAGGCTTAAAACACCCCCAGAACAGCCACCTTTCCTGCAGAGGTGATCAGGGGCTCTTGGTTGACCACTGCTTGAAGGCCACCTGTGCTCTGTTGGAGCAGGTGCCGTGAGCCAGGGACGCCTGGAGCTGGCCCTCCAGGAGCTCCTCAGGCTCCTGGGGCTCTTTGCCCATAGGCTCCTCCCACCCAGAGCCCCACTGTCCACTGTCCACCTCGCCACCAAGCACGTCTAGGTTGGCTTCCTCTGCCTCTTGCCTTGGGTCCTCCTTGACCACTCCGTCCCTGCGGCCCTGGCCTTCCTCAGGCCCAAGTAGCAGTCAGCTGTATGCGGTGTTGGGACACTTGGTAGTGTATTTAGTTTCCATTCCGATTCAGACATAAGGACCTGTTGTCACCTTCTCAGATAAATGACATTCATGAGGTGGGGCCAGCAACAGCAGGGGACACAACAACGAGAGAAGTCCTTTGGAATCCCAAAATCAAGAAGCAAAAAAGGTAAAAGAAGGTTTAGGCCATGTAATAATGAAGCCCCCCAAACAGCAAAAGCACAGAGAAGGCCTCGGCCCCAGGTGTCATGAGAGACGGTGGGACCTGGGTAAGTGGACCAGCGGATGCCAGGGGAAGCGTGCCAGGATGCCAGCTGCACTTCCCCAGGGGGCCCGCACCAGAGAGTGGGCCCTGTGCCTCCCCACTGAACCACTTCCCCAGCCCTGTGTTTTATTTAGAGACAAAGTCTCACGACATTGTTTAGGGCCTCTCTAAGTCACTGAGGCTGGTCTTGAACTGGTGGTCCTCCTACCTCAACCTCCCGAGTCACTGGGACTATGGGTGTGCACCACCATGCTGGGCTCTGTAGACCTTTATCGATGTGTAAACTCTGAGTGAAGTAAAACGGGTTTCCAAAATGAACAGACACTATTCTAGATCATCAAATCCAGGTAGGAAAGCTCCCTTCCGCTCCCCCACCCCGCCTCCACCTCTTTGGCATGTGCAAGCCAAAATGCAGACTCGCATCTGAACTCAGAATATTCAAGAACCGAAAAAAAAGGAATATTCATGAAGCATCACATAAAATCCAGATGAGAAGAAATAAGACAAAGACAAGCCTTTCCTCTGAGGTTGGGCTGCAGTCACATAGACACATTTATAAGAAGTTGGAATCACAAGCAGGAGGCTTGGAACTGAGAGGTGAACTTGGAGTCCTGCTGTGGAGGCGGCTGCACATGCTGCGGGGACCTGACCTGTTGTAACCTTTCCTTCACGGGGGCTTGTGGCTGCGGTTCCTGTTGCTGTGGCAACCATGACCCAGTGTCTATCACGTGTGCCGCACTCTGCACTGTTCTCCTCCCAGCAACTCTGGGTGGTGAGTCCTCTATCCCCATTTTACAGATGAAGGATCTGAGGAGCAAAAATGTACCTTGTTCAAGGTCACAGTTGGACCGGGAAGCCTGGGGCCAGAGCTGACCCTAAGTGGCTGTGCTCACCCCGTGTTACACCTCTGCTGTTACTACGTGTTCAGGTGGGCATGCAAGAACTGAGTTACAGAATCAACCGTCTACCTTTCCTCGTGGAGATAGTGTACATCTATTGGTCGGTTCAACATGTATTTAAAGCAGATTTGAACCCAGTGCTGATCATGGAACTTTAAGACAGAATGGACTGGGCCCTCGTTGGGCTTGGAGTTTAGTGGAGGATACGGTAAACAGGGGATTCTAAAATCCTCACCATGACAGGAATAGGGAGGCAGGAGTTGGCACGTGAGCCACGCCTCTCTCCCAGGTACCAGGTGGCGGTGGCCAGGGCCATCTTCCTAGGAGACTAAGGTGAGAACTGAAGGACTGCCCCCCAGGGAAGGGCGTGAGTCTGGGGAGAGGAGGCTTTATCCCCAGTGCTGAGAGCCACCAGGTGTTCTAGAAGAGAGCAGAGAGGACCTGGAGGTGGCGGGTGGCAGGGTAGAGCTGGAGGCAAGGACAGTTAGCTGCTCCGTCCAGAGGCGAGCAGCTGTGGACGTGGCTGGAGGGAGGCGGCAGGGCCACTCCTAGCAGAATCACAGCCCCGTTTGAGAAGGATGAAGGCAGGACTGGGCGACTCCCAGGTTTCTGCCATGAGCAGAGGGACGCGGATCCTAGCAGGATCGCCACAAGGGGAAGGAGACACTAGCCTGAGGACAGGGTCTGTAGTTGTTGCACACAGGCACTTTGCCTGAGTCACACACCAGAACTCACGGCGCAGAGGACTTTCTCTGCCTGCTGTCCAGGAGAAGTGACAAGGGGTGCGTGTTAGGTGGGGTTCCTAGAGTCTGTTCCCCTCTTAGTAGTGTTGAATCCCTGGGGAGACTCCAGTGGTGGCCAAGTGGGGAACCTGCAGCTGGGGACAGGGCCCTGCCTGGTGCAGGACAGTGGACCGGGCTGGTAAATGCCCAGGGGCTACACTGCCTGGCTCTTCACCTTAGTAACCAGGGCCTCACACCGTGCTGTGGCCTGGCTTCCTGCAAACAAACCTTCGCTTTTGTAAATGGCACCCCACCTACAGTCTAGGAAAATCTCTTCTTTTTGTTTGAGAGTAAGGCAGAAAATAGTGGTCAATGTCACCTGCTGCTCTAAATTTAGATAAGAGCTAAGACACTGCAACTTGTGATAAGTACTCTAATTTTTTTCAATTTAATTTTTTTCCTTCTCAAAGGACTGTTGGCTTCCAGTTCCCTTTTCTGCCACACAGTCTCCCTTCTCTCTTTATCTCTGTGTGCTTCTCTTTTTGACCTTCCCTGCCAATTTCTTTCTCCCCATCTCTGCCGCTCAGTTTTTGGAGAGATTGTCTCTCTCTGTGCTTGTATGTCTGATTTTGTCTTACTGTAAGTTTGTATCTATCTGTATCAGCCACCATATACCTTCAGTCATTACAACAACAACAAAAATAACTCAAGAAGCTTAAACTATAAAGAAATGGATTACTTTCCATATCAAAGCCCAGGGAAAATCCTTCCAGGATTGGTCAATTTAGTACCTCAACAAAGTCGTTGAGTTCTTTATTAAATGAATATTTACTGGGTGCTTATTTGTGCTTGGCCTTGACTTTGGCACACAAAATACATACCAAGAAAAAAAAAAAAGAAACAAAATTATCTGTGTTCAGAGAGTTTTGCCTCATGGCAACAAAGTGGCTGCTTCAGTTCCAGTTATCAGGTAGGATAATGTTTCTTCCTGCATACCTCTTAATCATAAAAGATAATATTTCCCCTTTTGTCTCAACCAAAATTTCTTTACTTATCCTTAACTGTTCTGCACAGGGGAAAAGGTATTTTTACAGTTGGCTCAGACTATTCAGGATTCACCTGTTTGTTGAAACTAAAAAAAAACCAAGCAAGCAAACAAACAAAACAAAACACAAACACCAGGCCCCATTCTCTATTGGTCTGAGTGGGGCTCACGCACAGATATTTTTTCAAAGTTCCCCTGGTCGTCCCAATTTACAGCCAGGTGGTCAGCATGCCACACTTTTTTAGGTCTGACGTTAATGTGCCTGTGGTAGATCTGCCCAGTTTCACTCTAACTCTGGGATGATGCCTCAGAGGGGAAGGGCCAGCCCCTGGGACTCTGTCCGGTTCCCTTGTGGTTTTTGCCAGCGCTGCTCTTGAGCCTAGGTGGTTGGACCTGCGGCCTGCCCTCAGCCGTAGCCTGCCCAGCCTCCCCACAGCACCCAGCTGACTGCAGCCTCCACCTGCCTGTGTGGGCTTCCTTGGTCCAGTTTGGCTCTGGACTTTTTTAAAAAATGAAATATCTCCTGATAATGAGAAAGACACAGATTTACAGAAATCACTGAAACAACACAAACAAATTTTTGCAAAGAAGGATTTGGACAATGTTACCCATCCCACCCCCTCCTCTGCCATTCCAGAAGGCAGCCCCTCGCTGCCCCCCCACCCTCCTGGCAGCATTGCCAGCCGGGGTCCCTCCTGTGGTGTGGCGAGGTGAGGACAAAGGGTGATGAAGGGCTGGGCAGCGAGGGCAGTCCAGAGTCAGGAGGCGTGGGACTCAGTGCTAGTCCCCTCCCCACCATCGTTTTTCTTAACTTTTTTTTTGGAGGGGGGTACTGGGGATTGAACTCAGGGGCACTCGACCACTGAGCCACAGCTCCAGCCTTATTTTGTGTTTTATGTAGAGACAGGGTCTCACTGAGTTGCTTAGCACCTCACCATTGCTGAGGCTGGCTTTGAACTCGCGATCCTCCTGCCTCAGCCTCCCGAGTAGCTGAGATTACAGGCATGCGCCACCACACTCGGCTTTCTCAACTTTTTTAGTTTGAAATAATTTCAAACTTTGAGAAAAACCATAAGATTGGCATAAAGTCCACTTGGGACTCCTTTTGGTTTTGCCATGTAACTTTATAATTCTTTTAACCTGCTCTATAGTCACAGGAGCCTACCCAGAGCCATGCACCAGCCCAGCTCCCTCCCTTACCCAGCCCTCTCTGCCTGCCCTGGTCTCTCTTGACATTACAGACCAGTCATACTGGGGAATGGCTTCCTCTGTGGCTTGCCCAGCTTCTCCTCCTGATTAGATTCAGGTTATGCCCCTTTGGCCAGAACATCACAAAAGTAATAGGATCTTCCTGTTGTGTCCCATCAGGTAGCATGTGATGTCACTCTGTCCCCTCACTGGGGGTGTTCACTTTGGTCACTTGATCCATATGGAGCCTCTGCCTCTTAAGTTTCTCCTCTATAAAGTCAGTGTTCCTCCATTGTAATGCACAAGTACCTTGTAGGGAGAAATTGCATAAACTCCCACACCACACCGCACTCTCTCCACTAGACTTAGCTCTCGGTGTGGTTTCTCTTCTAAAGCATTAAGGTGCGACAGCGGCCACGTGGCCAGTTCCCCAGCTCCCTCTCCCCATTTGTCGGCTGGTGCTGTGCTCTTAGTCTCTTTTCCCACTCACACCATTGTGACTCGCAGACTAAGTTTTCTTCAGTTCGAATCCCTGGCTGGCGTTGTTTGTTTTGAAGCTTCTGTGTTCTGGTGTTGCTAGCTGGAATGCCTGCAAACGGACTTCTGTGTTGTTCTGACAGCTCCCGTGATTCAGTGGGCATGTTCTGATCTTCTGGTGTAAGATGTTCCAGGTTTTTCTTATTCTATACCCGCCTGGCCCTGTAAGCAGCCACACAGAGCCACAGCTTGGTTTCTAAATACCATTCTCCACAAACAGAACGAGGCCTTCTTGGAGAAAATCAAGGCCTTGAGCATGCTCAGATTTTGGTATCCGAGGAGGGTCAGGGGTTCCTGGAACCGATCTCCCTTCCCTATATACCAAGGAACAAGTGTGTGTGTGTGTGCGTGTTAATATTTATAGTTATGAGAGAATCTTTGCTCTTGCTCTGCATTTTAAAAATAGATGACCAGCAGAACAGTGTGCCCGTAAGAAGAGTCAATTGATCCGAGCTTTTTATAGTTCTGTTTGAAACTAATTCAGTTACTACTTACCATGGCCTTTGATGATCTCTTCTCCCACTGGAGCCTGATCTCAGATAGGCTCTGTCTTTGATTTAAAGGTAAAGATTACACAAATTTGCTTCATTCATCCATTCTTTCATTCATTCTTCCATGCATCCATTCATCAAATATTTGCCAGAGGCCTGGCACGGGCCTGGGGGAGCCAGTGGTTATGACTGCACGGTCCCTCTCTGGTGTTTCTTGCTCTTAGTCTGCACAGACCTCTGTTTACTGCTTGGCTGGTTCAGACCATCAGGTCATGTGCAGGAAGGCCCAGGGACTGAGAAGGAAGTGGAACCCTGTGAGCCCTCCAGACCCCACAGAGGGGAGGCGCTCCGCAGAGGGCCACTTTCCCTTCCCTCGTGGTCACCTCCTCCTCCGGCTCTGCTGCTCACTCAGCAAGCCACAGCTGGGTTCTCTCCATTCAGGTTTCTAGGGGTCAGTTAAGGGAGCACACACCCCACGGCCATTCACTCACTGTCCCTCGTTCCTCCTCCTTCCCTCCCATCTCTAGTGCTTCCTTAGGGAAGGTCTAGGGGAGCTCCTACTTTGCATTTGGGACCGGAAGCCTGGGAGGCCTGCACTTGCTTTGCGGGTCATCTGTTTTCAGCCTAGGGAGGGGCTGGGCAGGGCGTGGAGAGCAGCCACAAGGCACCTTGGGTGGCTGTGATGTGGTCAGGGCATAACGGTTTCCTCTGAGTAGGCATTTCCTTCCTCCTGTTTGTGAAGCCAGACACCTGTACAGGGGCTGCCCCGTTCCCAGCAGGAAGCAGGGCAGGCAGCAGGAAGGGGTGAGGAAGAAGGGAGAGGCCCTGGGTGCAGGGTTAGAAGACACGGTGAGAGATGATGCTCCGATTACCAGCTCAGTCCCAGGCCTTTAAAAAAAGAAAGGGAAGGGGTTGGGATTGTAGCTCAGCAGTAGAGCGCTTGCCTCGCATGCGTGAGGCCCTGGGTTCTATCCTTGGCACCACATACAAAGCAATAAAATAAGGACAATGTGTCCATCTACAACTAAAACAAAAAAATTAAAAAAAAAAAAAAAAAGAAAGGGAAGAGTTGCCACACCATAAGCATCGCAGGCTACCAGGACAAGTGATGCCAACCCTGCCCTGGCCTCCTCACCTCTGCAGCTAGGACACTTGAATGGGAGGCGCTTTCCATGAATTCCCGGGATGAGGGCGTGGAGAGCAGCCACAATTCACTCCACCCCAGAGTACCTGGCTCTGAGTAAAAGGAATGCCAAGCCCTTATCCATCTGAAACTTACACAGGAAGTTCAAAATAGATACTCCTTCCAGGGTGCCTATTACATCATAAAGGTGAGGAAAGTGAGGATCCAGGGTCCGAGAGGTTAGGGGACCTGTCTAAGGAAACACAGGCACCAAGTAGCGGAGCCGAGTTCAACCCTCCCTCTGGCTGTTTGTGAAATGAGGTATCCCCCGTGCTCAGCTGGATAAATGAACGGGAGACCACCCCAACATGAGGGCCGTGAGTGACTTCGAAGGTCAGGCCTTAGAAGTTTCTATGACAGGAAGGCAGCCATGTCCCTAAGACTGGTGCCCAAAGTAGCAGAGGAAGTGCCGAAGGCCCAGACTGCTGCCCCGAGAAGGGTAAGGGTTGGGGTGAGTTCTAGGCTCCTTCCTTCCCCGGTGTGTCCCTGTCACAGCACTGGCCTGTCCCACTGTCCACCTCTGTGAGGCCCCCCTTCCCCAGCTGAGTTGGGATCAGGGCTTGGGGACAGGCTGGGGGTAAGAATGCTGCAGGAGAACACTGGCACCCCTGCCAGCCAAGGCCCTAGGCTGACCAGTCTCTCAAAGCATCTTTCTCCCCTTTGCTGGTCCCTGGGAAGAGGGTCCCAGGAGGGGTGCCTAGAGCTGTGGCCAGAACATAAACTAGCAGAAGACAATGACCTTGGCACTAATCCAGGCCCCCTGTCCTCCCCTGCAGCCTCTTTGCGGCTCAGAGGGCTGGGCCGGCCCTGGGGGAGGGCTACTAAGCCAGGCCTTGGGGGAATGGGATGTTCAGGATCTTGCCCTTGCTATATTTACTGGGAACGGAGGAAAGGCCCTTTGCAAGCAGCTGTGGGGGGTGAAATTCCCACAGAACCCAGGACACGAATCAAACCGGATTGGAGGGAAAGTTTCCCAAAAGTGAGCCTGGAAAACTGCTTCGGTTGCTCGTTTTTCTCCTCCTCCGTTTCCTGAAGCACAGGTAGTTGGCAGGTGGGCAGATCGATAGTGGTTCCCAGAACATGGGAAGTGGAGAGGAAGACGCGTCGGGGAAAGGTGGCCCTCAGGCCGCGCGGGGCCGCGGGCTGAGCCGCTCCTGCAGGTGACAGCCGCCTCCGCGGACCCCACTGGAGGACCCAGGGGACCAGGTGCGACTTCCAATGGCAAGAGAAGGGAGCGCGGAGGAAAGACGGCGGGAGCCTGGCCGCGGAGGGAGGAGATGGGAAGCGGAGGACGAGCGAGGCCACCCCAGCCGGGCCGGGCGGGCGGGCGGACGCGCACCGGGACCTGCGGAGGCGCGAGCCGAGGGGCGCGGCGGCTGCCACCCCTTGTTTGGGCAGATCGACGGAGTCGCCGGCGCGCCGCGTCGCCCGCGCGGGGACAGCGTCTGTTTAGATCTGCGTCTAAATTTAAACGCGCTCGCCGGCCCCTCCCCGGCCGCGCGGCCCTCCTCCTCCTCCTCCTCCTCCGCGCCCGCCCGCGGCCAGCGCTGCGCCTCGCCCTCGCCTCGCCCGCCGCCGCGCGACACGCCGGGGACATGGAGGTGAGGAGCCGCGGGCGCCCGCACGGCGGGGAGGGCCCGGGAGGGGGCCTTGGCGGGCGCGGGGTCCCGGCCGGCACTCGCGCGCTGGGAGGAGGGCGAGGCCGCTGCGGCTGCGGGATGGGTGAGCGCGCGGCGGAAGGCTGGCGAGCAGGCGGCAGCCCGGGTCTCGGAGGTGGCATGGAGATGGGAACAGCTGCCAAGCGAGGCGGGCCCCTCTTTGCCGGTCTGGGGCTTCCCTTCTCACTTGCAGAGTGGCCTTTCGGGAGTCCATTTGTCCTCTTCTGAAGTCCCTCTGTGCCCGGCACATCTTTCATAACTTTCTGAAAAGTTCAATACTAACCCGGCTGTCCGATGACCTTATTTCTGGTGAGACTCTAGGCTCCCCCCACGCCCCTGTCTTCTGAGACTGTGTATTGGGATGTGTGGGTCCAGGCTCCTCTGACTGCTGGGAAGAGGGCTGGGGACTCTTGGTCCTGCTGCAGTCTCAGTGGGGTGCAGGCCACCACCTTTCATAGGAGAGTGGCTTCCTCTCTCCCCCTCTGGACGTGCGTACGTCTCCCCCTTGAAACTGACATGTAACCTTTCCCCCTAAATCAACCTTAGCAGAACCTGGGGCTTTTGAAAAGAGCAAAGGAGAAGCCAAATGTCATGCAGTTTTTCAGGTGGTTCCCACGGGTACTCAAAGGGAAATTGTGCTCCCGGCTGCACTGTGGTCTGCATCCTGAGGGTGCACTAGCCAGCTGCTACCCCTGAGTCCAGGCTCCTAAGCTGGACTCCCTGCTTGCCTTCTCTGAAGGGACAGTGGGTTTGTCCTGGACCTTCACCTCACCCAGTTGTCTTCAAGGAACAGGGATCACTTGGGAGACCTCAGGGAGGGAGGGACCATAGGATCCACTGGGGTCTGACAGGGACCCTCTGTAGAACCAATTGCAAAGCAGAGAAAGTCAGGTAGGGTGCACACGCAGCAGAGCTCAGCAGGGGGAGTTCACAAGTCTATTCAAAGATCCTCCAAGTTCAAAGCAACAGGATTCTTTGTGAGCTAGGTACTGCTGTGGAGCAGAGGAGGGACATGACCCTGGGGACACCTGGCTTGTTGGACTGGGGACAGGCTACTGAAGAAGTTGCTGTAGACGCAGGACCCCTCCTCTGGGATTAGGATGCTCCATCCTCTTGGAGACCATGGGATACCTTAAGCCTGGGGGGAAGGGTTCAATATGAATTATGCCCTTTCTAACTCCTCACAGAATGGACCAGACACAATAGTAAAGTGAATTTACACTTAAAGCAAGTTTGAACTTGAGGAAAAACGCCGAAGGGCTCCTTCCACTGGGCTACTTTCTCCCCGTCTTGGTTGAGGAAGGAGCCGAGGGTGGTGGAGACCCCGGAACAGTCAGCACAGCAATTTCCTGTGTGGTTTGGGGGTGGGGGCATGAAAAGGGAAGGCCCATCCTCGAGGAACTGAGCGACAGAGCTCCCTGGAGTGCTGGGGGCCTGGAGGGGGCGCCTCAGCCTGCCAGCAAGCCTGGTGGATCACTGTGACTGCCCAGGGATGGCTTTGCTGCTTGGAATGAGTGCTTTTGAAGTCTGTCAAAATCACCTGAAAAAACCCTGCAACCGCTAGGACTGGTGAAGGAAGTGAAGGGGGAAACCAGGGACAGGAAATGACGATGCTCAGCCAGGAAGTCGGCTTGTCCTGGTGGGGCACGGGGCGCGGGGTGGGCTTGGGGATCCCTGAGTGGTTCTGAGAGGTGAAGGCCACTCTTGAGTCATGGAGGAACTGCTGGTTTGGGAAGAAACTGAGCTGAATTCCTTCCAGTACTAGGAATTCAAACCAGACCTGTGAGAATCACTGCACCTTCCCCTCTAGAACCTGTTAACCTGGCAGAAGCCTTTGGGAATTTTTTTTTTTAAGTCAGTTTTACCTCGTCCTCAACATTGGTCCTTCCATGGGACTGCAATTGGCCCTCTGGAATAAACAACATGGGGGTGGCTGCCGTTGGGCCCCGCCTTTGACACCCACACTCCAGTAGGATTCGCTGTGTCCTGTCGTGGTGTGATTTTCAGTGTGTGTGTGCTAAATAAGTGACGGCTCAGAACATGTGTTCCACAGGAGTTCAGAGCAGGTGAGCCTCAGAGGGAGCCTTAAAGGAAGGTGAGCGCAGAAGCCCGAGGAAGGGGTGCAGGCAGAACAGGCCCCTCTGTTCAGGAGGGTAGGCCAGTGGATGGAGGGGAGAGCAAGAGAGGAGGGGAAATGAGAGTAACTTAGGGCCATTGAGTCACAGCAGGTGCTGGCCCAGTGGGTGGGGGCTGGAACCCAGGCCACCTGGAGGAAGGAAAGTCCCCTTGCCTACCTGTGTCCCCAAAGTGTACCTTTTTAAAATTTGTACAGAGACTGTCGTGTCTAGAAAAGATTCCAGGTGAGGTTACTGTAGATTCCTGGTGTACGGATTACATTGTTTTCTCAACCCAGAGCGCAGAGGTGTACGGTGAAGAAGGAACTGGGGACTTAGAACTTCAAATTTAAATTAATATTCTCAGTTCCTTCTATAGAGACTGTAGGCCAGTTGGCGTGTGTTGCCCTGGATTCTGCTCCATGGTCAGTAGCAAACTCTGCGAAGTGTTGCGTAAGAGCGGCCCTGAGGCTGCAGGGGTGAGGTGGCACAAATGCAGCTGGCGGAGGGAGCAGGCAGCCAGGCTAGGGAGCCTCTGCAAGAGTCCAGGGACCGCAAGAATGGAGAGGAAGGCAGAGAGCAAAGACCCTGTGCTGGAGGGGACGGGACAAACCACTTCTGGGTTTGGGCTCACCAGGTGCCAAAAGCAGGGGCTGTGTGCAGGTCTGTGGGTCTGCAGAGATCAGCCCAGTGCACAGACTCAAATCACAGTTCTCAACAAAAGCGTGCTGGATAAATTTAGCAGAAACTGGGAACCCCTCCCCCCTTAATCTGCAGGTCAGAAGCCACCACCTCTGCAAGTCTTCCCAGATGCCCTCAGTCTCTACCACCTCAGAGCACTTTGTTCAGACCACCACTGGGGCATGGAGCAGCATGGTGACTGTCACCTGCCTGGCTCTCCCTGAAGGCTGAGGGAGGCAGGGCCATCCTTATGTACCCTAGGGCCAGTGCCGTCCTATAAAGACTTGTTGGATGAGTAAGGTTGTTGCTGGAGATAAGACAAAGGTCAGATTTTTTTAAAAAGCAGGGTTTAGGCATGTTAGCTTTGATTGTTCTAGGCCAAAATTTCCTTTGCTCCATGAGAAATATGGACCTCTTATGATACAAATGTGATTCTTCCATAGGAAAAAATAATAGGTGAAGTTATCATAGGTAGGCACCCAGAGGACATAGGTGTTTAGACAGAAAAGAGCTGGAAACTGAACATTGAATTTAAATTAGTGTTCTCAGTTCCGTGTATACAAATTATAGGTACTGTCAAGTAGTCTGAGGGTGCTTGAAAGAAGTTTACTTTCTATGACTAAATCCTTCACTTGCTCAACTAAATAGGAGATAACAGGAAAATTAAACTTATCTCCCCACAACATGTCTGCTATTTAGTTGAACCAATGAAGTGTTTAAATCAGTGAAAATTAAACTTTATCACCCCTGAACAAATCAGGCATTTCTGGATGGAGACAACGAATGAGCCTTTCTTCCCTGAGGCATGCCAGGGAATGGCATGTTCCTCCTGGATGTTGTCTTCACCCGCTTATTCGATATTCGTTGAGCACTTATTACATGCCACATCTTGTATTTAAAATGTTACTTAAAAATAAAGAGCTGTCATGTGTCTTCATCCTCAGGAGTGACAGTATGGTAATGATAAGGGTGTGTGCGCTGGTACACCTGATGTGTTCGCTCGGTAGTCTGTTTTCATTCGTATCGTACCTTTTTACCTTATGAAACATATTCTAACACATTAAAATACACCAGGACAGAGGAGACGCCAAGCCCTAGTAAACATCATTGTGAGGTGTCCCCACGGAGCACCACTCTCTCACTGCCGTCCGCCCACGGGCTGGGGCTGTGCGCTGTCACTGGAGGTGTTGCAGCCTCTGGAAGCTGGAGTGGGGACTCACTCATGCCCTGCATTCCTCTCCAGCTTCCCCAAGCTCTGCAGACCCTCACAGTGGCGCTGGCTGCACTTGGTCACATGTCCCAGGGGAAGACGGGCGGCGGGACCGCGGGTGAGGGCAAGAGGCAGGTTGGAGAGCCCTCCGTGGGAAATCTGAGTGCTGGCGGCTCTGCAGCCCCGGAATCTTATCAGGGCTGCGAGAGAGAGCATTTCGGTTCCAGAGGAATCTGAAGGCAGCTCTGCCTCCCCCAGTGATAACACCGGAGGGCTGCAGAGCCGCCAGCCCAGCCCAGCTCAGCCCCCCGGAATGGAGCAGTGGCAGAGTTCTGGGTGGAATAGGACTCGGACTGCCCCGCCACAGGGTAGGGAAGCCGAGGTGGGCGGAGGCTGTGGGGGCAGTCCACTCTCATCTGGGGAAGGTTCGGCCTGTGCCTCAAGAAGCGGGTCCTGGGGTGGTCTTCTCATCAAAGTTTCCTCACAACAGCAAAGGCATCTCAAGTTCGGCCTCCAGGGTGTCATGTGGACACTTTCTTTCTCTATGCCAAAGGCCATACATTGAGAATGCTGACGAAGTAGAGACGTGGCCAGCCCTTGCCCACATGGCCCTAGGACCCTGCAGGAGCTCCTCTCCCAAGGGGGTCTGCTTGGCCAGACAGAAAGGATATTGCCCCGTCCCTTGGTCTTTGGGCCTGGAGTGTCCCATCTGTTTCCTCTTGGGCTTTCTGAATCCCCTTCTCCTGACTGCTGAGCCCCGGGGCACACCCTGTAAAAGTATGTGTTGGATGGATCAAGCCCTTTCCAGGGAAAGGGCCTCACTGCCAATCCAAGCCTCTGTAGGAGGGGCGAGGTGGACAGGCAAGGCTTACTCTGTAAGGGACCCCTGAGATGCCACGGAAGTGCATCCCTAGTGGATAGTGGATCTCAGCCAGAAACTCTGAGATGGGGACACTGAGAAGCTGCATGTTGGAGCTGACATTCTCCCCATCCGAAAAACGGGAATCACATCAGAGATGTCCCCAGCCTTCCTTTCGGATGTGTTTACGCTGCACGTGTACCTGCTTACATGCCACCAGGGCCATCGCCTGGCCTGTGAGTTGAGGTCACAGCTCTTTCCCAGGCTGGACCTTTCTGGTCAATTGGTGGCAATTCACAGGATGTCACACGCTGGCATATTAGACTCAGCCGACACCAACACATACTGGGCCTTCACTGTCTGCTGGGCCCCTGGGAATCCTGACCAGAATGCGTCTGTCACCTCGCTGGCCCTTGAAGAACTTGCAGTCCGGGAGGGGAAGCACCTACACAGGATGAGACTCGCCCACAGGGAGAAGGGGCACCCCAGCCAGCCCGGGGCTGGTGCGTTAGAGATGGCTGCCGATGGCTGCCGAGCTGGGCGTTGAGGAAGGAAGAGCTGCACAGCTCCTTGAGGGTGCGCCGTCCAGTCAGAGGGCGTGGCCAGAGCAGAGCCATCAGTGCACGCCCGGTGCCGCGTGCACAGGGCCACAGCTCATGCCTGGAAGAGACGCCCCAGAGATGCGTTTGCAGTGGGAGGACCAGATGGGGGCTATGGAGAAATGTCAGGTGCTGCTGCTGCCATAAAAGGCGCTCTCTTCTGTTTGGGGAAACAAATATACGCACATGGCATGTCATAAAAATACAAGATACTATCTTGACGAACTCGGAGGTATGTGGGAGTTCAAAGTCAGCTTCTTCTAGGACGGGGTGGAGAAACCCTGCCTCAGCTGGGTGCCTCTGCAGTGCTGTCCTCCCCTCCTGGCAGCCCCGAGGGGCTGCGCAGACAGGGGACCACGTCCAGGGGGGAGCGCACACCTGCCTGTGTCCGCACCCAAAGCCTCCTGCTGAGGAAGTCAATTTGAAACAGGTTCTTGGCCCCAAGGGAGTCCCCAGCGGTGACACTGAGCTCTGAAAGTTGGAGCTGAAGTTCAAGAAATGGGCCTTGCCTCAGGGAGTCCTCAGCCTTTGTTTCTGAACTTCAGGCAAACCCACGAAAAGGCACACTCAGGCCACCGAGCTGCTGTGCTCAGAGGCCTCTGGGAGCCAACCACGCTGCTGACCCCACTCACAGGCACCGCAGTCCACTCATCCCTCCCTTGGGGTCAAACCCAGGGCCCCACACAGGCTGCGCTCACGTCTACAGCTGAGCTCCTCTGGCCCCACCCCCGCACTCTGAAAAGCCAGCGTGTCTCCTCTGGCCCAGAGAGCACCCAGGTGGACCCAGGAGCCGCAGCCTGCCACAGGCATCCGCCCTGCCCAGCCACACAGAGCAACAGAAACAAGAAGCAGAGCCGCAGCTGCCGTTGCCCAACCCAGGCACCCACCCCACGGGGCACAGAGTTTCATCGCTAGAGGCTTCGGCCTCCTTGAGGCCTCCCTGCTACACCTCCACCCCCAGTAGTTCACCCCAAACAATGAGCTAGAAGGACCCTTCTCCCCACCCCATCTCAGCCTCCTGAACTACGTTCCCAGGCCTCAGGCCCTGGCTGGTCAGGCTTTTGAGATATGCTCTGATGGGTAGTGGAAGCTCTCTTCTGTGCAGCCGGGGGAGACCTGAAAGCCTGTTGTCGGGTACTTCCTGCCATTGTCGAATGCCTGCTACACGGATGTCTTGCCTAGGTTTATCATTTTGATCTCTAGGTAAGGATGCTGAGAGGTTTGCGTACTTGCCTGGACCTGGTAACCACATCTGGAGCCACCCACTGGGCAGAGTCCTGGGCCCTGCTCCTTCCCCTGCCCTGCTCCGAGGCAGTGTGGTTCTTGGGGAAGCCGCAGGCCCTGGCCCGGCCAGTTCTCCTGGGCTGCACAGGAGGCCGGCAGCTCAGGGCTGGAGCGCTCACAGCTGGATTGACTCTTGGCCCTCATTTGCACGTGTGAAACCCCCCTGAAGCCCTCCATGTGTCTCTGGGGGACTCTGGCACCAACACCCAAGGCAGCCAAGGAAGTGGGTTTGTGAAGGTGTTGGGGTCCCAGCGTTTCGAGAGCAGGTGGGACCTTTGGCACTTGCTCTCATGCCCTTGATTTAAAGATGAGAACAGAAGGCAGCAGCGGCCCGGCCGCAGCTGGGTCTAGGTCCCCCTGCACGCCACAGGACACTGGACCCCATGACTGTCCCCGCCCCCTGCATTGTCCTCTCCAGGTCCTGGAAGTCTTCCTCACTCCCGGGGTCACCTTCTGCGCAGGTGGACAGGGTGGGCGAGCAGCTTTCATCAGCCCTGCTCCAGTGAGGGCTGGAGGGCTGGCGGGCCCACCCCAGGGCAGCCCGCACCGTCCTTTCTACCAAGGGCTTTCTCAGGGCCCTCGGCCGCTTCATGCTGGGTTCCCCTCGTGAAGGCCTGGATTTGAGTGCGAGGAGGAGAGGAACCGGGAAGATTGCAAATGGATTTTCCTGGAGGAGATGGATGGGAGCCTCGGGGAGATGCCTGGTGCTCTGGCGAGGTGCCACAGTGCTGTGCAGGGGGGCATCCAAGCCACCGAGTGGGTCAGTGTGTGGGTTTGCTAGGGCTAATGGAGCAAGTGACCTCCAGCTGGCTGGCTAGGACAACGCACTTGGTTCTCTCAATTCGGGAGGCCAGGTGTCAAG
>CM053410.1:88163789-88194677 GCA_028644305.1 Xerus rutilus | reverse complement strand
CAGCTCCAAAAAGGAGGCCTTGGGGACTCTGGAGCCTCTGGTCTCTGCACTGTGACCTGAGGCTGGGGAGTAGGGGTGAGTCCGGTAGAGACAGGTGTCCTTTAAGTGCTTCCAGTGGTCCCACAGCAGGTGACTTATGAGCCCATAGCTATCCACTGAGGAAGTCTGAACAAGGAATGTTCTGGTTCTTATTTCTCAGCCAATTATCAAATTGTAATCAGGAAAAAATCCTTGGCAAATGCCTGTAATCCCAGCTACTTGGAGGCCAAGGCAGGAGGATCTAAAGTTTGAGGCCAGTCTGGGCCATTTAGTGAGATCCTGTCTCAAAATAAAAAGGACTGAGGATGTGGTTCAGCAATAGAGCACTAGTCTGGCATGTGTGAGTCCTTGGGTCGTATACCCAGTACTATAAATAAGTAAAATATTAATTTATTATTAAGCTAATCTTGAACATTTTCAGGTAAACCATAAACCTTTGTCATCCTAACACAATGACTATTTTCTTTTTTTCTCTCTCATTTTCAAAAAGGGAGAAGTGGACAATTCCACCATGTGTAACTACTTTCAACTTTGTGTCTTTATTATTTTTTTTAGCCACACATGATTCTTACATAATTAGAATCAGTATATACGCGCGTCTGCACTCTCTTCATTTAATGTTATTTCCAAGATGACATCCTGGCTCTGCATGGTCATATTGTCATTCTACACGTCTTCTTGATACTCCGTCGCACACACACACCATCCTTTATTTAGTCGCCTTTCTATCTTGGGCGGTGGCACTGGCTTCCACTTTCTCCTTGTTATAAATAACCCAGCTATAAACAGTCCATGTGTCCTTTTCTTCTTTTGAATGATTTCTTTGGAAGCAATTCCCAGGAGTAGAGTTATTAGGTCAGAGGATATGGATGTTTTTACGGCTCTCCATGAGTGTTGCCACTTTGGCTCTGGCCTTCTTTCTTCCTTCTACAGAGGCTCCCTGTGCAACTTGCTGGCTCAGTGGGACGTACCAGGAAGGGAACGTGAGGTGACAGGGGCCTAGGAGCCATGTCCAGCCAGGAGCCCTTTCCTCCCAGGACACTGCTGCCAGCTGGAGGGCAGTGGAGGAAGGGGTGTGGGCACCTGGGAAATAAAGCACTCCTCTGGTACTTCTCCCTACAGTCTGCGCCGCTGGGGGGGGATTACATACCAGATAGGGGTGGGGCCGGGTAGCAACAGAGACACTGGGGACACAGGAACCCCTGGTGGGGTCAAGAATGGAGCAGAACCTGAGTGTCTGAGCTGGCTTCTAGGTGATGGCGTGCAGTGGCAGGCAGGCATGGTCTGGGCTGGGGAGGAGAAGCAATCCCTCACTCGCTGGCTTGCTGAAGATACTGTGACGAGCACCAGTTATGTCGAGGTCTCTGCTGGGAGTTGTGGGCGCCGTGGGGGATGCAGCTCGGCTCCTGTCCAGGGGCCTTGCAGCCTGATCAGGGAGTCAGAAAGGCAGTGGGCGATTGCTGCAGGGTGCTCGAGTACTGGGTACACACAGACCGGGGTGATGACCTGGGCATCCTGCCTGGAGCAGGGAGGAGTCTGCAGAGGGGAGGCCCCCAAGGAGGTGATCCTGAGCTCAGTCTGCAAGCACAAGGAGGAGACGGGTAGCTGAAGGGTGGAGCGAAGGATGTCCTAGCTGGAGGACAGAGAAAGTGTGTGTAAACTATGACCCTATTTATTGGGGAGACCATGCCAGAGATGCATGGCCAGACCTCCAGAGCCTCTCTGGGGCTTGATCTGGAAGGACCCAGGATTTCTACACAGCAGGCCTTCAGGGGCACAGTCCAGTTGCAAGGGAGCCTCGAGGACCTGCCCTGAAGCTGCACCCACATAGCCAGCACACCATTCCTGCTGATGAGAATGTGACACCAAGAGCCACCTCTTGGTGTCATATTCATTTTATTCCTGGAGCAGGGGTGCTGGGAGCTCACTCTGGCTGTGGCTCTGAGGATGGATGGGGGAGATGCCGTGGAGGCCTTTTAGAGGCTGTTCAGTCATCCACGCTAAAGACCAGGGGGCTCCAGCGGGGACTGGGGAGGGAGAGGGGGAGACAGGAATTTGAGAGGAGGACCCTCCTTCACAGGGACAAGAACTCTGTACCTAAGACCTAGCTGAAGACTGAGCATGCTTCCCAGGGCCCGGCTTGGATGTGGACACCCAGTGCCGTGACAGGCCGTGGGCCAGGCTTCTCACATCCATGAGAGGCGCCTGTGTCTCCCAGGCACCTGAAGGTGCATGTGCTAGAGGAGAACCCGGAGTCACTCAGGGTGCCAGGCCAGAGTCCATCACTAAGGCGCTCTGCATCTTGGATCAATGGTGCAGGATTTGGGGGCTTCACCAGCTTGATAATTATGTCCCCATCTTGCTCACAGGGAGCATTAAATGAGATGAGATAACGTACTTACAGTCAAGGACTCAGAAAATGTGTGTAGGACCCACACCTTAGGGGTAGTCACCACTGCATCTTGGAAAATGCAGGGGACAAACCCAAAAATAACTTGTTCCCTCAAAGAGAGGCAGTGCCCTGGAGCGCAGGCCGCCTAGTGTTCACCTCCACCTGGGCCTCTGCATCCTCCTCCTGTGGCTTCTCTTTGAAGCTCTGGGAGGCCAGGTTGGGTGGGACCTGGGCTAGTCACCCCTAAGCAGAGGCTGTGTTTGACACCATCAGCTGGGGTGGACAGGACTTCCTGACTCCCTGGTGTTTGGGTCAGGCGCTAGCCTGGGGCAGGGAGAGATCTACTGTCCACCCAGAAGGACCACTGCCATCCCTCAGGCACGAGCTCCGGCCAGTGTCCAGGAGCTACAGGGAGTCCCCGATGCCTAGGGGAGGGTTTTGCATTTTCTGTAGAGAAGCACCAATTAAGGACAGAGCCAGGAGCAGAGGGCCACAATCCCAGCCCTGCAGTGGCCGTGCTCCTGCAGGTTGGCCAGTTTTGATGAGGTGGAGAGGACACAGGCGCTGTCCCCTGTGTGCCGTGAGCAAGGGGTGTGTGTTATAGTGGGGTGAAGGGTGGCCCCAGAGGCCCCCTCCACAAGGCCATCCCACCCCCAGCACAGACTGGTGGCTGGAGCCGCAGAGCTCCACTTCCCCACAGCTCTGGAGGCCAGGAGGCCAAGGTCAAGGACTGCAGGTGGCTCCTTCTGAGGCCTCGCGCGTGGGCTTGTGAACGGCCACCTCCTCCTGTCCTCACATGCTGTGTGTCCGAAACTCCTCCTAAGGACAGCAGTCAAGTGGGATTTGGGTCACCCTGAGACCTCACTCTAACCTAACGACCCCTGTGAAGACCCTATGTCCAAATACAGTCACATCCTAAGGTACTGGTGGCCAGGCTTCAACATGGAGACTTGGGGGACAGAGTTGAGGCCTCACTTTTAGCTGTGGTTAGAACAGAAAGGACATAGCAGAGGTCAGCTCTCCCTCGACAGCCTCAGGGGCAGAGTGGAATGCCAAGGGCTCCTTGGAGCCCAGTGGCCAGGAGCCCACCCCCAGTCCACGCCTGTTCCCACTGTGCCTGTCCAGCCCCAGCCTGAAAGAGCGCACAGTGCTGCTGAACGGCCTCCTGCTGCGGCCCAGGCGCAGGAACACGGGGTGCAGCGCTCTCGGCCACTCTGAGCCTCCTTCAGCCCCTCTGCCTGGGACGCCCCACGACCCCTGCCTGTGGTCCTGCACTTTCTTCCTATGAACCACCCCGTGCGTAGTTCTTGCGGTGAACCATGTCTGCCCAGCTCAGACGGAGGAGAAGGGTGGGCAGGACTGGGGGAGATCCTGGCTGGGAACAGTGCTGCAACCCTTATCAGCCCTCTGTCATCCCAGGCGACCAGGGGACGGCTCCAGCAGGCTGTGTCCCCCCACCTCCACCCTCCTCTGGGAGGTGGGCCCAGATGTTTCCTCTCAGCCAGACAGGCCTGGTGCCTTTCTCACAGGAGGGCGGCCTGGCTACCAGGCCGGGTGGAGGGAGGTCCCCGGCTCCTTTCTGTCCTCACACTCCATTCCTCATGGAGCTGCCTCCCCTTATCATCTGGACTAGGCGGGGGTTGCGCTTAAAAAGGAACTGGGGCCCTTTAAAACTGAGCCTTCACCGTGCGCAGGCACTCGAGGGTATTTTGAGGGTATTTTCAGCCTTGGCTGGTGAAGATACACGCAGCAGCCAGACTGGAACCAGGCTGCTCCTTCCCAGGGGCAGGCTGGGCTGCGCCCCACAGGGATACAGGATTTCCAGTGATCACTGTCTGATTGCGAGAAGTGGCAGCGACTTCAGGGCTAGCGTGGCCCATTCTTCATCAGTGTGCACGCACGAGTTGGTGCAGATTCTCGGGTTTCCAGCCACTCTTGGATTCCACATGGACCTTGTCACTTTAGAAAGTCAAGCATCTGTCACCTGTAGCGGGCACGTGCCGTTTTGTTACTCTTGAGCTCAGGCTCTCTGCAACTCTCCTCTGAAACCTCGTACTCGGGTGGCCTCGGGCTTTTCAATGTCGTATGAACTGCATTCTTCACTTCCTCAGTGTGTTTTCTAAAAATAGAGCAAAGCGTTTTCAAACTCTCGTTGCGCAGCCCTGGACCGTTGTCCCAGGAGAGGCAGAACTGTCAGCATGCATGCCACAGCCGTTTTGAAGGGGCCGGTGTTCCCTGTGGTGGTGGCACCTTGACTTGTACCATTGGCACGTACCTTGGCCAGTGGACATGCAGCGGTGCCTGGGTCACCTCGCGCTGTCCAGTGGCTGTCAGGGCCGCACGTCTTCCTTCCCAGATGGCGACTCTGAGGGTGTTGTCTCCCTCGCTTCAAAACTTTCCTGCTCTTTGTTGCTTGCAGGCATTGGCTTCACACAGACTCTACACCTCTGGACGTGGGTTCCCTGGGCAAGGGTCCACCCTGGTGGCCTTTGCCTCTGCTAACTTGTCTTTAGATGAAAGCAGCGGCGTGGACACACGAGTCCCGTGGGGAGAATTTCTAAAGCAGCTGAGCACGCGGCTGGTCCTGTGCTGCTCAGAGACGTGAGGCCTACAGTGCAGACACAGCCCACAGCCCAGAGCCCCGTCTTCTCTAGAGGCTGAGGCTTGAAACCAGCAAATATTTACTGCACACTGTCACTTGTTGGGTGCGCCATTAGAAGTCTGGGAAGCCGAGGTGAAGGCCACAGCACTTCCCTTCACCCGGAGGCCACAGTCTGGTGAGAGGGTCAGACAAGCCGATGTTAGCAAAGCAGGTGCTACGTGAGAGGCTCAGTTGGGGTGGTCACGATGGCACTACCTGGGGGAGAGGTCCTGAAGGCTTCCTGGAGGAGGTGACAGGGAGCTGGGTCTTGGAAGAGGAAGATCTGTTTAGGTGGAGGCAATGGAGACCACAGCCTGTGAGGTGGAAAATGCATGGTGTTCACAGAGGCTAAGAGCACGTGATGGGAGGAGCTGGGCCTGGTGTCACCACCAGGGCTGAACCCCAGCCCCACCGCAGCTCAGAGCCTTAGCAAGTCCTTAGCCTCCCTGAGCTCCACTCCGCCATCCAGTCTGATGGTCAAAGCATCGGCTGGCATGAGAGAGGCCGTGAGGGTTGGAAGAGCTGGTCTCCATCAAACGCCCTGTGTGGCACATGGCACGTGGCAAATGCTCAGCACCTGCTGCCGGTGTGAGATAGTGTGACCTTGTAGGGAGGAGAGAGGACGGGGCTCGTAGTCTAAAAGGTCGAGTGTGCCTTATTTCAAATACTTGGGGCCAGAGTGTTTTTGATTTTTAATTTTTTTAGATTCTGGAATATTTGCATACACATGTCCTAAGAGATTTCGGGGTGAGACCCAAGTGTAAACACTACATTCATTGTATTTATTTACTTAGGGTTATACACCTCATACACATGGGCCAAAGGTAATGTCATGTGATCGTTTTTAGAGTTCCTTGGTTTCGGCCGTGCCCATCACGCGAGGTCAGGTGTGGACTCGTGATGTCATGTCTTATCAGCATTGGAAAATTTTCAGGTTTGGGAGCATTTCAGATTCTGGATTTTCCGATTCGGGAGGCTGTGCCTACAGGGGTTCGAGTTGTGTGGAAGGAACCACACGGCAGGCAACCAGGCGGAGACGTGGCAGATTTATAGCTGAGGAAGATCATTTGGGCAGCAGAGGAGAAAATGGACAAGAGCGAGGACAGTGGAGACAAAGAAACCAGTTGGGTGACTGTGATCTCCCCCCACAATCGAAGGAGAGAAGAATGGCAGCCTGAGGGTCAGTGGCCACGGTGAGGATGAAGAGGCCAGAGCAGAAATATAAATGAAGGCCAGAACAGCTAGGCTTGGCGACCTACTAGATGTGAGGAGCCAGGGGGGCAGGATCTGATGTTTCCCGGTTGCTGTCCCCCAATGTGCTCGTGAGCTCGGCCGTGTCCTGCAGACCCAGCAACCTCGACCTCTCCAGAGGGGCTTGTCATCAGTGATCTTCATGGTTCCCAGAGACAGGCTTCCTGGGGTTGGGGCCCCTTGTTTCCAGAGCTGGAGGGAGGATGCACCTCTCCCCAGGGAGGTGGGCTCAGCTTTCCTCACCCTCCCTCCTGAGTGAAATCCCAAGCCTGGAGACTTGGCACCTGCTCCAAGACCCTCACTGACCACCACATTCAGGCATCCAGACATCTTGAGCTGCTGAAGCGGGTGGTCCAGGCCCACCTCTGCCCGGGGAGGGGCGGCCCCAGGAGGGGTGTGTTTTGCAGAGAGGAAATGGCTCAAACCAGATATCGCTTTGTTTGCTCTGTGAAAAAAAAAGAGAGACCATTTTTCCTCTCTTATTTATTTTTTTAGGGGTCAGGCAGATATTTTTAATTCCTCTAGTTTCCTGCTGTCTACAGGTGTTTCCTATATGCTGCTGTCGGGAAGGACCGAGCCCATGACATAATCAGCTCTGTTCCTGAGATTTCCAGAATCCCTGCTATGCCTGCGGGTGCCATCTCAGATCCCTGGGCTGGGCGGTGGAGCAAGGCAGGGCTCCCCTTAACGCAGGTGACAGGAGGCTCAGAAAGGGGATTTGGAAGGAGAAGGTCTTGTGGCAGCAGTGGCCTGAGTGTCCTGTGGTTCTCGAGTCCCTAGTGACTGCGGCATTCATGACAGAGCAGAAGCATCATCTTTGCTTCTGATCCACCGACAGCTCTCCCTTCTCCACCCACCAGTGGCAGCCCTGCAGGACAGTTGGGGAAGGCGGTACTGAAAAGGCAGAATGCTTGTTCATTAAAAAAAAAATGTTTTGCGTAAGCAAACACTAGGGAGAACAGCGTGTTCTCCGTGCACCCAGAGAAGCCTGTTATGGAGAATCCTTTCGTAAAGTGAAGAAACTTAGTAAAACAGCGGTCATCTCTCCCAGTTTATTTGTTTACAGTCTGTGTGGATTTATGGAGCCTCTTGTCTGTCTTTTAGGAGTGGAGCAAATATTTACAGAGAATTTTTATTGCACAGCTTATCTTTGAAAGCCTCATGGCCATTCTGTGAGCTGGTAATTCTGACTCATTCAGCTGATTAGGAAACTAACATTAGGGGGTCTCGTGGCTCGCGAGGGGCAGGGGATGCTAACCCAGGTCTTCTCACCCTGCCTGGGTTCTGTGTTAAGATTAGGTCCTCCTTAGACTTCAGTGAGAAGTGGTAGTACCTCTGATGCTATTTGACACTAAGAACAATGATATAATGATGTGCATAGAATAATTAGAAATAGATTCATATAGTAAACCAGAAGGTGCCACCTGGGATTGTCCAGAGAATGGCGGGGTAGAGTCAAGGCTTTCTTCCCTGCAAGCAGGGGCCCAGGGGAGGAAGCACAGCAGAAACACCACCCATCCCACTGAGATTCTCCTGTTTTTGAAACATTGAGCTGATTTTTAAAAAATAAACAGATTGAACTTAAAATCTTCTCTTGAAAAATCAGAGCATTTGATGAGGCTGGGCCTGAACCATCTTTGGAAAAGTGACTCACCATGCACATGCAGACGGTGGGCTGGAGCCGAGGGGCAGCAGCCCACCCATAAGTGGGCTCAGGTCACTGCCCGCCCACTCCTTCAGGTTGCCTGCCTGGTGTCTGAGGACTCTAGAGTTGGCAACGCGCCCCCCATGGTGGCCGAGAGGAGAGTGGAAGCAGCTGCCCAAGTGCCCCATCTGCAGGGACCCCACATGGGGAAGAGCCTTGCCCCTGCCCCATCCACTCTGAGGGGCTCGTGGCTCCCCAGTGTCGAGCTGGGTTCTCAGAATGGCAGCTTCTGTTCAGAGTTTACGCTAGGGCCATGTGGAATGGAAATCAGAACTCCTGGGACAGAGGCCGGGGTTTGCTGGAGTATGAGTCCATGCAGACTGGTCCAAGGCCTGTAGAAAATCAGGGGTGTGGGGCCTGGTGGAATCGCCTGTGTGCCTGTCTCCTTTTTCTTGTCCTGGAATTTATTTTTTCTCAATATGTGGTGAGGTGGAAGAGGCTAATTGGACTTCAGATCGGTCATTTTCTAGAGCAGAGAGCAGTAGGGAGCAGGGAAAGGACTATGGTTTGGAATGCGTCTGGAGCCACTGGAAGTGGGGCCGGCTGGCCTAGATTTTCATGAGCCTCAAACTTCCTAAGAGAGCTTCAGGGCACATATATTTAAAATTAGCAACAAAATACCTTTGTAGAATTATTAGTAACGCCCCTCTCCACCTCCCTTATGGGCATGCCTGCCCTCTCTCCAGGCCCCTGGGACTTGGTCTTGAGTCTTGACATTTTGAGGAGGTTGACAACTCACCACTCAGGGTTTTCCAAACGTTTGTCCCCTTGCTTGAGCCAGGTTTTCCCAGAGCAACTGGAGAGCAGTTTGAAACTCTCCTTTCAGCATTTCAAAAGCTTTTCTTTACTGGATATTTTTCATATGGTAATATATCTTAGCAACTTGCCTTATAAATCAGCTTTACCTAGTAGAACAGAGGACAGGGGAGGGAGTAGGGAGGGAAAGAGAAGTCCTGGAGAGGGAGATTGACCAAATTATGTTATGTGCCTGTGTGGATGTGTGACGGGGTAACCCACGATTACACGTAACTTTAACGCAACAGTAAAAAAGACAAAGTCAGACTACAACTGAAAACCCAAGAGAAGACCCTTCTGACATACACCACAGGTAAAGAACCAAGATCCCTCTATATAACACATAAAGAACTCTGAAAATTGGAAAGAATAAAAAGCCCAAAAACCTGAGAGAGAAAAGTAGCTGAGTCACAAAAAGATATAAAATCACCTTCAATCACATGAAAAGGTTTCACTTACAACAAGACAAAACCAAATCCACCCTGAGGCACAGTTTCTTCATTCCTTCCAGACCGGCAAGAGGTTAGATAGTGTTCAGCACGCTCCTGGCAAGGTTGTGGGGCCACAGGCTCGCTCACACGTGTCTGGGGACATGCAGAATGGCACCACCAACACAGCAGGGCATCAGTCACATCCACCAAGTGCACGCACACCCGAGCCGGGGCACCTCGCAAGCCACCTGGGAGAACTCACCGGAAAGCTGTGCCTCCATCTGAATGTGGAGGTGTGCATGGTTGTTCACGGCAGTGCATGCGTAACTGTGAAGTGCTGCAGAGTGGCCCGCGCATCCACACATCAGAGAACAGTGGAGTGCACTGTGGTCCGTCCCCGCGGTGGGTCCCTATAAGGTGGAAGGAATCCCGTGGACTGGTGCAGGTTGATTTCTGACATAAGTGGAAACAAAACACTGAAGGCTTTCTGTAGCGTGTTCCATGCCCACGGGCCTGGGGTAGATCTAAGGGCACAGAAACGGGTCAGAAATGAAACAGAAATAGGCCAATCTGCTCCCCTTGACTCGCACACGCACACACTTTTAAATAACTGAGGCATGGCCAGGGCGGGGCTTTCACAGTGCTTTCCACGCAGTGGCTGTCCCAGATAGGCTCGCGCCCCGCGCCACCTCCATGAGCGCCCTTCTAGTGCTCATCTAACTAGACGTATTGACACACGCGCTACACACTTATCTGCACACACAGGTACTCACCTAAGGGGTAGGTCCCTAGAGGTTCCTTCTCTACAGATCTCTCTCCTCCCTCTCTGCATCCTGCTATTCTCGCTACAGTTTTTCGTGAAGTTGGGGTGCTGTCATTCAGTAAGTTTCATAATGGCCCGTTATGCTGACACACATAAGCCATTGCCCTTTACTGGTTCTTCGCTTCCTTCCTGGACCCTGCTGCTCTAAACAGCTGCCCACTGCCGCCTGCCCTTAACACCAGGCCTTAGAAGTCTGGGGGACAGGGCAGGAGGCTAGGCCCAAGGGCTTGTGTCATCTCATGTCCTGGATGCTGCCAGGCTGCACCCCTCGCATCTCCAGCAGTATCTGAGGGCGCCTTCTCCGGCTCCCGGGCCCCGCCCCTCCCTCCTCCCTCCTCTCTCCCTGCCTAAGTACAAAGAGAAACCTCGGTGTGCGGTGAACTTGCATTTCTCTGAGGACTTTTCACGCTGGTTGGCTTTTCTCTGTTGATGTACCCACCGTCCTGTGTTGCTCGGGTCAGGCCAGCGTGCTGTGCGGAACAGGCGCGACCTCTGCTCCATCTGTTCCAAACACTTTCCGAGCTGCTGTTTCCTCTTCATTTCATTTTCACCATAAAAAAAAAAAAAAAACCTCTTCCTATCCACCAAAAAAAAAAGTTTTACATTTTTTAATAGGCATTTGTTTGTTTTATTGGGAGGGGGGTAAATAACTTCTGGAATTCTGTCGTCGTTAAAAAGGGAAACATTACTTTTTTTTTCTTCAGTTATTTTTTTAAAAATTTGTACTGGTTCATTCTAATTATGCGTAATGGTGGGATCTGTTGTTACGTGTTGGCACGTGCACACCACAGAACAACCTAATCCGGCAGATTTTGTTCCTGGTACCTCTGCTCCCCCCCTCCCTGGTCTCCTTCCTTCTACTGGTCTCCCTTGTGTTGGGAAGAGATTCGTTTTAACACTCTGTTGTCACATGCTGTGTTTCAGCTCAGCAACCTCAGTTTGTCTTCAAAATGTCACGAACTCCAGAGCCGGGTGTGGGAAATCAGCAGAACCCCAGGTCCTCTGACCCGCCCACCCCTGGCAGCTCCCACACTGACGCAGTCTGGAATGCCTCTGCCTCCAGCCGTCGGCCTCCTCTTCTCTTCTGTCCCTGCCGCCCCTCCCTGCGTTGCTCCTTAAATGGAAGTTTTCCTTCCGTTTTCCCAGCTCTCTTCTATATTTTGCTCTTTTCTCTGGTGGTGGATGTGGAATGTCCCTGGCCCCTCCAGTCCCCTGCTCTGGGACCTCCCAGAGTAGCAGATCCCTTCCCTGTGGTCTCATGGGGTCGCCCACTCTTCCCTGGACCTCCAGCCCTCTCGCAGGGCCGTGTCAGCGTGGGGCTGGCTGGGGCCTCCTCTTTGCGGTCTTGGTTTGTAGGTCCTATAGGACAAGGGTTTTCCCTTAAGATTCCCGCCACACTTTCCCCTTCAGAATAGATTCCAAATATCCTGGCTTCGCGTTGAACAGCTTGGGTTCACGTGTATGCTAAACAGCTCACCTGTGCGCTCCCGTTGGATTCTCATGTGGTCTGTGGGGGTAAGCAGTACTGTCTCCGCTGCACAGGTGAGGTTGCTGCCTGTGGTCACATAAGGAGCAGAGGGAGCCCACGAATCAGACCCTGTCCCCAGAGCACGTCCTGTCTCACCCCCTCTGCCCGCCCGTCCCCGGTTCTCAACAGCACACTGAGACCGGTGCTGCTGCCCCACCAGGACCTCCCCATGGACGCGTCTTCGTGGGCTTGTACTGCGCCCTTTGCTTCTGTCAGCTTCAACAGAACAGGGGCTTAATTTCTCTGTAAACCCCAACCAAAGGAGGCTCAGTCAAGACCCCTAGGGATCTCAAATCTTCATTCAATCTCACTTGCTTTAAAATATGCACAGCTATGAACCTGCAGAAGGCCTGCTTAATTCAGGGTGTCAGCAGGGTCTAATCCTGACACCAGCAGGTTCCCGGCCATATTAAGTAAAATCGGTGTGAAAGAGAACAACAAATATGGGAGGGCGAGGTGCTTGATATTGATTCTTAGGCGTTTCTGTGCACATTATTTCACTCGTGATCAATGATTTAATGTGGTGGACACACTCTCCACAAAGGAGGAGACTACTAGTTTGTCCAAGTCCCTGCTATGGGGACAGATCCAGGATATGTTCCTGTGCGCATGCACACACACACACACCAGCCTGTGCCCCAGTGTCAGGCTGGCTACAGACGCGCAGCCCGGGCCAGTCTGGCCTCATTGCCAGCGCTGTGCTAACCTTGGGTGGACGTGAGCGCCATTTCTGCCTTCTGTTCTCTGTGGGGACCCGGAAGGTCCTTTTGCAATCCCAGATCCTTTCTGTAAGAAGCCACTAAGAGTGGAGCCTATTCTCCTAGAAAAGCCACAGCAGCCACCATCCCAGGTCCCCCGGAGTCCACTTAGAAGGCGTGCAGGGGAGATGGGGCAAGGTACTGCCTGGGCTTCACTATGGATTAAAAAAAAATTTAAATCACCATATGGGGCATCTGCTCAGATACCTGCATAAGGAGCAGAGATTTCTCCTGCTGCAGTGGAGAGGGGTACAGACGGAACGGGGAGCAGCAACAGGTTGGCTATTGTGTCTTAGATCTGTGAGCACTGCTTCTTGGCTAGCGCCAGTTTATTTCTGGGCTCACTCCTAGGAGGACCCTTCTTGGATTTCCTCTGAGGAATACAATGTGCAGATTGGTCTGGGGACAGCTGGTACGCTAACCTCTGCTCAGGGATGGGGACCCCCCACTGGAGTTGCCCACCCAGTGGAAAGCCCTCCCTGGAGGGCCCGTGCTCTCCTTGCGTGGATCCCTCCTGCTTCAGAACTGGATTCTCCAGGGGCTCCAGGCTGAGCTGTGCCCTGGGTGTAGAGCACTGCAAAAAAGTAACAGAAAAGAAAGCAAGATCTTCATTCCCTCTTTGCATGACTTACGATAAAAAAGGAAGTGAAGGTTATTCTGTCCCCATCTGGGCAGCGGCAAGGTGGGTGAGGTGGGAGGGGTGGAGAATCCCACCTAGCACTCTCCGGGTCCCTCTGCGCTCCCCCATTCTCTTCCCCTCTACCATTACTCTTCCTGGCCTTGCATCCTACAAGGGCTCTGAGGTCCTTCATTGCTGTGTTCCACCCACCTTCTTCTCAAGTTGCTCCTGGAGGCCCCTAGACTACTTGAGCCTCCCTCCTGCCTTCTGGAAACTCCTTTCCAAAACAGTTACCGAGCCCAGCTCGCTATCTGCAGTGGAAGGCCCCCACAAGCCACCCTTTTTATTCTGGATAAGAGGAAAGGGTAGGCTCTTGGGGACGAGGGGGCGATTCTGCACTCTGAAGATGTGGCACTTTGGGAGGCAGTGCGGCCTGGCCTTCGCATCTCAGTTTGTTCTGATCTGAACTTAATCAGGTTACCCAGCTCTGTTTTGGCCACATAAAGGTAACCCAAGTCTTTATAGTTTTCTTCACATGGTGTTAAAGTTAAAAAATAAACACCAAGCAGGTGGAGGGGCCATGGGGGACATCCTCCACGAGCCCATTTCACAGACCAGGAAGTGGAAGGCTGGCGGGGCGCAGCTGCATGTACTCCCCAGGAGTGTGCTCAGGGGCCACGCCCACCTCCTGGCTGCTCTGCTCTGAAAATAACTCAGCTAGATCTTCCTTCTCTCTGCAAGACCCAACTTGTCTGCCCAGAGTCCTGCTCGGGTGGGCCCTAGGCATGCGTCCTGGAGGCCTGCTCAGCGCCTTACTCACAGCCCTCCCGCAGGCCCAGGCCCCCACTTGGGAAATCGTCAAGCTGATGCGCAGGAGCAGGCTCGGCCCTCACACTCAACCCCGGGCCACACCCCTGAGGCCCCTGCAGGGGGCTTTCCACCTAGGGCCCCTTCATAGTGCAGGATTCCCTCTGAGGGCTGGTCCTGCCCCTTTACCCCACCCCCAGCCTGGAGACACCCCGGGATCTCAGCACCTAAATGACCCTGCTAGGTGAGCAGAGTGGCCCCAGGCCAGGATCACACTCCACCTAACCAGGCTGCGCCTCACTTGATTCAGGAACCTCCAGTCGGTGGATTCCCCTGACACTAAGAGCAGTGCCAACCCTTCGGGTCTGCCGACCTGTTCTGCAAGTTGGGACTAAAAACCACTTGGCAGCAGCAGACCCCTTCCAGCCCCTGCAAGTCTTCAGAGCCACACTTGCACCCCCCGGCATCCCCACGAAGAGTGCAGGGCAGCCAGCTAACCCAGCTGTGGGCCAGTGGGCATCTCCGACCTCAACAACCACGGCTGAGGTGGGGGACGCTCGTTGGGCACTGGGCCCTATGCCGGAGCGGGGAGCAGGCTGCTCTAGGCTCCGTAGCTGTCCTGCGGGAGGAGTGCTGCCCTGAACCTGTTTCACAAGGCGGGTGGCCCTGAGGCTCTATGAGGTCGGGTGTTTTGCCTGAGACCACACACGCAGCAGGGGCAGGATCTGAGTGTGCACCTAAGCCCTCCAATCAAACACCATCTCTTGGCATCCGTGACCCTGAGAGGGTGCTGTTACCCACGTCTCAGAGACTCTAAGCAGTTAAGTCAGTTGTCCAAAATCCCACAGCCCACGAGTTGGAGAGTGGAATTCAGATCTCGGCCTGTGGAGTCACCCTCTCTCCTCTCTCTCTGCTGCGTGGCAGCAGGAGCCCTGGGCTGGACAGGAACGGCCAGATGTGGCTTGCTTCTGGCAGCGGCCAGAAGGCGCCCTGCTGTCCAGGCCCTGGGCTCCTGGGGCTAGCACATGACAAGATGGAGTACACCTCAGCCTTTGTATTTGAACTGTGATAAGCACTTTAAAAAATGTTCACCCAGCACTTAGGGAGGCTGAGACAGGAGAATCGAGAGTTCAAAGCCAGCCTCAGCAACGGCGAGGGGCTAAGCAACTCAGTGAGACCCTGTCTCTACATAAAACACAAAATAGGGCTGGGGACGTGGCTCAGTGGTCGAGTGCCCCTGAGTTCAATCTCCAGTACCAAAAAAAAATAAAAATGTTCAGCCACCTTTACAAGATGAGTGGACGTGCAACCAGATTCACCCGCTTTAGTGCACAGCTCGGTGAGTGCGGACGCGGGTGCAGTCAGGCCCACTGCTCCTGGACACCAGGCCACATTCCAGGTACTGCGCCTTTCCCTCGTGCCAATGTCCCCTGCCCCTGCAGTTGATCCCCCACTCCAACCCACCCCGGGCCCAAGCAGTCAGTGACCTGCTATGTCATGACAGTCTTGCCTTGCGTGGTGCACATGACAGTTGGCTTGTGCGCTTCTGCGAGGCGTGCCTGGGCCTGGGCTGGAGCAAGGCAGCGTTCCTGAGGATTTGCACACTAGTCTTCACGTGCACATACACTTTCCCTTCTTTGGGGTAAATACCTAAAAGTGCAACCGTGGGGTCCTTTGGAGGATGTATGTTTAACTTTGTGAGAAGCTGCCAGAATATTTTTCAAAGTGGCTGCACATTTAGCACCTCCACAGCAATGCCCTGCTGAGGGCCAGGCAGTGGACAGGAGTGGGGACCTGGTTAACACACACGGTCAGTGCTCAGGGCTTCCGGAGAAGACCTCGCAGGCTGCGGGCATGGGAAGTGCTCTCGGAGTTCCGCGGCACAGGCCTTCTTCTTCACTTCCTCAACGCCTCTGCTCTCACCCGGCCAAGGCTGTTGTGCAAACTCCACTTGGGTGCCAGCCACCTCAGTCCCCTGCCCACACACACCCACTTGGCCAGGGTCACTTCTACTTGTCTCAGTGTAAACGTCACGTCTTGGGGTCAGGCTTCCTCTCACATGATCTAGTCCTTTCCCTCTGTGGCCTTTGTTGCTTCAGTAAATGCTAAGCTGAAGTTAAAGTGGCAGCGGTTGGAGGCGTGCCTTCCCACTGGACTGTGACTTGGCTAGGGAAGGGCCAGGTGCAGGGCGTGGGGTCCAGGAAGGTGTGGCTGAGCCAGAGGAGTGGCGAAACCCAAAGAGGGGACAGCTGGTTCTGCTGAGTGGGGCAGTGCACAGGGGCGCGGGCCCCTCAGGGTTTGCCGGAAGTCTTGGCAGCACTGTCCAGTGGGCAGGGTCCTAGGCCGTGTTCTCTGTACAGCCAGGCTCCCGGAGCTTCTTTCCATGGTGTCGTACAGTGTTTTGTGAATGTAGTTAAACAGGTTTGTGAACTTGATAACTTATAAAAACTCGGATTTTCATTCTTCTGCTGTTATTTGAATCCAGTTATTTCCTTGTGCTTCCGAATCACATGCTTCCATGTGTGATTCCAAGTACAGTCAAGTAGCAAGGAAGAAATGGTGCATGTGAGGAAGTTTCTCCACGTTTGCGAATGATCTCATGACTCTGTGACTTCAGAACATCGGAAAAGCCAGGTGTGGGAGTGCATGCTATCACCCCTGCTACTAGGGGCCAACGCAGGAGGATCGCAAGTTCAAGGCCAGCCCTGGGCAACTTAGCAAGACCCTGTCTTAAAATAAAATCAGAAGGGCTGGGGATGTGGCTTACAGGTAGAACACTTCCCTGGAAGGCACAAGGCCCTGAGTTTAATCCCCAACCCTGGAAAAAATAATGTTGGAAAAGCCTTGACCTATGAGGTTAGGGCTTCTCAGCTGGAATTTTCAAAGGATAACGGTCCATTTGATCACGTGGCCATATTCTGGAAAACCATCAATACAGTACATGCTGATAAAAGGGAAAACGTTCTTTTTTCTCCCTCGCTTCCTGCTCACATTGCCTCAGTGACATGAAGCAGGCCTCAGCTGTGCCCTGGGCATCTTTCTGACCTGTCCCCTCCAGGTCAGCCCTCAGCCTCTGAAAGCACGTACTCAGCAGCAGAGCCAGACGCCCTCGTCGCCCTCGTCGCCCTTGCCTGGCTCCTCCTCAGGCTGCACGTGAAGCCTTCATTCATGGGGCAGATCAGCGGGTTCTAAGCAAACATTCCTGCCACCGCTCACTCCGTAGGCTTTGGAGAAACACCTGGCTTCTCTGTGCCTCAGTTTCCTCAGTTCAGTGGGGTGATTCAGTGACTCTCCCTCGGGCGCAGGTAAGACCGCCCACAGCGAGTGCTCAGGACCTTGCAGCTCCTGGGATCATCTCCATGCTTCCTTCCGTGTGTGACTCCCACTCTCGGGTCAGATGTAAACACTGTGTCCTGATGACACCTAACGTCTCCTCACCCGCCCCGTCCACCTGCTCGCGGCCTCCATGCCCTGCCAGTCTCAGGCTCTCCCACCATGTAACACGGCCAAGAGTCAACCTGGGGCTGCTCTCGTTGCCCCCTGCACTTTGCGAGCCTCTGCAGGGCAGGCGCCCAAGGGCCTCCAGTCCTGAGGGCCTTTCCTCAGAGTCCAGCCCCGGAGCTGGAGCTGCTGTGCTCAGCCGCAGGCAGCCGGGAGGGAGGGCGGGCTGAAAGAGGAGAGGTCACAGCTGGCCGGGAGGCAGGCCGGCCTCGGAGGCTTGTTCTAATCTTAGAAGACAGGCCTCCTGTGTCCCGAAGGACAAAGTCACAGACCCCAATACACATACACTGTCACTCGACTCCCACTGGCTCGGGCAGCAGGAGGCCCAGCCGTGGGCGCTTGCGCAGGGCCTGCAGGTGTGCGCACGCCCAGGATCCAGGCGGCCCTCATGTGCTACTGCGCTAACCAGTGGGAGGGTAGCAGGAGGGAGTTTCTGGATTTGCTTTAGAGAGAGAGGAGTTGCTCCTTCACGGCAGGTGCAGGTGAGGGGACCTGTCCAGATCACCCATGCTGCCTGTACTGGGGCCCCTCTCCCCACTCTTCCCCTTGGCCCTCAACAAGAACCCCAGCAGTCCACAAGCCACTGATCCACCAGGCTGAAACTGCCCTGTCTGCCTCTTTGCCCTCTGGCAAGAGGAAGAAGAGAGAAATGCGGCCCAGGATCCCTGGAGGCTGCTGGCCTCCCCTCACCTGGCCCCTGTCCACCTCCTCTGCAGCCTCCGTGCCCTGCCAGTCTCAGGCGCTACCACCTTGTAACATGGCCAAGATTCAACCGTGGGCTCCTCTGACTCCAAAGATCCCCAGCAGGTGCTTCTGGTCTGTCTGGCCCTCTGCTCTGTCCACCACCTGTTTTGAGCAGAATCCTGTGACTTACCATCTCTCACCTCTCTCCTCCCAGCCCTGCTCTTGCCTGGGTTCCTCTTCTCCACAAGTGACACCCCATCCTGCAAAAGCCAGAGCTAGAAATCCGGGTGGCATCTTGACTCTGCCCTGTACCTACCTGGTCAGTCACCCATCCTGGTCAGTCTTTCCTCCTGAATCGCCATTGGGACCCGTGCTAGTCATCTTTCTGTTACTGAACACTTGAGATCATCGACTTATAAGGAGAAGGTGTGTTTGGGCTCACAGTGTGGGGCTTTACAGTTTATGATTGGTGCCATTGCTTTTGGGTCTGTGGAAGAAGTCCATGGCCAAATGGCTCACCTGTGGCCCCACAGTCCCTTCCAGGACATGCCTCCCTGTGACCTAAGTGCCTGCCCTAAGCCCCCCTCTTAGAATCTCTACAGTCTTCCAAGAGTGCCAGGCTGGGGACCAAGCCGTTACCACTCAGGCCTTAAGGGACTCTCCAGACCCAGTCTACAGTAAGTCCTGTTAATGTCTCCATGACCACTGACCCTTTGAGTCCTATTAATGATCTCTAGCTCCTCTGACCCCATGCCAGGCCAGGCTACCACCCTCTCCAGTTTCCCAGACCCCTGAGGTCAACAGAATGTCAGCACCAACCTCCACCCAAAGCCATCCTTAAGATACTGACTCATTCCCAGAGGGTCCCTGTGCTTGAGGTCACCACTGGGCCCAGTCTTCAGCCCGCTGACTCCTGTTCTCCATTTCCCTACTGGACCATCAGACCAGGGCACCAGCAGGGGTGCCACACCTGCCCTGCTTTCACAGTCCCTAGACTGGGCCAGGCCTGGCTGGTGGCAGGTCTAGTATCCTCTGGATGGTTGAACCAGTGAACTGCAGACCTGCAGCTGTTCACTCCCCTCTGAAGGTGGGCCACAGACCCACTCTTGATTCTTGCTCTGCCCTTTAGAAAGCACCCACAGCAAGAGGGTCTGTGGATGGCAGGAGGGGGTCGTGCTGACTCCACGCTGCAAAAGGGAGTTGTGCACAAGACCAGTGACTCCTGGACCTCAAGTCCTCGCCAGAGGCTTCCTTCTTGCCTTCACCCCGGAAGAGACCAGCCGCTCTTCACTTCCTGGTCTCTGCCCACTTTTTCCAAACGCAGCTCCCAGCTCCCTAGGCCCTGGCCCGCAGAAGCTCGGCTCAGAGGGTCTGCTCTCTGAAGGCAGTGAGCGAGCTTGTCAACTCGCTCGTGCACTGTGGCCTCCACACAGGCCTCCCTGCCTCCTGCCTGCCTCCCCCTGCTCCCAGACTGCCCAGTCCCCACACTGCAGCCGGAGGGTGCTGCAGATAATCCCGATGGCTGTGCTCTTTTGTTTAAAACCCTCGCACTCGGCCTGTGTTCGCCTTCAGCCTCGCCTCGCCTCTCAGGCCTGGGAGCCCTGCTGCAGGCTTAGGAGCTGCTTCCTCCCTGTGGCTCGCTGGCCTCGAAGGCGTCACGGGTGCAGCTCTCAGCTGGAGTACCAGGCTCCGCATACTCTCCCAGCCAGCGTGGCCGGTGGCCCTTCCTCCTGGAAGGCGCTTGGCACCTCTGGCCAGGTCAGGAGCTCCCGTTGTGCATTTTACCTGTTGGCTCCAGATCATAGCAGCCTCCACTCTGTGTCTGCTCCTCCGCCCCTTCCTCCTCCCTCCTTGTGACCTCCCTGGCAGAGGGCAGTGGTGCCCAGCACCATCTCTCCAGTCTAGCAGGTCAGCCCTGCCACCTGCACCCCTGGCTCTCAGCACCACCTGCATGCAGCGCACTCTCTGGCTTCCTTGCACGCTGTCCAATTCACGTCCTGCCGTGCGGGTGCCAGTGAAGAGCAGGGACTGCCTCTTCTTCCCGCTGCGCTGTTCCCAGAGCTCAGAGCACCTGGGGTGCTTGCAAAGGCTCACTGAGGTATTAGTGTCCATGGCTGCTGTAACAAATGAGCACCCCTTAGGGCTTACACGATGCAGACTTAGCCTCTGATGATTCAGGAGGTCAGAGGTTCAGAACAGGTCTCATGAAACTAAGTTGTCCCCAGGGCATGTCCCTTCTGGAGGCTCTGGGGAGGAGCCCTCTGGCCTTGAACTTCTAGAAGCACCTGTGCTGGTAGGCTTCTGGCCTCTACCTCGGGGCTCCAGCACCAGTGGCCAAGTCTTTCTGACCTCCCTCACTCTGACCCCGACTTTTCTGCCACCTCTTGCACTCTAAGGACCCTGTGATTACAAGGGGCCCACCCAGACAATCCTGGGTGAGCTCCTGTTTTAAAGCCTGTGTGGGAAACCTTGATTCCATCACAGCCTCAGTCGCCCTTAGCCACGTAGCTTAATTTGCTGGCAGGTTCCAGAGTCACTGGAATGGACTGAAATGCCCTTGGTGCAGTATCTGCCTCTGGAGTGTCCTTCTGGAGCAAATCCTGCACCCCCCATCATCCCCCGTCATCGCCCGTCATCCCCGCCTGAGGAAGAAAGCTGGCCTTCTGCAGCACAGTACCTGGGCACTTCTCACGTTCCGAGTGGGCACTTGAGACATGAGCTGGCACCAAGAAAGCTCCCGCAAGTGCTGGCTGTGAGGACATTGCACCTGAGGCACTCGTCATCGCTGCCTCTGTGACGCTCCCTGACCCACCACCCTCCCTAGCCCGGAAGTCCCCAGGGACCCCACTACCCAGCCAGACATCTGGGACTCATCCTAAGCCCCTCTGTCCCTTACTCCCCACCCCTGCACCAGGGTTCCCAGCAGTCCCACCTCCAAGTCCTGCTCCCCACTCCACCCTGTGACAGGCCTGGTCCACTCCACTGTCACCTCTCAGCTAGACCTTTGCCAGGACCTGCCTCCCGGTCTCTGCTTCTACTCGTCCATCCTCCACAGATGGCCTCTTATGGCAGGTCACGTCCCTCCTTGAAACCCCCCAAGTGGCACCCCATTCAGTCTCTAGGAGGCACAGATGGCTTGCCCCAGTGCTGGCCCGTGTGCTGGCCCCAGACTGTCTCCGGCCCTTCCTCTCTGCAAGCCCCTCTGGTGCAGAGCCTGGCCTGCCTCACTTCTCTGCCCCTGTCCCTCTACCTGGGTTCCTGTCTGCACTTCTGTTCAGATTAACTTTCCTCCTGCCTTGTCCCTGAGTGGAATTCAACCAGATTATCCCTCCTCAATGCCGTCTTCCCACAGCCTGGAGCAAAGGTGCCCTGTTTTAACATTGGCACTGTGTGGGCAGAGGCTCAGCTGGCCCTGTGTGCATGTGTCTGCTGTGGCCTCTCCCTGGAAGGCCCACTGTGGGAGGGCAGGCTTTCTGTCTTGCTCAGCATCGGCCCTAGAGGCTAGAACAGTATGAGAGACGGATAGGATCAGTCCCCGGGGGAAGCAGAGGGCAGGTGCCACGTGCATTGGCGAGGAAAGAACTGGAGCTCCAGAACCAGGCATCAGGCATCCCTGAGCTGGTCCTTACTAACCTGAAGAGCAAGGTGCACACCCACTCTGCCAGCCTCTCTTGTGGAAGTGGTCAGCCTCGTGGGGACACACTCACTCCAGCCACAGGTGCTCTGGGTCAGCAGGTAGGGCAAGGGGACCCACGTGGTCCAGTCCAGGGGCCTTTCCGCCATCCTGCAAAGGTGGTAATCAAACCCTGGGATGGCTCACGGAGTTAGAGGAAAGGGAAAAGTTAAAGGAATCAGGAGCCTCCCAACGAGATGGGCTCCGCTGTGTGGATGGTCAGCAGCTTCCAAACCCTGTTTCCTCCACTTGGCAAGGGCGGGGGAGGCCCACGCCGTCCAGCCACGGAGCTCCTCGGTCCTCTCAGAAGAACGGGCCAAAGGACTGGGAAGGAAACACCAGAGGTGCCTTTCCTCTGGCCTTGGCACAGTCGGACGGCACCCACAGGAGTGGTGTCCAAGCTGGCGGGTGCAGCCAGGCTGGCGTGGTGATGGGAGGGCTTGACAGGCACATCTAGGCCCAAGAGGGTGGAGTGAAGGCCAGTGAGGACAAAAAGCAGGACAGAGGGACAAGTGTCCAAGACACGGAGGCTGGCCCGGGAGAAGGGCAAGCCGAGGTCACGGTGGCGTGAAGACTCAGAGATGCCCTGGGGGCTGCAGTGACTGAGGTGCCCAAGCGTGAGGTGAGGGTGTCTTGACAGCTAGAGCTGGTGCCCAGGCCCTGAGGCTGGCACGCCAGGCCGGAGGCAGGAGGGGCAGGAGGGAAGGGGCCGCTTGGTGAGCACCGCCCGCGTCAGGCCGGCCAGGCACCTGTAGCCAGGACAGAAAGTATAGTGCAGGGAGACTGAGGAGTCGGTCTCAGGAAGGCCTGGGAGTAGACGGGGACACCCAAGTCCTTCCCAGAACTGGGACAGCAGTTCAGGTGAGAGTGTGGCCTTCCCAAGCCAGCTCAGGGCTGAGAGCGAGCCGCTGGCCGGGGGCAGAGCTGGCCGGTGAGGTCAGTGGTTTACTGCCAGAATCGCCAGGCAGAAATCCAGGCAGAGCCTCGTGCAGACTGAGCCGCCAGCCCCTGTCCCTCCCCGAGACCACGCCTCCTCGCTGCACCTGTGCCACCCAGCAGCTCATGACAATGTGGAGATCACATCACACTTCACAGCTTTCCCGACTTTCCCAAGCGCTACTTCTTAACTGATGTCCATTGCTGTCTTATTAGGTGTTGGGGTCAAATGTTCCACGGTTTACTACATTTGGCTTCTCCTGTGTGACTCTGCCTAAGTTACTGACCCACTCTGGGCTCTAATGTGCCCAGTGGGCAGCAGGCAGTGACCAGTCCTCCGCAGCGTGATGGCAAGTGTCTGGCCATCCTCAATGAGCTCTGGCATCTTGGAGTCTACAGAGACCCACTCAGAGGTGCTAGTCTTTCCTGTGACCCAGCTCTTCAGCTCTAAATGCATCCAGGGCCTTACAGTTCCGCTGCCGAGCCCCTTGCCAAGCCTGTCTCAAGACAGGGAAGTTTGGGAGGAGCTTTTGATTCCTGCACTGCTCTATTTTTAACTGGAATGTGTGCTGCTGTGCCACCAGCGATGGGCGCCTGGGAGGCCGAGGTACAGTGTGCTGTCAGCAGGGCCCGCGCAATAAATAGCAGTGGACGGAGGCTGATCGGCTCTGTGGGCAGGAAGATGGACAGATGGACAAGCCAGTGGGCCAAGAGTGGCTCGGTTCACCACGCCTGCCCCAGAGGCTGTCCTATGTTCCAGGAGGCCAAGGTTTGGTCCCTGACGTGGCAGGTTGAGTCCCATGCGCCCCGTGGGGCGCTACTGGGTGGGGGGGGAGGTGGACTCGTTTCCCAGCTAGAGGAAGCCTGGCGTCTTGACTAGCAGATTTAAGTGAAATCAGCCATGGGCCTCTGAGTCGGAATGCAGGTGAACCGCAATCAGGGCAGGCAGCGGGGACGGGGACCTGCCTTCCCCCAGCAGAGCCTGTCAAGGTCAGAAGCTCCATGACCCCATAGACTTGCCTGCCTCTGAAGGAATTGTCCCCAGATTTGCTCCATTTACTTAACTTCACTGTTGGAAGCCGGCCAGGCTTGGTGGGGTGGGGGGAACTAGAGAGCTTGAGACGCCTGTGGCCCAAAAGGAGACCTGAGGAGGAGTGTGCCCAGGTGGCCGGTGCCCGCCTGCTGCCGGAGGGCCCTGGCTTTAGGCCGTGGGGCCCGTGGGCAGGCACAGATGGACTTTCTCAAACTGCTGCCGAGTCCTCCCAGTTTCAGGCTAGATGTGCGGAAGAGAAGTGGCAGAGGGAGTTTGCTGTCTAAGAAATGCCCCCGTCGTGACAGAGAGGGCCAAAGCCTGATGTCTAGGACTCGGCGTGAAAATGTCATTAAAACCAGGTGTCGTGGGCCATGCCACACACAACGAGGGGAGGCACAGCTCAGGGCACATGTCATGTCACGTCTTGGCCAGACACTTGGCCATGACCAGTGACCTGACCTGGAGGCAGGACCTATCACCAGCAATGACGACAAGAACCCTGAAGCA
This sequence comes from Xerus rutilus, assembly GCA_028644305.1. Lineage (NCBI taxonomy): Eukaryota > Metazoa > Chordata > Mammalia > Rodentia > Sciuridae > Xerus > Xerus rutilus. Next base: position 88,170,554 of record CM053410.1, on the reverse strand, counting down.
CTTGCAGGGCTCCAGGCCTCGTGCCCATCAGCTACCCACAGCAGCCCTGCGAGGGGCACCCTGCTATGCGTTGGGGCAGAGAGCTCCAGCCAGGCAGGAGGGGGCGAGTCTGCGGCTTGGTTCTCCCTGCCTGCTGCCGGCCTCCAGGCCTCTCCCTAATTGAGCAGGTTTCTGCGGAAGGACTCTTTGCCCAAGGCACTCAATTAAGTAGGAAAGTCAAGACCACGTGTGTTCAATCCAGCAAGGGCGTCTGCTCGCCCACGTCCACCACCGAAGGCCCACCTCTCTAAATGCACCCGGCCAGCCATTTTTCAGTTGCTGAATGACAAAAGGAGACTGCTATGTGTACACCCTTTCCGGGGTCCATGCACAACGAGAAACTCTGGCGTGTACTGCCTCCACATCCCTGGGTCCCCCTCCGGGGCAGGACCAAGTCTTATCTTCCCCCAGGTCCCCAGGGCAGAGTGCCTGGCAGAGGCTCACTAAACATTGCCTGCATGCCATGTAGACATTCCCGAAGGCGACGCCACTGCACAACGCAGTCACAGCATTCCTGCCGGTGGCCACAGATAAGCGCCCTCCATGCCACCCGGTGCTGACACGGAGGGCCGAGCACACACTCGCTGACCAACTTCTGCTTCTTTGTCTTGCCAGGAAAGGCCGGCAGAGACGAATTCCAAAGTGGACAACGCAGCACCCCTGTCGGTGGCCCAGCTGGCCGGGCGGTTTCGGGAGCAGGCAGCTGCTGCCACGGAGGTGAGCCTCTGGCCTCCTATTCTGGGAGGGAAGGGGAGTCCGCTCAGGCAGAGGAGAGGAGGGAGAAGGCTTCTATTGCCAAATTAGGAAGAGAAGGCAGAGGGTCCCTCGGAACAGGAGGAATGTGCCGCAGGGAGCGTGGCTGTGGGTCTCGGCACGCCACACCCAGGTGGCTGACGCTGGGACAGGGAGGTGTCCTAAGCAGGCCGGTGGAGTGGGCTCCTCTTCCTCTTGCTCCTCCACTGACCCAGACTGAGCTCCTGCATGGCTGCTCCAGGCCAGGCTCAGGGTGCAGAAGTCCCCTGGCCCTAGGAATCAGGAGCAGGGCCTGGGTTGAGAAGGAAGAGAGGACGTGGGAGGAAGCCAGGGGTCAGGGAGGGAGGGATGCTGGGACCAGGGCATCCGAGGAGTCCTCGATGGAAGCGGCAGAGCCCTGTGGCCTGGGGGAGAGCCGGCTCGGTTTCCTCAGCCTCGTGAGTGAGCCAGGGGAGCAGGCGGGAGGCCCCCCCGGCAGCCTGCTTGCCTTCTGAGGTGCACCATTTTGACCTTTGGTTTTCTTGACTGAAAAATTGGGCCCATAATTTCTAGACCTCATAGGAATATCCTAAGGGACACAGGTGATGACATGGATCTCAGGTGCTGGCACTGCCTGAAAGCCAAACAAGCCGGATGTGATTGTCCTTTTGAGACGCTGGTGCAGCCAGTGAGGGGGGTGAAGGTGGGGACTTTGCGGGGAGGAGATGCTGAGTCCCAGTGCAGCCTCCTCCATCCCACGCCTCCAGAGCCCCCGACACTCCAGCCACAGCACTCCTTCCTCTCCCGCCCTGTCACCTGATGGGCTGCCTCTCTCTCTCTGTGTGTCCATGTGTCCGTCTGTCGCCCTCCCTCTAGACACCAGCCACTAAGCCAACAAGAAGGAAACCGCCCTGCTCCCTTCCCCTGTTCCCCCCCAAGGTAGAGCTGGGCCAGAATGGGGCCGAGGTAAGTGCTGGGCTGGGGGCGCCCTCAGGGGGTTCCGCCTCCTTCCGGAAAGAGGCACAGCAGCCCTTCCAGACCTCAGGAGTCTGTGGGCGAACTTCTCCATTTCATAGTCAAGATAAATCTCTCTTTTTAAATTTGTTTCCTGGTTACATGTTTCCTAGTAGTAGTATTGGTGCGGGGGATGGAACCCCGGGCCTTGCTCATCCTCTGCAAGCCCTCGACACTGAGCTACACCCCCACCCAAATCTCTTCTTTCTGCTTCTTGGATCTTTTACTTTGGAATCGAAGTGGCTACTGAGCCCTGGGATGTCCTGTCGGGGACAGGAACACCACTTTCCGAATCTAAGAAATTTAGCAAGAGTGGGCCACATATTGTCACCACACCAGGGTCAAGCTTCAGGAAAACTACGTCCTGTTCCCAGGCAGGGTAGGTCTTCAGACGAGGTGTGGAGAAGGGGCGTGCTGGCCTCAGGGTCCACCACAGAACAGGCCAGCTATTGTTCTGATCACTGAAGAAAACCAGAGTGCACTGGAGGCCCTATTGCCCCAGAGGTAAACAGCCGTGCCACCAACACACTAAGGCGCTGGCAGACAGACCATAGCAGTAATAGATCCCCAGCCTGCATGCCTCTCTGCCCGCCTTGTCCAGGGGTAGCTGTGAGAGACTCCTCCACACCCTGTCCCACAGCCCGAGGACCTTCAGTGCGTCATGGCCATGCCAGAAATGAGTTTGCATGTCCTTTGGTCCAGCCTGAGAGGCCAACCCCAAAATAGAACCGAGGACAGTCCAGCTCCTGAACCCACATGAGCCGCCTCTGCTTTTCTCCCCTCCTTTCTTGGGCACCAGCGTTTTGGCCTGCACACTGAACACCTGTGGACTGGGGCAAGCTTCACGGTGCCTGCGTCATCTCATCCACTGTGGAACAGTGGTGTGGATGGATGCTTTCCAGGTCTTTTTGCCACCTTGAGGCTGATAAGCAGAAGCCCCTCAGAAAAGCAGAAAATATGGCTGTGGGTCAGGTGGGAGAGGGCAGGGGTCCAGCTGCTCTGAGTACCTCCCTCCCTCCCTCCACTGAACCCCAAGGAGCAGAGTTTTTTAAACAGGGTTTTCTGCTGGTCTCTCGAGCGCCAGCATTACGGTTCTGTGGTTTTGAGGGATTGCCAGCCAAGGCTGTGAGGAGGTGCGTACAGCAACTTCTCTTTACAGAGGCCACCTTCTCCTTGCGGCCCTTCCTCTCCGGACTTAGTGGCTCTGCAGCTGTGCCGCAGGCCAGGCTGTGGCCATCCCAGTGTGTCCTCTGATGACCTGGGCTTGGCCCAGGAGGTCACCACACCATACTGACTGTTCCCTGTTCACAAAGTGAGGACAAAACTGCTAACCAGAGAAATCACAGCGGCTGGGGAAGCGCTTGCTAGCTGCAAAGAAGCAGCGAGGGTCAGGATTTGACAGCTCCATTTCAGGGGCTCCTGGAGGTGAGCTTAGAGCTCCCGTCCCATGGGGCACACCACCCGGCGGTTCAAGGCGTGCAATCACTAGGTGCTGGGGAATGGAAGGGGACATTTTGGACTGAAAGTCCTTCCTGGAGTGACAGGCCACTTGCACATAGGAAGGACACTGTCTCCAGAAATCAGTGACTTTTTGTCACCTTGAAATTCACATAGAGATAAAATGAGTGGCCAGCTTTGTCCATGTGGATTGGGTAAAGGCTGCAGGCCACGCTTCTCCTGTGCTGTGGTGGATGCCAGAACCCTCGGGGCCTGCCAGGAGGGCGGGCCCAGTCAGACTGTCCCCCTTCCTAAAGCTCAGTGCTGGGAAGGGCCACTGCGTCCCTTCTTTGTGTGTGTGTGGTACTGGGGATTGAACTCGGGGTGCTTTACCACTGAGCACCTTCTTATTTTCATTTTTGAGACTGGGTCCAACCAAGTGATCCAGGCTGGCCTCGTTTGTGATCCTCCTGCCTCAGCTGCTGAGTCTGGGATCACAGACATGTGCCCTGAGCTCTATGCTTCACCCTTCTTCATCCTGGCACAGTCCCCATGCCTGCTGGGGCCTGAGGCTGTGGGTCAGCCACTGGACAGCACCTACTGGCCACAGGTCCCCTCCTGCAGGCAAGGTGACCAGGAGTTTCCCCTTTCTGGAAGAACCAGGATGTTTAATGCAGTCACAGATCCTGCCCCATCTGCTCAAAAAAAAGGCTGAAAAACACTCCCATATGAAAAATCAGGTCCACAACTTCTAGACAGTATAGGACATGATTGGCGTGTCCCCTAAGCACACATACAGTACACATAGGTGGACTAAGGCTGTGTCCCCCAAGCATTGTGTCAGCCGGGTGCTTGTCTGGAGCACCTTGTTAAACTGTAAAGTCAATGCTGCCACCTGCTGTCAGTCCCAGGAACTGCAATCGTGACTTCATAGGATTCGGCTTTGTGGTTCAAATCACCAGTGCTTTTGGGCACGTGGACTCGGTCCCCAGTACCATCCTGTGGCTAACAGGTAGTGCTTACTGAATTTCTACTGTCTTCAGAAAGCAGTATTCAGTCGGGGAAGCATAACCTAGAGTGAGCTTTATAGCAAAATTGTTGCTGCAGATTCTGAAACCGCACCTGCTGACACACATTCTCCCAAAAGCACAGCCGCTGAGGACCAACCCCCTGGTCTGGGAGTCTGTATGCACAGGACAGAAGGCGGCTCCAGGAGCACGTCTGACGTGGAGGGAGAGGAGCCGTGGGAGAGTCCTCCCATCCTTCATGCCAACCCACCTGTGGAGAGGAGGCTGTGGCCATATTCACCTGTGTCCTGCCAAAGCTAGAATTAGAAAAGGGTGGTGTCCCAGCCAGCCACTGCCCCTCTTCAGCACGCTCCTCCTTGGTGATGGGCCTGAAAGGTGACAGGGCATCTGTTGAGTCAGTCTTCTTCCTGCCACCACTAAAATAAAGCCTCTCTCCCCATGGGCATCACAGAGTGCTCCTAAGAGGCCAGCGCTCTCCTCCCTAAGGTTCAGGTAAGTGAGTACCTGGGTGAGGGACAGGCAAGATACGGAGCCCCAAGCTGTAGGAAAACCCCTTCCACGCCATGGAGAGTCCTCTTCTTCATCAGATTGTCACACCACGGTCACCCCTCTCACCTGGTTGTGGGGAGTTTACATAAAGCAAGAAGTCAACTTTTTAGAAATATAGAATCCAAAGGCAGACGGGGTTCCTGACCTGCGGTCATCAGACACACCTGTGGTGTGCATGGTTGGAGGGCACGCCAGCCGTGGACAGCTGCCTCTGCCTCTTGGGCAGGAACTGAAACATCCTCATACACCCACGCGGTGGCTGGGACACAGCAGATACACAATCCGTGTCCACTTGGTTAAAATGTGCTTTGGAAAATGCTGAGTTCTAAACAAGACCACTGGCGGATCTTCCCAGAGAACGTCAGTGCAATGGAGGAATTTCCGCAGTGCCTCTGTCGGATGTCATTCCTGGCCTGCAGCTGCTTAGGCCCCAGCAGTTGATTCACCTTGCTGGAGGTTACAAGGTGTGGACGTGCCCCCCACAGACGCAATGAAGTCTTTCTCCCTGACAATGGGGCTCCTGTGTTAGGCACCTGCCCTGACCTCTCCTAGATTCAAGTGGTCTTGGTGGTGGTGAGATGGGGGCACTGCCTGGCCTGGCCTGTGAGCCAGGTAGGCATGGAAACTAAGTGGTGGGGTGGGGAAGGCAGCATCTCCTCCTGGCCTCCAACCTGGCTCTGGGCCCCACAGAACCCCTCCTCCTTCACCTTGCTCACTTACTCATTTTGGTCCATTTGCTCCATAGAAATCACCACCCAGTGCCAGCCACCTTCCCAAAATCAAGGTGAAGAGCTCGCCCCTGATCGAGAAGCTCCAGGTGGGTGCAGGGTGCATGGACTGCTGTTCCCTTTCTTCCAGCTCTACCTCTCATTTCAAAGTTGCAGATCTTTGGGGCACCAAGGGGTGTCCCCTCTTGTCACCTGGATACTTGGCTCCTGTAACCAGTTAATGACCAAATTGCCCTAAAGGATGAGACTTGCAGCCTTCACCTGGGGCAAAGGTCTAACAAGAACCATGGCAGGCATGAGAGTGTCCAGGTAATGGGCGTGCCTCCAGAGTCTTAGGGCAAAAGTACATTTTAACTGCAAGAAGCACTCCAGGAAGACTGAGGCCTCTGCTCAAAGGCCTGAAGCAGCCACACATCATTCCAGCCTTACTCAGGGCTGCCACAGAGCTGCTGTGCTTTGCGGTGGCACAGCCAGATTCCTCATTAGGGAGCATTCTTCACCAATCCCCCTGTGTGCCCAGAACCCTTGCAAACTGCACCCATGGTTGGGCTGGCCCGTGGGGGTATCCATGAAGCAGATGACTCTACCCTGAGCTCAGAGTCTTGTTAGGGAGACAAGATTTTCACACCTGAAGTCGGGCGGGGTGGCACACGCCTGTAATCCCAGTACTTAGGGAAGCTGAGACAGGAGAATCACAAGTTCAAAGCCAGCCTCAGCAACAGCGAGGCGCTAAGCAACTCAGTGAGACCCTGTCTCTACATAAAACACAAAATAGGGCTGGGGATGTGGCTCAGTGGTCGAGTGCCCCCAAGTTCAATCCCCAGTTCCAAAAAACAAAGATTTTTACACCTGTGTTGTGGTCCTGACGATCCAGTCAGGGCTTCTCAACCTTGGTCCTTGGGAGTCTGGACAACCTTGATGCAGGGGGACTGTCCTGTACTCTAGAAGGCTCAGGGCTCCCACATACCCTCCAGGGATCTCAGAAGGGCCCAGAACTCCAGCATCCCTCCTAGCAGCCCACTGAGGGGGTGGAGCCAGGACCCCTGCCCCTGCCTCCTGCAGCCCTCCACAGCCCTTGTCCAAGTGCCAGAGATCGGTTCCCAAGTTCTGGACCCTGTTGTACTGTTCACTCACTTTTCCAGTCACTTGAGCCTTTTTGGAAAACACAGCAGGTTCAGCACGAGGTCTGGATGCCTAATTGTTGAGCCTCATTAAGCATGTCAGCCACGGTCTGGAAA
>CM053410.1:88141750-88161750 GCA_028644305.1 Xerus rutilus | reverse complement strand
CTCATGGAAGAGTCCTTAGTGGAGTCTTTGGAACCTGGGGAAATAGATGGAATTCTGCTGGATTGCCAACTGCTCCTTTTAACCCCTGACTGCAGGGGCTATAAAGCGTAATCAAGCAAGGAGACTAGTAGAAAATAGCCTAAGACCAAGGCCTGTCAAAAATCTGTGCTTCAGACAGAATCATGCATGAGAGGTCAGACAGCATGGAAGCACTTACCACAGTCTCAGTTAAACGCAGGGCAACGAAAATAGCAGAACTGGAGAACACATGGAATGAAATGCTGCCCAATTCTAGAGTAAGACATAAAGCCAATTAAGAGTCTTTTTTTTTTAAAGGCAGAACTGAAAAAACAGAGTATTGAAAAGATCACCAGAATAATATCCATCTATACATTGGACATACCTCTTAAGTTTTGAGAGATGAATGCCAATATGTGGAAAGCAGCTACTGTTGCTGGTTAATTTTAGAAAACTGTTGAATGTTTCTTCTTGCCAAATCACTTTTTTCGGGGTGTGGATATTGTACATAACAATTCCTCTTTTACTGGAAGGCTAATATTCTTTTTCCCTTCCTCAGATGGAGTCTCACCAGGTTGCCCTGGCTGGCCTTTAACTCCTGGTTCAAGTGATCCTTTTGCCTCAGCCTCTCCGGTAGCTGGGGCTACAGGCATGCATCACTGAGCTTGGCCAGAAGAAGCTTCTTAAGTTTGATCCATGCAGTTCCTCAGCAAACATTTATTAAGCACCTTTTCAGTCTTAGGACCTAACTATTCAAGGAAAGACCATCTGTCTTCTAGTCGCAGTTGTGTGGGAGAAACACTGATAGGTACTGTAAGAAGTCTTCTGATACAGGTGTGCAGTGGGAACTTAAAGGAGAGGCATCACCTGAGACTGAAGTTCGGGCTGCTGGAGGAAGGGTTTTTTAAACTGAGTAGGCCCTGAGGAGGAAACTGCACCTACAGAGGAGTGAGTTAACCTGCCGGTAGTTCAGTGTGATGGGAGGTTGGGGAAGATCCAGCCAGAGGCCCAGCTCACCAGGAACCTCACCTGCCACTCCTAAATCCAATGAAGGATGGTTAGAGTGGTGTGAGGCAAAGAAACCAGAGGGCTGGCCTAATAATCCAGGGGAGGAGGATGAAGACCCAGATGAAAGCCGTGGGATATGAGGAGAGGACATATTTATGAGCTATGAGGAAGTGAATTCGATGGGAAATTGATTTGGTGTGGACTTGAAATAGGAGGTGGATAATAGGAGCCATAGGTTTTGGGCTTGGAAGCTGGATCTGTTTTAGAAAGGAGGACTTTTGCACAAATGAAGGATACTGAGATGTAAGGATTGGAAGAACAGGACCATCCATCGTTGGTGCCTTTGGTATGCTAAGTCTAAGTGCTGGAGAATTGTCCAGATGGAGTGCGGGAGACAGTCGGAAGTGATTCTTCCGGAAGTGAGGAGGAAGCTCAGGTTGCAACTACAGATTTGGGACGTTCTTGTGCCAGCAGTAAAGCTTGGGTTGCTTAGCTGAGGTTGTCCAGGGAGAATGCATTGAGATAGGGAGGGCCAGGGAATGTCCAGGGCTCAGCAGAACCTGGGAAGGGGGCTCTGAGGAAGAGGGGCTGGAGCGACACCAGACAGGAAGGAGCATTGAAACAAAGGAGCTGCTGAGTGAGCACAGTGGGTGTGCTGTGGGCTCACTGGCCTTGGCAGTCCGGATGCCTGTGATCTCCAGGTAGGAGTGAGCACAGGGTAGGTGAAGAGCTGGCCTGTTTTTTTTTTTGTTGTTGTTGTTGTTGTTGTTTTTCTTTTTGGTACCGGGGATTGAACTCAGGGGCACTCGACCACTGAGCCACATCCCCAGCCCTATTTTGTGTTTTATGTAGAGACAGGGTCTCACTGAGTTGCTTAGCACCTCGCTATTGCTGAGGCTGGCTTTGAACTCGCGATTCTCCTGTCTCAGCCTCCCGAAGTGCTGGGATTACAGGCGTGCGCCACTGTGCCTGGCTTTTTTTAAAAATTCTTTTTTTTTTTTAATTTTTTTTTAAATATTTTTTTAGTTGTAGATGAATGCAATATCTTTATTTTATTTATTTATTTATTTGTATGTGGTGCTAAGGATCGAACCCAGTGACTCACGCATGCGAGGCAAGCGCTCTACCACTGAGCCACAGCCCCAGCCCTCTTTTTTAAAATTCTTAATGGCTTCCCACTGCATGTGGAAGGAAAAAGCTCAAAGCTCTGTGTCATCTAGTTTCTGCCACCTTGTGATTTCAGCTTGTGCCACATTACTCCTGGTTCACTTGATTCAAGCCATTTTGCCATCTTTATGCTCTTTGACACTCCCCACAGGGCCTTGGCACTTGCAGTTTCTGCTGCCTGGTATGGCCTTTCCCCAGCTGTCCAGGCTGGCTCCTTTTCATATGGAGGTCACAATGTATCACTTCTGGACCATCCCAGGAGAGTTACTATTTGCTAGCCTTTTTAGTTTTTTTATTGCGCTTTCTAACTATTTGATTTTTCTACTTTTTTCTCCATCAGAATCTAAGAGATAGTGTCTGTCTGATTTATAGATAGTATCCTTATCGTAGTGGGTATAATAAGTGGAAATAAGTGTTTGTAAAATGTCAATGAGGCACAGACATGGCGTGACAGTTTGTCATTGTTTGCAACATGGTTAAAGTTTAGTTTGGCACATAGTTAAGTACTCAGCAAACGTTTGTTGAATTTTTCCAAATATGATTCCACGCAGTCTTTTCTTTTTTCTTTGGTACAAGGGATGGAACCCAGGATGCTCTACCACTGAGCTACATCTCCATCCTTTTTAATTTCGAGGCGAGGTCTCATGAAGTTGCCCAGGCTGGCCGTCCTTTGGCCTCAGCCTCCTGAGTCACTGGGATTACAGGCCTCATTTATTTTCACTCTTCAATTACCACTTCATATTTCTCTAGAGATTTAAGGAATAAATTAACATTCATAGATGAAACACCATAATTTTGAAATTCACAATATATATTAAAATTAATATTTTTTGTTGTTGTACTTGTTTTATAAGTAGAATTTTTCTGTTTTTTGATGTTTCTTGACCAAATTTAGACTTAGACTCTACCTCGGCAATTGAAAGGCTCCAAATCTTATTGCCATTTTCTTAGCCTTTTACTTATCTATTGGTTGTGATAGTAAAATAAGGGGCTGAGCTAGTGTAGCTAGTTCAATGGTAGGGCGCTTGCCTGTCATTCATATATATATGTGCATATATGTTTGTGAGATAAAATACATACATATATATATGTATGTATTTTTTTAAAATATTTTTTTAGTTGTAGATGGACATAATGTCTTTATTTTATTGCTTTGTATGTGGTGCTGAGGATTGAACCCAGGGCCTCATGCATGCAAGGCAAGCGCTCTACTGCTAAGCTACAATCCCAGCCCCATATGTATGTATTTTTAAACCACTTGTGTTTTACTTCAACTCCAGAATATTCACTAAGCTCAGATGCTGCAAAAAAAGAGAAACTAAAGACAAATACTTTCACAAATAAATGAAAGACAGCTATATGTAGAAGTTCATAAAATGTAAATGTAAGTTTGTTTTCACAACCTCTTTATTTACTTATTCAACTAAATGAACAGCTACTGGGCACTGGCACTGTTTTATACACAGAATACAGGGAGCCTAGGTTCTAGTGCTGGCATCAGACAGGATACCTGTACTCAAGTAAATAATGAATATAAGTCAAGAATACCAAAGGATAGCCAGGCACGGTGGCGCAAGCCTGTAATCCCAGCACTTAGGGAGGCTGAGACAGGAGAATCGCAAGTTCAAAGCCAACCTCAGCAACTAAGCAACTCAGTGAGACCCTGTCTCTACATAAAACTCAAAATAGGGCTGGGGACGTGGCTCAGTGGTCGAGTGCACCTGAGTTCAATCCCCAGTACCAAGAAAAAAAAAAAAAACCAAAGGACAGGTTACATCGCTTTTAAGAAAATGACTCATCTACTATGAAAATTTGCAGTAGTTTTTTAAAAAATGGAGAACACTTATATGCATTAAAATTTTTTTGTTTGTTTGTTTGTTTATTCATCGGAGATTGAACCCAGGGACACTTAACCTCAGAGCCACATCCCCCCCACCTTTTTTAAAATTTTGAGACAGGGTCTTGCTTAGTTGCAGAGGCTGACCTTGAACTGGCAATCTTCCTGCCTCAGCCTCCTGAGCCACTGGGATTATAGGCCTGCAGCACCACACCCTTGTGTTATCGCTCTCCATCCTCACTGAGGCTAATTTAGTTGAGCCACCAGACAAATCTAGGGAGTGAGAGCCTTCTAACTGGAGCCCAAGATTTTTTATTAAGTTGTGTCTCTTACTTGCGAATTTGAATTCTTCGTGTAGGACATGCATTTCACCTGTATTCAGCCTTGGCAATACTTTAATCATGCGAAGACCCTTGATATCATTTTAAAAGGGAGAATAAAATGGTTTGCTCTAGCATAGAATTCTTTATAGATTGGTTTTGTCTTCACCCCCGCCCCCTTGGGAAGTTTCTTCTTTTATTTTTTTATTTTTTTTATACTTTTTTTTAGTTGTAGATGGATACAATGTCTTTATTTTATTGCTTTGTATGTGGTGCTAAGGATCGAACCCAGGGCCTCATGCATGCGAGGCAGGCGCTCTACCACTGAGCTACAATCCCAGCCCTATTTTTTTATTTTTTTAAAAAAAATTTTTTTAGTTGTAGATGGACACAATATCTTTATTTATTTATTTTTATGTGGTGCTGAGGATCGAACCCAGTGCCTCACACATGCAAGGCAAGCGCTTTACCACTGAGCCACAATCCCAGCCCCGGCAAGTTTCTTCTTAGGAGAACTAGAAGTATCTCCTTGTGTGCTCAAGCTTCCTAAGGCTCTGACTCTTGATCCTTAAGTCTGATGAGATATTACTTTGCCAAGTGCTTGACATTCACAATGCCCCTGAGTCCAGACAAAAGTCCTTGGAATTTTGAGTTATATAAGCAGCAGAGGTTAGCTGGTGGTGAGACCATTCATAGTGCCTAAATTGAGGAACTATAATTTCTTCCTGGGACTTTTATGTTTTTGCCCCTAAACTTTTTTTCATTTATTGTCTTTTTAAATATGTGACTGCTGTGGTTTTTTTATTCACTTAAAATTTTCTCTTAGTCCTGTTAGACCTTTATCCAAGATGATTTCATTAATAAATTCTTCTATAATTTATTCTTTTTTTTTCTTTAATCCAAACTCAGAAATCACTTTCAAAGTTATGTTACTTTGTGTCAGCTCTGATCTATTGTCAGGCTTGTAGCTTGGATAGTTTTTTAGCAAAGGTGATACATTGTCCGCAGTCCCAGGTTTCACTGACTGGGTTAGAAGCTCTGTCTGCATTCTCTCTCCTGTGTGTTGTGCAGAGTAAAATTGTCCGATAGTGTGAAATCCACAGCTTTTAAAGTGTCAGTGTCCTGCTGCAACTAAGAACAGACTTTGAACTTGCAATACACATTTTCTATACTGGGAGTCTGATACTCCACATAGGAATTTGAGGAGTTATTATATGTAATTGGAATCCTTTAAAACATGGTTTTATTAAAATTAATAGTGTAATTTTTTCCCTTCAAACATTAAGGATGACACACAGGATAGAGGTTTCCAGTCAGTACTGTAGTGCTGGAGCTGAGAAATTGGAATCTCTGAGTTTACCCCTGCCTGCACTTGTCCAGTGATGGCAGGAGTGGTCAACCATTTCATTATACTCCTCAGTTCCTCGCAAACGTCCCAGGTGGCCTGGGGGTGTAGGTCAGTGGCAGAATGCTTGTTTAGCATGCCTGGGTCCCTGGGTTAATCCCCAGTATGATGACAGCGAGTTTTTGAAGAATTGGCTCACATAATTGTAGAATTTTGGTAAATCTAAAATCTGCAGGGTAGGGCATTCTGAAGGCCCAGGGAAGAGCTGCAGCACAGTCCAAAGGCAGTCCTCTAGCAGAAGTCCTTGGGGAGGTCACACTGATAGTAACTGATTGGGTGAGGCCCACCACCCACAATGTGGAGGGTAATCTGCTTTACTTGAAGTTCAGTTTCAATGTAAATCTCATTCAAAACTCACCTCTGCAGAAACATCGAGAATAATGTGTAACCAGCTATCTGGGCACTGTGACCTGGCCACATTGACACATGAAATTAACCACCATACTAGACGTGAGTAATGGAAGTCAGGCCGCAGGTGGAGGTGTCCGTTGTGGGTTTCTGGTGATCTTCGCTGTCTCTTGGTGAGCACCCCCAGTTCACCTGTCACTGTGGTGAGGTGTCTGGCTTGATCGGCTTACTGTAAGGGAAGGGGTTGGTTTGGGCTCAGGGTTTCAGAGGTTTCCGTCTGAGGTGCTTGGCTCTGCTGGTCTGGGCCCGCCAGCACAGTGAGTCATGGTGGGGAGTGGAGGAGTGAGGCCCTTGCTGGCCTCCAGATAGCCGGAAGCGCGGGGAGGGAGGCAGGCTGGGTCTGTCCAGGTCCAGTGCCTTCTCCAGGGGTGTGCCTGGTGACCGCCCTCCTCCCTCTGTGCCCCACTGCAGCCATGGCCCCTGCACCTTCTGAATACAGCCCTCGTTGCTCTAAGGTTTATTTTTTTAAAAAATGTTGTTTTCTCTCGGCTCCCTTCTCCCGCTCCCTGACAAGATTAGGAGAGTGTGATCTTTTCTTCTCCTAGTTGGTTGCCCTTGAATGCCCACTACTGGAAGGACATGCCTGCTGAGGATCTGGGAAGCGAATATCTCCCAAAACATCAGGATCCATCAGGGCGCCCTGGGACACCCCCTACCAGAGCACACCTGGCATGTGACCCTTGAAGTTCCTTTAAAACTCCCCTGTCCCTCCTGATGTAGAGAGTCAGGAGGGACAGGAGTCCCCTGTGTTTCTCCTTTGCTAGCAAAGCAATAAACCTTTTTTCCTTTTTCTCAAAACCATGTTCTCATTATTTAATTGGCATTGGGGAGAGGGACCAAGCTTTCGGTTACACCTTCACCTCCCCATAGCACCAAGGGCTGGGGACCAGACTGTCAACACAGGCCCGTGGAGGACGTCCCAGATTGGAACTGTGGCACAGCTCCACTCTGCCCCGACTCCTGCCCCTCACCCCTTGCCACTTCTCCCGAGGCAGCCTGGTGGTGCCAACTCACCTGCTGCAGACCATGGCTTCTAGATTGTTTTCCTTTACCTTATTGACCATGGATCTTATTCCTTCACCTTCTCCAATTCCTCCCCTACCTGTGCCCCAGCAGTGGCTTTCCTTGAGTCAGTCCTGCTGGCACCCTTGGCTGGGCTTGCTGTCCGTGCATCTTTGTGATCCCATCCAGTTTGTCTTAGAAGGCACATCTGGCAGATACAGCTGTTCAGTTAGTGTTTGTTGAGTAAATGCTGACTCCCACATATATCCTTGGTGCCCTGAACTGCAGGTTCTCAGCCAACTGACATCACTCCACAGTGTCCAAAAGCAGCTAGAGTTCTGTGTTCAAACTCAGCTCCGCAAATGCCTCCTCTCTGGCTGTCCTCCGGTCCCCTCCACTGAATACCCTTCTCCTTTCCCACTGTCTGTATGCCTTTCTGTCAGTCATGTGAGCCCCAGAATCCTAGAATTCTTTCCTAACTTCACCTCGCCTCCCCGCCAAATGTGCCTCTACTTCTCAGCCCACACTGCTTTCCATTGAGCTGCAACAGCTCAATCATTTTAAGTTCAGATTACTGCAGGAGCCCCCAAATGGTCTCCCTAAAGCTGGTCATGTTCCCTTCAGAGCTGCCCTTCCACCTGTCTTGTGGGCAGCCTTAATTGGGCCACTCCCCTGAGCTCCACACTTGTCCCCATTCCTCCAGGACAGACTCAGATCCTTCCGTTGACTCAAGTCCTGCCCTGGTACCTGCTGGCCCCTCCCTGGCACATCTCTGCCTGTTTGTGCCTTGTCCGCATGGCATGCTGCGTGTCTCTGTGATTTTGTGTCCAATAGCGCACTGTCTCCTGGTTATCCTCCCCCGTTTACCTGTCCCATCAGGTGTGGTCTCAAGTGTGCTTGGCCCTGGGAGTGCACAAGATGTGCGTGAGCATGGCCGACAGGCATGTCCTCCTGTGTGACAGCAGAAGGTAAAAGGGCCACAGACGATTCTCATTTGCTCACTTCTATCACTGCAGCTTGGGTTCTTTCTACTGTTTAGAGCTAGGAATGCATTAATTTTTCTTACATTTGTTCTTGTGTGGCTTTCCCACTAGAATATGAGCCTCCAGTGATCCCTAGGAAAGTGGAACGTGCGAGTTCAGTAGGTGTTCATTGAATGTGTTTATTGGTGGTGCTCACTGAATGTGTTTAAGTGTGTTGCCATACTTTGTTGAAGTTTGTTACTTGAAAGTTTTTAAGTGGCCAAAACAAAATGAAAGTTTTTAAGGGGAGAAGTTTTTGAATCTGCAGTCATTTAAGCTGCCTAAGATGGTAAGGCGTGTAGTTTACCTTACGCAGATGTAGAAACTGAGCTCTCTGTAGGCTGTGCCGGGTGCCCCGCACCTGCTGGCTACTCTTGTCTTCCCTCCTACCCCTCTTACCTTCTCTGACCCACGGCAGTCATTACCAGGAAGCTCACCAGCTGCGAAGTCTTGTCCTTCTCTTCAAGCGCCACCTCTCGGTCTCACTGCAGCAGTCCCTGGAGCTCCAGTGACTACCAACCTGTCCCTACTCTCCTGTTTGCGTTAGTCACCTCCTTGCTTGTCCCCTCCTGCGCAGCCTCTACAGTGCATGTTCTGATCACTCCCAGGGACCCCTGTCCCCTCGCTGTGCTCTGGTGGCCCTTACTGGGGCACGGACTTGGGCTGGAGTTTCCAGTGTTAAAAAGCCCTCCTTCGGCCCTGCAGTTCACCCAGCTGCTTTGCTGGGTCTCAGACCTCAGCAGAGTTGCCCAGGGCGTGTCTGCCCTGCAGCGAGGCGTGCCTCTCCTTCCCGCTGTGTGGACTTCTCGTTGCTCAGCCCTGTCAGCCCTTCTGTGTCGTTGCTTGGTGTGACCTCTCAGTCTCTCTTGCCCCTTGGCTTCAGGACCCCGTTCTCTGATTTTCTTCTCACTCACTCTCTGCTCCCTTCTGCCCACCTGGCCACGATCTCCAGCCCTGACCTCTGCGGATGGATGTGCCTCCAGCTTAATCCTGCCTCCCACCCTCTGCCTTAGCTCCAGGTGAGGGCATCTGCTCCTGTGGTTTTAAGTACCACCCATGCTGGTCGCCTCCAGGGTTTATGCCTCAGACCTTGGGCTCCACACCCGCCCTTCCACTCACTACTTGACTCTATTTGAATGTCTCAAAGTGTCATGGACATTTTAAACCCAGCACTTCTAAAAACTGCATATGGCTTTCCTTCTCTCCAGTCAAATCTCTGGCCCTGTGATCACGTTTATTTACCCAGTCACTCAGGCTGGAAGCCCAGGATGCTTCCTAATTCTTTCTTCACTCGCATGTCCATCCGCCTGCAGGGAGTCCTGCCTGGCCCAGTTCCCTTGCCTCTTCCTCCCTTCTTAGCAGTAGCAGTAGCTTCTTCTCCCCTTTCTTTTTAATTTTTTTTTTTTTTTTTTTGGTACCAGGGATTGAACTCAGGGGCACTCGACCACTGAGCCACATCCCCAGCCCTATTTTGTGTTTTATGTGGAGACAGGGTCTCACTGAGTTGCTTAGTGCCTTGACATGGCTGAGGCTGGCTTTGAATGCGCGATTCTCCTGTCTCAGCCTCCCTAAGTGCTGGGATTACAGACTTGTGCCACCGTGCAGGCTTCTTTTTATATTTTAATTTATTTTTTGAAATAGGTCTGACTTTGTTGTCTAGACTGGCCACAGATTCCTGGGCCCAGGCGATCCTCCTGCCTTGGTGCCCCCACCGTGCCTGACGGGGTGGTTCCTGAGCTGGGCCCCTGCTTCTGCTGTCATCTCCTCCACTCATTTTTCAGCAGAGCAGGAACTATTTAAAATCAGATCCCAGGGGCAGTGGCACATGCCTGTTGCAATGGGGACAGCATCTGGTCCATCCGTGCGCAACTTATTTTGCTAGTCCGCTCGGACTTGTTCCCAATCTGGGTCATTAAGCCCACCGGAATGTAGACACCAAGGACTAGTCTGTTCTATTGTTTTTAAAAAATCAGATATAGTGCTAGTTTTCAGCCCTGTACCTTGCCTTTTCAGCAATCCAGACACCTGTTTCTCTAACAGTTCTTTACTGTGTTACGCACCCATTTGAACGCTTTAGCACAATTCACCCCACCTGAACCTACCAGTTGGCTTTCCTGGGGCGTCCGTCAGCGTTATAATTCCCCTTCTTCCGATCTCGGTGGGACCTCCGGACGCCGGCTCTTTCCCACAGGCTGGGGCTCTGCGGGCAGTGGGTTCCAGACACTGCAGTCTTTTCTACCCCTCCTCCCAACTTCGTGGCCTCCCTGTCCCAGCAGACATCTCAGCTGTCAGCACTCTGCCTTGTGGCAAAAGATCCATCTCCGACCCTCCACCCTGGGCAGTGAGCGACCAGAGGGCCTGGGCCTGCCTGGCATCCCAGAGCAGAGCCTCTGCCAGCTTCCAGCTGGGCCCACCATCTCCCTCTGGTTGTTTGGCCCTTGCTGGACTTGGGACTAGCAGAAAGAGACCTCTTAAAATTACTCATTGGGCTTGGGTCATAGCGTGGTGGCCCAGTGCTTGCCTAGCATGTGTGAGGCACTGGGTTTAATCCTCAGCACCACATAAAAACAAACAAACAAAATAAAGGCATTCTGTCTATACACAACTACAAATTTTTTTTTTTAATTACTCATGAATTTTGTGAGGGGGACACCTAAAAGGGATTGCGTAAGAAATTAAAATTCCTAATAATCTAGTTTCTCAATGGAAATGTATCCAGCTAGTGAAAAAATCAAGTTCATTATTATTTTTTGACCTTTTCTTTTGCCATTGTACTTCTGTGAATATTTTAATACATCTTTTTCAATTTCTGAATGTTATTGTGTGGTCATTTTTAGTCAAACAGAAAAAAAGATAAAACCTTTTCCTTTCTTCCACACCAGCCAAACCTGGCTCTTTATTCTTCAAACACATCTGCCTCAGGGCCTTTGCACAGCTTCTCCCTCAGCTAGTTCACTGAGCGAGCAGATGGATGGGTGGATGGATTTATCCATTCAATAGTGTATATAGAGAGCTCTTCTAAGCCAGGCACTGTGCTGAGCTCAAAGACACAAGAGTCGAGATAAAGCTCCCAGAACCTGCTTTGGAGTGGGGAAAACAGACCTAAGCAAGAATAAGACATCTTAGAAATAGTTACTCTGTGCTTGGTAAAATGTGCCGGCACTTTGCGTTTCTTACTCTATTATAGCACTATGAGCTAATAATAGCTTACTAATCTTTCTTTTTTTTTTTTTTTGGTACCTGGGATTGAACTCAGGGGCACTTGACCACTGAGCCACACCCCCAGCCCTATTTTGTGTTTTATGTAGAGACAGGGTCTCACTGAGTTGCTTAGCGCCTCGCCATTGCTGAGGCTGGCTTTGAACTCGCGATTCTCCTGTCTCAGCCTCTCAAAGTGCTGGGATTACAAGCATGCTCCACGGCGCCCCGCAGGATTATGATTCTTCGCGGCTGCACTTCCCGCCTCCTGCATCAGTAGCCATGCACCAAATCACCACAGAAAGCAGTCCCTTCCTGTAGAGCCCAGAGGCAGCATGGAGGCAGACGGGTATGAGTGCCTGGCCAGGGCCTGGCCTGTGCGTTAGACTGATGTCCAGTCAGCCATTGAGCACTGATCAGCGTCCTGGACTCACCTCAGCTCCATGCTGGTGAAAGGCGCGGCCTGGTCCAGGTTCTCCTGTGCTCACCCCTCCTGGTCCACACTGGCATGGTCCTCTGCTGTAGAGAAGTCCTGGCCAAAACACCAGTGGTTGTGTTTGGCATCTTAAGCTTAATGCGGGTAAGTACAGACCCACACTATCCTATGTGGTAGCCCTGGTCGATGTGGCCATTTAAGTTTAGATTAAATTTAAAATTCACATCCTGAGTCACTCCAACCACATTTCAAGTGCTTGGTAGCTCCATGTTGTGGGGTATCATGTAGAACAGAAATAGGGCATTTCCTTCACATGAAGTTCTGTTCACCAGCACTGGTATCAACCACACAGGAATTGGTGACCTTTAGTTAGTGTGCCAGGTTACATCCACTCTCACAGAGTCCGCATGTTAGGGGAAAGACAGATGCGAGTGGTAGGAACACGAGGTTAAGGGACTAATTCTACAAAACGTGCCCACTGTGCTGAATC
Source organism: Xerus rutilus (assembly GCA_028644305.1). Taxonomy (NCBI): domain Eukaryota; kingdom Metazoa; phylum Chordata; class Mammalia; order Rodentia; family Sciuridae; genus Xerus; species Xerus rutilus. Next base: position 88,149,439 of record CM053410.1, on the reverse strand, counting down.
CCCATGCTGTCTTTTTTTAATATTTATTTTTTAGTTGTAGGTGACAGAATATCTTTATTTTATTTTTATGTGGTGCTGAGGATCGAACCCAGTGCCTCACGCGTGCTAGGTGAGCACGCTACCACTGAGCCACAACCCCAGCCCCCATGCTATCTTTTCCAGGAAGTAATTTACCTGCAGCCCTGCCTGGCCTTAAGTGGACGGGACATGTCACATTCCTCAGCAAACTACTCATTATCTGCAGGAGAAATGCAGGCCCGAGATAATGTCAATGGGAGGAGCCCAGACTTTTGTGACCAGATCCTGAAACTCTGGGAGACAAGGATAGTTCCTCCTAATCATAAAATCTGCAAGAATGTATGGTTAAGAAGCCGATTAGAACCAATTAGAACCGGTCAGCATGAGCCAAAGTAACCTAAAATTGTCATGGCAGAGGGGACTTGAAAGTCTAATGTCATCTTGCTGTCAGTCAAAGGTAAAGAGGTGGACTTCGGCAGGACTCTCTGGAAACCTCTCTTGGATCCCCAATAGAATGGGAGTGCAGGAGAGGCACACTGTCCCTCTCTTCTCTAAGAGGACCCACGCTGTCCCTTGAGAGTGTCCCCTTTCCCTTTTCCTCTCTCTTCAAAAGACTCATGCCTATTACTCTGAGCGACATGTCTGAAATCTTTCTGACGTGGTTGCAAGAACCGGGGTTTGAAGAGGGGTCTGCGTGGCCTCACTTCCTGGGAAAGCCCAGCTCTAACACCCACTGCCTTCCTCCTGGTGGGCAGGGGGTCCCAGGGCTGCCACTTGCTGGTGGATAGGCAGCAGGTCTTACTCCACGTGGTGGTGGCCTCAGGTCCCACAGGGCCCAGTGCTGCGGTGCAGCTGGGGAGGAGACCCGCTTGCCCCAGGCCTTCTGATGCCACACTCTGTGCTAGGGAGACAGATGAGCACCAGCCCTGCCCTGGTGAGCTGGGAGCTCAGTCCCCAGCCGCGGTGCAGCCAGCAGCCCCTGGAGGAGCTCCAAGGCAGAGGCGCTTGAAAGCACCGCTCCCGGGGAGGGAGCCCCAGGCTCCAGGCGTTGGATTGGGGCGAGCTATGCCTCAAAAGTCTTATATTTCGGGCTAAAAAATTGCGATATTGTCTTGAGGGCAAATGGGATTTTAAGTAGAGTAAGGAAGGGGCTTTGTCTTTTAGCAAGCTCTTCCTGCCATCTGGAAGGAAGACGGTGGCATCTGAAGCTCAGTGAGTAAATGCCTTATGTGGCCTTGCTGTTTAGCCGGACAAAAGGAGCTGGACGTTCAGCAGCAGGAGGGCAAGGGGGACAAGATGACAGGGGGCAGGGGGTGAGGGAGATGAAGACCTTGTTCAGGAACAGCGGCAGAAGGTAACGAGCGGCTGGGGCTGAAGGGAAGACTGAGGAGCATGGCTGGTACATGAGCAGACCCGGGCCGCAGGGTCAGGAGTGCGGACCTAGGCGCTGACCGGGCAGGTGCAGCTGTCCCCTTAGCAGGGATGCAAAGGTCCTTCTTCGCGTGGCCTTCTGTTTGCTCATCTTGAGCCCCCTGCGGGAAGCCCATCTGATCTCGGCATGATCCACCTCCTCCAGCTCCTCAGGGCAATGCCTCGTCCCTCTCTAGGGTCCCCTTTTACTTGCAGTTCACCCTGATTCCAGGCTTGCTCACGAATTCCCTCCTGCCTCCACCTTGGCCCAGCCCACTTCTAATCCATTTTCCATAGGTAAAGGTGGCTTGGGGTGTGGCTCAGTGCTAGAGGCCCCGGGGTCAATCCCAGCACCAAGGGGAAGGAAAAAGTGGTGGTCTTTCTAAAGCAAATGTGTCCATGCACCTCCTCAGAGGTCGTTCAGTGACTGCTCCCCTGGGCGGCCTGTGCCCCCCGCCCCCAGCCCCAAGACAAGGCTGGGGTTGCCCGTCCCGTGGCATCACACACCGGCTTGCTCAGCGAGCTCCTCCAGACTCAGACCCCGTGGTGCAAACGTGGCGTCCTGGCCTGGAAGGACCTTCCCTGGCTGAGTGGGGCCTGGACCCGGCCTCTGCTTCTCTGCACTCTGGCGCCTGTCCCTCTCCCCAGAATTCTGAGTGCTTTCCCTGAATTATCCCACAGCCCCCGTGTGAGCATCCCTACCAATATGTTCTTGTCATCCCCGTTTTACAAGCCATGGAACAGACATAAAGGACTTTGCCCAAGGACACACAGCTTGCAACTGGATCCAACCAGTAGAGGTGGAGTCCAAGTCCCACCTCTGTCTACCACGCAGCCTTTTTCTTATTGTCCTTGTGATCCGGGGAAGAGCCTGGCTAGTACAGCTGATGGTAAGTGACTTTTGTGGTCCTGCAGGGGCCAGATGGCTTACTTGCTCAATCCTGAGGCAATTTGAAATGACCAAATGGAAATGTGACTACATTCATTGATTGACATGTGCTTTCTGAGCTCTTGCACTATGTCAGGCACTAGGCTCAGTGCTGGGGACAGAATGGGGACCAGATCTCTGCCCCCTGCCCTCTAGGAGTCCACAAATGTGGGGAGCATTCAAAGACTCCTAAGAAGCGACATAAAACAGAACCCAGAGCATCACCCCTCTGATCCCCCTGTGCCTGAAGCCTTTCTGGACTACCTGTGTCTGTCTTCTCCTAAGAGTAGCTGCCGGGGCGCTCCTGAGACGTGCCCTGGGGTGCTGCAGCGTGCCAGGAGCTGAGGCCGCAGACTGAAGGAGGCGCTTGCCCCAGAACCCTGATGGTCCCTGAGCTGCAGCCATCACCAGAGCCAGTGCTGCCACTTGCTGTCCCCACAGATGACCACACCCATCCTCCTGGCAGGCCAGTGGCCTCCTTCAGAAATGAGCCCTGAGCAGGGATTTGCCCAAGACTGCCTCACTGGTCTGGGGATGTCAGGACCAGAAACCAAGTTCAGGGTTCCTGGAAAAGTGGAGGCATGTGGATTCAGACATGTGGAAGGAGCAGGCTCCGAACTACCACTCAGTCTCCCACCTCTGCCCACTTCTAATGGGCACAATATGACTGCAGGCGCTGGGGGTGGCTCAGGGGTGAGCGCTTGCCTAGCATGTGTGAGGCCCTGGGTTCGATTCTCAGCACCATATATAAATAAATAAAGACAGATAAATAAATGTATTGTGTCCATCTACAACTAAAAAAATATTTTAAATATATATATATATATATAACTGCAGATCTTTATGGGGTCTACGGGGATACTCCAACACGTGTACAGTGTATAGGGGTCATGGTGACATATCCATCCCCTTAGACATTTATCTCTTTTTTACAGATAACATTCAAAGTCCTCTCTACTAGGTATCTTGAACTGTTCCATTAATTGTTGGCAACTGTCTCACCCCACTGGGCCACAGGGGTGTGAAGTTACTCCTGCTGCCCACCCAGGTCCCCGCACCTGTCCATCATCCTCTCCCCACCCCGCCCTCCCAGCCTCTGGCGATCACTGTGCTACTCCCTACCTGTGAGGTCGCCTTTTCCAGCTCCCACATGTGGGGACCTGCAGTCTCGCCTCTCTGTGCCTGAGCCGTGCCACTTAATGGCCTCCAGTCCCATCTATGCTGCTGCAAGGGCGACCTCCCCCTGCTCTGTGGCGGGATAACGCTGCCGTGCGCACGCACTTCACTCTGCGTCCCTTTGCGCTGCCGTAGCCCTGGGTGATCCATGCCGTGGCCGTCGTGAGCACCACTCACACGGGTGGTTAGTCCTCAGGGAATCACACCACTGTGCTTGCAGCGAGGACCTGCCTGTCCCTGTCTGTCTGCTCCAGGCTTGCCCAGTCTTGGAATGTGAAGGAAGCATCTGAAGTCCCCAGGACAAGGGTCTGCCGTGTGGAGGGCGCCCCGCCGCTCCGGAGGACTTGGTCTCCTGGGATGCTGGTCATTTCCAGGGGAGCCTGACACATGCCCTTCCTCTGGCAGCAGGGTCAGTGCGGGGCTGGGAGGAGGGCGCACTTCCAGGGCAGAGTGGCCGCGCCCGATGGGTTGCCTGTCTCCTAGGACAGGAGGGCAGCCGGCGTCAAGCCCACTCTCCCCTGGGCAAGTGCCCTCAAGAGCTTGGCTCCCCCTCACGTGCCCACCCACCTTCGCCCTGGCTTGTTCCTCCCACCCCAGTGGCAGAGGGCACTGTAGGAGCAATGCCCTTGGCTGTGCCCCAGGAGCTAATGGCAAATGGGAGAGCTCAAGGGGCCAGTGGACACCCTCAGGTGACGTGGTCCACTCCAGGTGGGCCAGCGCTGCCCTAGCCCACAGGCGGTAAGCAAAGGAAAGGCCCCTGAGGTGGTCAGTGGAGACCTTTAACCTCGCCTGGCCTTTAAAAACACAGGTAAGGCCCAAAAAGAGGGCAGGAACCAGAGGAAGACCTTTCCTTGCTTCCAGGACGCCCAGCAGGTTGGGGGGTGCACGTCTTCAGGCCAGGGACGGTGCTGTGAGGACAGGCAGAGAGGGGGCCGGACACGCGGCCAGCGTCTCCACCATGGGAAGTCCCTCGGGCCTTGGTCCATTCATTCAGTGTCCTGGGAAGACTTTGGAGGATTTAAGTGAGGGGTGTGACCTTCAGGCCCGGCTGCCTCCTGGGTGGAGAATGGTTCTGAGGGGACAGAGTGGATGTAGGGAGGCCAGTGAGGTCCTGATGGCCTGGCCTGCGGTGGAGAGGAGGCGCTGTGTACTCCAGGCACTCTGGGGGCTGGGTGGGCTTGCTGAGGGGTTGCAAGGGCGCCAGGGAAACAGAAGCAGGGGTAACCAGGTGTTGAATGATGCCAGGAGGATTTGCAGAAGGCGCTGGCCGGGACCGGGGAGGACGGCCTGCTCTGAGTGGTAGGGATGGCCCTCGTAGGCGGGAGAGCTCTTGGTTTTCAGTTTCGGTGTACAGCATGGCGGCAGGAGGCACGGGGCTCCCACACACCCCGGACCCCGTGACGCCCTTCCCCGCTGCCAGCATCTCCCGCCAGAGTGCACACCTGTGTGGTGGCTGATGAACCTCCATCGCACGGCTGCCCAGGGTCTGGGTTGGTCAGGGTTCGCTCCTGCGCCTGTGCTCTGCAGACCTGGGTCCTGAAAGTCTCCTGCGGAGCACGGTTTCACTGCCCTGAAACTCCTCTGCGCTCCTTCTCTCCCCGACCCTGACAATCCCAACCTCTGTCTTCACAGTTTTGCCTTTTCCAGAAAGCCCCAGAGTAGCCTTTTCAGATTGGCTTCTTTCACTTGTAAATATCATATGACCAGGAGAAGATGAATTAAGCCACTCGGCAAGGCTTTATTGGAAGGCGAGCCCTTGGACCATTTCCCTGGCCATCAGAGCGGGTCGGGAGAAATGGCGTGGGAGATTCTGTGCATAGAGAATTTCAAGAAAACCCGGTCAGGAAGGGGAGGGGTTGGGTACAGGAAGAGAAGGCCGAAGTCCTTCCTGATGGGTCAGGAAAACTCGCTGATTGACAGGAGGCGTGTCCACTAGTGACGTCACATCTAGCTTGCAGCTCCGCTGACCAGCTTCCTTATTTGGGCATCTTGGACCCTGACCAAACCTGACATCACTTAGTACATTTATTTAGGTTTTCTCCCTGTCTCTTTTATAACTTTTCTTTTCTTTCTTTCTTTCTTTTTTTTGGGGACAGGGGGGGTACCAGGGATTGAGCTCAGGGGCACTCGACCACTGAGCCACATCCCCAGCCCTATTTTGTGTTTTATGTAGAGACAGGGTCTCACTGAGTTGCTTAGCGCCTCGCCATTGCTGAGGCTGGCTTTGAACTCCTGATTCTCCTGTCTCAGCCTCCCAAAGTGATGGGATTACAGACGTGCACCGCCACGCCCGGCCCTGTGGCAGTATTAAGGGCTAACATTCATTGATCTCTGTGTACACTGGGCAATGCTGTAAACTATACACTTGCTTATGTGATCCTCATAAAAACAGTGACATACCTGATACAGATTGAGTATCCCTTATCCAAAATGTTTGGGATCAGAAGTGCTTTAAATTTTGGAGTTTTTCAGATTTTGACATATTTGCACAGACTCCCAGTTGAACACCGTGTCAACATCAAGAAGTTTCTGATCTGGAGCATTTTGGATTTCAGGTGTTTCGAATCAGGGATATTTAACCTTTTTATGGTTTTGATCTGAAAGATCCCTGAGGACATGCACCCTTGCCAGCTAACGGGCCCATTGGGAGGTGGGGCCTGGGAAAGCAGTGAGGCCACTGCCTCCCTCCCCACTTGCCAGCCACCAAGAGGCTTTGCTCCGCCCTGGGCTCCCCACCCTGAAGTTCATCCTTGCCAGAGCCCAAGGTGATGGGGCAAGTGACCATGGACTGAAGCCTCTGACACCATGAGCCAAAATAAGTCTTTCCTCCTTTTGTTTATTTTAGGTATTTTGTTACAGAAATGGAAAACTGACCAATACAACCTTTGTTATTATTTCCACTTACAGATGCAGGAACTAAGGCATAGAGAGCAAGTGGTCAACTTGGGATTGTCTTCCCAAGTCAATCGATATGTCCACAGTGACACCAAAAATCATTGCCCCAAAGTGAGGTGTGTAAGCAGGGTTTTTTGGTTTTGTTTTTGCAGTACTGGGGATTGAACTCAGTAGGGCTCTGCATCCACGGCCTCTTTCATTTTTTATTTTGAGGCAGAGTCTCACTAAGTTGCTGAGGCTGACCATGAACTTGTGGCCCTCCTGCCCCGGCCTACTGAGTTGCTGGAATTCTGTGTGTATACTACCATACCTGCATATAAGCAGTTTTAAAAAGACTATTCTAGGTAGAATAAGAGAAGTAGAGTCCCCTTCCATTCCAGATGGCCACTGAATCCAGGGATGCTTTACCACTGAGCTATGTTCCCAGCCCTTTTTATTTTTTATTTTGAGACAGGGTCTCATAAAGTTGCTAAAGGCCTCGCTAAGTTGCCTAGGCTGGCCTGGTACTTGCAATCGTCCTGCCTTAGCCTCCTGCGTGGCTGCGATGCCAGGCGTGCACTGTAAGGTAAAAAGCAGCCCTTTTGTTATTTAATTTTCACATTCCTTCTCCAAAAGCCTAAGGCAGCTCCTGCCCCAGGCAATTCCTCTCCTGAATATTCCACCGGAGAATGAAGCCTGGCCTCTCAGGTTACCTTTCTGGCCACATCAAAGATCACCCCGGCATACCTATTGGGCCAGTTTTGAACTGACCAATCCGAAGCTTGCCACGTGGTTTGTAGCGGGCTCTACAAATTCCCTGCCTCAAGTCTTTTCTGCCCCCGCTTTTTTCCTCCATCCTTCCTCCCACTCCCCCGGGTGCCCATCCCCTGAATAAAGGATCTCCTGGCTGCATGAGGTGTCCGTGTCTGTCTGGCCGCCATCCTAACATGCACCACAGCACGTTCGCATGTAAGAGATCCTTTGAGTGTAGTCAGAGAAGTTACCAGAAGTTACCCGGAGCCTGGAGATGTTTGTTGTCTTTTTTTTTTTTTTTCTTGCACCAGGGATTGAACTCAGAGGTACTCAACCACTGAGCCACGTCCCCATCCCTATTTTGTGTTTTATGTAGAGACAGGGTCTCACTGAGTTGCTTAGCGCCTCGCCATTGCTGAGGCTGGCTTTGAACTCGCGATCCTCCTGTCTCAGCCTCCCAAAGTGCTGGGATTACAGGCGTGGCCACTGCGCCCGGCTCTGGAGGTGTTTAGCATGGAGAAGAGAAGGCT
>CM053410.1:88111757-88141250 GCA_028644305.1 Xerus rutilus | reverse complement strand
GGCCCATCTCCCATCAGAATGCACACGTAAGCCATCAGGTGGTAGAGTCGCGGGTAGAAGACGGGGCCAGTGGTGTTTTGAGCCACAAGGCTCTCCAAGTTCTAAGGGGAAAAACAGAATGGTATAATCACAATCAGTAAGAGATCACTGACTGCAAAGTCATTTCCTCCACAGATGATTTGGGGACATTTTAAGTAAATAAGCAATCAAGTGAGAAAGTGAATTATAGAGACGTACCTACCAAGTACTGCAGACAGCATGGTAAATACCAGGTGGAGGAGCCACCAGGGTTCACCCCAGACCACAGGTGGCCTGCCAATACTTTTTTGCAACTTGTTTATTTTTGGTGGGACTAGAGGTTGGACCTAGGGCCTCACTTATGCTAGGCAAGCACTCTACTCCTGAGCCACATCCCCAATCTGCAACAACTTTAAAAAATAAAACATATTTTATTCTGATTACCAAAGTAGTACAAGTGAATTATTGAAAATTTAGGAGGAAAATTGGCCAATTCTGCATGTAAGGAGCTTGGAAGTTGCCACATGGTAAACAAGTAAACAGCTGAACAGACTGAAAACTGACCCACTCTTCTCTGATAGAGAGGCTAAGACACAGGGCAGACAGCCACCCCAAGACTGGAGAGACGGACAGGTGAATTCAGGGCCTCGAAGACAAGCTGCTGTGGAAACGGTGCCAGGCAGCGGACTCTGCCCTGCACCGGCTGAGTCCAGAGACTCACCAGGGGACCGTCTGGGGTTAGAAACTCCAGGGAGAAGAGGTGGAGCAGGGAGCACCAGGGTCTGTCTCCCCCTCAGATGACAGCCAACTGGCAGTCTGTGAGAACTCAACCCTTTCAGAACTCTGCAGTCTGTTGGAGCTTTGCACAGGGCTGGGTTTGGACGGTGAGCTGAAGTCAATTTTGGCCAACTTCAGCACTTAGCACAGGAGCACCTGCCTGTGTCCTGCGCCAGCCCCACAGCAAGCAGCTGTGGCACTGTCCTGAGGCAGCCTACACACAACTTGCTGAACGCAAGCTAGACAAAAAGAACCTGCCCCGAATACCTGGGATCTGCACTCCAATCACTGATGGCTGCTTCTGACACAGGGCCTTTCCCAGAGGCAGGCAGCTGACAGGCAGTGCACCTCCGGCCACTGTTGTAAACCCCCTCTGGCTACAGGGACACCAGGGGACAGAAGGGCTGGTGAACCTCCCCTCTCTTCATTCTTCTCTTTTCCCCCACTCTGAGGGCCAGAAATTAAATACTAGAGCCTTCCAGAGCAGTGGCCTCTATGCAGGACGTTAGAAAATGACTGTGCACGCCTAGGGACAGGCACAAGCTCGGAGACCAAAGAAGAGCTTCAGTGGGCACCTCATGCCAATCCTGGGTACAGAGACAGCCCAGAACAGTAACAAAAACAATAATAGCAAACCAAAAAATAAAGCAAACCCTGTGGAGGAGAAAGTGATCTCCAGAGCTATCAGACTGTCAGAGGCAGATCTACAACGTCAGACACAGACTTTAAATCAAGAGCAGTGACAAGAGACAAAGGAGGGGTTTGCACATCAAAAAGAGGTTCCATGTAGCAAGAGGACGTTTATGCAAACCATCAAAATACACAAAGCAAGCCGGGCACGGTGGCGCACGCCTGTAATCCCAGCACTGTGGAGGCTGAGACAGGAGGATCGCGAGTTCAAAGCCAGCCTCAGCAACAGCGAGGCGCTAAGCAACTCAGTGAGACCCTGTCTCTACATAAAACACAAAATAGGGCTGGGGTGTGGCTCAGTGGTCGAGTGCCCTGAGTTCAATCCCTGGTACCAAAAAAAAAAAAAAAGAAAGAAAATACACAAAGCAAGAACTGGTAGAACTGCAGAACAGCCACAGGCGTAGTGGGAGAGGCCATTGCTCCACTCTGGGCAGCAGGTTCAACAATGAGACGGGCGGTCAGTGAGGAGGTAGAGGATGTGACACAGGACCAGCATCTGGTACAGCTCCAGCTTTGCAAGATGAAAAGAGTCGTGGCGAGGGTGGAGGTAGGGTGCTCAGCCCTGGGAAGGACTGAGTGTCATTGAACCGCACACTTAGAGCCGTCGGCTCTATGTGATGTATATTTGAGCACCACCACCAAACACTGGACCAAAAATAAATCTGAGAAACTTACACTTTGTTTGTTTGATTGACAAGGTTCTCGCAGCGAATTTTGGGGGGAGAGATCCCCCTACGCTTCCAGCGGGACAAGGCGAAAGGGATCATTCTGAAATACACCTGAGCACTCTGGTACAGTGAGGCGTGCTCTCAGGGATGCATGTGAGCAGGGTCTCGCCTTCCGGGGTTCATCAGAGCAGTGGCCAGCTGCAGCCTTCCTGTCTCCCTGGGAGAGAGGCGGCCGCACAGCACTCGGAGGCTCATGGTCCAGGCAGAGCAGGCTCTCTAAAGACTGAGCCTCACCGTGAGGCGACGGGATGCCTCCCCTCCCAGACACCTTACACTACATCACTGAAGACCTATTTACACTGGTTCCTTGTACCTGGTATATCATGTCCTGCTATCGAGAAAAAATCATAAGAAAAACACAATTTGAGGGCTGGGGTTATGGCGTAGTGGTAGCGTGCTCACCTAGCACGCGGGAGGCCCTGGGTTCGATCCTCAGCACCACATAAAAATAAAATAAAGACATTCTGTCCACCTACAACTAAAAAAATAAATAAAAAAAGAAAAGAAAAGAACAATTTGAAGAGACAGAGCTAACATCATAACCAGACATGGCAGGGATATTAGAATTATCAGTCTAGGAATTTGAAGCAACTATGATTAATATGGTAAGAACACTAATGGATAAAATAGAGGGCAAGAGAAGAATAGACAGAGATGGAAATCCTAAGAAAGAACCCAAAATAAGTGCTAGAGATTTAAAAAAAAAAAAAAACAACCCACACTGTAAAAGAAACAAAGAATGCCTTTGACGAGTTTCATTGGTAGACCAGGCACAGCTGAGCCGAGGACAGAATCTCTGAGCTCGCAGGTGGCCCAGTAGAAACCTCCAAATTGAAAAAGAGACCAAAGGCAGCAGAGAGCAGAAGGGATGTCCCGGGATTGAGGGGAAGAACAGACTGTGCGTGTGCAGGGCAGGCCCAGGTGGCTGTCAGCAGGCTCCCTTGCCAACCAAGGTCATGAACACCTTGACTCAGCGAATGCACTCAAGGTCATGAACAGTGCTTCTGAGCATGTGCCCGCATACACAACCTGTTGACAATGTGTCCTCTTTGTCTGGCCTGCACTTAAAAAAAGAGCCTCTGGACATTACCCAGGAAGTTAAATGGAACTGGCTGGGGCTGAAGGCTGCGCTGCCACCACCTGTGAATAAAGAAGGCCTACTGTCCCAACTGTGCCCTGCATCTTCTTCCACCTGCCAGGATGCAGAATCTGTTTCCCAGGTCTGAGCCTCTGCCCAGCAACGCTCATGGCCTTGCCCCAGGCTTCCCTCCGCACTCCCTTCCTGACCTCCAGAGAGCCACGGGCTCCTTAGTGTTTTCCAGTCCTTGTTGTGATCCCAGTACCACCTGTTGTGTTTTTAGCCTCTACTGCCCTTGGCACAAGTGAGTTTTGTCACTTTACTACCGATGTACCTTCATGTAATCACCTGCTCATTTATCTGAGTTCTCACATATTGATTAGGTTGATCAAAAGTGAGGTGCACTTTCATTAGGACTCAATCTATATTGAAAAGTGCAAATGACAGTCGACTCATGTGTCAGGTGACGCATCTGACATTTGGGGAAAAGAGAAACTTGGAATAAATTAAATCAAGTGTAAGATGGCCAAGAATACTTTTTCTGAATGACCTGGAGTTAAGTATATCTCAAATTCCTCATAAGTACTTTCTTAAGTAAGAGACATTCCCTTTCTCAAGTAATATTTTTAAAGTAATGCTTCATATAACCAAGCAATTTCCATATCCTGAGAGAGCGTGTTGCAGAGACCTGAGCTGCAGACACCTGTTCTGCGACCTGTCACCTACAGGTGGGCAATGTCTGTGGATGTCTACCTGTTCAGAGGCAGCGACCTTGTAGGCTGAGGAGAGCCCCCGCGATGCTGGGAGGAGGGGTCATGAGAGCCCCCACCTGGGCGTGTGAGACTCTCTTCTCAACGTTCAGAGCTCAGTGAGCCGCCCTGCTTCGAGGATCCCAGGTGGCCTTGTTTTAGCTTTTCAACATTCAGCATGAAAAGTGGGTGTGTGTCTGCATGGCCTGAAAGACTTCGAAACAAGCTCTCTCCTTGTTCCCACAGAGCAGAACACAGCTGGGTCCATAGCTCAGTTCTAGCCTCATAGGACCCCTAAGCAGAGATCCCAGCCAGGCCCACCCAGATGTCTAGCCTGTCAAACTGTGAAATAGGAAGCGAGTGTTGCCGGTTTGTTTTCGTTTCGGGTGCTGGGGATTGAGTCAAGGCCTGGTGCATGCCAAGCCCATGGTCCGCGCTGTACCACTGAGCTAAGCTCCACCCCTAGGTGCTGGTTCAAGCTATTAAATTTGCCACACAGCAATACAAAACTAACATCTCAGTATTCAGTGTTTCTGAGAACAAGGCAAAGGCTGATCCCAGAAGTTTAGCCTTTCATTCCCCGAGGGATTCCCCACCCCCATACTGGGGAATTAAACCCAGGACTTGAGCATGCTAGGCAAGTGCCCTACCACTGAAGTATATGCCCAGCCCTTTGAAATTTTTGTTTTTATTTTTTTGAGACAGAGTCTTGCGAAGTTACTAAGGCTGGCCTCGAACTTGCAATTCTCCTGCCTTAGCCTCCTGAATTGTTAGGATCACATGCATATGCCTTCACACCCAGCTTAATTTGCTCATTCTTTTACCTTGACACTTAGTTTAGTACTTAATACACACCAGGTGAGTATTTGAAATTGTCCTGTTCAAAGGCTTATCTACTAGGTTGCTTATCAGAACAGCAGCAATAAAATATTGCAGAAAAGTTTTATCCAAGAATAAATGGGCTATATAACCTAACAGTATATCCATTAGATAAAACACTATGCTTGTTTTAAATTTAATGACAGGAAATTATTCATATGTTTAATAGCAAATCACAACAAATGGAAATGTGTATGTACACACATCAAAGAAAACTTGAAAAGTTGTATCTCAATGCATGAAAGCAACCATCTCTGAGTAGTAGGGTTACGAGAAATTTGTATTTTCTTCTTTCTGGTGTTTAGGAGGATTGCCTTCAAAAATGTCAATTATAACTAAACGACTAACGTAAATTCTGCAGTCAGAAAGCAGCTGGCCCAGTGGGTCGTGCAGCGGGGGAGGGACAGCGCCTCCAGGCCTCACCTTGAGCAGCTCCACCCCGCTGTCCTGGGCATTCTCCAGCTGTTCCTGAATTTGCTTCTGCAGGTAGAGAACTTGCCCCTCCAGGTACCTGACCACCCCTTCGTAGTAGAGCGCTGTCGGGGTTCTCCTCAGCACTAGATGTTTGGCTCTGCTGGAGAACGTGTGAAAGTCATCCCACTCCTGAAGCCTGGCGTACCTGCGCACCACGGAGAGACAAGGCCGTCAGAGCCGCTCCTGGGGCGGTTTCCAGCACTGGGGCCTCTGGGGGCCTCTTGCCTGGAAACATAGGGAGTTGTGGGCCAGGGAGCCCGCAGAGGATGCAGTTGATTGGTTTGAGATGAATCGGATCATTAGAACACCCAGGTAATATTAGCCACCATCTAATTTAATGGAGCTATCAATTCTGGGCTTGAAGACACTGCTCCAGTTTTTCTTGAGAGAGATGCAGGGGCCAGCACTATCCAGAGTGGTGGGAGCAGACTGGTGTCCCCAGTTTCACCTGGGCTCCCCTTTTAAATGTGAATTCTCAGGTCCCAGATTCTACAGAATAGACACACTCTGAGGTAGAGCTGAGGGTGGGGCTGGGACTCTGACTTAACAAGTGTTCCAGGTGAATTTTTGAGGCAGTGGGGGGTTTTTTTTGTTTTGTTTTGTTTGTTTTTTTTGTTGGTCCCGGGGATTGAATTTAGGGGCACTTGACCATGAGTCACATCCCTGGCCCTATTTTGTGTTTTATGTAGAGGCAAGGTCTCACTGAGTTGCTTAGTGCCTCGCCATTGCTGAGGTTGGCTTTGAACTCACAATCTGCCTGCCTTAGCCTCCCCAACTGCTGGGATTACAGGTGTGCTCCACCACACCCAAACTTCTTCTTTTTTTTAATGTGGTGCTGGGGATTGAACCCAGGGCCTTGTGCATGTGAGGCAAGTACAATACCAGCTGATCTATATCCCCAGCCCGAGGCAGCATTTTGATGCGTTGCTAAGACTGGCATAGGTGTGTGCCACCACACCCAGTTTTTCCAGGTGATTGTCTGCCCACTAAATGTGAGATGCACTGGCCCAGGACACAACTATTGAAAGAACTCTCCAGTCAAAACAGAAGAAATCAGGATGACATCTGGACTATCATTGAACTTCAACTCACATAAGCAAGTGAATTTGACTTTGATCATTGATTGGCAAGGGTAATTAATTTGGGGATTTTAAGTTCTCCCAAGTACTTTTATAATAAGGCATTTTTATTCGAATTTGAAGCTGCTCTCGTTTATGACATTTCATATGAGAATGTCTCCATATTGTCATTGACTCTCATCTCAAGACCTTGGGTGGGGATTTGGACAAGGTGGCTGCATGTAGTTGAAGGTGGATGGGAAATAGACTGGAAGGACTTTTGGCCTGAGGGATGGTCGTGCAATTTAAGTAATGTTTGGTTCTGACCAGTTTTGGAGGCTTGCTGTTCATCGGGCATGAGTGTGGACATGGCTGGAGGCTTGCTGGGTCAAAGGCTCAGCAGGCTGATGGGACAGAGCCTCAGGTTCAGGGGCGTGGGCCAAGGGAGAGTGCTTGTTTCCTCCTGCCTCCTTCCACGGGAGGGGCCTCCACAGGGGAAGCCCCAGGTGGCTCCCATCTGCCCGCCGTGGGGGGGTTCAGGTGGGCAAGCACCACTCTTGACTGGTCCTGGAGTCTCTGCCCTCCCCAGAAGCAGTGTGGCAGCCCCTCATTACCCTTGGGGGCCTGGTTCCAAGACCACCCTCCTGGCACACAGGCTCTGCGGACGCTCAGGTGCCTTACAGTGAATGGCCAGGATTTGCAGGTAACGTGTGCAGCCTGTCCTGTGGACTTAAAGTCACCTCCAGAGGATTTGGGAGACCTAATCTAGTGTAATGCCACGTAAATAGTGGTTATACTGTATTGTTTAGGGAAAAACGACAAGAAAAAATCTGTATGTGTTCAGTACAGATGCAATTCTGCCACTGCCCCCAACCCAAGTCTCTGTCTGGGTTCTGTGGAATCTACAGACAAGAACAGGGACACAGAGGCCATCGGGCTCTGCCCTCTCCTGTTTCCCCACGATGTGTGTGTAGCAAGTGCTCACTGTACTGGGCACACCTGAGACTGCCACTCCCTGTCCTTGGTCCAGGTGATGAAATAGCAGACGCCCCCACCCCGCCCCCCACCCCGCCTCACGTGGCTACTCCGCCGCACCCTAAGGGACGCGTGCTTTTTGCTTTCTTTTGGAAACATCGCTGGAGCTCTTCCTCGGGAGACGCTCCCCCTTAGAGACATAGCGACACCCAGCGCACTGTTACCAGATAGCCACGCAGGAGTAAAGTCCCAGGAGGATTCCACTCTGGAACTTGAGAATTCTGTTGTCTTCGTTTTGGTATATAAATTCCACACATTCTTCAAAGGTTCTATAAATAAAGCCTGAAAAAGAAGCAGGAGAGCGTGGCTGGTAGGTGGGGTGTTCGTCTTGCTGGCCTCAGAGCCCCAGTAGAGGTGCCCACTGTGGACAGAGGAGTTTGTGACCACTCAGTCCAGAGGGCCCTGGGGGCTGCAAATCCACACTCCTGTGCTGCCCGTGTCGCTGAGCCCCTGCTGTTGTGGAAGGTCATGGATTCACAGTGCGGTTCCACAGACAGACCAGGCAGGAGCAGGGCCACACCAACCTTTGCTGGCTTGAGCACAGGCGTGGCCTGAGGGTGGCCTCACCCCCTCCCTGCCAGGCTGCCCTACTGGCAGCAATGTGTGCACCCCTTTCAAGACTGCACATGTGGAGAGCAAGCCCCGGGCTGCCCTGCTGTTGGACTGGCCACCAGGGCTGCCCGCGTGCAGCTGGCAGTGCCCGCCACTCTCGTCATCAGCAACCAGGCCTTTATTCTTTTTTTTTTTTTTTCTGGTACCAGGGATTGAACTCAGGGGCACTCGACCACTGAGCCACATCCCCAGCCCTATTTTGTGTTTTATGTAGAGACCGGGTCTCACTGAGTTGCTTAGCGCCTCGCTGTTGCTGAGGCTGGCTTTGAACTTGCAATCCTCCTGTCTCAGCCTCCCAAAGTACCGGATTCACAGGCTGTGCCACTGCACCCAGCTCTGTCCTTTATTCTAAAGCACAAAGTCTCTCTTTACCCTAGTAAACATGAAGCACTCCTAGCACAGGGTGCACGGCCAGGCATAAACTGAGCTGAGAGTTTGACTGACAGCTTAGGCCACACCCCTAAGGATTCTCTTCTTGCTATTCCTCAGCAATCTTGGCTCCTTGGCTCAACCACCAACCCTCCCCATCTCCGTCACGTCCATCCAGCCTGAAAGCTTGCAGTCTCGAGGCCTCAGCCCTGATGGCTGCCTCACCACATCAGCACAGGCCCACGCCACCTTCTTTTGAATTCCAAAGCTCACTTACCAGAATAGAGCATGATGTCCAAGCAGACAAAGTAGAAAAATGCCTTGCTGAAGATGTGCTCTTCTGCTACAGAAAGATCCCACAGCCACCCCAGCACCTGGATCAGCTGCTTGTATCTGTGGAACAGAGGAGGCAGTAGGGTCACCAAGTAGTGGAGGGAGAAGTGAGCCCTGGTCTAGTCCTGGGCCTGCCCAGTAATCAAGACCAAACACCACCCTTAAACAGACTGAAACCTCAAACCTACCTCTGCTCAGGAACGAAATCCAAACCACCATCTGTTTTTTTTCCCCCAAAACTATTTTTTCATAGATTCTTGATACCAGGGTGACCAGAGTCAGGCCACACTGACCCCCCAGTCCTGGATGCTCTTCTCTGGGCATTTTCTTTCCTATAAGATTTTTCCCTTTCCCTCTACCTGGCGGGGCTGAAGGCCTGATTCCAAAATAGAGATGATCAGTCTCACAGCCAGAGCAACCAAATTAGAGAGGTGCCTGTGAGTGAATTCTGTAAACACAGTGGTACCCAAGGGCAAAAGGTGACGATCAGCTGTACTATCTCACGGGAACTGTATGCTCTGCCCCGCCCTATGGGCCAGGGCAAAAATGAGCCCAGAACATTCAGCAATATGGCTCCCTGACTTTGGAAAATAAATAGGCTTGAAGATAAATACCTGCTTTTCAGGAAGAGAGATTTACACAGTCTGCAGAGGACCAGGTAGTGTTTGTTGGGATTCCGAAGCAGTGACCACAGCTTATGGGCTCGAGAGCCTGGGGAGAAAACAATCCCAGTGCATTTGGGGGCATTATTTGTGTCTTGATTCCCCTTCTCGCCCTGCTGGCCCTTACCTAACTCGATGGCCAGGTCCAGGTGGCCCATTATGTACTTGATGTGGGCCAGTCGATCAGCCACGTAGGCCACGATCTCAACGCCCTCGCCCTTCAGCGGGAGGTGTACGATCCGCTCCATGGCCATCATCTCATACTTGAACCACATGCCCTGGCAGCCAGCCAGCTGGTGGTAGAGCGAATAGTCCAGGTAAGCATTAATGATCTGAAATGGCAGCGAGGCAGGAGAGAGGGGCAAGCCTGAGGTGGTCCCCAGACCCCAGCCAGGCACATCACCTGGCACCTGCCAGGGAACTGCAGGTTATCAAGCCTGGGAATGGAGCTGGTCATGGGCCAAAGCCATGGGCTTCCGTACAGAAATCGAACTGGGTTTCTACCACCTATTTGCTGGGGCTCCATGGCTCCTCTTGCCTAAGCCTTTAAGTGAACATAGAGTGATTTCTGTGAAACATAAAAGCACTAGCTTATATATGTAGATGAATGATTGCACAGCAGAAAGCCTGAAAAGGTCTTTTAAAAGAGAAACACCCTCTCCATGCTCCCTGTCGCCCTCATTCTCCGGCTCCATCCTGCAGTTTCCAGGGGCAGCCGGCCGGAAGCTGTTCCTGGACGGTGGGAGCGGATGTGAGAACCTCGTCCCCTCCGGACAGTGAACTGTCTGCCAAATTTTAACGCAGTCCATACTTCTCATTGTGTTTCCTTTTTTTGTATGGGGAAATAGAGTTCTTTTAAAAAATAAAAGTGTTGCTGGGCGTGGTGGCACACGTCTGTAATCCCAGTGGCTCAGGAGGTTGAGGCCAGAGGACCCCAAGTTCAAAGCCAGCCTCAGCAACTTAGCGAGACTGTAAAGAACTTGGTGAGACCCTGTCTCAAAATAAAAAACAAAAAGGGCTGGGGATGTGGCTCGGTGGTAGAGTGTCCCTGGGTTCCATCCCTGGTACAAAAAAAAAAAAAGCTAATATGTAATGTGTTCATTACTCTTTTTTAAAATATTTTTTTAGTTGTCAGTGGACTTTTATTTTATATATTTATATTTGGTGCTGAGAATTGAACCCAGTGCCTCACGTATGCTGGGCAAGCGCTCCACCACTGAGCCACACCCCAGGCCTGTTCATTACTTTTATTCTAAAGTATTTTTAAATCGTCACCGTTTTGTTTTATGATGCTACCAAGAGATACAATTCATAGATAAAAAGCTATCTGGGATCCGCGGTCATTTCTAAGGTGTGCAGCGGCGCCGGGGGGATGTCGCTGGGAGCCCCGAGAGCTGCTCTCGCACCCTCCCGGCTCTGCTCCCCGGCTGAGGCTGGGCCTCCGCGGGGCCGCCCTACCTGGAAGTCGTTCTGCGTCTCCAGCGCCGTGTTCACCTGCATCACGGCCGCCAGGTGGCCATAGTACTTGTAGTGGAAAAAATAGTTCAAGCTGTAGATCCGCCACAGCAAGGAGAAGCAGGCGGTCTCCCGGTACAGCTGAGCCAGCTTCTTCTTCCTGCGGGGCGGAGCAAGCGGAGGCCGCGTGGGGAGGCCGTCGTCGGAGGCCCGCGCCCTGCCTGTCCTCCGCGGCCGCCTTGCCCGGCTCGCCCTCCGCCTCGGAGGCCCCGCGACGGCCGCGTTCCCCACCGCCCAGTACGGCGCCTTCCCGCAGCGGTGGTTTATTTGAAAGGCGCTGATGTCGTTCGTCACCTCGGAGGCTGGAATGGCCCCATCCCAGCGGCGCGGCCCGGCCGACCCTCGCTGCCCCGGCGCCGCCCTCCGCCGTCAGGGGAGCGCCTCTGCCCCGCGAGCAGGCGCCCGCCCGGGGACACCGCCTCCCGACCGTGGCAGGCGGGCCCGCGAGGACACGGCGCCCTTGCCGCGCTGCCCGGCTCACCCTCCAGGGCGGGCCCGAACCAGGGCCTCGGCCTCACGAGCCGGGAAAACAGCGTGATTGCAAGCCGTTCTCCAGGGCAGGCTTCACACAGGGCGGGGGGACGCAGGAGGGGTGCGGGAAGGCGAGCGACTCCGGGGCCTCGTCCTCAGACCCTGGGCCCGCGCAGTCCCCGCGCCGGGCGTCTCCGAGGCGCGCGCTCCGGGAGGGCTTCTGGCCCCACCTCTGCCGAGGGCTGTCTTGAGGCCACAGCAACTGCACTTTACCTCCCCCAGCGCTTTCCCACTTTTGCTCCTTGTGCAGGTATTTCTTACTCCTTTTGTAAACCGTGGTTGCCAACTAGGGTTGTTCAGTTTAGCAAACGAAAATACAGGATGCCCAGGTAAGCCTGCCCTGCGTTGGAAAGCCGATGCCCTCAATATCCCAGGCGGCGCACACGCGTTGACCATCGGGGACCCAGTGCGGCCGGGCGGCCGGACCGCTCCTGGCAACCCCGCCCTTCCTGCCTCCCGGAGATCCCTGTTAAGCTTCTGCCTCCCCCCTGCCTCCAGGAGCACACCGGCACCTGCAAAGGAGCTCGGCCCATCTCATTGCCACCCTGGGGCCACTACATTTAAGGGGCACTTTGGAAGCTGGGAAGACAGTTCCTGGTGATTAGAAAGAGCTGGAGACACTTGGCTGTGAGAACAGTTGCTCACGTCACAGGCAGAAGGCACAGGACTATCCCTGTGGGCTCTCCCAAAACGGGAGGGACACTCCGCCAGCTCTGCAGACCACCACCAAGGCAGCGCCTGAGCACGAGCTGCCAACAGGTGGGAGATGTTCAGCTCTTATTACGGAGATTGTCAAACCTGTACCTGGTAACGAGAGTGTAATGAGCTCTGTGCCCTCAGCACCCAGCTTCAGCCACAGCCAGCCCTCTCACCTCACCTGCCTTTCCACCCGCTGTTTCTGTCCCCCGTGATTATGTCTTTTTTTTTAATGTTTATTTTTTAGTTGTAGGTGACAGAATATCTTTTATTTTTTTATGTAGTGCTGAGGATCGAACCCTGCCAGCTACCTCCCCCACCTCGCCATTGCAAGATGGCATGCACATATCAGAGAGAGCATTCAGCCTTTGGTTTTTTGGGATTGGCTTATTTCACTTAGCATAATAGTCTCCAGTTCCATCCATTTCTCTAATTGCTAGTGATGTTGAACGTTTTTTCATATGTTTTTTGACTGATCCTATTTCTTCTTCTGTGAAGTTGTCTGTTTAGTTCCTTAGCCCATTAATTGATTGTGTTGTTTGGTTTTTTTGGTGTCTAGTTTTTGAGTTCTTTATATATCCTGGAGATTAATGCTCTATCTGAGATGTAGGTGGCAAATATTTTTCTCCCATTCTGTAGATTCTCTCTCACATTTTTTCCTTTGCTATGAAGAAGCTTTTTAGTTTGATACCATCCCATTTATTGATTCTTGATTTTACTTCTTGTGCTTTCGGAGTCTTGTTGAGGAATTCAGTTCCTAAGCTAACATGATGGAGAGTTAGGCCTACTTTTTCTTCTAGTAGGCGCAGGGTGTCTGGTCTAATGCCTAGGTCCTTGATCCACTTTGAGTTGAGTTGGTCTAATTTCATTTTATTATGTATGGATTTCCAGTTTTCCCAGCACTATTTGTTGAAGAGGCTATCTTTTCTCCAATGCATGTTTATGGCACCTTTGTCTAGTATGAGATAACTGTATTTATGTGGGTTTGTCTCTGTCTTCTATTCTGTTCCAGTCTTCATGTCTGTTTTGGTGCCAATACCATGCTGTTTTTGTGACTATGGCTCTGTCGTATAATTTAAGGTCTGGTGTTGTGATTCCTTCTGCTTCACTTTTCTTGATGAGGATTGCTTTGGCTATTCTGGGCCTCTTATTTTTCCAAATGAATTTCATGAGTGCTTTTTCTATTTCTATGAAGAGTGTCATCAGAACCTTAATAGGAATTGCATTAAATCTGTATAGCACTTTTGGTGGTATGGCCATTTTGACAATATTAATTCTGCCTATCCAAGAACAAGAGAGATCTTTCCATCTTCTAAGGTCTTCTTCAATTTCATTCTTTAGAGTTCTGTAGTTTTCATTGTGGAGGTCTTCCACCTCTTTCATTAGATTGATGCCCAAATATTTTATTTTTTGAGGCTATTGTGAATGGGATAGTTTTCCCAATTTCTCTTTCAGTTGATTCATCACTGATGTACAGGGATGCAATTGATTTATGGGTGTTAATTTTGTATCCTGCTACTTTGCTGAATTCATTTATAAGTTCTAGAAGATTTTTAGGGGAATTTTTTTGGTCTTCTAAATATAGAATCATGTTGTCAGCAAATAGGGATAGTTTGAGTTCTTCTTTTCCTATTCGTATCCCTGTGATTTCTTTCTCCTGTCTAATTGTTCTGGCTAGGATTTCCAGGACTGTGTTGGGTAGAAGTGGTGAGAGAGGGCATCCCTGTCTTGTTCCCATTCTTAGAGGAATAAATGCACAAGTCTTAACAGTACAGTTTTGACCAAAGGTACTCCGTACCCTTGTGAGGATATATGGATACAAAGGTCTTGGTTTGTCCTTTGGCCGGTGTACCTGGGCCAGGGACTACACCCGGTGTCTCAGCACTGAGTGAAAGTGAACTGGGGAGCGTCGGTGCTAGCTGCCATGGGGACCAGTACGGCCCGTAGCCAGCAAGTGGGAACAGAGGGCACCGGAGCTCACTCTGCAGCTCACCCTTATATTTCCCTCTTCTGAGCTCCTTTTTTTTTTTTTTTTTTTTTTTTTAATATTTATTTTTTAGTTGTAGGCAGACAGAATATCTTTACTTCATTTTTATGTGGTGCTGAGGATCGAACCCAGTGCCTCACGCATGCTGGGCAAGCACGCTACCACTGCGCCATAACCCCAGCCCCTTCTGAGCTCCTTTTGACAAAATCTGCCTGTGAGGAGCTGTGGGCACCCAGCCAGGGCCTAGGAGCCCCTCCCACGACTGGTCAGAGCTAAACAGGGGTCCTGGCGCCCCCTAGAGGGCCGGGGCTTGGGGCGGACTTGCATGTGTGGGGCCTGTCTCCTCTGGTGTGAGAGGCACTGCCCCCGCCCTTACCCTGGAGGCAAGCTCTCCTGGCCTTGCTGGTTCAGGTAGTGGAAGTGCCTGTTTTTCTCCATGTGGGCCTGGAGCAACAGGGAGATCATGTTGTAAGGGAAGACGCGGTTGAAGAGCTGCAGCGCCTTCCTCAGCATCTTCTTGGCAAGCACCATCTGGCCCATGTTGAAACAGACCTGGAGGCAGCGGGAGGGAAGAGGAGAGGCCGTGACTCGGGTGGGCCGGCGGGTTCCAACAGCACAGCCCGTGGGACGCTTACCCACGCAGCTCATCTGTGGCCCGGAAACAACCTCCTGTGTGTGTGTGGGGGGGTGACAACTGTAACTGTTGGTTGGGTGACCGCGTGAAGGCAGGCTGGAGGCTAGGATTTGGCATCCTGCTTGTGTACCATGACCTCTGAGAAAATGTTTGCCCTCGTGTCCGTTTCTAGAGGCTATGAAAACAGTCTGGACCTGCCAGCCTGGCGCACAGCCGCGCTTCTGCCGGTGAGAGCAGCGGGCCGGGGCTCCAGTCTCAGGCGGGAGGGGCGTGTGGAAGGCCGAGGGAGACTTCTGCCCCCGGTGACAGGCGCGTCAGGTCCCCATGGCTTCTCACCTGGCCTTTGAGGCTGTAAAACGTGGCCGACTCGAAAGTCTTGCTCCAAGACTTCTGCCTGAGAATTTTCAGCAGCTTCTCTCCCTCGTTCAAGTACGTGTATGCCTGCAGCCAGGTGGAGAGAGGAGCCTTGAGCGGTGGGCCACTGCAGGGCTGCCCGCGGAGCCCCTCCCGCAGGCTCCCTGTGTGCAGGCCGCTCGGCCAAGAGGAGGCACTGGAAACCCAGCTTTTCCTCCTGCTGCCACAAGTTTTGACGGCTCCCACTGTCTCCGCCAAGGCTATCTCTGGGAGGCAGGAGAGGAAGGTGACCCAGAGCAGCATGGCCAGCCTCCCAGGATGTGAGTGGACACCCAGACAGATCAGACCTGCAGAGGAGCACAGCCTCCTACAGCCAAGGGAGGCAAGGAGGCTCATGGGGAGACAGCTGCCACCATCCGTCCAGCCTGGCTCTTCTCAGTGGGGAGCACTGGGGCCCTGCCCTGCAGAGCACTGGCCTCTGCTCTCAGTCACTGTCTTCCTCAGTCACCACTCCGTGTGGAGTGACAGGAACCCCCGGGATTTAGCAGGTTGGTCTTGGTCTTGGAAGCCAGCTGAACCTCTGTCTCCTGGAACTCATCGCCACCTTCTCACTGTCGCCCCAGATAGTGCATCAAATACTAGGAGGCTTCTGTTTTAAACACTGGAGGGGCTTACAGATGTTTTTAATAGTTTAATTTTTAACAATTTTATATAAATCTTAGGTATGAATATTGACTAGACTGCTGTGATTGACAGCAACTTTAAAATACAGACTAGGTCAGCCCTGTGGCCTAGGACTAGGGGCACAGGTGCTCAGGTGTGTGAAGTTTCTGCAGCTGCTGCAGTCAGATGAAGCAAGGCCCTGAAAGATCTTTCCTCAAGTTCCTTCAGCGAAGTTAGTTGGCCAGTAGCTCCATGAGGCAAGCCCTAAGGTCAGACACTTGGGGAAGTACCATGTTCTGCAGCCCAGCCTGCCCTGCCCTGCCCTTGCCCTGTTCTCCTGAGACTTGAAATGACCTGAAATGTCTGCAGTAAAGAGACCTCCTCAGCTATGCTCAGCTCAAGGTTGCTTAGCAATGGATTATTTCTATTTCATTATATGCACCAAGTTCCCACTTCTAAGGGCCACATTGCCCTGGAGCCTTATTTACAATTATCCTGAGACACCTTCCTTTATGCTTGGGGCCTAAAGCTATGTGTGATGATTTTAACGTAAATTGCATCAAGAAAAAGTGGGCGAGGCCTTTTTGGGGATCAGAAGATTAAAACGATTTGCACCCATCCAAAGACCTACAGGTATTTCACGCTCAAAGGCATCCAGGACAACAGGGTGACCATCGCTGGGGGTATTACTGAGGAAGTCTATGCTGGACTGAAGCTCTGATACCCAGAGTCCTCTCCGTATTGTGCTGGGAATATGATGCCTTACTTCCCGCATAGGCAGATAAACCATGCCAGGCTTTCAAGGGGGCAATGTACTAAACAATGTTTGATACTGGTTGTGATTTGTTCCGAATCTCTTTTCTCAATTGATCATTCCCTTCTGAACAATGTGGTTTTCAGAGGAAAGGGGTGCTGGCAAGAATCAGGAGCATGGTGCAGTAAGAAAGCAGCTGGGCCAGGCATGGTGGTGCACGCCTGTAATCTCAGCAGCTTGGGAGGCCGAGACAGGAGGATAATGAGTTCAAAGCCAGCCTCAGCAGTGGTGAGGTGCTAAGCAACTCAGTGAGACCCTGTCTCTACATAAAACACAAAATAGGGCTGGGGATGTGGCTCAGTGGTCGAGTGCCCCTGAGTTCAATCTCTAGTACCAAAAAAAAAAAAAAAAAAAAATCCGCGAAAAAACAAAAAACAAAAGCAGCTGGGAGCCTCCCTGGCAGCTTACCATGTAGTTATCACCCAGGATGAGATAAGCGGCAGCGATTTCTAGGAAGTAATACAAGGCTTTGTTGTTTTCTCCCAGAGCCACAAAATGCTGGGCTAGAGGCAGAATGACAATCTCCAGGACCTCCTCACACTGGCAGGACTCCAGGGGGATGATGTCTTCCTCTACTGTCCTCAGCCTGGTTATAATGAAGTCAAAGAACCCCAAGATCTTATCTCTTATTTCTTCAGGACTGTTTGAATGCAAAAATAAATAGGAGATAAGCAAGTAATAGAGCATACTTTTTTGTTTTTTTGGAATTGGGTATTGGACCCAGGGCCTTGCTGACACTGGGTAAGTGCTCCACCACTGAACCATATCCCCAGCCCTTGTTATTTTGATTTTGAGTCAAAGTCTGGCTGAGTTGCTGAGGCTGAGGCTGGCTTCAAATTTGTTATCCCCAGCCCTATTTTGTATTTTTATTTAGAGATAGGGTCTCACTGAGTAGCTTAGTGCCTTACTTTTGCTGAGGCCGGCTTTGAACTAGCAATCTTCCTGCCTAAGCCCCCCAAGCTGCTGTGATTAGAGGAGTGTGCAACTGCGCCAGCTAGCATACTCTTTTTTTCTTTTAATAATTTTATTTATTTATTTATTTATTTATGTGGTGCTGAGGATCGAACCCAGTGTCTCACATGTGCTAGGCGAGCGCTCTACCACTGAGCCCCAGCCCCAGCCCTAGCATACACTGTTTTTTTAAAAAATTTTTTTTTTAGTTGTAGATGGACACATCTTTATTTTATTTATTTTTATGTGGTGCTGAGGATTGAACCCAGTGACTCATGCATGCGAGGCAAGCACTCTGCCACTGAGCTACAATCCCAGCCCTAGCCTACACTTTTTTTTTTAATTTTTTTTTTTTAGTTGTTGATGGATCTTTATTTTATTCATTTATTATTTATATGTGGTGCTGAGGATCGAACCCAGTGCCTCACGCATGCTAGGCAAGCGCTCTGCCACTGAGCTACAGCCCCAGCCCCCTAGCATACACTTTTGATATGAAAATATCTTTAAAAACTAACGAGAACAAGGCATTTAAATGTACTATAGATACTACTGACCAAAGCCATCACACACATTCTGGACATTTTCCCATTGTATCTCAGAGGCCAAGAGGACTGGCCAGATGAGAGGGTCGATCAGCAAGTCTAATGACAGTGGTCCAACTGTTGGTCTCCTCAACAGTTGCATGTGGCTGTACCTGAGATTTTCAGGAAATGACTCAATCTTCTTAGGAACCTCTGATTTAGCAAAGATGATCTTTTCTTTAGCTGGAAAATAAACAAACAAAGGAGCTGTGGGGATCACTGAAACGCTGCCTGCAGCAGAGGGGCCTGCTCTCCACCAAAGACTAGGTTCCCTGTCACCACGGGGCGAGCCAGGAACCCGTCTCCCAGCCCCCGCTGCACGCTGTGAAGCCACGGGAATACCTCTTACAACAGGAGCCTATCAGCAGCGATAGATGTCACCTCTGGGTTGAGAGGGTTATGTGCCTGTTCTACCCTCTCCTTCCACAGGAGAGCAAGGTCTGAGGACCCGAGGGACAGCAAAACCACAAGCGCGGAGGAGCCCGAGTGCCTGACTGCACGCAGGGTCATCCGTTAAAGCTTCACCAGAGTATCACAGGTGCAGGACGTAGACCACCCCTCCATTTCGGGAAGCCACTGAGATGTCTGGTGGTCACAGCTGACGATGTTATCCTAACTCCTTTAGCCTGCACACATTGAAACAACGGTTCGTTCAATCCGGAACACAGTGACATCAGTTTCAAGTGGGAAAATACAGATATTTAAATGAAATGCTAACTCAAGGGTGGAGAATCTTGACGTTAAAGCCTTTGGCCTAACCACAAGTCAGCAGTGATGATCTTAAAATAGAAAACAAATGAGGACGGGCTAATCCAGCCAGCGCTCATTCAGGGAGCGGAAGGAATCCTAGCGCTGGGGAGGACCTGTCTTGGGCGGGTCACGGACTTGCTGGTGGCAGAGGTAGGGCTGGAACACAGTCGGCTGTCTCCGAGGCCCCTGCCTCACTCCACGGATCTTCCAATTTCTAGAAATGCATTGTGAGCATCTCAGGAGCCGTCAGCTTCTGAAAGCTTTCTGTGCCCTTCCCCCGCCCCACTGTGCCCCTGGGGCCTCCTCAGACCCCCTCTCCTTCCAGACTACCCACTGTGTCCTCAGTGACCAGAAGCTGAATGCACTGGGTTTTGTGTCTCTCCCCTAGTCCTTGAAAGCTTCTCTTGTAGGAGACCAGTAGAATCAAGGAAAGGGCCCGGGAGGAGGGAGGAGGGGAAGGACAGGGAGACACCGGGAGCCATGCTGACCAGATCCCATTGTTATCTTGTCATCTGCATGAATATGTAACAACGAATCCCACTATTATGTGTGATCATAATGCACCGATAAAAAATAGGGAACAAATAAAACTGCACTGGTCAAGGTTACCAGTGGCTCCTACATTGCCATATGGAAGATTTTATTGCACCTCTCGGCAGCATTAATACAAGCTACTGCTCTCTTTCTTCACTGGCTTTGACAACACGCATTGCCTCGGTCTCCTCCCTCCTTTGCCGCCTCCTAAGCCATCATCTAAATGCTGCTAAGCCTCAGCTGGGCTTGGGGCTCCCTTCCCCATCTGCAATTTCCCCCCAGGTGGTTTCATCTGCCCTTGACTTTAAATCTCATCCATGTGCTAATGACTTTCAATTTTATATGTCTAACCCCTGACATCTTCTGTAGCTACATGCCTGTGCATCCAAAATCCTCCTTGGTGAGAGCCACTTGGATGCCTAACAGGCATTATAAAGTTACCATGTTCTAACAAGCTCTTGAATCTCCCCTCCACTCACCTAGACACACATACCTTAACACCGCTGGCTGCCATGATTTATTACCTCAAGGCAAAAACCTCGGCAATAGGCTAGATTCTCTGCTCTCCACAGCCAGCCCCCAACCCAGGAACACATCTGAACCCTTCCCGTCGGTCCATCCTCCTTTGACACTGCCCTCATGCACTGCCAAGACGTCACCTGGACAGGAGCGGAGCCAGAGCTCCCCGCAGCCTGTTCCTTTCAGTCTGTCTCTGTAGAGAAGAGGAGCGGGTCTCTGGCAGAAGCTGCTGCCCCAGCTCCATCTCCTGTGCTTCCTCCTCCTTACTAACAGAATCCATTTTATTCAGGACAGTTACATTTCCCAGCCTCCCTTGCAGCTGAATATAGTCATGAGACCAAATTCTGGTTGATGAAATATAGAGGAAATATTGGGTACGACTTCTGGAGAATTCCTCAAAATGGAGAGTGGATCCCTTTCTCTCTCTCTCTCTCTCTCTCTCTCTCTCTCTCTCTCTCTCTCTCTCTCTCTCTCTCTCTCTCTCTCGGCTTCTTTCTCTTAGCATTAAACGGGAGCATGATGGCTAGAGCTCCAGCAGCTGCTTTGGTCCCTGATGTCCTTCTGTCTTGTGAAAAGAGCATTTTATAGGAGAGCAAAATAAATTTAACAATAAGTTTAAGTCCCTCTAGCTGGACTCTTGTGATATACAGCCAGTAGGAATTCTGAGCAATACCTCTCCAACTTGTCCCAACTCACTTAGACCCTTTACTAAGGTCTACAAGGCCCCTGGATGGTTTTACTAATTCATTCTTTCTCCTGTCTACTGGCTTCCATTCAAATTCAAACCCATGAATAGACACAAGCCCATCCCATCGTTTTTACCACTACAGTCCTAGCATGGACATCACTACCTGGCATGCAGCAGGTACTCAATCAATATTTGATGCATAAATTAATGTTTGTTGAAAAAAATCAATGAGTAAAAATGAAAAGCTATTCCTTCTTCAATGTCCTCTATTATATGTATTGTTTTTAAATTCTTCAAGTTGTAATGGTGGGAGTTGAGGGTGCCGCTCAGTGGTACAGCTTTCGTCTAGCATGTACAGGGCCCTGAGTTTAATGCTTTGCACTTGGAAAAAAATACACACACACATCATGGTGCTAGAATTAGATGCAGAGAAAAAAAATTGGCTAGAGAAAATAAAGTGATGGCGTGGTAGATACCCTTTTTGCCTTTATTAATCACTGAGTGAATCATATTACTTATAGTTTTCGATTTTCTTCATTTATAAAGGTTATTATATTGAGCTTCCTACTCCAAGGAATAAAAATCAAAAGGAAAAAGATACTAAATGCTCATAGAAAAGAAGAAAAAAAGCAAAGACACCACCTGCTCAGCCTGTAGTTTCAAAGGCTTGGAAATAAGACTTCAGGTTGAGGGTCTCTCCAGGTCGGGGACATTGTTTTCCAGTGCTCAGAGTGAACGAGGACCTTGAGCATGTTAAGCATGCACTCTACTCTGGGCACCTCCCCAGCACTAGGCCCAGGACCTCTCTACCCCATTAAATGAGAATAAGATGATTTTTAAAGGTGGACACTTACCATGTGGAGATTAGGAGGGCCCACGCTCCTGACTAGGAGCCTTGTGCTGGCTGTCCCCTCTGCTCAGCACACTCTTTCCCAGCCGTCCGCAGGACAAAATCCCTGCTCTGTCTCTACATGACTCTCAGGAAGGCTATCCTAGCAGCTTTTCGCTCCTGATCCTCCTAATCCCCAAAGTTCTGTTGCTGTCTGTGGGATTTGTTAGTTAGGGTTACTTCTTCCTCGAATCCACTTTTCCCAAAAGAATGTGGCTTTGTTCACTAATGTACCTGGCATGCAGTAGGGACATAGTAGGTATCTGTCGAATAAGTAAATAAAATATCCAACAAGACCCGTATGCTCCTGGAAGCTGGAGGAGGGAAAAGGCGGCCTCTACTGAGGCAGTGGAGTGAGCCAAAGGAGGAGCCGTGGCTGTGGATCCTTGAAATGGATCAAGTTGCAGAAAACAACCATTATTAAGGATGCGCGGATCAAGAGACTTGCAGAAGGACTCACTTCTTTACTCCATGACTCACGTCAGTGTCTTAAATCTCTCCAGTTTCGGGCCTCGACCAGCGTGCCCTACGGGGCATACTCCACCCTGTGGGAGAGTCAGGGACAGAGGCCACAGCAGGATGGCCTACAAAGGACGCTGCCTCAGGAGATTTCCTAGAAACTCTAGGACAAACACACATTTGCTAAGAAATCTCTTAGCAATGCTGCTTGGTTCTGCAATGGACGTTTATACAGTCACCTCGGAAGCACTCACTGGTTTACCTGATGCTCGTGACGAGACAGTGGCAGGGCAGCTGGGGGCTGTCGCACACACCTGTGTCCCAGCTGCTGGGGAGGCAGAGGTGTGGGAGCACTAGGGCCAAGGAGCCCAAGGCCAGCCTGGGCCACACAGCCAGACACACACACACACTTTCTCTCTCTCTTTCTCTCTCCCCCTCTTCCTTCCTCTCTCTCCCACTCACACACACACAGGAAAGGGGAAGAGATGGTGGGAAGTTGTATAAGAGTTAAATCTTCATCTACCATGGCGAAAAAAACAAAAAACCCAGATAATGTCACAATTTGACTTTTTGAAAAGCAGTACATAGAGGTAACGTCTGGAGAGAACAGCTATGCTAAAAATATTTGGCCCTGAGAAGAACTACTGGAAGTATGTAGGACGGTGGGTGGTGGGACTGCTGTTTCTGCAGGAAACTTCCAAGTCTCTACGTAAAGTCTGTGTAGGTGACAGCCTTGGGAACAGGTGGGAGGTCCTGATGACAGTGGTAGGGCCCTGGCCTCACTCCAGTGGGGGTGCTGATGTGCAGACACCAGCAGCATTCTCAGGCCTCATGTGACACAGGCTAGCCGGCCAGGGTCTACTGCAGGATCCCAAAATAACTGAGATCCTTTTCTCTGACGGCCCGAGCCACCCTGCTGGAGGCCAGCTGTTCAGAACCTATCTGCCAGCTGCCAGCTTGCTTTATTCTCCAAAATAAAATGTCATTCTACAGAGGATCTTGGGAGGGCCACTGGTTTCGTGCGGTCTGGAGCGCTCTGCCCTTTTCCCCATCTCTCCTATGGACGCTGTCACGGGCTCTGAACGGCCTGCCTGGGACCCTTCCTCCAGGCAACGCATCCTCTTCTGTTCTCCACTACCTGCCTCCTTCCCCAAGGCCTCTTGTGGGGGTCTTTTCACATTCCCAAGACTACCCAGACTGCCTTCTCCAGGTTGGGTTATGTCTGACCTTTGGGAAACCCTCACACATCCTTCCCAAACTCTGGAAGGGCAGCTTGATCCCAGCGCAGCGCAGGCTGCTTGCTTTGGCCGTCCTGGGCGGGCCAGCAGCCCATCTTCTGTGCCCTGTAAGTGCTCCTCGGCAGACACCTTGCTGGGAAGGAGGTGCCAAGAGAAGCAGCCAGCTGCAGACGCATAGGACTCACTCTCCCCAGAGACTCGTCCTCGCCCATGACTGACTCTCTGCTATTGCTTTTGCAGTTTCTGCAGCCCCACCTATGACCTCAGCTTGGATCTCAGCATCCATTGTATCTTGGTACAAATGTCAACGTCAGCATCACGTTATATAGTACTACTTTTATAACAATGATTTAAAAGGTATTGATGGTTTGGGAAAAATAGAGCATCTGAGGGGGATCTTAACAAATGCTAGAAAGGGACTCTGGACTTGGCCACACATGAGTTCCCCTGATGTCCTCCTGCTGAAGTCTGCTCTGTGCCCCAGCCCCAGGGGCTCAGAACACTCAGGCCAGACAGTGAGACTCTGAGCCCAAAGCCTGATTTCTCTTATTAAAAGATGATATGCCTGATGCTGTGGAGCCTCTTGCAATCTCTGGTACAGCATGACCCTAAAAGCCCAACCCCACACTGTGGGAAGCTCAGAACAAGGTGGAGGAATTTAGACGAAGAGGAGACTGAGTGGCATCCCTCACTCCTTTTCTGTGTTAAGTTACTGAAGCTTTCAGGGTCTTAATTTCATTGTCTATAAAATGAAAATAATCCCCCACTTTAAAGTTTGATCCAGTGAGAATACATTTGGAATAGAGAGTGAATGAGAACAGATATTCATTGTGTACCTGCTGTCGTTCTTCCCAGTGTTTAACATCCTCCTAATACAGCAGCCCTGTCCCTGTAGTCCTGCTTTCCCAAGTGGACTCAGCCATAGGCACCGGGGCCCTGCGGCCAGGCCCGGCAGCTCAGGGGCCCTTTCCAGCTGCAGGGGACGAGTCTGGCTTAGGTGCTGCTGCTGTGGCTGATGCGTGTCAGGCCTGCGAGGACTGAGTCCTTAGTGCCTTGCACCCGGAGCCCCCTGCTGTTTCCCCTGGTCGCTGGCTTGTCACAGGTTTGTGGCTTCTCTGCTTTTCCTGCTCTGTGGTCTGGAAGCCCTGCCTCAAGTCCAGGCTCCTGGCCTGCCTCCCCCTGGCTAACTCTCTCCCGCTTCTATTCCTTTTCCACTGGACATCATTTCAAACTGGATCAACAAAGCAACAACCATGCTCTCCTGCATCGAGTTGGACCATCGCAGCCCCCCCGGGTTCTATCCATCACTGTGAACGAAACCAGGCATTTTAATTTACGCTCTGGTCAGGCCAGAGCCCCTCATCCCCAAACCTGGCCCCCTGACAATCTCACAGTGAGGCGGGTTCTGCTAGACAGAGCTGCGTGACAGTCCCCACCTTCTCCTTCCCCACGGGCTGCTGAGGTCTCAGCATCCCTGTGCCCAAGCCCCAGGGGACTTGCAGCCCTTGGGCTCCAGACTCACTGCTTCTCAATCTTAGTCTCCAGAGTTCCCAGGAATAGTTGGGATTCCTTAGGAATGAAGGACGTTTACCTTGGAGTCCCTGAGGCTTGATTATCTTCTTAATGGTGTCCATGTCCCAGGTGTTGAGGCGGATGTCCACTGTGAAGTGGTGATAGGGGATGAAGTCCCCACTTCTGCAGTGGTCGCACTTGTGGGCATTTTCCTCTAAAAAGCGGGCACACTTCAAATGCATGGCCTTCTTCTGGTCCTTGAGCCAGAGCTCGTAGGCTGTCTTCTGCATCACAGGCCGCGAGAACCGAATGATGTGGCACTCGATCAACTCGCCTTCCAGTTCTCGCAGCTCCTCCTCCTCACCGTGAGCTGCAGGGACGGGGAAGGGCTTGTCAGCTGGGCCATGGGCAGAAGATCAGCCCGCCACCCAGCACAGATTGCCCACAAGTCCATGCGCCTTTAGCCAGGGGGAAATATGGGTCACTTCCCGTGCGACTCACACATCTCTTCGCTGGGCCTCAGAGACAAGGAGCGATGGTGCACCTCAAAAGAAGTGGCGTTCTGCTTCAGGGCCAGGCGAAGGTCCTTGCCATTCCGGAAGCAATAAAAGACGTTCAGCTCCACGAGGGTGGCCAGGGCCTTGATCATCATCTTCATGTTCCAGCAAGGGAGGACCTCAAACAGCAGCTCCGTGGTGAAGGTCAGGCCTATGATGGCAGCGCACCTCACCAACATCTGGTGGGAGAGGCTCATGCTGTCCAGCTGGACCAGAGAGATTTCTGCAGGTGGAAAGCCACACAAAGGGCACTAGTTACCTGTCTTTGTGCCTGCATCCTGGGGCAGACCCTGTCCTGCTCTACGGTTCCTGTGGCAGACACTCAGCTAAGTCAGGGGAGCATTTGCTTAGCGTCTGGTTTGCAGCTAGCTCTCGTGTAGGAGTCCACGAGATGCAGCTGCCGTGGTCTGAAGACATAGCATAAGGCCCATTCTGGGGCTTTCTGACTGTGCTAAAGTGTGACAGGGATGCGTGAGGCCAGCAGGGATCATGGCAGAGGCCACGGCACTGGGCCTGCCCTTCCTGCTCCTCGTGGATTTCTCGTTAGGCCCCCCTCTTCACTGGCTCTTCTTGTTCCTGGAACCTCCCAGCAACAGGCCTTCTGTCTGTCTGTCCCAGACATCCATCCTCAGGCTTTTATTCTCATCTCCATCATGAGCAGGTGCCAGAGTTCAGAGTGTCAATCCTGCTCCTCATGCAGTCTCATGGTTCATGTGGCTGGCTGGACACTTCCCTGGGGTGTCCTTAGGTTAGAGATGAAAGGTGGACTCGTCAACTTGTACCCCAAATGCAGTAGAAGCTGAGCTAGTCCACCTTCCCACTGCAGGGGACACAGCGAAGGACGCATAAAGGACACCATTTAGACAAGGAGCTGTCAGGTCATCCTGCCAAAGGTCTAAAGTCACTTATGGAGGGCATGCGTTGGAGCCAAGGGCAGACTACAGCATTTCCTGAAAGCCGTTTTTCTTCCGAGCTCGATAACACGTCTCTGACATCAACTGCCTTGCCGTTTCTTTCTTACAAAAGTAGATGGCAGAAAACGTCTCAAAGCTGGACTTCTCTCTGTCCTGTTTGGTTTCTGTTTAACTGAAAATGTGCTATACCTCATCTCTTAGGCAGCTGGATAAACCTCTGTTCAAGTCACACTCCACAGCACGTCAGGGGAAGGAGGCTCCTCATCAGAAGGAGAAGACGAAGCCTGCCAGGGAGCCTTCGTGGATTGGGCAGGACAGGGCAGCCAGGCGGAGCCCCGGCCCAGCTCCCTGCTGCTGTAAGTGGTGATCCCAGGGCCGGTGGAGGCGGAACCCCATAGAAACCAACCCCATAGAAACCAACCCCTTACCTTTCAGTGATGCAGGGGGTGACAGGCTTTTCAGTCTGACACCACTGACGAGGTCACAGACTTCTTCATTTCCCTCCTCATCTCTGGAAGAAAATGCTCTTAAGTCCTCTGTTGGCTTAATGAAATTCTCTGTGGGGAGAGCAAAAGGAGGGAAGTCAGAGTGACTGCCCTGTCTTTAGAAGTCTGACTTTCCAATAAACTTGGAGATGGATCTTGTGTAAGAAAGAGTGGGAAGAGATGTGTCCTGACTCATCGAATATCCTGGGATGCCTTGTTTAAATAAAACTGATTGATGAAAATTGAACTTTACTCAGAGATGCTTCGTCCTCCCCGACGACTCCTACCCCAGAGCAATACACAGCCCCAGTGTTGGCGTCTTCCCTAGTGTGCACAGTCTCATAAAAATCTGGTCCACAGTGGACTTAGGCTCCCTCCCGGCGCACACAGTAACCTACACTAGTGTGCACACTTGCGGTCCCCACGCTCAGGCACAAACACATCCTGAGGGAGACCCAACTCTAATTAGGGCATGACTACAGCCAGGGAGATTGAAAACGGTGAGGTCTGGAAAGTGACCTTGCCTAGTGACTCAGTCTCCTGGTACCCCAACCTGCATCATCAACTTGGCAGATTGACGACGCGGGGGCGGGGGACACGAGTGCACAGGCCCAAGCCTCATCTCCTGCACAGGTCAGTCACACACAACCGAAGACACCCAGGCCGTGAAAGAGTGGCAGCAGCAGCAAGTGCTGGACAGATCTGACCCACAGAGTTCATGTACCATGGACTTTAAATGCATGGTCTCCTGTGAGGGATAACACATGAACACTGTGTGCTACCATCCCTTGAGGTGCTTAAGAGCCAGGGGACAGATGTATAAGTGATAACAAAGGCAGAGTGACTAAGAACTTAGGAGCAAAGACTAAGCCTGGCACTGAGGCACACACTTGTAATCCCAGCAACCTGGGAGGCTGAGGCAGGAGAATCACAGGCTTGAGGCCAGCTTCAGCAACTTAGACTCTCAGCAACTTAAGAAGACCCTGTTCCAAAACAAAAAAAGTTTTAAAAGGCTGGGGATGTGGCTCAGTGGTAAAGCACCCCTGGGTTCAATCCCCAGTGCCCTCTCCCTGCGTCCTCGCCAAAAAAATGCAAGCAGAAGCACTGATGGTGGATGGGAGTAGGTAAGAGGGATACCCCAGGGGAAAGCCAATGCTGAAGGTATCGAGCGAGTGGGATTTAGTGAGGGAGACGTGCATGGCGCCATTAACCCAGCTGGGAAAGGGGGAGGTGGAGAAAGGACAGCATGTTCAGTTGATGTGTTACACTGCGGGGGTCCCTGGGGGAGCTGATGCTCCCATATGCACCCCTGGCGATATGGGGCTGGAATTAAGAGTGAGATTAGGGCTGGAGATCGCACGCATGCATACACACACGCATGCATGCATGCACACATGCACACACGCACACTTACCTGTCAAGTCCAGCAAAATACAAATAAATGAAAACAACTAGGGGAGAAAGAGGAGAGTGAAGATGGAAGCTGGAGACCCCCCAGGAGCTCGCCCCGGAGAGCCCCCGAGAGGGTGAGGCCTGATCAGACAGGCTGAAGGGGCCGAGGAGGACGGTGTGACAGGAAGCCCAGGCAGGGGAACACCAAGGAAGAGGCCAGTCGTAGGTGTGGGAGACACAGGAGACCGCAGGTGTGCTGCCCTGGCTCCTTGTGCTCTCCCTCCTGTCCTCCCAGGGCCACCACCATGGCGACCACTTTCCATCAGGACGGTTCCCCGGGGTCCTCCAGGCACGAGGCGTCCTTCTAGGACGGGGGACTCAGGAGTGCACAAGACTCCTGCCTCCCTCATGGGGTCTAGTTCTAACAATGGAGACAGACAGACAATAGATAATGAGTTAACAGGCAGCTCTTCGGTGTGATTCGGTCGTGTGAAAGAAAGGAGTGACCGGCATTGGGTACTTTCCACTCAAGGTCATCACTGTGGACACGGGCCAGTGGCTCTGCCCTCTGTTAGGTACTTGCTTACTGAAGCATTTGGAGATACATGCTGCGCACACCGGGCCCTGTGCTCACAGACACCTCACTTCAGACAGCAACACCCTTACAGAACTCAGTACGCTTCGGCCTTTGACATCGAAGTGCTCCTGCAATGCTCTGTGCACATGCCAGTTTGTCAAGTGACCCCACAGTGTCTTTTAACATCCCTTTTTCTTCCCAAAAGGGATCCAGTCTCAGATCATGTATTCTGTTCCGATTTTTATTTATTTATTTATTTATTTATTTATTTTTGGTACTGGAGCTTGAACTCAGGGGCACTCGACCACTGAGCCACATCCCCAGCCTTGTTTTGCGTTTTATGTAGAGACAGGGTCTCACTGAGTTGCTTAGTGCCTCGCTATTGCTGAGGCTGGCTTTGAACTCGTGATTCTCCTGTCTCAGCCTCCCTAAGTGCTGGGTTTACAGGCTTGTGCCACCGCACCTGGCTCAGATTTTAATTGAAGTGAAATTCACACAACCTACAAGTGACCATCTTCGAGTTACAGTTCAGGGGCACTAGGTGCACTCCCGATGTGTGACCAGTGGCCTCTCCCTGGTCTCACAGAGATGCTGAGGAGTTTTAAAGAGGGCGGACAGTTGGCTCATTTGATTTTTTAACTTTTATTAGTGCATTTTGCTCAGACAGGATGCGGGATTTGCTGTGGCATGTCTGTGCATGCGCATGCCATCTTTTTTTGTTTTATGTTTATTTTTATTTATTTATTTATTTATTTATTTTATTTAAATGCATTTCAAGTCATAGTACATAA
>CM053410.1:88080537-88111257 GCA_028644305.1 Xerus rutilus | reverse complement strand
GCTCAGTGGTCAAGTACCCCTGAGTTCAATCCTCCATACCAAAGGAAAAAAAAAATTACTGCTAAGTAACTAAAATTTAGGATAGAATGGAGATTTTTTTCTTGTAACATTTAGTGTGTTTCACCATAGCATGTGTCTTTCTAATAGCAGTATTCAGGTTTCATAATTGATTGTACATAAATTGATTAATCACCTCTTTGCTTTCCATATAAAAAGTACATAGAAACACTTCATTTTTGTTTTGCAGTTCTGGGGATCAAACCCAGGGCCTTGCACATCCTAGGCAAGTGAGCCACATCCCCAGCTCTAAAAGAAAATTATTCACAAAATATCCTTTTATGTTGTAGGAATGAAAATGAATAATTTTTCTATATGTTATGTATGAGGAAAAGATGTATGCCTTTATAGCTCCCAAATTCACAAGAATCCCCTGAACCAAGGGAGTCTTATTTTGGACCCCATGGATTCAAAAGTTTGTGCAGGGATTGTAATCTTCACGAGCTTGATCTAAGTTCCAGTGTAGGATTTTTTTTTTTATTAAAATAATTGTCAAAGTTCAGAATCAGGTAACTAAGTTTAAAAGTTTCGCAGTTTCTCATACATGCAGTAGAGCAGTGCCTTTGGAATTCAGTGATTGTTACAGTAACTCATTATACATGTTTTATATACATATTTATATAGTTTTATAAAGATAAACCTGGTTTAGAAAAGAAACTCTTATTTCTATGTATGTATGTATTTCTGCTCATATTTCTTTCCTTTTGGACAGACTTGCCTGCAATTGAACTTAGTGTTTAAAAAATTTTTTTGGTACCGGGGATTGAACTCAGGGATAGTTGACCACTGAGCTGTATCCCCAGCCCTCTGGGGATTTTTTGTGTTTTATGTAGAGACAGGGTCTCACTGAGTTGCTTAGCGCCTCATCATTACTGAGGCCGGCTTTGAACTCACGATTCTCCTGTCTCAGCCTCCCAAAGTGCTGGGATTACAGGTGTGGGCCACTGCACCCGGCAGTGAATTTAGTTTTTCTAAATTAAAAGACAGTAATTGTTGACAAAAAAATAATTTTAAGAGCTTTTAAAAGTATTTGTTTACTATAACGTATAAAATGTTTTGTATAAAATGTTTACACTATAATTAGGCAGCCAAGGACAACTTTTTAATAGATAAATAGATGTTAAAATCTCCTTTTTTGTAAGGGGTTTGGGAAGTTAGTTTCCTTTGAGTATTGTGAGTTGGTTGTGTGTTGAAATGGATAGTTTTGCCTTCAAGTTACTCTCTAGTGACTCCTGAATTCATCTACATTCTAAAATTACCAGGCTCTTCATAATGTGTTGCCAAGTTACAGTATATAATTGGAAGATTAGTAAGTTCTGAGGTTTACCTCCTTGTTTAGCCACTGGAGAAGAGTTGGTAGAATTCTTAGTCTCAGAGTCTCAATGAAAGTGGAAAATGCATTGTTTTAGTAGTTAAAAGTGTGTGTCAGGGCTGGGGTTGTAGCTCAGTGGTAGAGCGCTTGCCTCGCGTGCGTGAGGCCCTGGGTTCGATCCTCAGCACCACATACAAAGCAATAAAATAAAGACATTGTGTCCATCTACAACTAAAAAAAAGTGTTTGTCAAATATAACAAATACAACAGAGTATACTCATAATTCTTTTTTTTTTTTTTTGGGTACTGGGGATTGAGCTCAGGGGTACTTGACCACTGAGCCACATCCCCATCATAATTCTTTAAGGTAAGACCACCAGAGGCATATTTGCAAGTCATTACATTTGTAGACAACATTAATAACACCTTTGTGGATTTCATTCTTCTCTGGCATGGGGATGAATCAAAGTGCTTAGAAACCATAGAATCTTCGAGTAGCATAAAGCTTAGATATGTTTTAGGACAGTGTTTTTGAATGTTCTGACATGATCTATGGTAAAAATACATTTACATGGCACCTTGTGATACACACAGCTAAAATAAAAGATCTTCAGATGTAAATTTAGCCTTACTAGATAGGGTGTGTTCTATTTTCTGTTCTGTATCATGTTCTTAAAAAGTTGGTCTTGACCCAGTAGAGTACCCACTAATGAGTCTGGCTTGAGGTTTGCAAAACTCTTCGAGATGGTGTATAATTTTTATAATTTTGATTAAATGTTACTGACTTCAGAGTTAAGGTGGGTGAAGTTCCTAAGTATTTAAAGTGCGTTTAAAAAGTTTTTTTGAACTCTACTGATGGCTTTCAAGGAATATGTAAAAAGTAAAACTTCATTTACACTTTGGACAAAATAACTAGGATGCTTTTCAGTTTTCATTTTTTGGGTAAATACGTACAGTGAGACTGCTGGGTTGCATAATCAATGTGCTGAACTTAATAAAGAGCTGCCATGTTGTTTTCCAAAAGTAATTGTTCCATCCTAATTCCTACCAGTGGTGTAGGAGAGTTCAGGCACTCTACTTTCTCCTCAGCATTTGGTGTAGTGAGTCATCTTTATTTTAGCCTTTCTGGCACCTACCAGAAAGAAGTATATTACTCTTAGTTTATATGTAGAAGTATATTACTCTTAGTTTGTTTTTCTGTAATCATTAGCAGTATTGAATATCTTTTTATGGCTTTTTTCCTGTCTACATACTTTGGTTAAAAGGTGTTCAAGTTCTCCTTTTTAATATGTAAAAATTCTTTATGTAGTCTTGGTACAAGTTCCTAATCAAAAATTTAAAATATTTTCTTCCAGTTTTTGTCTTTTTAAAGTTCATATTTTTCATGTCCGGAGAATCTTTACATAATCCAAGGTCACAAAAATTATACTACATTTTTTCCTGGAAGTTTTGGTTTGTTTTGTGGTTCTGGGGGTTGTATCTGGGGTCTTGCACATGCTAGGCAAGTGCATTACCACTGAGCCTCATCTCCAGCCCTGGATGTTTTTTATTTTAGCTTTGAAATTTAGTTCTATGAACAGTTTTTAGTTAAGTGTTACATATACTGTGAGATAAGAGTCCAGTTTCCTTCCTTTACATGTACATGTACAATTGATCCAGCACTATTTGTCCTTTTCCCTTTGTTGAAAATAAGTTGACTGTATGTTTCAGTGTCTCAACATTTTTTGATTTAGATACCTGTCTTTATTTAGATACTTCATGTCTTTATAGTGAGTGTTGAAATCAGGTATGTGATGCATTGTTCTTGGTCTGCCCTCTTTACCCCAAATTGTTTTGGCTGTTTTGTGCCTTTTCCATTTTCATATAAGTTTTTTTTTTTTTTTAATATTTTTTTTAGTTGTGGATGGACACAATGTCTTTATTTTATTGCTTTGTATGTGGTGCTGAGGATCGAACCCAGGGCCTCACGCATGCGAGGCAAGCGCTCTACCACTGAGCTACAATCCCAGCCCTTCATATAAGTTTTTTTAAAATATTTTTTTAGTTGTAGATGGACACGATACCTTTATTTATTTTATGTGGTGCTGAAGATTGAACCCAGTGCCGCACACATGCAAGGCAAGCACCCTACCACTGAGCCACAACTCCAGCCCATAAATTTTTTTTTAACACTGCAGAGAGATTATATATTTATAGGAGAGTGGTTTATTTATTTATTTTGGGGGGGTATAGTATTTCTACATACAAGTTTTGGGAGGACAAACATTCCATAGTCCAAGTGATGCCCTTTCTTTGCTCAGGGTATCATGTCAGTGCCTGACGTGTAGACCTCAGTGCATCTTGCTCTTCACTACTGCATTCTTGAGGATGTGTGCACCATCAAGTGGTCCTCAGGAGAGAGTCTGTTTTCATATCTGATGGGGCAGCTAGTGGGAAACTACCTTGGGGTTTTAGGACTTAGGAGAGTGATTTAATGACATGATTTTCTTTATGAACAGATACAAGCAGTTCATATAAATTTTATAAGCAGCCTGTTTCTTTTGGAATTTTGAGTTGAATCTACACATTATTTCAGCGAGAACTTTAACCTCTACAGTATTGAGTCTTTCAAAGTACAAGTCTGGTTTATCTCTATGTATTACACGTTCTGTGATTCTTTAGTGTTTTATGGTTTTCATAATTAAATTTATCCCTAAATATACTAAGTTTTTCAAGCTGTTTTGGGTGGTATTTTTAAATTTCAATATCTAGTTGTTCATTGAGGGTGTATTCATACACAATTTATTATTAATCAATTTTTTTTCTTTTTAGCATTCTACCACTGAGCTACATCCCTAACCCTTTTTATTGTACATTTTGAGACAGGGTCTCAGTTTGTTTCTGAGGCTGACCTTGAACTTGTGATCCTCCTACCTCAGCCTCCCCAGTTGCTGGGATTACAAGTGTGTGCTGCTATGCCTTACTGTGTCTGATTTTGAGATGGAAGAGATTGTATCTTGTTATTAAGTGTGTTATTGGCTGTAGGTTTTTTGTTGATGCCCTTTCAGACTGAGAAAGTTCCTTTCTATTCCTAGATTGCTGAGAGGTTCTTCATAACTGGC
The DNA here is from genome assembly GCA_028644305.1 of Xerus rutilus. Classification (NCBI taxonomy): domain Eukaryota; kingdom Metazoa; phylum Chordata; class Mammalia; order Rodentia; family Sciuridae; genus Xerus; species Xerus rutilus. Next base: position 88,106,787 of record CM053410.1, on the reverse strand, counting down.
TCTTGACTTCTGTCAAAGTTTTTTTCTCTACTGAAATGACTTTCTGATTTTTCTTTCACTAGTTCTGTTAATATGGCATGGTAACATTGATTAACATTTGAATATTGAGCCAACATTCAGTTCCTGGGTTGAATTTCCCTGGCTATGGTACTTTATTTTTTTGTATTGCTAACTTCAGTTTTAGTAAGAATTTTGAGCTAGTGTTAGGAACACTAAGGAGCTAGTTTAGTCTATAGTTTTCTTGTAAAATCATACGTGATTTTTGATATCAGCATGATGCTGGCTGCATGAATGAGTTAGGATGTATTCCCTTTTGTCTGAAGAGTTTGTGTAGGAGTAAAACTACCTTTACCTTAAATGTTTGATAGATACCAACTTTGAAGCCATCTGGGCTTTGAGTTTTCTTTGAGGGAAGGTTCCCCCCACCTGGGGTGTTTTTTGGGGGGGTGTTAAATATTTTTGAAAACTTCTTATTTTAAGGTAAGGGTGGATTCATGTGCATTTGTAAGAAATACTACAAAGAGTTAAATAAATTTTACAACTAGGACCTCCAATGTTAACATCTTTTATAATGTAAGAACCAGGAAACTGACATAGATAAAATTCATGAACCTCATTCAGATTTCACAGTGTCACTTGGACTCATTTGTGTGTGCATGTGTGTATGTGTATTCCATGCAGTTTGACCTTTTAATTTTAATAGATTAATGTTGATGTTAATTAGTTAATAGATTAATGAGGTTAAGATACAGAACAGTTCTATCAAAAGGACCCATTTTGAGACCCTCGTGTAGCCTTGGTCACATCCTTTCTTTCCCACTGCTAACCCCTGGCAGCCACGGTTTTGTTCTCCATCTCTATAATTTTTGTCACTTAAAGAATATTATATCACATGGTATTGCATGCTAATAGTTGGGAGGCTGAGGTAGTAGGATCACTTGAGCCCACAAGTTCTACACTCATGGGCCAAATTGTGAGGTCCTGTCTCAAAAAATATGTATGGACAGTATATGTATTTAAGCTTATAAATTGTAGTGTGTAACCTTTTGAGTTTGGAGTTTTCATTCAGAATAATTATCTTGAGATCCATCCAGTTGTTGGGTGCATATTTCATTCTTTTTTATTGTTGAGTAGTGGTCTAGAGTATGAATGACTGTATTCACCTGTTTTTGAATATTTGGATTTTCCAGTTTTGGGCTAAGAATAAGTTGTTAATATTTTTGCACAGGTGACGTGCAATGATGCATACCTTTGATTCCAGTGACTCAGGAGACAGAGGCCCAAGGATTGCAAGTTTCAGTAACTTAGTGTGGGGCCCTGTCTCAAAGAATAAACGAAGGGCTGGGTTTTAGTTTTGTGATAAAGCACCCCTGAGTTCAGTCCATGGTATTTAAAAAAAAAAATTACATATAGATTTTGTATGAACATGATTTAATTTGGGTTATATGGTAAGTTTATTATTTAATTTTGTAAGAAGGTGCCAAATTCTCTTGCCAGTGCCATTTTATATTTTTGTCAGTCACACATAGGAAATGTAGTTTCTTTGTATCCTATCATTTGATGTTACCTCTTTTTTGAAATTTTAATCGTTTTTGCTAGGTGTGTAGTGATGTCTCATTGGTTTTAACTTGCATTTCCCTAACGACTAATGATGTTGTGTATCTTCTTGTGTTTTTTGCCATCTGTATATTTTCAGTGAAATATCTTATTGTTTTTCTTTATTTTCTACTTGGATTGTTCTTTTTCAGTTGTTGAGTTTTGAGATTTCTTTATGTGTTTTAGTCCTTCGTTAGATGTGTGGTTTGTAAATATTTTCTCCCAGACTGTAGCTTGTCTCTCTCTCCTTCTTTTTTTAGTTGTAGATGGACACAATACCTTTATTTATTTATTTATGGTGCTGAGGATGGAACCCAGTGCCTTACACATGCCAGGCAAGCGCTTTGTCACTGAACTACAGCCCAGCCCTTTCATTCTTATCAGAGGGTATTTTGTAGAGCCAAGGTTTTTTTTTAATTTTGGTAAGGTCCGGTTTATCTGTTTTAATCTTTTATGGATTGTGTTTATAGCATTATAAGTCAAAGAACTTAGCTCAATACTATGTCCTAAAGATGGTTTCCTGTCTTTCCTAGAATTTTATAGTTTTACAGTTAAGTCCAGGATCTATTTTGAGTTAGTTTTTATATGAGATATGAGATTCAGCCTGAAATTTTTTTTGAGGTGTGTACCAGGGATTGAATTCAGGAGCACTTGGCCACTGAGCCACATCCCCAGCCGTATTTTGTGTTTTATGTAAAGACAAGGGTCTCACTGAGTTGCTTAGTGCCTCACCATTGCTGAGGCTGCCTTTGAACTTGTGATCCTTCTGTCTCAGCCTCAAGCCAATGGGATTACAGTCATGTGCCACCATGCCTGTCTCTGAAATTCGTTTTTGTTCACTTACTCTGGCATAGTGTATTTCATAAAGTCTGTTTTCTTCATTGAATTGCTTTTGCATCTTTTTTAGAAAAACATTTGGACATATTTATGTTGATCTAAATTTGAGTTCTCAATTTGGCTTAATCGATCTCTCTGTAATATCATACTGTCTTGTTTCCCTGTTTTGGATGGGAGATTGAACCCAGGCTCTTACCACTAAGCTAGGTCCCCTATCCTTTTATTTTTTATTTTGAAGCAGAGTCTTACTAAGTTGCAAGAACTGGCCTTGAACTTGGCATCCTCCTACCTCAGGCTCCCAAGTTGCTGGGATTACAGTTGTGTGCCACCACGTCTGGCCTCCATACTGTATTGTTTCTGCAGCTGTGTAGTGATCTTTAACATTAGGGTAGAATGATTTCTCTTTTTTTTCCCCATCTTTTTTTCAAAGTTATTATGATTACTCTAGGTCCTGTACCTTTCTGTATAACTCTTTTTTTTTTTTTTTTTGGTACTGGAGATTGAACTCAGGGGCATTTGACCACTGGGCCACATCCCCAGCCCTATTTTGTGTTTTTATGTAGAGACAGGGTCTCACTGAGTTGCTTAGCGCCTCGCCATTGCTGAGGCTGGCTTTGAACTCGCGATTCTCCTGTCTCAGCCTCCCTAAGTGCTGGGATACAGGCTTGCGCCACCACGCCCGGCTTCTGTATAACTCTTAAGCATAAACTTGTCCATGTCTCCAAATAAATTGCTAGAATTTTGATAGATATTGACTTAAAGATCGATTTGGGAAGAGTCATGTACTATTGAGTCTTCTAGTACATGAATACAATATATCTGTTTGTTTACATCTTTGATTTCTTTCATCAGCAGTTTGTAATTATCTAGATACAGATTTCAGCCATTTTTTAAATTTCATTGTCTTTGTACCAGTTGTGATAGTGTCATGTTTAAGTTCAATTTCCACATGTTCATTGTTGATATCTAAAAAATGATTACTGTTTGTGTATTAATCTTGTATCTGTTGACCTTGCCGAATATACTTATTATTAGTTTAAGTAGTTTTTTTTTTTTTAATATATTGTTGGGGATTTTGTATACAGACAATTCTGTCATTTTCCTATAGGAACAGTTTTCTTTCTATCCCAATCTGTCTTTGTTGCATTATTAGACTGGTGAGAACTTCTGGAACTACGTTGAATAACAGTTATGAGAGTGGATATCCTTGTCTAATTTTTAATTTTAGGTAGAAAGCAGTCACTTTGTTTTAAATATTTTTTAAGGTTTTTTTTTAGATGTTGATGGATCTTTATTTTATTCATTTTATTTATTTGCAGTGCTGGGAATCAAGCCCAGTGCCTCGCGCATGGTAGGCAAGTGCTCTACCACTGAGCCACAACTGAGCCCACAGTTACTGTTTAATCATTAAATATGTAAGCTGTAGGACCTATTTTTTTATTTAGTGATTAGGTTGAGGAAATTTCCCTTATGCTGAGTTTCCTGAGCATTTGTTGTGAATGGGTTCAGAGAAGTAGAACAACTGGAGAAACGTGCATACATGTGCATAAAGACGTTTTATGGGGATTTGACCTTATTTAATTACTCATCAAAACAATCTTCTAAGTTACTCTTTTCATGTCTGATGCTGGGGCTTGACATCTGCAGGACAGGCAGTTGGGAAGGGAAGATATTGTAAAGTGAGGGAAAACAAGGACAAGATATGTGTTTTGCAAATAAGCCCACAAAGCTGGATCCCAAGAATACACAGACGCTGTGTTAATTCTCAATGTGTCTAATCTAATTGATATGAGTGTTCTGTAGGGAAAGCTGATGCACTTTGTCATGGATCTAAATATAACAGTTGGTCTAGTGTTTGAAGGAACTAGAGGAGGATGCAGGGGAAAGTGGGGCAGTTGAGGCCTAGTTGCTGTCCATTCCAGCAAGGCGAGGCAGCAGGTAAGTTTGTCAGGTACATGAACATGATCTACTCCAGACTTCTGAGCATTACCAGCATGGCTTCTGTTTTATTTCTACCCTCAAAGCCTTCTGTAAAAATGACTGTGACTCATTCTAAGCAGAAACATACAGGGAAGGAATTCTGGGAAACAGTTTAGTCTGGCTGTGTTGAGACATTTTGGAGCTACCACACTTAACTCTTCTGCTCGTTCTTCAGTGTAAGGTTTGTGGAAAGGTTGGAAGGGTAATTTCTGCTCCTGCTTTAAGGACAGGCAGTTCACACCTCTTCCTCTGGCACTTTGCCTTTGCCTAAACGGGTGTGAGCAGGGAAATTTGCTGAGGCCCTGTTTGCCAGGGCTTTCCTCCAGTGGCTTCAGGCTTTTGCTTTCCACAAGGGAACGGCCTAGAAAACGAATGGAGTTTCATTTCCATACCATGTCAGATGGAGATTTTCTGTGTATCTTTCCCAGCTTTCATAGTCTCTTGTGAGAGCTTGATGGAAGCTTATGGAAAAGAGCTGGCCACCAAGTATAGATTGCCTGTGTCTAGGGTTCTTGTAGATTCTGAGCTGTCCTTCTAGCCCACAGTGGGCCTTCAGTGTTCATTTAAATTTTCACTGATTTCTTCTTACATACTTCATGGCATTCTGCTCTTTGTGCCAAAGAGGAAACAGTTCCGTGTCCCATTGGTCCTGGAGAATGTGGTTGCCTTTGGTGTGCATTTCTCTTGGCAGTCTGTATGAGCTATAGGAACCAAAAAGGGTTGTATTTTAAGGCTAGTCATTAACCATGACAGATATTACCATGGGATCATGAAAAATGTGTCTTGGGTTTACCCAGCACTTGTGATTTCTAAAAGCAAAACTAATTGAGGGGTGGGGCCAAATGTGTGTGCCCCTCCAAAGTTTCTATGTTGAAATCTAACCCCTAAGGTGATGTATTAAGCGGTGGGGCCTTTGGGAGATGATTGGGTTGTGATGGCAGAGCCCTCGTTAATGAATTAGTACCCTTATAAAAGAGGTTCTGATGAGCTTTTTTGCCCCTTCTACCAACTGAGGATACAGTGAGAGGGTGCTATCTGTAAGGAACTGGCTTCCACCAGATACCAACTGTGCCAGTACCTTGATCTCGGACTTTGCAGCCTCTAGTACTATGGGAAATAAGATTCTCTTGTTCGTAAGCTACCTGTTCTAAGACTTTTTTTATAGTAGCCCAAGTGGACTTAGGCGGGGCCAGTGAATAGGAAAGGAAAGCTGATAGTGAGCTAGGAAAGGCGGTGTGTGTGGTACCTGAGAAGTTTGCGTTAGTAAGCTCAGAGGACAATACTGTCAAATGAAAATGGAAAACAACTTTGTTAAAATACTTTTTCTTTCTCTTCTCAGTACCACTAGCATTATTGTTTTTCCTCAGTTAACTCCTTTACTGAAGTTATATATTTTTTAAGAAATTGTCTCTTTTCAGAATATTTTAAATTAGAACAATCCCACACATGTATGGAGAACTAGTTTTAAATGTCTGCAGTATTTCAGGCACATTTAGAAATTGTGCATATGCTAATTTTCTTCTTATAACAAACCTGTGATGTTTTTGGTATTTATTATTCTTACTTTTACAAATATAAAACTAAGGCTTCGAGAGAAGAGTTTTGCCCAGTATAAGTGTAGTATGTCCCAAGATAGATATTTAAACCTATGTTCTTGTCTGAAACATTTTGTACTGTAGAGATGGAGGTATATAAGTGAACACACAAATCACAATATTTTAATAAGTTACAAAACAATAAAAAATGAGCAGTAATTACCTCTTGTCATTGAAATATGTTTGCTAAGTATTATTGGGAAAATAAAGATTACAGACAGGATGGGATATTATCCTAATTATTTATTTGCTAATTCATCAGATGTATACTGAATGCTTTGGGCTAGGCGCTGTTCTAACACTTGGGAGACTTGGCTAAACAAGAGTGCTCTGATGGAACTTATTGTCTGTTAACAGTAGAATGTCAGAGAGAAGGTGGGATTGTAAAGGGAGCTTGGGGTGCAGAACGAGTTGAGGAGGAAGCCATAGTAGTAAGTTCTCCATAACAGATGTGTCACTGTTGGGGGAGGGTTCTCCATGGCTGCTTTTCATTTCTGCACATCTTGTGAGCAGAGACACTCAGATGCTTTGTTCTGTACTGTCATTTCAGTGATGTTTATATAGTGACCAGCCTTGGATGATACATTGTCTCCAGGAATAGAGGGCAAGTTTGTTTATTGTCTAGTTTAGTAAAAACGTGCCTCACTTCTGGACAAAGATAAGGCTAATATGCTCCATATAAGGTTTGGATTCCCTCAGCTCAGGTTCCCCAGTTGTGGTTCAGACTCTTTACATCCACAGCATCCATCCACCCATACCCTGCCAGGTGCCCTGTGGGACTCGGGAGGTCAGGGGAACAGTGTGAACCACAGCTTGCATGCTGTGGGTAGTAAGTCTTTGCCTCTGACCTAAGGGTCTTGAGTCTTCTGCTGACACGAAAGAAATGGTGGCAGGCCGACTGTGATCCTGTAAATAGGCCAGGACCGCCACAGGTTTTTGTTTTCTTTTTTTGGTACTGAGGATTGAACTCAGGGGCACTTGACCACTGAGCTGCATCCCAGCTCTATTTTGTGTTGGTTTAGAGACAGGGGCTCACTGAGTTGCCTAGCACCTTGCTTTTGCTGAGGCTGATTTTGAACTCGAGATTCTCTGGCGTTAGCCTCCCAAAGTGCTGGGATTACAGGTGTGTGCCACTGTGCCTGGCTCTTCACAGTTTTTAATGACATTCAAGCATGAGTTTAATTTGAGAGAGCTCAGTTTTTATAATCTAGCTCTGTGGTGGTGTTTTGCTTGTAGAAGCACGTGTCTGGACAGCACACTTAGCTTTATCTCCAAAAGAGATAAAGATATGTAAAGATATCATCCAGGACCTGACTGCATCATGTCTCAGTGCTTGTTTTTAGGTGCAAATTCCACATGCAAGAGTTTTTGCCAGAACAGCTCATTTTATCTTCTGTTCTCTTATGCCCTACTGCCATTTTCTCTAGACCAAAATGACTAGAGCTGGGTTTGAAACTAGATTTTTAAAATTTGGGAAAAAAATGTCCCTAATATTTTAATGTTTTAATGAGTTCTAATTGCTGTCCTCTTGTTAATTTGAACACTTTGTTTCTTAAGTCTGATTTATAATTTGGTAGGATTATCAAGACTGCCTTTAGCCAAAAGGAAATGATTTTTTAAAAAGAAAATTACCTGTTTGCCACAGGTAGCATCTTTTAAAAACAAAATCAGATTTTAAAAGTTAATTATATGAGGAATAACCTAGTTCATGGAAACACTTTACTGGATTTCTTGAGGTTGTTTCATTTTAATAAATCTGGGAACCATAGACTGTCTTCCACAGAACACCTCCATAATTTACATTTTAACCTGTATGTTTATCCTTTACCTAGTCATCTTAACAGTTGCAAATCAGGAAATAAAACAAATTGGCTTCAAGGAAGATCTTGATCTTTACCTTGAGTAACAAGAAGATACAATAATTTGTCCTGTGTAACAGTGTATGGAGAATATAGTCATGTTTAATTTTATTGGAGAGCTCATCAAGCCTATTACTTAGTTAATTGTCACTTTCGGTCACAAATTCAGCTTTCTTTCTACAGATTCTGATTAAACATGCTTTTTAGTCTATCTTTGGTAAAGATGATTCATTTCTTGGAGGGAGATATTTCTCTTTTTCAAAGAGGGAACTTTATTTTTGCAATATTTTAGCTATTCTGCTATTGCTGGGCATTGGGCTAACTTTATTTTTATTTTTTTTGGTACCAGGAATTGAACTCAGGGATACTTGACCACTGAGCCACATCTCCAGCCCTATTTTGTGTTTGATGTAGAGACAGGGTCTCACTGAGTTGCTTAGCGCCTCGCTGTTGCTAAGGCTGGCTTTGAACTCGGGATTCTCCTGTCTCAGCCTCCCAAAGTGCTGGGATTACAGGCATGTGCCACCACACCTGGCTTGGGCTAACTTTATTTTTTTGTTGGCACATTTCATCATTGTAAAATTTTAAAATATTTTTAAGATTTCTGAAATTGGGATTTGCTTAAAAATTGATGGCATCTTGTTATTGCTGTTTGGCCTCATATTTAAAATTGAAAACCTTATCTCCACCACCAGCACTCACTTATCCTCCTTCCTGCTGTATTCTTTCTACATAATGCTTGCGCTAACCGACGTGTTGTTCATTGTCTTTATCCTTTGATGAGAGGAGGCAGTCTTTTCTGTTTTGTATCACTGTGTATTCTTAGCTTCTCGAAATAAGCTGGACCAGGGAGCACCAAATCAATATTTGTTGAATGAATTGATGAATGAAGGTATGTTTAAATGTTTATTGTGGCCCAGACACTGTGCTAAGTCCTTTCTGTCCTTGATTCATTTAGTCCTGTACAGTGACCACATGAGGTAGGTATGCTAATGCATGAACTAGGGCTCAGGAGGTTAGTTTGCCCAATATCACTCAGTTTATGAATGGGGGAACTGAAATTAGAGCTTGAATCTACCTGATTATGCCAGATCCTAGGCTTTTAATTTCTTCGTGATACTTTTGTCAGTAATAGATGATTTGTCAGTAATAGATGATTTATTTAGTTCTTTCTTTTTAAACAGGAAGAAGAGAATTTATCCAAAGATTAAAACTTGAAGCAACTCTAAATGTGCATGATGGCTGTGTAAGTAATGGTTAATTTTCAACTATGAAGGACTTTAATAATGTATATTAAATTAATATTTGATAATATGCCCCAATCATCCTAAGAGGGTTTGTAACTAACTTTAATAAAATGAGAGAATAAGGTTTGGAGGTATAGCTCAGTGGTAGAGTTCCTGCCCAGCATGTGCGAGGCCATGGGTTTCATCTCCAGGACCACTAAATAAATAGCTATGGTTTTTAAATTTATATTTATTTTTTGGCACTGGGGATTGAACCTAGGGGTAGTCTACCACTAAGCTGCATCTTTAGCCTCTTTGTTTTGAGATAGGGTCTTGTTAAGTTGCTGAGGGTTCTGTCTTGAATTTGTGATTCTCCTGTCTCAGCCTCCTGAGATTCTGGGATTATAGGCATGTACTAGTGTGCTTGACCAATTAGAAAAATATGTGTAAGAGTTTTTTAAAGTGCAGGTGAGTTTTCAGGTATCAGAAGCCGCCTTCCTTTACCGAAACTGCTTTTGTGGTTTACTAGTGCTCTTTGCATTTCTGTATCTGTGGTCACTTCTCAAACTTTAACCATCAGTTGAACCTATCCTGTCTTAAAAGTACTTTTTCTGTTAATTCTACATTCCTTTTTTTCCATGTTGTCTTGGCTCACTGTGTCTTCTTATTGCTGACTCTTCCACCTTGCGGTATTCAGATGTTGGGTGGTCAAAGACTCTGTGGTGGCACCTTCTACCTTCTTTTCTCTCCTGTGTTTTGACTCTGTCGAGTTCTGTGGCTCCTGGAATGGCAGGTCCAACTCCACTTAACAAACATATTTTTCTTATACTCATTGCCTAGATTTAGCAGTTATTAAGGTTTTGTTAATGGATGTTTAGTTCTGTTTTCTTTTTCTTAGTTCTTTCCCTCTTGCCTTAAGTATTTTAAAGCAATGGACATTTTCTGACATGACCAAAATGTCATTATGCTTTATTTTTTGGTACCAGGGATTTTGAATTTGGGGCACTTGGTCACTGAGCCACCTCCCCTATTTTGTATTTTATTTAGAGACAGGGTCTCACTGAGTTGCTTAGTGCCTCACTTTTGCTGAGGCTGGCTTTTAAGTTGGCAGTCTTCCTGCCTTAGCCTTCTAAACCTCTGGGATTACAGGTATGTGCCACTGTGCCCGACACTGTTATGCATTAATAAGAATTGACAGTATATTTTTAGTGTCATATAATACGTTGTCCATAATGTTCAGAGATGATCTAGACCAGCTCCGTATCTTGATTGCTATGCTTCTTTTTAAGTTTTTTTAATTTTTATTTTTGTTGTAGTGGAGATCAAATCCAGGGCCTTGCACATATCAAGCTAATGCTCTACCAGTGAGCTACTACACCCTCAGTCCCTGCTATACTTCTTAAATCTCTATTCAGGTGCAGTCTTCCATTTTTGTACTGTGCTAGACTTGTTAGAGGAAATAGGTCAGTTTTCCTGTGGACTATTTCACATGCTAGGTTTATTTGTTTTCTTGTGATGTCATTAAGTTACTTTGAGCAATTTGATTAGCTTCTTCTTGGAAGGTGCACCTAGGTTATACTGTGGGCTTTATACTTACTGAATAAAGAAGCGCATGGTATTTTGTTTTCCTACTTTTGGTTAGGCTAAGATTTATCATAGAATTTGAGTTGTCAAAACGAATACTTTACTTTTCTTCCTTAAATTTGCAACTTTCTATATTTCAATAAATAGGACTGCCATCCATCCAGATGCTTAAGATGAAAACTTTCAAGTCATCTTTGATCTCTCTTTCCCTAAACTTTCACATTCAGTCTACCCATAAATAAATTCTACTTTGAGAATTTATCTAAATCCATCCACTTCTTTTTGTCTCCTACCCAATTTAGGCTATTCTCATCTTTTTCTTTCTCTTTTTCCTTCAAGGTATTGGTGATTAAACCCAGTGTCTCATGCATGCTAGGCAAGGTCTCTGCCATTTAGCAGCTCTAGGCTATCCTCTTCTGCCTAACCTACTGCACTGTCCCCCTATTTCATACTTTATTCCACTCTGATTTTCCTATAATATATTCAACACACAAATGTTAGATTATGTATACACATCTAGTCATGGTTCTACTTTTATATTATTTCCTCTATTTTTCCATTTAGGGTTCTGAGACTTACAGTATAGTTGGCAGTTACTGATCATCAAAGTGTGTTTATTTATATTCAATAAGATTCATATAACATTGGAGTACTTTGTTTCATTACAGAAGGTAATCTGAACACAAATTTTAAACTGTTTTTGAAGAAACTGAGCTTTTACTCTTGGTTGTAAAACAAAACAAATGTGCAAACCAACCTCTGAAGCTTAATGCCAAGGAAATCTGTGTTTTAACTAACACTTCAGGTGATTTTGAGCTAGTGGATCCATGAGTCATACTTTAGAAAACAGATTATGCCACTATATCTGGCTTCCTCCTTCATTCCTTTCTTATTTCCCGAAGGCAACAACGCTTTTTAGTCATCGGTCTCAGATCCTCTGTGATTTCTTCCATATCTCTACATTACTATTCTTATGCTCCTCTTTCTTACAATGCCAGTTTTGGACTTCATCTCTTAATTTTCTGCTTTTTGGTAGATAAGAATTTGACTAACTTACACAACTTCAGCTTTCTAAGACTTATTAGGGCTTCTCAGAATTATTGTTTTCAGTTTCTCCAGTAGTCACTCCAACTTTAAACAACATATATAAAATCCTTTTGTTTTGTTGTTCATAAAAATAACCTTTTTTCTTTTTTAAATACAAGGGATTGTACCCAGCGCCTCAATCATGCTAGGCAAGCACTCGACCACTCAGCTATACTCCCAGATCCCTTTTTTGTCCCCTTTATGTGCTGGGGATTTAACCCAGGAGTGCTTTACCACTGAGCTGTATTGCCCAGCCCTTTTTATTTATTTATTTTGAGATAAGATCTCACTGAATTCTGTAGGGCCTTGCTAAGTTGCTGAGGCTGGCCTTGAACTTGTGATCCTATCAGCGTCCTGAGTCACTGGGATTACAGGTGTATGCCACATGCCTGGCCCCTAGCCATTTTTAATTTTATATTGAGACAAGGTCTTGCTAAATTGCCTAGGCTGGCCTTCAACATAGGATTCTCTTCAGCACTGAGTTGCTGGGATTATAGACATGTACCAGGGGCTACCAGAGGTGTTTTCATTGCTTGTTAGGCTCTGTGGCACTTTCCACCTTTGCTATCGTAAATATGCCAAGTACACCTTTGTCCCATGTATTTTATGCCTTAAACCTAAAACTCTTCCTCCACATTTCTAGGAAGCTTACTTCATTTCATTCAACTCTTTCAAATGTTATCTATTAGAGAAATTTTACCTGGCCATCCTGATTAATGTGCCAACCCTGATCAGTGTCTTTCTTTTTGTGGTAGGTTCCTCCAATCCCGTGGTGCATATTTTCTGACAATATAGTTACATAAACTCATTATTTTGATCTTAGTCAACACACCTGCCCCCTCTATCCTGGAATACTTGATTGAGGAGATACATTCCAAGATTTTTTTTCCCCTTTCAATATCAGGAGAAGTACATTGCATATATGTGGCACTTATGAATTGTTTATTGAAGAGTCTTAGAGTGTGTTATGTATTAGATTTTATATCTTTTAGGATACTGGGGTCAAAACTTCTACCTTACCCAAAGGAGACTTTCCTAGAGTTAACTGTAAATTGATTCTCCTTCATCATGTGCAGTTGCCACTTTTATATTTTCAAGTTTATACAGCTGTTTATTCTACATGTTCTCATCTTTAAAATTTTTTTTCAGGTTTTACTGAGTATATTCTCAAATATTTTTCTAACGGTAACTGGAAAGTAAACTTTCCTTATCTTTTTTTTTGGTACCAGGGGTACTCGACCACTGAGCCACATCCCCAGCCCTATTTTGTGTTTTATGTAGAAACAGGGTCTCACTGAGTTGCTTAGCACCTCCCCGTTGCTGAGGCTGGCTTTGAACGTGCAATTCTCCTATCTCAGCCTCCCAGAGTGCTGGGATTACTTTTTTTACAATTTTAAACTTCTTTTTTCTCTGCCTTCACACTTCGATCAATGATTTGGGTGGTTTTATAGAAGTCTAGGTTGGACATTATTTTCATGTAGTATTTTTGAAGACCTTCTAACGTCCAGTGTAGCTGATAAGAAGGGAATAATGCCAGTCTAATTTTTTAAATTATATAATTTTATGTTTGTGAATTAACATTTGTGTTTAAAAATGTTTTTAAAATGTTTTTTAGTTGTAGATGGACACAGTACCTTTATTTCATTTATTTATATTTCATGTGGTGCTGAGGATCGAACCCAGTGCCTCACGTGTGCCAGGCAAGTGCTCTACGATTGAGTCACAATCCCAGCCCTGGGTTTAACATTTTGTAAAGGTCTTACAGATCTCTGATGAGGTGTAATCGCCTGTGCTATTTAAAGTGGAAGGCAAGCACTGTACCATGGCCCCTGTATTATTTTGTTTGGCTGCTTTTATATTCAAGGTTTACTTTTAGAAAGCTTTTTTGGGATTCATCAGTGTTGTGGAGTGTGTCAGTAGTCAGTCCCTTTTGTTGCTGAGTAGCATTCGCTGTGTGGGTATGCCGCAATCTGTTTACCCACTACTGGACGTTGCGTTGTTTCTAGTGGAGCATTCTTACAGATGAGGTTGCCATGAATACCTGTGTGTAGTTCTATGGACGTATATAGTGCTTTCGTTCTTGTTTGTTAAATAGCTAGAAGTAGAACACATGGATTGTGTCGTAGGTACATGCTTAAACTTTTTAAAGAAAAAAGCTGAGGCTGGGGTTGTATCTTAGTGGCGGAGCACTTGCCTGGCATGTGTGAGGCACTGGGTTCGATTCTCAGCACCACATACGGAAAAAAAAAAAAGATCTATTGACAACTAAAAAAAATATTGAAAAAAAAAAAAAGAAAAAAGCTGTTTTTCAGTCATTGTGTCACTTACCATTCCCATCTTTAGTATAGTAGTGTCATCTTAACTGTGGTTTTGCTCTCCATGGTTTCATTTGTGCATGGTCAGCAGTAGTCTGAAAGTATTAAATGGAAATTTCAGAAATAAACAATTTGTTAAATTGTGCACCATTCTGAGTAGTGCAATGAAATCTGGTGCTTTCCCATTCCATCCTGCCCAGGATATGAATCATGCCTTTGTCCAGTATATTAATGCTGTATATGGCACCCACCCATTAGTCAGTAGGTGTTTCAGAATCAGATCCATGATTGTAGAGGATCTGAAGTGCTTGTGTTCATACAACTCTAATTTTACTTAGTAATGGCCCAAAGCAGAAGAGTAGTGATGCTAGTAACTAAGACGTGCCACGGAGAAGCCTTAAAGTACTTCCTTCAAGTGCAAAGGTGCAAGTTCTCAACTTAATAAGGAAGAAAAAAATCATATGCTGAAGTTGCTAAAACCTATAGTAAGAACAAATTTTCTAACAGTGAAATCATGAAGAATAATAAATTCATGCTGGTTTTGCTATTTGCACCTCAGACTGCAAGTGATGACTGTAGCGCATGATCAGTGCTTAGTTGAATTTGTAAGTGGAAGGCATGAACAAAAAATGTCTTCCAATTGAGGGCAATATGTTGTGCCAGCAAGCATAGTACCTGGATGAACAGCTCAGCAAGGAATCTCTTGAAATGAGTGACACCAACCTGTCACCTAGTATTGAGTTGTATTTGACAGCAGTTGATGCAGGTCCTAATGTCAATAATAAATGTGCTGGAAATCATTTGCTGTGATACTATAGTTTCATTAGAGCTTCTGTGGAGAATTAAAATCAGAAACCACAAATGCCTGCCCAAAGAATTTATGTAGTCATCAATGATTTTAAAGGCTTTTTCAGGTTTGATGGGTAAGTGAGGAAAATTATTCATGTAGCAACATAAATTGATGGAAAAGGACTTGCTAACATGCTTGATCAGGGAGTCAGAAGAACACACTGAAGGCCATGGAGAAGTGTTAACAAATGAGGAATTAAGCTCCCCTTCTGGCTGCTGCTTCCGTCCCCACTGCCACCCCTGCTACAGCTGCCGTAGGATCATCTGCCTTTTGCTGCAGACAAAAAAAAGCAAGTAGCAATTGGACAGGAAAAGAAAGTCATTGAAACAGATTTCTATAACAAGCGCTTTGGGGGATTGCAGTGTTGAGCTGAACTGCAAAATGAAATTTGCTGTCTACTTATCACCAAAGGCAGAAAGTGGAAAGTGCCCTGCCCTGTTTTGGTTGTCTGGTTTAACATGCACAGAAAAGAATTTTATATCAAAATCTGGTTCTCATCAAGCTGCCTCAGAGCAGGCCTTCTTGTCATTGCTCCAGATGCCAGCCCTCGGGGCTGCAAGAGTAAGAAGATGAGAGCTGGGAGTTGGGCCCTGGTGCTGGGTTTTATGTGAATGCCACTGAAGACCATTGGAAGACTAACTACAGAATGTCCTCTTACATAATGATGAGGTTCCCCAACTCATGCAGATTTTTCAGTGGACCCCCAAAGATGTCTATTTTGGCTACTCTGTGGGAGTTCATGGAGCTCCCTTTTGTGCTTTGAAAAATCCTGGAAAGTGCAAATCTGTGTCAACATTTGCTCCAGTTTGCAACCCAGTGCTCTGTCATTGGGGCAAAAAGGCCTTTAGCAGATATTTGGGAACAGATCAAAATAAATGAAAGGCATATGATGCGTCCCATCTTGTGAAGTCCTCTCCAGATTCTCAGCTGGATATACTAATTGATCCAAGGAAAGATGACCAGTTTCTTCTAGATGGACAGTTACTCTCTGATCATTTCATAGCTGTCTGTGCAGAAAAGAAAATCTCTGTTGTTTTTAGATTACAGGAGGGTTATGGTCAGAGCTACTACTTCCTTGCAACCTTTATTACTGATCCCATCAGACATCATGCAAAATACCTGAATGCATGGAAAAACTTCTGTTAAGAGAATTTCTTCAAGATTATAAAAATCATAATAAATAGAATTGCCAAGGGAAAATATTTGAAAACATTGGATTTCATAATGCTAAAAGAACTTCATTTACAATTGAATCACCTGAAAAAATATATAAAATTTTTAAAAAATGAAGAATTAGAAGAAATTGTTGGATCATATACAGAGGAAGAGGATGAAAAGCAGTGGAAATAGAATCAGCAGTGTGGACATTAATTTGCCGAATCATTTTGAATTACACAGACATTAAAGGACACAATTTTGGAAACGAATCTTCAGATGGAACACTGTATTAAAGTCACTTGTATGCTCACCAAAAGATTACAACCTCTGCAGCAATACTTTGATGAGTTAAAAAGAAAGAAACAGCTTCTGATTATATTCTTCCAGAAGGTTTCAGCAAAGAAAACTTGAATTGTTGAGGATCCTCAACCATCAACACTTGTCTGCTCCTAACATCCAACCATTGGCATCATTGTGGCTATGTGATCCAGGATTGCCGAAAGCAGGTGTTCCTCCTCCCGACATACCATCAGAAAGGCAATAGTAGCTCATCTCTGTGGAAACGTGTGGTGTTTGCCTCACTTCATCTCATCACTTGCATCGTCTTACATCACAAGAGGTTTGGCCTCTGGTGAGGGCCCTCTTGGCTGCATCACAAGTGGTGGAGAAGCTGCAAAGGAAGTGGCTGCTTGGAGTCGAGCCCAGGCACATGGGGTAGCCTAACTTTATAAAACCCACACTGAGAACTAACTTGCTCTGCAGGGCCAGTGTTAATTCCTTCCAAGGGTGGTGTCCATGACTTAATCCCCTCGCACGAGGCCGTAACAGTTGCACCACTTCAGCATGGCCACACCGGAGCCTAACCTTCCAGGGCATGTGCCTTTAGCAGTTGTGTTGCTGAATGGCAGTCAATACAGTTATTGGTTTTTGAGGCTTTATTTTTTATGTTTTTTTTTCAGTGTTGAGGATCAAACCCAGGGCCTTGCACATGCTGTACCACCAATACATCCCCAGCTAATAGTTTTTTTGTTGTTATTGCACACTAACTGCTTGCTCCTCTGGGGCTCCAGATTTTTCTTTCTTTTTTTTTAAGAGCAATTTTAGGTTGGCAGCAAGATTGAGAGACAGGTATGGTGATGTCTTGTACACGCCCTGCCCACACATGTGCATAGCCTTCCACATAATCAACATCCTCTCCCTCTCTAGAGTGGTACATTTGTTACAGTTAACCTGCATAATCACCCAGTGTCCATAGTTGACTAAAAATTCACTCTTAGTCGGGCACGTTGGGGCACAGATGTAATCTCAGTAGGTCAGGAGGCTGAGACAGA
Source organism: Xerus rutilus (assembly GCA_028644305.1). Classification (NCBI taxonomy): domain Eukaryota; kingdom Metazoa; phylum Chordata; class Mammalia; order Rodentia; family Sciuridae; genus Xerus; species Xerus rutilus. The sequence goes on along the minus strand of CM053410.1, from coordinate 88,089,370 downwards.
AGGAGCGCAAGTTCAAAGCCAGCCTCAGCAAATACAAGGTGCTGAGCAGCTCAGTGAGACCCTGTCTCTAAATAAAATACAAAAACAGGGCTGGGGATGTGGCTCAGTGGTCAAGTGCCCCTGAGTTCAATCTCTGGTACCAAAAAAATGAAAAGCATTCTTGTTGTTGGACATTTCTATGGAATTGAACAAATTTGCAATGCTATCTAGCCCCTTTATAGTACTTAAACAGGATTGCTTTACTGTCCTAAAAATTCTTCCCTCCTGTCTACTCTTCTTGACAGCCACTAATATATTTATAGTTTCCATAGCTTTTCCTTTTCCAGAACGTTTTGTAGTTGAAATTCCATGGTATGTAGTCTTTTTAGATTCTTGTCTTAATAAGATGTAGTCATGAGCCACATAGTGACGTTTTGATCAGTGATGGACTGCTTTTTTCTTTTCTGTCTTATAAGTGGTCCCATACGTTATTTTGCTTCCTGTTGTCCTCACAGTCTTCATTTGTGTAGGTGTACTCTGTGATGTTTGCACCATGATGAAATGGCCTTATGACTCGCTTTCAGGATTTACCACCATTGTTACATGACGTAACTGTACATAAAGTAATCTGCTGGATTTATTTCTGATAGAGGTGTATTGAAGTCTCCAAATGTGATAGTAGGTTCATCTATTTATCTATGCAATCCTGTCAGTTTTTGCCTCAAGTACTTTGTTAAGCACCTGCATGTGAGGATTCTTGTCTTCTTGAATTGACCTTTGAATCAGTCTGAAATGATTTTCTTTTTCTCTGATACATTTTTGTGCTTTGAAATCTGCTCTGCCTGCCAGCTTTCTTTTGATTAGTTAGCATGTATATTTTCTCTTCACTTACTTTTAATATTAATGTGTCTTTATGTTTAAAGGGTAGATAATATATATTTGGGTCTTATTTTTTTGCTCCACTCTGACAGTCTCTTAATGGGTGCATGTATACTGCTAATGTTTAAGGTGATTATTGATATCGTTGGATTACTATTACTTTTATTGTTTTCTATTTGTTGTCCTTGCTTTTTGTTCCAATTTGTGTCTTTTAGTCTTTTTTGCCTTTTGTGATTTTCATTGAGCATTTTATATGATTTCACTTTCCTCTTAGTTTTACTGTTTTTTTTTTTTTTTGGTACTGGGGATTGAACTCAGAGGCACTCGACCACTGAGCCACATCCCCAGCCCTATTTTGTGTTTTTTTATGTAGAGACAGGGTCTCACTGAGTTGCTTAGCGCCTCGCCGTTGCTGAGGCTGGCTTTGAACTCACGATTCTCCTGCCTCAGCCTCCCAAAGTGCGGGGATTACAGGCTTGAGCCACCGCGCCCGGCTAGTTTTACTGTTTTTAAAAACTCTTAGTGTTTGCAATATGGATATACATATACTCCAAGTCTGCTTTATTCAGATACCACCACACCATGTCATGAGTAGTGCAAGTACAAAATTAATCCTGAATTCTCCCTTCTGTACTTTGTATTAATGCTGTCATTCATTTCAGTTACAGGCATAGATATAAGCAAATTTGTTTACAATTGAAAATTATTTTGAAGAATAAAAAATGCTCTTTGTTTAATTATTAAGAACAATTAAGAAATTTTATCATAATTTATTCTTCTTTTGATCTTTGTTTATGTAGATCCAAGTTTCTGATCTATATTATTTTCCTTTTCTCTAAAGAACTTCTTAACCTTTCTTGCAAGGTAAGTCTACTGGCAGTAGATTCCCTTAGTGTATGTTTATTTCAAAAAATGTTTTTCCTTGATTTTGAAGAATAATTTTTATAGGGTACAGAATTCTAGATTAGTGTTTATTTTCTCTTAACACTTAAGTATTTTTATTTCACTCTCTTTTTTCTTATATGATTTTTGAGAAGTTAGATGTAATTCTTTTTTTGCTCCCTGGGATTGAACCCAGAGGCACTTAACTCCTAAGCTGCATCCTTAGCCCTTCTTATATTTTAGAGACGGCATCTCACGAAGTTGTTTGGGGCCTCGCTAAGTTGCTGAGGCTGGCTTTGAACTCAAGATCTTCCTGCTTCAGCCTCCCTAGCCACTGGGATTACAGGTGGGCACCACCGCACCTGGTCAGATATAATTCTTATCTTTATTCTTCTGTGGATAAAGGTGTTACTTCCCTCTGGCTTCTTTTAGAATTTTTAGTTTAATTTATTTTTTAGTTTGAAATTATATGCCTAGGTGAAGAAGTTTTATTTTAAATATACATACATATATATACATATATGTACTTTAGTTGAAGATGGACACAGTGCTTTTATTTTATTTAACTATTCTTATGATGTGGTACTGAGGATCAAACCCAGTGCCTCACATGTGCCAGGCAAACACTACCACTGAGTCACAGCCCCAGCCCTCAAAGAAGTTCTTTTGCTATTCATTTTTTCAGGTCTTCTCTGAGATTCCTAAATCTGTGGTTTGGTGTCTGACATTAATTTGGGGCAATTCTCAGTCATTATTGTCTCTAATTTTTTTTTCCTTCTTTTCTTCTTTATCTTCTGGTGTATCCATTACACATAAATTCAAACTTTGTATTATTCCTTGATTATTCTGTTCAGAGTTTGGATTTTTTTGTTTGTTTGTTTTGTTTTTTTCTTTTTTGCTCCAGTATTTGTTTTTGCTTTTCATTTTTGTAGGTTTCTGTTGCTGTGTCCTCAAGGTCAAAGATTCTTTCCTTAGCTATGTTCCATCTATTAATAAGCCTATCAAAGTCATACTTCTTTTCTATTAGTATTTTTGATCTCAGACATTGCTTTTTTATTCTTTCTTAGAATTTCCCTCTCTCTGCTTTATATTGCCCGTCCGTTCTTACATGCTGTTTACTTTGTCCTTTAGAGCCCTTAGTAAATATTATTCATAGTTGTTTCCACTTCTTGGTCCAGTATTTCTGACAGCCCTGCCATGTTTGGTTCTAATACTTGGTTTGTCTTTTCAAATTTTATTTTGGACTTTTAATGTGCTTTGCAATTTTTTTTTTTTTTTTGGTACTGGGGATTGAACTCAGGGGCACTTGACCACTGAGCCACCTCCCCAGCCCTATTTTGTGTTTTATGTAGAGACAGGGTCTCACTGAGTTGCTTAGCACCGTGCCATTGCTGAGGCTGGCTTTGAACTCGTGATTCTCCTGTCTCAGCCTCCCTGTAATTTTTTTCTTATTGCCTTTACTTGGTATGGTATACTTGGTAAAAGGCACTGGTGTAAATAGATTTTTAGTAATGTGGTGGTAAGGGTCTAGAAGAAGTGTTCTGTAGTCCTATTTTTAGGTTTCAATCTCTTAGTGTGCCTGTGCCTCTGGTCTCTGAATTTCACAGTGGATTCTTAGCCCCTTCTTCTCTACTTTAGGTGAGACAGGATAGTAAAGTAGACAGGAATTGGGTCTTTCTGTGATGTAGAAGGCTACAGCTGGCAGGATTTGAGAATTTCTCTTTACCCAGGTCATTTCAGTTCTAATAAAATTCTAGCAGGTTTAGGTGTGATTAAATAGTTTCTTTTGAGGGCAAATCTTATTAAGAATGTAGTACTTTTCTATATGTCACAATGGTTCTTTGACTAAAGCACAAGGAGATTTTTCTTTAAAATTTTGAGAGCCTAGATGAGCTGCTGAAGTTTAAACTCATCAAAATGTGTGTCCCCCATGATGGCAGTCCCCTGGAATTTTTAACAATAGGTCTGTTCTTTCTGAACCTCCAACAGCTTCATCAATTATAGTTTAGATTTTCCTGTCCTGACACTGTTTCCCGCTGAGGTCTTGTTCCTGTGTTCCGGTAAACCAAGACTACCTGTGTTCACTTTTGGTCTCTGTGGACATAGTGGCAGCAGTTTGTCCTGTGTTCTCACTTCTCTGAAAAAGAGTTGTCGATATTGTGTGTTTTCAACTTTTCACTTATTGTTGGGTTAGAGTGGTGGCTTTCAAGCTTATTTCATGGAATTAAGAACTGAAGTCTGTTTATTTCAGTATGTAAACTCTAATACTTTTTTGCTATAGATATAACCTCATTAGTGATATAAAATTTGTACCATCAGGTAAGTGAAAGATGACATACTTTTATGTCCAGTTTGCTTATATTTCTTTTTTGCTTTCTTTTTAGGTTAATACAATCTGTTGGAATGACACTGGAGAATATATATTATCTGGCTCAGATGACACCAAGTTAGTAATTAGTAATCCTTACAGCAGAAAGGTAAAGTGATTTTAAAAAAAACAACAAACTATAATTTAGTGAAAGAAAAAAATTAAAAAGCTGATCATATAATCATGGGACAGGCGTTTGCAATAGAATGCTCTTTTTTTTTTGGTACTGGGGATTGAACTCAGGGGCACTCAACGACTGAGCCACATCCCCAGCCCTGTTTTGTGTTTTATATAGAGACAGGGTCTCACTGAGTTGCTTGGCGCCTTGCCGTTGCTGACGCTGGCTTTGAACTCGCAATTCTCTCGTCTCAGCCTCCCAAAGTGCAGGGATTACAGGCGTGTGCCACCGCGCCCGGCTTGCAATAGAATACTCTATTTTGCCAAAATTAATTGTAAAATTTAGAAGTTATTACACGTAGCTCCCTTAGTTCCCTTAGGGACTGTGTAAGACTTTAATCAGCCTTACACTCTATAAAAAGTATGCTTCCTTTTATTCAAGAGTATACTAGAAGTCACAGGTGGTGTTATTTCAGTAACATTGTTAGGGAAAAGGCAATGACATTTCTTTTTCTCCTTTAGCATAAATGTCTCAGTAAATGAATTTCCTTACTATTATCATTTACTTTTAGCATATTAGAGATAAATTTTTTTTTTTTTTGGTGCCAGGGATTGAACTCAAGGGTACTCGACCACTGAGCCACATCCCCAACCCTGTTTTGTGTTTTATGTAGAGACAGGGTCTCACTGGGTTGCTTAGCGCCTCACCGTTGCTGAGGCTGGCTTTAAACTCGCAATTCTCCTGTCTCAGCCTCCCAAAGTGCTGGGATTACAGGTGTGAGCCACTGTGCCCAGCTAGTAATAACTTTTTAAATTTTACTGTTTGTGAAGCAAGGGTATCTCCAAATTGGGTACTTTTCTTTTGTATTTATAAATACTTTGAGATATAAATATCCATAGTAGAATTAATAATGTACATTAGTGAAGTTAGATTACCAGTTTTCCAAAGGAGTTGAAGTTTTAAATCTCAGTAATCCTTGTGATATTCTGTATATAACAATTTCAGTTTTGTAAACATTCATGGCCAAGTATTTTAATTTTAATATTTACAAGGAGTAGTGAAAATGTTGGAGATTTTCTTTTAATTTATTTCAATTTTCTGTAGATGATAATGAAAAAAATTTCTAAAATTCTGTCATCTATAATGAGCTTGTCTCAACTGGCATATTTAGTATGTTTAGTTTCACCATTAATTTTTTTTTTAATGTTTATTTTTTAGTTGTAGGTGACAGAATATCTTTATTTTATTTTTATGTGGTGCTGAGGATCGAATCCAGTGCCTTATGCGTGCTAGGCGAGCACACTACCACTGCGCCATAATCCCAGCCGCTCACCATCAATTTTTATTTTAAGGAATGGTTACTTTTATTTTATTTATTTATTTATTTATTTATTTATTTATTTATTTATTTATTTATTAAATGGCGTCGGTCTTGTCCTCTCAGACACAAATATCTTTATTTTATTTATTTATTTTTATGTGGTGCTGAAGATTGAACCCAGTGCCTCCCGTATGTGAGGCAAGCCTCTACCACTGAGCCACAATCCCAGCCCCAGGAATGGTTACTTTTAAAAGTAAAGATTTTACTGTGCAGTCTTTAGGCTGTTATGTGAAACAGAACACTACCAGTTTCATCTTTTTGTTCTCTAAAATGTTATGAATTATATTTTTATTGTACTGTTACATTTTCTTAGAACATTATTACACAAAGCTGCTGCTATTCTCTACCCAGCAATATGCTAGGAAAAATGATATAAAGTATAGCATACAATGCTCCTAGTTTATTTTGATCTTGTTCTTGTTAATTTTGGAAAGTATCTAGTTTGTTAGTAACAAATGGTTAAATAATAACAATATAGTCTGATAAATATTGTATTATAGAGTTCAAGGTAAAATTGGAAATTATATTGAGGACACAAAGCTAGATGTACTCTACTTGGACAAAAAGGATTTCTTAGAGGTGAAGGTTTTTATATCACCCTTCTCAACAGTTTGCCTTATTCATTTGGGGAGTTTTTAATCACTAGTTACTCAGGACAAAGCATTCAGTTGCATAATTTTATGGTTATAAGTCATATAGAAAAGTGTTTATAAAATGCCCTTAACTGTAGGAAAACCATATGCTATGTATAAAATATGAGTTAACTGAAAAAAGTTACTTTTACATGTTACTTTATTATAATATTTTAACATTTTAAAATCTGGGTTTTTTTTGTTTTGTTTTGTTATTTTGGTACTGAGGATTGAACTCAGGGCCACTCCACCACTGAGCCACATCCCCAGCCCTATTTTGTGTTTTATGTAGAGACAGGGTCTCACTGAGTTGCTTAGTGCCTCGCCATTGCTAACGCTGGCTTTGAACTCGGGATTCTCCTGTCTCAGCCTCCCTAAGTGCTGGGATTACAAGCGTGAGCCACCGCGCCCAGCTAAAATCTGGGTATTTTTGATGTTTAGAATAATGTGAATAAAGTTGCCAAACTTAATCATTGTTTCATCATTACTTTTAGTTATTTAGTCTTAACAAATTTAATTGTATTTAAAATTTTTTAGATAATAAAGTAGTAGTCAAGTGACTAATTCTCAGGTAGCTTTATTTTAATTACTACTAAAGAGTGTTCAATTTGCAAGAATAAAACATAGCTCCTGAATGATAAAGATATAAACAATTGATTGGTTTTAGTAAAAAGATATTGTGTGACGTTCTTTACACTCCATCTACCATTTACGAAGAGAAACCTGTTTTCTTCATGGACTAAACAATTATTTTAAAGTTTTAAAGATCTTCACATTTAGAATCATTAAAAGGTTTTTGGGTGTTTTTTTGTTGTTGTTTTTTGTTTTTAGTGGTGCTAGGGGTTTAACCTAGGGCCTTGTGCATGTGAGGCAAGCACTCTACCAATTGAGCTCCATCCCCAGCCCTCATTTAAAGTTCTAGTTAAGAATACGAATGTAGTTGTCCCAGGGGAGTTTGGTTCTAGGACCTCTGTGGATACCAAAATCTGGATGCTCAGTTTTCTTGTGTAATGAAGTGTCATGGTATTTGCATATAACCCACACACATGCTCCTGTGTACTTCAAGTTATTTTTAGGTTACTTATAATACCTAATATAATGTAAATGCTGTTTAAATAGTTGTTTTACTATGTTGCTTAGAGAATGATGATGAAATCAGTACATGATTAGTGTAGATACAATTAAAACATTTTGGTTTGTGGTTGGTTGTATCTTCAAATGTGGAACCTGTGGATAGGAATTGCTGACTGTATGTATGTTTCCTAGCTGCCTCCCAGCTCATGGTTTTTTTCTGTTTTGGTGGGGGCTCATTTTTTTCCATTTTTAAAAAATTCCCAATGTTATATCTTTTTAACATCTATTCTTTTAATAATTCTTCTGAAAATGTATCCCCCCACCCACTCTTTTTTGTTTGCAGTAGTAGCAACTAACAGGACTAGTGGTAGCAATTGTAGACTCAGAAAAATTGCATAGTAATTTCAACAGGGAAACTTTAATATGAAGAATTATCACCTATGAAGGAGATCTGAATAGTAACGCTTGGCTAGTAAAATTTTAAAAAGACTCGAAAAATTGACAAAAATAATAGATAAAATGAACCACCCTTGAGATAAACTACCCAAAGAAGAGCCCCCTCCCTGTCATGCTAAGACCTAGACATTGTTGGAAAGGGCGTGCTGTGCCTAACTGGAGGGCAGAGAAGTTACTGTAGAGAGCTAGGGGCAGTTTAAGGAGAAGCATGCCACAGACTCTCCCAGGACTTGGGGAGATGGTGACTTCTCCCAGGAGAAGCTGGTGACTGCTGGGTACTGCAAAATCCATCCAGGAGCTGGGCCATAGCTGACACCCTGCAGCTCTCCATACTGTCCCTAGTACTAGAGAACTTGTGCATGTCTCAGAGTCGGCTCAGAACAGATGATCAGGAATAGGAAACAAACTTTTCCCTGCAACATCCTTCCAGTGCCTTGTGCTAACAAAGCTTACCTTATGCCAACCTACAAAGGAAAGACACTTAAATGTGCCAGATCTGGTGCCTAGTCTGTAAAAGTGAAAGGTAAATTTGGAGCTGAGAGGCAGTAATTTGGTAAAGTGACACAGTAGTTGTATCCTGTGTGTCCTTTTTGGTACTATTTCAGCATGAACGTTATTTCATTAATATTTAGGTCTCTGAATGAAGAAGAGTTCCATGATAGTTTTTAATTTCATTGTTATTAGAATAATGGTATATAATGGTATATGTAGGCTTGTGTTAGTTTTCTGTCACTCTGGCCAAGTTATTTAAAGTTTTCCAGACCATTTTCCTTGTACATAAATTAAGAATCACAATTCATGTCTCAAATATTTTCAGAGATAAATATTTTATATTTCTGTTGCTCTCCACCTTGTGAAAAATTTTTGTTTATTTAGGTTAGATAGTGATACATGAACAGGCCTGGCTGGCTGTTGTAGCTGGATCTTACAAGGTATAGTGTTGAGGTCTTCCCAGCCAGGTATCAGTCTCCCCCCTCAGCCAATGGGGAGGAGGGGATCCCCGGGAGTCCCCAACACGACGGCTGAGAATGGTAAAGTCGTCCGGCACGCAATTACCACACCCA
>CM053410.1:87952843-88080437 GCA_028644305.1 Xerus rutilus | reverse complement strand
CTGAGCTAAGAATGCGGAAGCGGGATGCACAGGGACACTTAGATAGGAAAGTATCCATTGTCCATGTCTTGTCCACGAACACGGAAGCAGAGGTCAGCCAATAAGAGTGAGGTGATGGCTCTCTCGGGGCAGCGTGGTCAGGCCTGAGCTAGTAGCTCGGCGCCATTTTGTGGCATGCCCTTGCATATGTCCCCCACAGTATAGTTTACTTCAGTATATGCGTACAGGTTCACAGAACCTAATGATCAGCTGAGTAGTTTAAGAAATGACTTTATCAGCTCACAGTGACGAGGTTCTAGTCAAATGCTTTATGACATCTGATTGAATAAACTGTGACATCGTACTGAGTTTTAATTATAATTATGTTCTGGTTTTTATTGATGCTTAGCTCTTGTGTCACATAAAGAGGATATATATAACTTTCTGTATCAGCAAGAAAGTTTAATACCACCAGTTTTACAGAACTGTAGCGTATGAGTGACTTGCATGAAGTAAGCTACTTGAAAACCTTAGACTAAGGAGTTACGGCCATATGAGTGACTTATACATAGCTACTTGTAAACCACCCTAGTGTATCCAAATAGGGTTATTTAAAAGATTTATATTAATTTTTCTGTCTTATTTCATGACGTCAGTGGCATGTTAGTTCTTTTAATAGTATCTCTCTTGATTTGGATTTGTCTGGTTGATCTTCATGAGTAGATTCAGAATAAATATTTTTGTTTAGAATCCCCCACAGGTGCTATGTGATGTTGGTTTGACCTCTTATTGGTGATGTTAGATTTGATCCCTCCATTAGGTTACCCTTTGAAACTAATAGCTATCCTCATAAGGTGCTTTATTAAGATTGTGTGAATATTCTTTCCCAAGACTTTCATCTGATGGTTTTCATTTGATGATTCCTATCTGAATTAGTTTTTATGAAAGGGCAGTTTTAAAAATGGTCGTTCATTCTGTTTATTTAATTAGGAAAGGAATTGAATCCTAGGCCTCATACATAATAGACAAGACACTCTATCACTTAGCTACACTGCCAACCATGGCCTTCTACATTTATTTTTGTTGGTCAGCTTTCTGTCACTATGAGAAATTACTTGAGATAACCAACTTATAAGTAGAAAAGCTTATTTTGGCTTTCAGTTTTGGAGGTTTCTGTTAATCGTCAGTTGCTTTGGACCTCTGACAAGGCAGCATATCATGGTGGGAGCATGTGGCAGAGCCAAGCCTCTTAATCTCATAACCAGGAAGTGAGAGGAGGAATTAGAGACTGATGTCCACAGAACTCTTTAAGGGCACACCCCAGGGAACTGAGGATCTCCCACAAGGCCCCACTTGTGGAAGGTGCTACCACCTCCCAGTAGCACTACTCTGGGGAACAAACCTTTCACATATGAGCGTTTGGAAAACACTCAAAGTTCAAACTAGAGCAACATTCTGTAAATAAAACATTTTGTTCCTGCTACTTTTAAAAAAATACTATGGACTTACAGATTTTAATTTTTTTATTGTGTTATGATCTATCATTGGCATTCTTTTTGATGTTCAAATTGTCATGAATTCATTCCATGGGACATAACCGAGCCCTGTTGTTTTGTTTTCCCCAGTTTTTTCACAGTCACAGCAAATACTCCTGTTCACCTTGTACTCCATTGTGTACCCATTGTGGAAACTTGCTTGCTTATTTGACCAATGTTTTGTTTCTGCTGTTATAAATAATAACTCAGTAATTAACCTTGTACATGTACACACACACACACACATTTTTTGGGGGGATATTTAAGGCACATCTTTAGAGTAAGTTCCTAGAAGTAGACTTGCCTGGTTAAAGGGTAAACACATACTTAGTGTTTTTTTTCTATTTTTTTAAAATTTATTAGTTGTTGGTGAACCTTTATTTTATTTATTTGTATGCAGGACTGAGAATCAACCCAGTGCCTCACACATGCTAGGCAAGTGTTCTACCACTGAGCCACAACCCCAGTCCCATACTTAGTGTTTTGAGTTTCTTAATTTCTCCCCATTGGTGGTGTACCATTCAGCACCTCTACCAGCCATGATTAAGAACCTGTTTTCCACAGGCTCCCTTACAGAGTCTGTTGTCAAGCTTTGAATTTTTGCCAGTCTGTTAAGTGAGAATTAGTATCTTGGTGTAATTTTAATTTGCATTTCCCTTATGAATAAAGGAGTTTTTTTCTGTATTTTTTAAGGATTATTTGTGTTTCTGCAGATTGTCTGTTTATGTATTTTGCTCATCTTTTAAAAAAAAAATCAGGTCTTATTGGTTATTTTTCCTCCCAACTTTTAAGTACTGCTAGGGGAATTTGTCCTTTATTTGCAGTATATGTTACAAACATTATAATACTAATTTTTAAACTGTATCTGTTACAGTAATTGCACTTTTCATAGTACAATTAAGTTTTGGGACTTCTGCTCTATCCTCATCTGTACCATTTTATTACTTAGACAATATGAGTCATTTAAATTCCATTTGTTTATACTAAAAGAGAATAACTTAATCATGTAGCAGCATCCTGTCAATATCAAGTCAGTCCTGATAGTTCTTTCTTAGTAGATTTTACAAGTGAAGTGAACCACGTTAAGTGGACAACACACATTTGCTCTGCATTGACGGTATGTAGTCTTCCCACCTCAGAGGGAAAGTGTGTGAGGTTCTCATTCACATTATGACACTTGGGAAGTAAATGATAATCTTTTTTGTTGAGATGAGAATGTTAATGAGAATTTATTACTGGCTATGATTATATTAAATATGGATTTTTTCCTAGGAAAATATTAATTATAGCTACTTTCTCTCTATGTTTTAGGTTTTGACGACAATTCGTTCAGGGCATCGAGCAAATATATTTAGTGCCAAGTTCTTACCATGCACAAATGATAAGCAGATTGTATCCTGCTCTGGAGATGGAGTAATATTTTATACAAATGTTGAGCAAGATGCAGAAACCAACAGACAATGCCAGTTTACGTGCCATTATGGAACTACATATGAGGTACAGTGCTGGGATTATATCTGTTCTGTCTATGCAAATGTATGTTTCTATGTAAGAGTGTGGTGTGTGTGTTTGTATATATATAGACGTGTATATATGTACACAGTCATGATAGATTAGAGTTCTGCAAGCATTTGAGAAAATTCATCTGGATAGACTTGTGGATAAAGTTGAGAAATGAGATGCAAGTAGTAGTCTTATGAGATGGTTTGTAGTTGCTTGAGCAACCACACTTGAAGGAAACAGATGTCAGCCCTTTCAGAATGCCTCTGTTACTGTGCCACATGGCTCTGCACCAGGTTTTAACCTCTTAAATATTTTTATCATGTGCTTGCATAAAGTTATTGGCAGCATGCTTACTGTGTATGTTTGTTTCTGTTGCTAATAACAGTACCACAGGCTGGGTAAATTATAAAGAAAAGAAATTCACTTTGATTTGTGGTTGTAGATTTGGAGGTACTGCCTTCTTGGCAGAGTCCTGAGGCATTTCAGGGCATCGTGTGGCAAAAGACAGAGAACACCTGCATCTGTGTGTGCGTGTGCGTGCATGTGTGTTCTGGCCTTACAAAACCACCAGGATTTAATCAGGGCACTGCATCTTAATGGCCGTATCTAATCCCATTTATACCTCCCCAAGGTTCTACCTCTAACAGCCATGGTGGGAACTAAATTTCTACCCTCTTACTACTCAGAATGGGGATTAAATTTAAACATATGGAATTCAGAGAACCATATCACATTTAAAAAATTTTTGCATTAGAAGGAATACTAATAGACCAAAAGAGAGAGAGCGAGCTTTGTACAGCATCTATTTATAAGCTCAAACCTTAAGCTGAATTGAATGAGGTAGAGTGAATTTATGACTGTTATACTTCTTAATTTAGTTCAGAAATGCTGCCCACAGTACCAAGTGTGCTGCTAAATTGTTAGATTCTAATTTATTCATATTAAGTTGTTGATTTCCCATTGTTTGTGGTAACCTGGTAATTATTTTCCATCATTTGAATTTCAGTTCTTCTGTATCATGTTTTGGTGCCTGCTTATACATAGAACTGGATTTTGTTTCTTACCCATTCTCAAAATTTTGACCTTTCTTTGGAAATTTTAGTCAACTTAAAATTACTGTGAATACTGATACATTTGGATCTGTTTGTGTATCTTACTCTGTGTTGTGTTTGTTTGTTTTGTTTCTGTGGGGCTGGGACTTGAACCCAGGGCGTTGCACATGCCGGGCAAGTACTCTACCACTGAGCCATGCCCCTACCCTGTGTATTGTACAATAAAACTATTGTAAAATAGTTTTCCACTACTAATGGCATCTCCTTTTTTTGTCCACTCTTCAAAGTGCTTAGAGGTCTTTCCTTTTGTCTGTTTTGTTCTGCTACTTGCTTGGAAGGTGGACATACATGTCTTCTGTTCTAGAGGTGACCTCATTTGGTTTCACAGGAATATTTGACAAAGCTTCAAGTTAGAATCTTCATACTTCTCCTAAATGAAGGACTTTCAAATATCTTGTGTAATTTTCTATGATTATATTCAGAATTTGGTTATATTCTGTTTTCTGTCATGAATTAGATAATATCATTGTTCACTATTCAGTGTTTAGGTTTACCTATGTATTTATTTACAAGCTGAGTATCTTTGACTCATCCTTCCTGATCTGTTTGTTCTTTAATATCGTTTGGCAGTTCCTTTAGTGGCACTGTGTTGATAAAAATGATTTTAATTTCCTTTTCTTTCCTATTCTTTGTGGGAAAATGTTGGTCTCCCTTCTACCCCTAACACCAGCTCTTGAAAGGTAGTGGTACTGAGTATGGCCTTTGATGGTTATTCTATTTCAGGTGATATCCCTTGTTTTCTGAGTTTCATTGCTAAGGTCACAAAGTTAGCCATCAATCTAATTGTGCTTCCTTTGTAGGTAATCTATTTTTTTTTTTGACTATTTTCAGTTCTTTTTTTATTTTGGTTAGTTGTTCTTTTTCATGTCACAGTAGTGTATCTCAGTATGGATTTCTTTTTTATTTTTCATTCTAGGGATTTATTGATGTTCTCGGTGTCATAAATTGATGTCAGTAATAAGTCTTTGGTCGTTACTCTTCATTCTGTTTGCTTTGTGCTGGAATTTTGATTAGCTGTATATTAGACCTTCTTTGATCAGTTATTCAATTTTTATGAAATTAAAAACACATTGGGGGAAGGTACATAAATCCTAAGTATATTGCTCGGTGAATTTGGATTATCACAAAACAAATCTCTTCGTGTAACTGTCACCTAGAACTGTAGAAGGTAGCATGCCAGAAGCCTCTCATCCTGACTTCTTTTTTTTTTTTGGTACTTGTATTGAACCCAGAGGCACTCGACCACTGAGCCACATCCCCAGCCCTATTTTGTGTTTTATGTAGAGACAGGGTCTCACTGAGTTGCTTAGTGCTTCGCTGTTGCTGAGGCTGGCTTTGAACTCGCGATTCTCCTGTCTCAGCCTCCCTAAGTGCTGGGATTACAGGCTTGCGCCACCACGCCCAGCTTCATCCTGACTTCTAAAACTCTGAATTTTAATGTTTTTCCACAACTTTGATTTTCTGTTTTTGATCTTTTTAAAAAATATTTTTTAGTTGTAGATGAACACAACATCTCTATTTTATTTTTAATGTGGTGTTCAGGCTCAAACCCAGTGCCTCACACGTGCCAGGCAAGTGCTCTGCCACTGAGCCACGACCCCAGCCTCGCTCTTTATATTAATAAAAACAGTACGGTTTATTCTTTTTCTCTTTGGTGCTTGGAATTGAACTCAGGATATTCTGCATGCTAGGCAGACATTCTACCACTAAGCCATATCCCATTCCTGGCTCTGTTTTTTTAAAAAGCTTGTTTTTGTGTCCATTTTTTTTCCACAAAGATTTGAGATTCATTTATGGTGATGATGATAGTAATGATTTGTTCATTTTTATTGCTTATGTAGTATTTTTAGAAGTAGATTATAGTTACTATTCCCACTTTGTTATTGGATAATTCAATTTGCTTCAAGTATTTGAGTAATTTGACAGTGTTACTATGAACATTCCAGGGCATGTCTTTCAGTGGCTCTGTGCAGACATTTATTTTTAGTGGAATTGCTATGTTACAGGAGAGGCATATGATCAGCTTTAATTGATATTGACACATGGTTTTCCATTGTGTGTGTGTGTGGGGGGGTTATTTCTGTACCCTATTATACTTCCTTTGACAATGTGATTTTTCTGGTTTCTCCACCTGCACATCAGTTCTTTATTATCTGTCTCTTTCATTTTGGCCATTCTGGTGGTATATTGTAATATCTCCAAATGGTGCTAATGTTGATACATTAATGAGTTTAACAATTTTTTATGTACAGTGTTTAAAACAGAAAAACATCTTCCATGTATGGGAATGCTAAATACCAATATTAGTAGTATGTATTTCTAGGGATGAAGGGAAAGGAGAATTTTCTGCAGTAGACGCCACAGAGGACATTAACTTACGTTATTGTCATTGCTGAGTTAGAAGTGGTTAAAGGAACATCTAAATATTCTAACTTTTTAAAAATGTTTTTATTGTGGTAAAATATATGTAATGTAAAATTCTCCATTTTAGCCATTTTTAGTGTATAGTCCAGTGCCATGAAGTACACGAATATTGTTGTGTAACTGTAGCACCATTTAAGATTCTTTTTGAGAGTTCAGTTTATCAGCTTGAATCATTTCAGCATTCCACAGTAATTTTTTAAGCTTCAGAGAGAACAATGATAAATTTATTTCAAAAAACATAAAAATTGGTTTTGGAATTGTTTGAAACAAGCTAGCTAGTAGAGAATCTTTTTGGAGCTGGAAAATATTATCAGAGTTGATAAAAGCTTATAATAACTTTCCAAAGTTATTGTAATACCAAAATAATGAATCATTCAATTTTGATATATATCCAATTGTATTGTTTTGATTCATGGTGTGGGTAGGTCTTAAATAGTTAAAACGGATGAATTTTGTTGCTTTTAACTTGTTTTATGAAATAATAAGTGTGTTTTGAAACCACCTGTTTCAGGGTTCAGTAAGATCTTCTGTACTTTTGTTTCTGTCTTCAGATCATGACTGTACCCAATGACCCTTACACTTTCCTCTCTTGTGGTGAAGATGGAACTGTTAGGTGGTTTGACACACGCATCAAAACTAGCTGCACAAAAGAAGATTGCAAAGATGTAAGAGTCCAGTTTTTGTACAAATGATGTAGAAAAGTTTTGTTTATAACTACATTTGTACAATAATTTATCTTTGGCTGATTCTGGGTGAGCTTTAAAAAATTTTGCTAACATCTTTAATCATAAAATTTCTTAAATTAAGGTATTTTTAATGAAATTGAAGAACTTATATTTTAAAAAATATCTATTACTGGACTTGGTGGGCCATGCCTGTAATTCCAGCAGCTCAGGAGGCTGACTGAGGAGAATTGCAGGTCCAAAGCCACCCTCAGAAACTCAATAAGGCCCTAGATAACTTAGCAAGACCCTGCACAAAATAAAAATGAGAAGAGCTGGAAATGTGGCTCAGTTGTTAAGCATCCCGGGTTTATCCTTGGTGTGAGAGTGTATGTATAGAATCTCTGAAAATTTGTGTAATTGTTTAGTATATACTCTAGTGTAAAAACCTGGAAAATTTATCAGTGTATCCGATTTACTCATGGTGACCATTTTGGCTAATCAAAATAACAGTGATAAAAGCTTATGTAAGTTCAATATCTTTTCTCTTCCCATCTTTTAAACCAAGAATTATATGTTATTTTTTGAAAGAAAAAAAGTCCATTAACATGTTCATTAAAATTTAGCTCACTTCTCTAAAGATACAGCATTATTATTATTATTGTTATTATTTTAAAGAATTTTTTTTGCTGGTTGCTGATGGATCTTTATTTATATATATGTGATGCTGAGAATTGAACTCAGTGCCTCACACATGCTAGGCAAGTGCTCTACCACTGAGCTATAATCCCAGCCCTAAAAGATAAAGCATTATTTTCTTTAAAAAAAATTTTTTTAAAGTTGTTGTAGGACCTTTGTTTTATTCACTTATTTATATGTGGTGCTGAGGATTGAACCCAGTGCCTCACACATGCGAGGCAAGCGCTCCACCACTGAGCCACAATCCCAACCCCTAGAGCATTATTTTTCAGTATTTGACTTTTCAGTACTATTTTAAACTTATACAAGCTCTGAGAAATCATTCCTTGTTTTGGCCCACACTGTTAACTCTGAGTGTTGTTATCTGTCATGCATTAGTCAGAGCACTGTAGCTTTTTCTTGGATCTTCTTTTTTCTTCCACTACTGGGACTCTAAACCTGGGCCTTGTTCATGCTAGCCAGGAACTCTACCACTGAGCCACATCCCCAGCCTTAGATTGTTTTGAAGTAGTAAATGAAAATAAAAAGTGTTACGCACTTTCTTTTTACTGAAAGTTAACAAAAACAAGAATTACTAGTAATCTAATTGTTTGCTAACTGAAAATGTTACCATAGTTAACATGGTTCAGGAATGAAAAGATTGTTATGTATTTGAGAAAGAGAATAGAAAACAAAAAGTAGAAATTGAAAAAATCTTAAAGGTAAAAATTTTGATCAGTTTTTGTTTTATATGTACATATGTGTATGTATGTATACATATATGTAACCAAATAGGAAGCGATTGACTAGAGGCAGAAATCAGCTTAACATATCAGACTGTTGGGAGCATTTGCAATACCTGTTTCTTAGGAAAGTGGTTGGTACTAAAATCTATTCTTCCACGTTCTTTTAAACTTTATTATAGGAGGATGTAGTTGTGCTTTTCTAAACCAAGTTTTCATGAAATAAGAATAACTAGAAGAACTAACTACTAACCACTTAGAATTAGGAAAGGCACTGGTAAATCTCTTCTGTGTAATGGTAATATTCTGAGGTTAATAAATAAATTTTAAGGAAAATTAACAAAAGTGTGGCTGTCTTGAGTACAGTGAGGAGCTGAGTCATTAGCCGAAATCGTTTGAAATCGACAGTGTACTAATACACATATTTTTAAGGTGATGGCACTTATATATTCTAATGTATCTATAAATGTAAGTAGTTAACTTCATAGTAAGGTTTATCTGTTGAAGGGTTTGTATGTGTTCGTGTGCCACTTTGTTTTTCAACTGGTACAGAGTAAAGATTTTACCACTTGAGAAAACTATAGAAATTTAAAATCAGTTCGAATATTTTGTTGTATTTTATTAGCAATAGATTATATTTAAATTTTATGAGTATCATGTAATCATGAATACTTATCAGACAAAGGCAAATCATACTTCCACCTTTATTGTCAAGTGGACCAGTAGTATCAGGCATTTCTAATGGTAGTACTGACTTAGCCATCCATTACTTAGGTAGTGTATGAATATTTTACATTTATAAAGAAGTTCATTGTTTATGAGTATGGGAATGTTTAGCAGGCACTTCAGATAAGTATTACATTATTATCATATGAAATATAGCTATTTTGAAAAAAGAGTTTAAATTGTAGTAATGTAAGTTTCTTGAATTAGTCTCTTCGTAGCAGCTGATGATCTGATGTCATTGCTTAGTGTTTTGTGTATTGGGGCTAATTTTAATTTGCCCTCTTCACAATACATTTTGTATTACTCAAATACTGACAGCTTTTTAAAATCTAAGTTTAGTGTTTTTGTGTGTTAATTTGATTGTTTCTATAATATTGTAGAAATCAATTTTGGAATTATTTATCAAACTGTAAAGAAAAAATGTGTGTTTTAGATAGATTGTTAAAAAGGAATACTGGACTTGGGGTGGTGGCTCAGTGGTGGAGCATTTGCCTCACATGTGTGAGGCATTGGGTTTGATTCTCAGTACCACATTAAAAAAATAAATAAAATATTTAAAATAAAAGGAATACTGACTGAGTATATTTATTTTTCATATAGTTTGAATGTTTTAGAAGTAATTTTTAATAGAAACCTAAGAAATGTATTAAAAGGAAACCATATCTTGTTTCTCCCTTTTGTTTTGCTGGCTTTATTAGAACTTCTGAGGAAAGTTATTTTCTTATTTAAAGGGAAAATGTTTTAAATATGGTATCATTGGTATTGGGTATTGTCTTATCTTTTTTAGGACATTTTAATTAACTGTCGACGTGCAGCCACATCTGTAGCTATTTGTCCACCAGTACCATATTATCTTGCTGTTGGTTGTTCTGATAGCTCAGTACGAATATATGATCGACGAATGCTGGGCACAAGAGCCACAGGTAGGAAGACAGCAGAGAATATGTGGGACTGTCAGTCCAAAGAACAAATCTTTGTGACATTTTCCATTAAAATTTTTTTGTTTATTATGAATTTTCAAGAAATATAACAGATTTAAATACTTATTGTGTTTTTAAAATGTATGTTAACAAGTTTTTAAGATCCTGTTGGGATGATACTTTTAGTTTCATTTTTAAAAATATCCTAACACTTGGTGTATTAGTTTCCCAAAAGTGCCATAATAAATAACCATAAAATGAGTCTCTTAAAATAAAAGAAATTTATTCTCTTCGTTTTTGGAAGTTGGACATCTGCAATCAAGGTATTTCAGGTATGGTTTCTGTAGGAGACTGAAGGAAAATCTGTTCATGCCTCTCCCTCCTGGATTCTGGTGATTGTTGCCAGTTGTTCACGTTGCTTAGTTGGTTGGACGTATGGCTTCAGTCTCAATTTCCATGCTGTTCTCCTCTGCTGTGTCCAGGTTTCCCTCCTCTCAGGACATGAACCATATTGAATTTAGGGTCTGTCTAATCCAGTATGATCTCATCTCATCTAATTACATCAGCCAGGACCCTGTTTGCAAATAAGATCGCATTCTGAGGTTCTGGGTAAACATGAATTTTAGGAGTACTCTGCTGTTTTTTGGTCAAGAGGATAATGGTAAACATGGTAGGGTAAAAGAAAGATGAGTGACTTGGGTATTTATTGTTGTATAGCATATATTTTTGCCTAGTTAGCTTAAAGTACTATTAGTGACACTGCAGTACTGAGTTTGAATCTGATTTAATCTAGTTCTTTTTCTCCTCATCCAGCATGAGATCAGACCACTTCTGGAATGAACAATTGAAAGCCAGATTCCCTTAGCATTTTCTCAATAAAGGAAGGCCAGAAGTACTTTTAAACATGTATACACACAAACATGAGTATCAAGTACACACACACACATATTCACATGTTTTACATTGTGAAAAATAAAGTTGTTCTTGGGCAGAAACCAACAATGTCGGAGTTTTGTTTGTTTGTTTTTTAACATCATGGGCAGATTTATTTGGGTTGGTTTGTTTGCTTTTTGGCTCCATTAAATATTCATGGAAGGTGAACATACCCCACAAGGGGAGAAGTTTGGTGGCAGCAAGACCATGTCAGCACAGCAATGTCGGTATTAATAGACATAGATTATGAAATGAGAACACCAGATGAGATCTTTCCTGTTTTGAACTGTAATTGAGAAGTCCTGTCAGTGTGGGTAGGCGTATTTGGGGGAAACAGTAGTAATAGAATATGAAATTATAGGCTTATTTATTATTCTTAACAGATGGGAAACAACTGACAGTTTTGAGCCAAACAGCACTTCATGGTGCAGGATCACATAGCTTTGTGGGGATTTTCAGTATTCATGGACCTCTAAGTCACAAAGTATCAGTTGTACCTTCCTGTTCGGGATTGTATTAAAGACTACTGGAGTTGTTAAAATTGGAATCATATGCTACTTAATATGCTACTATAGGAAAGTAAATTTCCTGTTGTAGAAATTATTTTAGTTTGAGAGGAATTTTTGGAAGATGACTTAGTATAACCATAATTATGAACAAATTTATTAAATAACTGATCTTTAAACAAAACACTTACATGATTTGGAATCCTTGTCATTATGAATTTTTTTTTATGTTATCTTTATGGTATTCTTTTTTGTTATAAACTCTTGAAGAAAAGACCTGGATACAAGCCGGGCGCGGTGGCTCACGCTTGTAATCCCAGCACTTAGGGAGGCTGAGACAGGAGAATCGTGAGTTCAAAGCCAGCCTCAGCAAAGGCGAAGCCCTAAGCAACTCAGTGAGACCCTGTCTCTACATAAAACACAAAATAGGGCTGGGGATGTGGCTCAGGGGTCGAGTGCCCCTGAGTTCAATCCCCGGTACCAAAAAAAAAAAAAAAAAGACCTGGATACAGAATGTGATAGCCTTGATTTATATTGCTACAGTGAATCATATATTTTATAATTCAGATTAAGAGTTTTAAGATGTTTTAAATAACACCCTCTTTTCTTACTTAGGGAATTATGCAGGTCGAGGGACCACTGGAATGGTTGCCCGTTTTATCCCTTCCCATCTTAATAATAAGTCCTGCAGAGTGACATCTCTGTGTTATAGTGAAGATGGTCAAGAGATTCTTGTTAGTTATTCTTCAGACTACATATATCTTTTTGACCCAAAAGATGATACAGCACGGGAACTTAAAACTCCTTCTGCAGAAGAGAGACGTGAAGAGGTAGGTTTCCTCAAAACCATATTCTTCATTCAATTAAGAAAATATTAATTTAGTTATTTCTGGGGCCTGAAGGCCAAATACATACACACCAACATACATGCGTACATATACATATTTGGATCACTTTTTTTCCCCGCGTATTTTTTAGTTGTTGATGGACCTTTATTTTACTTATTTGTATGTGGTGCTAAGAATCGAACCAAGTGCCTCACACATGCTAGGCAGGCAGTCTACCACAGAGCCACAATGCCAGCCCCCATATATGGATCACTTACAACACGCTTCTGGTTTAGGGAACAAGGACACAAAACATACCTGAAAGAACAGGGGCTAATGAATGAGAAGGTGACTCTAGAGAAAAGTATTGTGATTTTTTTTTTTTTTTTAAATAAAATATTTAAGCCAGGAAGAGTGTTGCATCCTGGTGATTTGGGAGAATGAGGCCAGCCTGGACAACTTAGCGAGACTGCCTCAAAAGTAAAAAGGGCTGGGGTTGTAGCTTAGTGGTAGAATGCCTTTGAGTTCAATCCCTAGTATTGTATTAAAAAGAAAAAGAAAAAAATTTACTAGCAAAATATCTTTCTAGCTTTGTAGATACACAACAGCAAGAAAGATTAGTTCTAACACTTCGAGAAAAGGCAATTAAAATAATAGAAAATGAGATGATAAGTTCAAGAAGCTCAGTGTTAACATCTGCGTACCAAAGTTTTATCCAGCACTGTCTGCTGTGCATATGGGGACAGCAGTTCCCTCCTTCCTGAGTGGTGCCTCCCTTTCACAATTATGGACTAGTGACATACAGTATTATCCCTAAGTACATTTTATAAGTGGATGTAGGCATATATATTTAAAAGGAAGTAAATGAATTGAATTATAGTCACTAAAATGACTATAAAATAGTTAACAATTTTCCTGTTTATAAATGTGGAAAATTAGACTAATGTACTTTTGACAGCATGCAGCTGTAGAAAAGTTGTTTGCTTTAACCTTGTTAAATTTCTTTCCATATATTGTTTTTCACTTTGTATTTTCTATTTTGTAACATCCCATCTATTCACCCTATAGTTTGGCTTGTAAATGTCTTTTGAAATTAACTATTGATTTTTATCAATAGTGATTTAGGTATTGTCACAGTGCCCAATGGGAACATATTTTAAAGGTTACTAAACAGTACCAGTTTTGTAATTTCTGTAGGATGCAAAACTCAGTGGGTTTTTTGTTGTTGTTATTTTGTTTTGTTTTTGCACCAGGGCTTGAGCCCAGGGCCGCTTAACCATCCAACCACAGCCAAGCCCTTTTATATATTTTATTAGCGGCAGAGTCTCACTGAGTTGCTCAGAGCCTTGCTGAATTGCTGAGACTAGGTTTGAACTTTCAATCCTCCTGCCTTAGCCTGTGGAGTCACTGAGATTACAGGCATGTGCCACTGTGCTGAGTTAAACTTAGTTTTTCTAATTTGTAAAATTAGAAAAAATACGATAACTTTATAAAACTACTTTAGGATTTTAAATGTGGAAGTGTATTGTGTTAATCAGAAAGTTGACAAAGAAGGGGAGGGATTTGATGGCTAATGAAAGTTACTTATGAATTTATTGGACTAACAGAATCTGCCCTGTCATTCTGTTGTCGCTTATAATGTCCCCTTGCAATCTGTGTTAAGTCACAGTCTGCTTTGCACCTGTGTAATGACGGGAGCATTGGAAGTGCACAGACCTTGTAAGTGGGCCCGCTGGCTTGGCTACTAGTGTCCTTGGCCTGGAGATACTTGTGTCATTAGAGTGAGTAGTGCTGAGTCATGAGCAGGTTTTTTTCCTCAACCTGTTTTTCTTAATATTCTTTGTTGAATTAACTAAATAAGAAAATAATTCAAAAAATTGGAGTAAAATTATAAAAAAACCAATCATGCTTATAATTAAGCAAATGATTGAGATGTGTATAGGCAATATTAACGATCCTTCCTCTTAATTCCCAATTAGTAAATAGTATTTTGTACTAACACCTAACATCAGTGTTCAGACCAACTATTCTTAACTCACCAAAGGTTCGTTGGGTGCCTACTGTACACAAAGTCCTACATTAAATTGTAGATAATTAGGGAGGATAGCACAGACATGGCTCCTCAATCAAGGAGTTTGTTATCCAGTGGAAATATGGATATAAATACATACATAAGAAATCAAATTATAAAACTTAAATAATAAATTGTGTATATAAGTACTGTGTCCTATATAAGAAGAACAAGGGAGAAAATAATTGATTTGAAAACATTAGCAAAGCTTGAGCAATGTTTAAAGCATGAATAATAGTTACAATTTTTTATGTTTCTATATATTTGTGTATTTCTTAATTTGTGGAAGCCTCTTTATTTCTGCATGCCTTTAAAGAATTTCATTTTTTTCCTTCCTTTGGTATATTCTTTTGTCTGTTTTGGGGAGAGCTATTTCTCAGTTCTATTTTTGCAGTTTTTTCTTTTTATTGTCTTCCTTTTCTTCTTTTCCTCCAGTATCTTTTTGACATTTCCCTGCCTGCCCCATCCTGCTACTGAACTTCTTTTTTGAATCCATTCTCTGCTTTTCTCCTGTTATCTGTAGCTTTTCTGTAAAAATATATCCCAGAAGGACTCCTGCTTACCATCTTGACTACACTACTGCTGTGATCAGAGCCATGAGTATCTCTCTCCTCCGTTATTTGTGTGGCTTTCTAGCAACTAGTCTTTCTGTTTTTACTCTTATGGTCCTTTAGTTACACAGTAGCTTTGTGATCTTTGAGACATGGGCCATATCATGCTACTTTTATGATGAGTATGCCAGTGGCTCCCCGTCTCCCAGCAAAGCCAAGCCATCCTTTAAAGGATGGACATTATGGATGTGAATTGTGTTGCAATAAAAATTTTTAAAATGTAAAAATTAGAGTTCTTAGGTGTTTCAAATGCCATGAACATTTCAGATAGTCACTTAAAGGTGCCATTTGACTTGACAGTTTATTATTAATCATGTTACTGATCACTTTTATTGATCTGTGAACTTGTCAAGTGATCTTTCATTTGGTGACCTTGGCAGAGTGAAATCAACGTAGAGATGGAATGCGGAGAAATCAGTGGAAACATTGACCACAGTATATTGAGGAGGGAATGGTGGATGAAGGGGATATAGACTTCTTAAGAAGCTTCAGAGTAGAATTAAAAGCAGGAAAAAGGACTGTAGCTGGAGAGAAATATAAAACTGAGGGTTTAGTTGTATATTAAAACCACTTTCAGCATATTTGAGAGAACAAGGTAAAAGTAAATGTACAGATATATAGAATAGAGAGGATAATTGTATACGTGGGCTTGAGGATTTGAAGAACTGAAAAAGCACAAATGGAGAGGTTAGGCTTAAACAGAATAAATGATCCTTATCTTGAGAAAGGTTTGAAGTAGTTAGGAAGTTGTAGATATGGATACATTTATAGACTTTAGTTAAGGAAATAGATGTATTTCTACAGGACTTTTTTGTTGTTGTTTTTACTGCCTTTTCCTGAAGTAGAAGGAAAAGTTATTAGCTAAAAATGAGGGCAATAAGTTGGAGTAGAAAGTGTGAGGAAGGTGAAAAATCTTTGGAATAGATGCTGGGGAAACTTGAAAGTAAGTTGTCAAGACTAAGTGAAAACAGGTGTGTGGGGTTTTGTGTTTTTTTACCTAGACACTCAGTACAGAACTGAGACACACAGTTCACTCCCTACTGTCAGCTGGAAGGTGAGGGAGGCAGGGGTAGAAATCACACATACATGATTTCAAAGTTACCTTCAAACCTGAGGTTGAACAAATTTAGTATGGACTGTCAGCATCACTGAATGCTTACCCTGATGAGTACTGCAAAAGACTGATGTAGCTTGTATCAGGGTTGCATTTTGATCTAGCATCTCATTTCCATACTGAATAAAGAAGGTAGGGAGATGACGATCTGTTAGACTTAAAGTACGCTTTGTTAGTTGAGGGTGGGGCTGTAGCTCAGTGGTAAGCGCTTGCCTAGCCATCCGCAAGGCCTTGGGTTTGATTCTCAGCACAAGGGTGCAGGGAAAATTGAGAGCAAATGAGTTCAATTAGACTTACATAGAATCTTCCTATCCTTACCTTTTAGTTACGACAACCTCCAGTTAAGCGTTTGAGACTTCGTGGTGACTGGTCAGATACAGGGCCCAGAGCAAGGCCTGAGAGTGAACGAGAACGAGATGGTAACTATACTTTGGTTAGCTTTTTTGGCGGGGAGGGGGGATATATGGTATTTAAAAAACAGTTTTGTGAGGACTGGAGTTGTGGCTCAGTGGTAGAGTGCTTGCCTGGCATGTGTAAGGCCCTGAGTTCAATCCTGAGCACGGCATACAAATAAATAAATAAAATAAAAAGATTCATTGACAATTTAAAAAAAATTTTTTTTAAAAAGCCAGTATTGTAACAGTTCCAGTTTTATCACTATTATAAAGGATGCTACAGGGACTGGGATTGTGGCTCCGTGGTAGAGCGCTTGCCTCACATGCGTGAGGCACTGGGTTCAATCCTCAGCACCACATAAAAATAAATAAAGATATTGTGTCCATCTACAACTAAAAAAAATTAAAAAAAAAAAAAGGATGCTACAGTGAACTTCCTTTTACATCTCTCTTGGTATACTTGTGTAGATATATCTTAGAATAAATCCTATAAGTAGAATGGCTGAGGTACTGGATTAAAACACTTAATTTAGATAATTATTGAATTACTCTCCAAAAATGATGCATTAATTTGTATTTTTACTAACAGTATAAAAATGCCCATTGCCCTTACAACGTTGGGTATTATCAGACAATTTTTACTTTGTATTACATACAAAGACAGATGGAAACTCTTAAATTTGTGATCAGAGTTTTATAATAGTATATTCATCTTTCCTTCTTCCTGATTTCTGTCAAGTGCTTTTCACAAGTGCAGGAAACTACCTTGGGAGATTTAAGATGGCACACTTTAAAGCAGGGCACAGTGGCATGCACCTGTAATCCCAGCAACTTGGGAAGCTGAGGCAAGAGGATCACAAGGTCAAGGCCAGATCCGGGAACTTAGCGAGACCATTTCCAAAAGAGGGGAGGGTGAGGGTGAGAATATAGTTCAGTGATAAAATGCTTCTGGGTTTAATTTCCAATATCAAAACCAAAAAATGATGGCTCACTTTAGATCAGAATTAATCTGAAAATATTGCACTAAGTAAGTCTATAGCCAAAATATTACTCTAATGACTTCTAAAACTCTCACATGATCAAAAGTGTATTTTTCATTATCCTTGATATTATTTTACAATACATAATTAAATGGGAAGCTATATTATATAAATTGTAGAAGTCTGAATCCACAAAAAATTCAAGAACAAATATTAAATGACTCGATTATAGAATAGAGTTGTCACGTTTTAAATTTGATATCGTACTTGCGGTTTTAAAATGCCCCTAAGAAGACTTGTTTATTTGACAGGGGGAAACGAGTAAAGGCAGAGAGACAATACCTTTTGGTTTTAGCTAATTTTAAATATTTAAAATTTGCTTTAAAAATGATGAAAATTAAGTTTTAGGGAAATACATGCAAAAGCCCAATTCCAGTTGTGTCTGTGTTGGATGATAATGCTCTATCTAGTATGAGGAAAAGCCATTTTTCAGTCTGTTTGACTTAGAACTCATGAGCCCTTTCTAACTGGGCACTCTTAAAGATGTGGGTCAGGATAAGGCTGAGAGACATGGAGTTACCTAAGAATGGGAAAAGATGAAGGAGATGCAAACCCTATTTTTCACTGGAAGTATTTTCCAGATATTGGAAATTAGCTGGCACCAGAACGTATTTTGATTGTTCTTTCCTCACTCTTTTTTCTCTTGTAAATAAAAAAAGGATCTTACCATCCATAGGGAAAGTCACTGATATAATTACTATAAAATACACTGAGAGGTTTAATGGATATTTCAGTATTTCTATAATTTATGTAGGTACGTTGATTTTTTAAAATTGCTTGCATTTCGAAGCCTTCGAATCTAGGTTTTTGTGTTAATAAAAGATCCTGACTCATTAGTGAAGTCCCTGATAAGCTTTGTGTTCTAATAGGAGAGCAGAGTCCCAATGTATCATTGATGCAGAGAATGTCTGACATGCTGTCAAGATGGTTTGAAGAAGCAAGTGAAGTTGCACAGAGCAATAGAGGCCGGGGAAGGTCTCGACCCAGAGGTGATTTTTGTTATTAATTATAGTCATCAGAAAGCTGGCAGAAGCTGCTTATGAAAGCCATTTATTTATATCATCTAAATTATGTTGTTTTATATCTATAGTAACGATAAGGTTTGTATAGTTTCTCCCTTCCAGTTACGCTAAATCTAGCCTTTATTTTATCTCAAAAAACAAAACAAACAGAAAAGAATCTGAATTCCACATCTTTAAGCCCTTTTTAAATGCACTTTGAGAATGGAAATGTACAAAATTCCAAGACCAAATTTTTATATCATTGAAAAGGTTGATTAGTTTAAGCAAGAATGTGTTGTAGATAGATTTTTTTTTAACCTCTTGATAAACCTATTTGGTGAAGTGAACCACTCCACAGTGGCTGTTCTGGTATTCTAAAATTATAAATTTTTATGTGTTTTCCAGTGTGTATATGTTTTGTGAATGAATCTTTTGGAATTGTGGGTTTATTAAAGCATTTAATATTTGAGTTGGCACTAATGTTGCACTGATGTATTTTTTGGAAGGTGGAACAAGTCAGTCAGATGTTTCGACTCTTCCTACAGTCCCATCGAGTCCTGATTTGGAAGTGGGTGAAACTGCAATGGATGTAGACACTCCAGCTGAACACTTTCTTCAGCCTCCTACTTCCTCTGTGGTGTCCGCTCAGGTTCATCCAGCATCCTCTTCCACAGAAAGCCCTCGCTCTACTACTTTGCTGTCGTCTCCAGACACTGAACAGAGGCCGTCTGTGGAGGCATCTGGACACCATACACATCATCAGTCTGGTGAGGATGTTACTCTTCAAGTAGGCTTTTGTTCATCTCTTGGTTTCTGATAATGGAAACTTTATAGGTTGTTTTGAAAGATACTAAATTACACCAACTTTTTGCTGGAATAAATGATCAAAATGACATACAATATATGAACATGTGACCTAAACACAAAATTCAAATGTGCCTAACTTGTATGAATTTTAACACATAGCAGGAATCTTCAGTTTACCACAGAACAGTTTTGAAAAAAACATATACCAATAGGTAGTGTTTTGACATAGGCATTTAATTTAAAGATTATTTTACAAACCGTTATAGACCAAAATATCTTTCTTGATTTATTTGGTTGTGTATGTATATTAAAGAGATAGTAAAAATGTAGCTTGTTGTTATTAGTTCTGTTGGATTTATATTCTTGATTACTTTTTCCTCAAATCATGAAATACTTTCAGTATGCTCTCTGTGGTGGATTGGATATGGTCTTTTGTCAACAACATAATACACTTAAAAACAAAAAGAATTGTTTCTCCAGTACATTTATGTGAAAACTAATTTTACTAAATCCTTATCTTCTTGATACTTGATGCTATTAAAAATAAATTCATTCCCGAATTGTTAAAATACCATTTTTTTCTAAGTATGTTTCAACAGTTTTTCCTCTTCTATGGAATGTACAATATTTATAATAGTAATTTTCAGTAGATATGTATGTAGTGTAGTTGACGTTTTAACTAAATACATGTAATTATAATAACAAGATGTTTATTTATTTTTTTTTTTTTAAGGTTTTTCCTAAGGAAGCATTTTACTTGATATTAAACCAGAAGTATTAGCAAGAAATACAGCTGGCAGGCCAAGCTCAAACCTATAAAAATTCCTAACAGCTTCACTGCCAAGCTATCACTTTATTCTTGCTTCTCTAGAAACTGATGCCAGATCACCATATATGGGATGTTTTAAATTGAGCACTATTTTTTCAGTATATACCATTTATAGTAATTCATTCTCAGTTGCTATGGGAATAGAAGCCAAGTCAATTACATAACTGTTAACGGTATGTACATTTTATCCATGATAAAAGCTAAAGCTGACCTATAAAATTAGTTTTTCCTCGTTTTGATTGACACAGTGTTTCAACTTAAGGGCAAATACAGTGTTTTGTTGGGTTTGTGAAATAGGGCAAAAGGAGTTAAAAGTTTGTTTTCCAAAGCAAGTAAAGTGGTTAAAGCAAAAATTTTTAAAGTAATAATATTCTTGCATATATTCTTAAAGAGTTCGATGAATTATAAGTTATCAGGAAAACATAGCAAGAAAACTAGCTAATTCACACTCAGGTTCCACTGAGTCTTACCTAACTAATTATGATTGTTTATTTAAACACATTTATGAGTTAAATATTCTGGAGCTTCATTTTAAAACTTTTTTCATGGATAAGTAATATATATTAATACTGTATTTCAAATTGCTAAGATCCTTTTAGTAAAAATACTAGTCATTTGGATCATTAAAATAATTTTTTTGTGTTGATCATTGTTAGAATATTGCTTAGCACCTTTGCCCATAAATTTTTCAGAGAGTGAGGAAGTGTTCTTAACTGAGAGATTATTGAGAGAATTTTGATTGACTAAACTGTAGATAATTAAATATTTCAGTGATTCTGAAACAGATTGTTGAAGGAAAATTATTTGATATTAAGTATAATATCTAAAGGTTGTTACTGTAATTGTTCTGACAGTAGCCCTTTGGTTTTCCCAGAGTTCAACATTTCAGCAGTTAAGAACTCAGTGGGTTTTGTTTTGTATTATGTTCGCTTTTTTGCACAATCTCTTTTGTACTTAAAAAAATTCCCTAAGTCCAGGTAGTTTTGTGGATATGGGGATTGTCCACTGGGGGATAGAGTAGGTGGAAGTTTCAGCTTGAAGCCAGGATTCCTGTTAATTGCTTGGATAAAGACAGAAAATAAAAACAAGTATGTTTCTGTCTGCACTTGGCTGTGCTACAAAGACTGTGAATGGTTATGCCCTTCCTTCATATCCCTTGCGTTTTCTTTGTCATTTTTATTAGTGAAGGGAGGGGACAAATTGAAAAATTGCCAGGCAAAACTCCACAGTGGTTGAATTCTAATTTTTTGGTTTTCTTAGTCTACAACTTAATCTGTGATGGTGAAGAAAGTCATGACCGATTTCAGGGGGTATCCCACAAGGTGGGTCAGAGGAGTCAGTGCTGTTGCCGTCCAACTATACAAAACGACCATTCACCCCTGTACATCTCTCAAACTTAGCACTCCCTGCGTTCTTGACCTGCCCTTGGCTGGTAACTTTTCATTCACAGTGAAAAGCAAAGCACTCATTTTCCTACTATTGAATCTCCCAGCTTTCCAACATCTGTATCACATTGTCTGTGGTAGAAGCAAAACACATTTTGGAAGAAATGTTTCTTTTCCTGTCAAGTGCTGACTGGTGCGGTTCCCATTCCTTTACAGTTTCTCAAGGACTTGGCTCCTCCCACATCATTATTTCCTTTTCTGCTGAATTTTTCCTTTTGGCCTCACACATGCTCTTGTCTCCTTTCTTTAAAAGATCCACACTTAGGAATCTGATATTCCCTCATGGCTACGTTACTGCCTGTGTAAAGCTCCTTTTATAATTATGGTCCTCAAAAGAGTTGCTTACCTATACTGCCTCCATATTGTTACCCATTTATTTATCAACCAACTGAAATCTGCTTTTAAAGTCCTACTCTGAAACTTTTTGTCAAAGCTACCTGTGACTTCCGTTTTGCCGAATTTACAGGATACTTCTCTGTTAGTATCTTCATAGATTTTATTTGATACAGTTTCATTTTAGAGTCTGTCACTTCTTTCTTGGAACACTCTCCTTGGCATTGATGACACCACATTTGCCTGCCTGTTTCACTCTCACTGATGACTTGTGGCTGGTTCTCAGTAACCATTGTTCACGTGTCTGATACGTCTCGGATAGTTGGACCCCTTGGTCCTGGCTCCTTGTCTTTTCTGTATACTCTTTACTCCTAGGTGATTGTGTCCGTTCCCCATAGATATTAATGTTGTCTCTAAGTTTGTGACTCTCATGGTTATATCAACAATCTGATCTTATACCTTGAGTTCCTGCCTCCTGTGTGTAATTGCTATTTTTAACACTTCTTTTTGATTATGTTTAGACATCTTAAATCTAATCTGTTCAGCTGAAACTTTATTCAGCCTACTGCTCTTCCTGATACCTAATCAGTTCCGTCTTAGTTCATTTATGGCTGAGTTATAATGCTACCTGTTTGCTTGTTTTAAAAGCCCATGAGTTATTGATTCTCTCCTTTCCTTCATGTCCCATGCCCAGTTCATCAGCAAGTCCTGTGGGTTCTGTTGATCAGATATTTTCACTTCCTTCCTTTTCACCCTCATTTCTTGTCCCCTGATTGATCTCTAGCATCTACTTTGTTTCCTTATAAGTTGTTATCCATGGAGCAGCCAGCATGAGTATTTTAAAATGTTAATCAGATTATATAACTGCTGTTTAAAACCCATTAAACTCTTTGTTGTGGACCTATAAGGACCTATATGACCTTCACCTGATTCCACTTTCTTAGTCCATGATGAATATTATGTTCCAAACGTACTGATTTCTTTTAATGTGTCAAATTCTCTTTTGCTCCTGTCCTTCTTTCTGATTCTGAACCTAAATTCTTACTGTTCTCTGTACCTGGCAAGTCTATCCCATAGCTTTCAGCATGGCCAACTTCTTTTTCCTTAGGTCTCAGCTGAACTACTACCCAAGAGAGGTCTTTCATAATTATCCTAGATAGAGTCCTTTTCTACTCTCCCTAAACTTTTACACTCTTTTCTATTACCCTGTTTGTTTCCTGAAAAGTACTTAGAAATTTTTTAATTACTTCATTTTGATTGATTTGTTTATGACATTTTTTTACTGGAATATGCTTGAACAAAAACAGGGACATTGTCTTATCTCTCATCTTTGAGTGTGTCCCCTCAACCCCTGCAGCAGTAGTCATTCCCTAAAGATATTATGAGACATTGATTATCTTCAAGTTGTTGTAGCAGAGGTGCAGTATATTTAGTGTTATTTTGATGATACCTAGGAGAGATGCTGTGATTAGGTGTCCAGTTATCATTTTGTATCCATTATCTGTCCTCCACTGCCTAGGAGGAGGACATATTAGACTGCTTAGAGGGGCTGGGGTTGTAGCTCAGTGGTAGAGGGCTTACCTAGCCCATGTGAGGCACTGGGTTTGATCCTCAGCATCATGAGAAAATAAGTAAATAAAATAAAGGTATTATGTCCATCTACAACTACAAAATATTTTTTTTAAAAAAAGACTGTAGAGCTAGGCCCAGGCCTATAATCCCAGCAGCTCAAGAGGCTGAGGCAGGAGGATTGAAAGTTCAAAGCCAGCTTCAATAAAGCAAGGTGCTAAGCAACTAAGTGAGATCTGGTTTCTAAATAAAATACAAAATAGGGCTGGGGATGTGGCTCCGTGGTCGAGTGACCTGAGTTTAATCCCTAGTACCCACCCCCCAATAGACTGTGTAGACAATTTTTCTTAACCTTGTTTCAAACGTATTTTAAGGTAGCTTACAGAAATACTTTTTAAAAATCATGTGATTGGTACTGGGTGTGGTGGTGCATTCCTGTAATCCCAGCGTTTTGGGAGACTGAGACAGGAGGATCACAAATTTGAGGACAGCCTCAGCAGTTTGGCAAGGCTCTAAGCAGCACACAGAGACCCAGTTTCAAAATAAAAAATAAAAAGGACTGGGGACATAGCTTAGTGGTAAAGTGCCTCTAGATTCAATCCCTAGGACACCTCCCAAATCACATGACTGAATATATAAATGAGTAAATTGAGGAAATAGAAAAATATAGATGGGATAAAATAAGCCATAAGTGAGGGGAATGTACAAAATTTATCCTCTGAGGACTAGAACATCTAGAGGGGAGAGACTGCAAAATTGTCTGTGGTTTTGGGAGTTAAATTAGAAAAATAAATAGAAATTTGAATGAATGAAATCTGAATCAATCCTTTCTTTTTTTGGGGTGGGGGCAGGGGTACCGGAGATGGAACCCTAGGCTACTCTACCACTGAGTTACATCCCCAGCCCTTTTATTTTATTTTATTTAGAGACAGGATCTCAGTGAGTTGCTTAGGACCTCACTGAGTTGCTATGCTGGCTTTGAACTTGGAATCCTCCTGTCTCAGCCTACTGAGCTTCTGGGATTACAGGTGTGCACCACTGTGCCCAGCTTATTTTTTATATATTTGAAATTTATTTTAATTCAAATGTCAGACCAGTGGAAACCATGTTCTGTACACATAGACCAGAATTTAACTGGCCATTTTGATACTTGTACATGTTATTTTCTTTAAAATTTAACAAAACATTGCTTTTTAAAATGTATTTTTTAAAAATATGTTTTTAGTTGTAGATGGACTCAATACCTTTATTTCATTTATTTGTCTTTATGTGGTGCAAAGGATTGAACCCAGTGCCTCACACATGCTCGGCAAGCGCTCTACCACTGAGCTACAATCCCAACCTTTAAAGAGTCTTTAAAAATCAAAACCATACATCTGGGGGCTGTAGCTGTAGCTCAGTGGTAGAGCGCTTGCCTAGCATGTGTGAGGCACTGGGTTCGATCCTCAGCACCACATATAAATAATAAATGAATAAATCCATCCATAGATCCATCAACAACTAAAAAAAAATTTTTTAAAAACATACGACTGTACTAAAACCATATAGATTTGAATGAAATCTTCATAATTTATTCATAAAAAAGTCTCATATTACCTTTCTTTTCTCAGTAATGCCCATCCTTTCTAAGTTATTTCTGAAACTAAGCCTGGAAATGTTTTAGTACAGTGGCCTATTTGTAAAATTTTCCCATGTTAAGAAGCTTCTTATGAAACAGTCTTTCTGGTATGTTATAGCTTAATATTTTACTTTGGTTTCATTTTAACTTAAGAAATATGATTATAGAAAATGGTAACTCTGGATTGGGTAGGGATGTCAGTACAAAATTGAGTTTGGGAACTTACCTTGAGAAATGAGTCAGTGAAAGGCTCTCCATGTTTCTAATTAAATCAGACCAAGAAAGTGGTGTGTGTGTTTGTTTTTTGAAGATAGGTATGATAAAGTCTTTGGATTCTTGCTTATTTATAAATAACTGCTCAAATTTATAATTTTATTTAGACCTATGCAGAATCATTATAGCTAAATTGACTTCTGCAGGAAAATTCAGGACTCTGTTGTACAGCATATCAAACTCTGCAAAGTCCAGATATCTAGATTCTAGTTTCTTTACATAGGATCAGGGTCTAGCCAGGTGAAGTATAGATATAGACTAGGTATAGACCAGGTACAGATTAGAAACAAATTGGTAACCACTTTGGGGAAACTAAAGAAGAAACAAAGTTGAAAGTTGACTAAGTGAGTCCCAGGAGGAAAAATGCATAGGGATCACCGGGACAAGAACCAAGTTGGAACTGGAAGACAGATTGATAGATTAATAAGTACCACTGAATTAGGCATAAGAATAATTCAGTGTCCAGGTGAAACGCCCCTGTAGATAATAAAGGCATGATGTGAGGTTAGAATCAAGAGGTAACTGTTGGGTCAACTGTAGCTATTTTAGTTTTTCTCCTGAGTGAAATTAAGTTATTAGGGAGAATATCCTGGAGTCTTTCAGAAGAAAACAAAAACAGTTTCAAGAGTGGGAGCACAGGCTTCCTGTAGCCCTTCCTGGTATTTCCTAAGTTTCAATCCAAAGTATTCATTGTATTAATTTTCAGTTTGGCTTTATGTTAACAAAAACTGATTATTTGGCTCATGGTGGCACACTCCTATAATTTCAGCAACTCCCAAGGCTAAGGCTGGAGGATCACAAGTTTAGGGATGGCCCAGGCAACTTAGCAATATCCTGTCTCAAAATAAAAAGGGCTGGGGATGTAGCTCAGTGATAAAGCACACTTGGGTTCCATCTCCAGTACCAAAAATAAACAAATACAAATTTTCTAAACATTACACACATTTATATATTATGTATATTTGTGTATACATTTTTAAAAGGATATAATGTGTATTTGTATGTCTTAAGCTGCTAGGCATACTGTTTATTTAGTTAATTGGTAACTTCTTTCCCTAGCCCCATTTAAAAAAAAAAAAAATTAACCTAAGCGAGAAAAAAGCCACCAATCAGCCTTAAAAATAGACAGAAAAGTTCTCCTTTAAATTGCACTGGAAACACTGAATAAATGATTTCTAAGATTATCATAATTAATCTTGGCTTTTCAAGTTAGAGAGCATTGGTACATGTACCTGTACTATATCGCTAAGTGGAGACTTCTACTCTCATAAAATATCCTGGCTGTTCATTAGAGAGGGGATGGAACTCCAGTAAAATTGGCTGAATTCTTTGTGATTTTTTTCTGTTTAGTTTTGTTTGGTTTTGATATTTGGAAGAATTTCACAGATAAGTACTCTCTTGTTATGGTAGATTTGCTTTTGAAAGGTATAATGACAAATCTTATGGCTGTATAACAATGCTTTATATTATGTTGCTAAAAGCATTACTGTTATGCTGACTATAAACATAGTACCTAATGGGACTGTAAAGGAGGCAGCTGTGCCCAGTGCATCCTGTCCTACTTCCTACTCACAGACTTACTAGGAAGAACTAACAGTAAGGGAGAGTGATGATACTTGAATTGTTCATTAAATCTTAACTACCAACTGACTAATTGAATAAAATTATTTCTAATAATGGCCATAATGATAGGTTAGTGTCTCTGGCATGATTGATACTTGAAACGTAAAATAAAAATTTCACCCTATAATCTGTATACGAGAAGCTGAAAGTTATTTGGTAGTTTGTATATAGTTTGTTGTCACTGAGCAAAATTCCACATGCACCCACCACCAAATATACAGCTGTCAACATCGTTACCCATGTGCACTGCCTCCCCTTTGGTTGTAGTTAATGAAGTTTCTGTGCACCCATCCAAGCCAGTTCCTCTTCTTACCCCTGGAGTCCATCTCCTTCCGTCTACTCGAGAACCTCTTTCCTGCAGTTGCTCACTTTTTATGCATTAGCTTTTCTCCTCCCCGCCAGTTCACCATTTTACATCAGAACATAAACATGCATGCTATCTCCCAAATTAAACATAAGAACCTCTCTGTTTCCTTTTCCCCAACAATCTTCTAATGTCTCTGTTCCTACCAACAAGACTTCCACCAGGGGTGTGTGTGCTTTGTGTCTCTACCCTGTCACCTCCACGTCCTCCCGAACCTTCTGCACTCTGGCTCTGGCCCATGTGGTCACACTGAAACACCTCTTTTCAATGTCACCATTTACCTACATGTTGCACAAATCTAGAGCTCAGCATCTTTCCCAGTATATCACCAGCATTTGAGAAACCTGCACGCTCCATCCTCTCGACACCTGTCTTCACTTATCGTAAAGCACTCTGGTCTCTCAGTTCTCCTGCTCTGTCAAGCTGCTCGTCATGCTCTTTCTCCTCTTGAACATTGTGTTCTCTGGGTTCAGTTTGTAGGCTTCTTCTGTAATCACCTGCTGTCTGGGCACTTGCAGTAGCGCCACCAGTGATGCTGGCTCACTGGAGTGGTACGTCTAGTCTTCGTCTGTCCCTTGGATGTGTGTTCTGTCTCCTCCCAACTCGACTGCTCCTTCTTCGTTGTTTCTCACTGCAAGAAATGATAACTCTAGGCCAAAAGCTTTGGAACCATTTTGTATCTAAACTTTCAACAAATTCTCTTGCTTTTACCTTTAAAACATGTCTCACATCTTGGCAAGGGTTTGCCCTTGCTCTTCGTTCCACCTGGCACACACTTCTCTAGATATCTATGTGGTTCACTCCCTCACATCCTTGAGGTCTTTGTTCAAATGACCCCTAATGAGAAAAGCCTTTCCTTGGGGCCATGTACAAGATAGCATCCCCACCATCTCCAGCCCTCACCTTACTCTGTCAGTTTCATCGATAAGTTACCACCATGGGATACTTCAAACACGTGTGTGTGTTCGTGGATGTCTATTTTTCCCTTAGAACACAAACTCCGCAGGAGTAGGGACTTTTTTTGTGCACTATTTTATTTGTTCCCAAAGCCTCACACATAGGAAACACTCAACAAATTCCTCTTTGCAGAATTTCCTGTTATTTTTCTTTTCATCTGGATCACTTCTTCAGATAAAGATTAAGGAAGGATCCTTATGTAAATGTTTTTGAGCTACAAAAAGAAGAAAAAGTAAATGACAGTTCTAACATATTTAGCTAAGAATCTGATATGTAACTTGCACTTTTTAAAGAGAGCTCTCTAAAGACTATAAATGCACCACTTTTAGTCATTTTAATTAAATTTCAATAATTTGAGCGCAATTGGTGAAGTAACCTAAATATTTTATATACAGATCAGATCTTTTAACTGATACTTCACAATTGGTATTTATTTCCTAATGTCATTTTATTTAAAAGATGTTAAAAGTGAGAATTAGGAAAGGAATGTTCAATTTCAAATCTGGTGCTAGGGATATAGTGTAGCTTAGCAGAAGGGAGGTCCTGGGGTTCAGTCTGCAGCACCAAAAATAAAATAGTATTTTGTTCATGGAGGACTTTATTTTTGTTTTATTGTACTAAAATATTCTTAGAAAAATGTGTCTAATTTATCATAGTTTAAAAAAGAAGCATTTGAGTGTGCATAGTTTGCCTCATAATTTAATGATCAGTAATTTCTTCTTTAGCAGTAATTTGTTTTTCTTATTCATCTATGAGTGTTTATTTTCTTACCCCCTTTAATGTGTTACCAGATTCTTTTTTTTCCACCTTATTACTTTCTCTTGACCTTTCTTTTCCTGTCTGTGTCAGAATTTTTAAGGGGGCCTGAGATAGCTTTGCTCCGTAAGCGCCTGCAACAACTGAGGCTTAAGAAGGCTGAGCAGCAGAGGCAGCAAGAGCTCGCTGCACGCGCCCAGCAGCAGCCTTCAACTCCTGATCAGTCTTCTCAGGAGGGCTCTTCACAGGACCCTCAGGCTTCAGGTTATTAATGTCAAGTGTCCTTTAGCAGCTGATAGCGTTGTTGTTTAATCTTGCTGCTGTGTAATGAGATGCTTCCCCCCATTCAGAATGAGAGCTCATGCGCTTCAGCTGATTAGCTTATCCCTCCCCTGCACAGAGCAGTGGCCATGTCTCGAGTGAGGGGACAGATTGGCAGCGGCATTGGCCAGAGGTGTGAATATAAAATAATCCTTTATTTGTAATATATTTGAAGAAGGGCAGTGTTTGTTACTTCTACAGCTTGGTGTACTTTCTAATAATTATCTAGTGAATTTAGAGCCTGCATTGATATTTCTGTTTAAACTTTGTATATGCTGAAATGAATCTATGCTTATGGGCTCTTAGCTCTTTGTTTGTTGCTTTGATAGTTAACTAATACATAAACATAGTAATGCTAGGTTTTAGAATTATAGTATGGTTAGGCCATACTAACATGCTGAGTTAATCATTCTCATCTGACATATGAGATTTTTTCAATATTTGTTCATTTATTCTAACTATATGCAGTCAACTTCCTGATATGTAAGGCAGCAGAACTACTCCATGATCTGATTTTTCTGTTTTTATATTATCACATACTCATAGTGATCATCTGTGCCACTCTGGAGCATTTTTGATGGCCCAATTCTTTTAAGACCAGAAAAGTTCATAATCCTCAATAAACATTTGCTGAGAGAATTAATGAAAGGCAAAAAAATATATGTTATCTTAATTGTTTTAAGGTGGACAATATGTTCTGTAAATCCTGCAGTATAATTATAATAGATGCTATAAATGTTCACTTAGGTTGTCATACTCATGAGTTTATAAGACATTGACATTCTGCCATCCTAAGCATTGATGAGTTTGAGCATTACTTACTTTGAGGGTTCCCATTTAATTACTTGGGATTAGTCTGTACTGTATGTGAGCAGAACTGGACAGCCATCACTTTATAAACATCTGTTCTAGTGAATGCAAAAGCATGTTGTATAACACTATGGAAATATGAAATAAATCTAAACCACTGTAATGTAGATATGATGTTTGAGACAAATCATGTTCTTCATGTATAATTCAGTGTTATATTAACAGAGGGAATTTAACCAGGCAAAGGTGTCTCTTCCTATAAGAGATCTCTTCCTATGCCTAAAAGTAGCAGTAGGAAAGTTTGATCAGATTACAGTAATGCCCATCATTAATAAAACTGTTAGGATTTTATGCTATAACAACACTCTAACCAAAGTGTTTGAAAGTATAAAAAGAAATCATGAAACATAAAAATCAATAAAAACATAAGTAACGGGGCTGGGGTTATGGCTCAGTGGTAGAGCACTTGCCTCGCATGCGTGAGGCACTGGGTTCGATCCTCAGCACCACATAAAAATAAATAAATAAAGATACTGTGTCCATCTGCAATTAAAAAAATATTTTTTTAAAAGTAAATAACGTGTAAAGCAGAGTTGTCTTCATTAACAAGAAAGAAGTGTACTTGTTTATGTTAGAAAAATACTTTGAGACTTATTAACCTTTCATATCTAGTTCAGATATTGGAATAGAAGCATTCTTTTTAGAATCACAAATTTAGGGTGATTATATAGTCTCCATGAAATAAGATGTTTTTCTAATCTCTCAGTATCATTCTAATTAAACACCATCTGGTTTAGTAACCAGTTGTTCTGTGGTGTTCTTTTAAAAGCTAAAGTTGAGTAGACACCTTACCAGATCTGAAGGTGAGAAACATCTGTTCATTGTTATTGGGCTCCAAGGTTTGGCCCCGAGACAGCCATTTGGTTCAGTGTTAGAAGCCATGCTCCCATTCAGCCCGGCTGCACTCTTCACCTGACAGTGAGGGGCTTAAGTGTTTGGGGCAGCATGAAGGTGGGCCCGCGTGTCTCATCTGTGGCACACCTTGTGTTCATTTGTCTGTGGCTGTTTTTCCTCTGTCTCTACATGTTATAGGAGGACTATTGATAATTAAAACTTTAAGAATTGTTAATAAAGGACAACTAATACAGTTTATATACTTTGTCCACTTAGTAAGTTTTGGATGTGAGGAAGAGTTTGGTTAATGCAAATATTCTTCATTTCTGAACATATAGATTATAAAAATACAATATAGAAATTAATCTATGAAATTCAAAAGGGATAGGTTTTAATTGAATAACAATTATAAAAACCTAATGTGTGTGTGTGTGTGTTTTTTGGACAGTAGTTTATCCATTCTGTCATGATAGATGTTGCTACTGTCAGTACAGAAAGGACCAAAATTAGCATTCTAGGTTAAAATATTTTAGTAATAGAAGAATGTACATTTCTGGACAGGGGCTGTGTGTGGCTCAGTGTTAGAGTGCTTGCTCAGTATGTGTGAGGTCCTGGGTTCAATCCTCAGCACCACATAAAAATAAATACAATAAAAGTATTGTGTCCATCTACAACTAAAAATTTTTTTTAAAAGAATGTATATTTCTCATATAAAAAGCCTATTTTCAGGGCTGGGTTATGGCTCAGTGGTAGAGCATTGCCTAGCATGTGTGAGGCACTGGGTTCAATTCTTAGCACCACATATAAACAAAGTCCATTGACAACTAAAAAAATACTTTAAAAAAAAAAGCATATTCTCCATTTTACCACAATATCTTTAGTGTAATCATCCTACCAGTAAATGTACTTCTGTTGTACTTCCACCTAAGTTTTTTAGGTATGAAGTGTTTATAGGAGACATGACTGATGTGAAAAAGATGAAATTTTAACAAGCATAGAAAGAATTTCTGAACTTTTATATTGTCTGGCAAATAGTTCATTCTCATTCAAGACACAGGACTCTTAGGAATCTTTTATGGAAGGCTAAGTGTAAGCCGAATCAATAATACCTTGTTTCTGTAGCAAAGTGAGATCAGAATATCAAAATATTTTGCAGAAATAGTAATGTACATTTTTAGTAGGATCATATAGGAAAGGACTTGATAGTAGTCAATGATAATCCCAAGTAGAATATTATCTGTTTAACTGTCAAACATTTCCTGGAAGTTGAAGACTAAAACATCGTTCCAAGGTATCCAATAATACTGCCTTCAGTTTCAAATCAGTGTTTAAAGTGAGTTATATAAAATGTTGTTAAAAGATTTTAAAAAATGGTTTTCCTCTTTCATTTTCAGCTGTGGACTCTTTCATCAGAGTCTCCTAAGGAAGTTCTGATTTGAAACATGTGAA
Source organism: Xerus rutilus (assembly GCA_028644305.1). Classification (NCBI taxonomy): domain Eukaryota; kingdom Metazoa; phylum Chordata; class Mammalia; order Rodentia; family Sciuridae; genus Xerus; species Xerus rutilus. Next base: position 88,047,609 of record CM053410.1, on the reverse strand, counting down.
AGTGGCTCTGACTTAGCGGTAGAGGGAGATGAATGACGAGCCCTGCTTGCCCTGTGCTGCCCCCCTACCCCAGGCTGCTCTGGTCTTCCAAGTCCAATCTGAAAGCACTGCTCTAAAAGAATCCTTGACACCTACAAATGATGATCTTTGAGAAATAAGATTTTTTGAAGTAATACTATATTATTTTAAAATATTTTTACTAGTTTTTAAAATATTTTAAAATATTTTACTAGTTTTTTTAAAGTGTATGTATTTTTTCTAGACTTTGAGGAAATATAACTAGGAAATATAGTATGACTCATTTTCTAGACTTCTAGGAAATACATAAAAATAGTTCAGTGATTTTTATTGTTCGTTTAATTTTAATCAAAAAGAGGTAAATATTTTTTCATCATGTCATTACTTTGATATTAGACAGACTGGATTTTTGCCCCTGGCCCTATGACTAGATAAGTTTGGACAGAGGTCATTTGGCTGCCTTATGCCTCAGTTTCCCAGTTATTGATTTATTTAGATAGTGTACTTTCTACAATTTGTAGAGATGGCATAAAGGTGGGTTAGACTATATTGCATATATATATTTATACTTATATAAATATATAGTATATATTTATATAGTATATATTATATACTATATACTATACTTATATAAATATATACTATATATATAAATATATAGTATATATTTATATAAGTATAAATATTTATACTTAATATATATTTATACTTCTTAATAATAGTAGCTTTCACTTACTGTTTTAAAATGTCTTCACATCCAGAGCATTCAAGGTTGATAAGAGTTCAGGGTTCTGGAATGTACCACAGAGGCATTCAGCATATGGCTGATTTTAAGCCCAATTCTTCTTTTCCATTTCAGGTCCCCTGAAGTCATGGGTTGCTGGCTCCTGCTCAGAGTGACAGCACCCTGTGGATTCTGCTGGTATTGGCCCGACCACCACAGAGCCCCACTGGAGCATGGAGCCAGCCTAGAGAGGGTCAGGTAGGAACTGTTTTTTCACTTTATGGCACGGTTTTGCCAATTGGAAAAAAAAAGTAACTTTTATACCCCCCAAAAGGGTATAAAACATTGGTGATTAATTTTGAAAAAGGGCTTTTCAAAACTGAGCCATATTGGAAAAAATCAGCACTTACCAGATCATGTGTAAGTAAGCTATTTCCTCAGATTCCCCACAGCATACATAATGGCAGTCACATTGTAGCATTTCTCAAATGGATACATTTGATCCATGTTTCTAGTATTTGTAAAGGTAGTTAATAAATCGAGTATCATATTTGCTCACTTCTGTAAGAACTCCTTAACTACTTAAATGACAGAGAGTCCTAAGCAACTTTAAGTGGTAATATGTTCCGTAGTTTTCAGAACATTTTTGCATCATTATTTTTCATTCAATATTATAATTTCTGAAAACCAGGGAAGTAGTAATAACATCAATTGCCCTTTCCTATGTGCCACCTGAAAAGTTTATATGGATGTCCTCATTAAGTCTTCACAAGAACACCATGTGGTAGATAGTATGATAAGCCCCATTTATATGTGGAGAAAGTGAGACTTAAGCCAGTTAAATAACTTGCCCAGAGTTACAGTGTTACCAAGTGAAAAGCCACATCCCAAATCAAGATGTCTGGGATGAAGAGTGTTTTTATTTACCTGTTAGATTCTAATTGTTAATCTTTTCTACAGGGTAAATTCCGGTGTTATTGGACTAGATAATTTTCTCAAGACTGAACTGCAAATTGTTTTGGAAGGAATTGACCATAATATACACTGAGCTTAGTATTAAAAGAGCTTTTACTTAAATTTTATTTCTACCTTAAAAATAATATAATTCTAGATGTGTACAGTGGCACATGCCTGTAATCCTAGTGTCTCAGGAGACTGAGGCAAGAGGATTGAAACTTCAAAGCCAACCTCAGCAATTTAAGATCCTGTCTCAAAATTTAAAAAAAAAAAGGGCTGGGTATGTGGCTCAATGGTTAAATGCCCCTGGGTCCAATCCCCAGTACAAAAAAATAAAATAAATAAATGATATAATTTTAAATACTTCAAGTAAGCTGATCAACCATATCACATTTAATAGTAAATTATCAATAGACCATATATTCAGGTTTTATTTTGTAGTGGTCTCTCTAGAAGATATTTCACGAGAGAGGGAAGCAGTGTGTGCAAACAGTTGAAGCAGTCAGTGTAAACTAATAATTTTTGGTACTTACTCTTGTGATGGTTATTAGAGATATTTTTGTCAGAGGAGCTATAGATACTGTATTTATGCATACTTAGTGGCATAAAAGCATGTCATTTAAAATGTTTATGTGACAGGAAAATATACCTTCCAAAAACAGTTGCATTGTCCTGAGGTTATAACTAAAATATTTTATAATATTTATCTTATAAATAATATTTTATAAATAAAATCCCAAGAGGGATTTTTTAATAAAGATTTACCTTTAAGATGTATGGATTCACAAATAATTTTCCAGAAATACACAGTATCTGTAAGAGACTATATAATCAAAAAGGAAACCCTTTTGGTTTGGGAGTACTTTTCTGTCTTAATTTAAGATTTAATCTTTTAAATCTTTCAAGCCTGAAAGCACAGTTTTGCAGAGGCAGCAGCAGTCTAGGTCCTTCATCAGGGCAGTTTCACTGACGTACTAAATTTTACTAAAAAATTTTAAAGGATTTTATTTCAATAAAAGGTTTATGCAGTCCATAATATTTATAGGGGAAGTGTTTGCAAAGAAAATTTCTTGGAGAATTTATAGTTTTCTTCAAGCGCTTAATTATTAGAGTACAATGATTATGTGTAGCAAATCCAAAGAGATGAACTCCGTCTTACAAGGGACTTAAAAGAGGCTTTTCCAGTATTTATTTCACTGAGTCACAGTGTGGTTATTTTTAAAACTTTAAGGAGTATAATTTTATTTCTGAAGATTACTTATTCTTCAGAAACAACAATATTGAGTAACTCTGAAATGGGTAAGTGGCAAGTTTTACAAAGGAAAGTAAAGCATGGTAGATTCAAGAACTGATTGGAATTCTACCATGCTGGCTTTCTTTTTAGTTTAATAGACTTCTGTAACTGTCTCATTAACAAGTGATAAGAATAAGTAAAGATGAGTAACAACTGTGATTCTATTAACTATCATGCTTCATCAAAATCTAGTAAGATAAAAATCTGTGAGCATACTGGTATGATATTAGAAAGTGGAAGATTTAAAGTTGAAGCAGGTATCATGGGTAATGGGATACAGTTGCTTAAATGTACAAATGGAAGCAATCAAATGATAAAAAGTATTGTGAATCCAGGATATATTGGAAAACCTCCCTTGGTTATCCAGTTGGGGATGATCTTTACTTAAAACATGTACTTTTGAGGAAATGAAATGCCATCATGAATAGAAGTGTCTCAGTATTTACTAAGAGCTAGAAAATAGGATATTAGAAATTAAGAACTATTTTTCCATTTTAGGAGAGCTATGCTTAGTGCCCACATTTTCCCTTTGACTGTAGCTGTACTGGGATGCTGAAACTCAAGAACAGGAAGGGGCCACCTCCTTATATACAGGTTGCGTATCCTGTATCTGAAATGCTTAGGAACCAGAAGGACTTCAAATTCAAATTTTTTGGATTTTGTAATATTTGCATATACATAATGAGGTATCTTGGAGGATCTAGCTCAGGTCTAAACATGAAATTTATCTATATTAATTCATTATGTTTTCTGTGTATGTCATACTATTAACACTGATGTTTATACTTCAACTTTGTTTTGACTCTGACCTGTCATGTGTCTGCTATTCAAAAACCTTTTGATTTTGGAGCATTTCACATTTTTGGATTAGGGATACTTAGCCTGTATTCTCCAGTACTTTGATAAGGCTACTAGATCTGAAGCCTGATCAGGAAGAAGGGAGAAGCTAAGACCTAAAAGTATGCTAATTTTTGTCAAAATCAGGTTTAAAATGAAAACTTAATTGAGGGAGGGACATGGTGGCACATACCTGTAATCCCAGCTACTGGGAGGTAGAGGCAGGGTAATTACAAATTTGAGGTCTCCCGGCACAACTTAGTGAAACACTGTTTCAAAATAAAATGGGCTAGAGCTATAGCTCCGCAGTTGTGCACTTACCTAGCATATATAAGGTCCAGGGTTCAACCTCCAGTACTGCAAAAAACAACGATAACAACAACAACAAAAAACAAACCACACAGACGAGGGAGGGCCTTTTTTATTTTATTATGTTGTCTTTCAAAGCCAGTTTTTTTCACATAGTAGAATACAATTATAGAAAATTCTCACATAAAATCTCCCAACATAAACACAGTATATCCAAAAAATAAAAACAAAGCTGTTTTTTTGGAAGCCAAAGAGAAGAGCCCAGACCGTTAAAAGCATTCTACTTGCCTCTCTTTTTCTTTTCCTACCAGGTACCTCTAAAGAAACCTAAACTTGCCAAGCACAGTGGCGCTGTCTATAATCCTAGTGATTTGGAAAGCTGAGGCAGGAGGATTGCAAGTTCAAGGCCAGCCTCAGCAACTTAGTGAGACTATCTCTAAAAAATAAAAGGCACTGGGGATGTAGGTCAGTGGCACTGGATTCGATCCCCAGTACCTCAACAAAAAAAAGAAAAAGAAAAATCTAAGATTTCACAGAGTATAGTTTTAATATGCACAATATATTATAGAATTTTTAACATTATGTATGTTTCTGTAAAGGTAGCTACTTTGTTGAGTATCTTATAAACCATTTCCTTTGTCTAACATCTTGACTTGAGCTCCTTGTTCAGTTCATGGTACAGTAGATAACATTTCACTAAGTGTAGTCAGCATCTCATTTCATGCTTTGAATTCTCCAGGGAGAACCATATTAGGAGCTAGAGAGGGCATATGAGAAGAACAAGGAGTCTTCTGTTCAGTGGCGATACCTCATTTCTAATTTTTGTTTATCTTGCACTCTGTGCCTTTGCTAAATGAATGTGATTTTTTTTAAAAAAAAGTATGTGCATGGAAGTAGAATATTTTCTCAACTCAAAGTTGCTAAGTGCTTGCCTGAAATAACAATCTTAAGCACATGGCCTTGCTTACTGACTGCTTAGAGAAAACACAGTACTTACTTCTGTATTCCCCACCCTTATACATTGTTTCTTAAGCTTGTAGATGATCATGACATTGCTGTGCAGTTTTCTGCTGCTTACTTTTAAGTTGAAATCTCATTTTTGTTTCAGATTCTCCTTCTTCTGTGGTTAACAAACAGCTTGGATCCATGTCACTTGACGAGCAGCAGGGTGCGTGCAACAGGAGATGCGCTATGCCCATCCATCCATAGTTTTATTACAATGCATAAACAGAGTTCTTAATTTTTTACATAGCATTTCATTTTGATTATGGTCTTAACGTTAGTATTTTATAGACTAAATTACCCCAGGTGGTATTGTGCACAGAGGGCCCCCTTGGCCTTTACAAATCATATTCTGTGTGAGCTAATTTCTCTCTTTGACCTTTTATGGCAAATTTGAATTTTTTCCCTGTAACAGTGTTACAATGGATATAAACTTATCCATTTTAAATGCTAGATATCTGTCACGAAATTATGTAGAACTGTGGGTGTGTGGTTAGCATAATCACCTCTTCACTCATTTAGAAAATGTCCTTTGAACATAGTAATAATTTATTAGATTTTTACAGTAATGACACTTAATTTGGGTCTCATTTATCTGGTGATCTGACTTCTGTTAGCTTTAACTGTATGGAATATATACTTATGAACCCAGAGATGAACTCAGAAGCCACTCATCAGAAGGGAAAATGACTTCCACTTGCACTTTTTGAAGTAGGAGAGGTGTAGACTCATCTGAGAAGCCTTGAGGAGAACCTGATGAGATGGACTACTTCTTTTTCAAGCTTTTTTACTAGCTCATCAAATATAGCCCAGAGAGGGATTGAGGAAGGCATTCTGACAAAAGAGGGCATCTGAAAAGAAGGGTGGAGAAAGGAAGACTGTAAACACTAAAATAGCCTGTGTGGAATTAGGGTAAATAGTTTACTCTCTCCACTCACAGTTCCTTGAAGTATTCTAAGTGTTTCGTGACACAGTATGATAAATGTTACTAATTTCTTGATGTTTAAGTCATAAAGAATAATTTAAAATGCTTTTACTTTTTTCACTATTAAAAAAGGCAGGTGGGTTCCCGATAGATTTTAGAAATATTTCTTTAGAACACATTTTTTTTCTTTTAAGATAACAAAAGCTGTAAGATTTGGTTGGCTGAAAGTTTACATATGTAAGCTGACTCACTCGTTAACAACAATAAGAAAATTAAATATTGCTGTAGTATTTGTATAGTGTGAAATAGGTTTAATTTTAACTATATCTTAGAGAAATTTTCTGAAACAACTTTTAAAACAGAATAGAAAACTTCTGTACTTTGAACCTTGAATTATTCTACATGAACTTGAGATGACGTGTATTGCTGTAGATTTTTTTCTGTTCGTGAAAAATTAGTAATGAATTTAAGAACCAAGGAATTAAATGTGTTTTATCTTTATACATTTATTGTAGAGATAGCAACACAGAAGACTAAAGTGAATCACAATTATAGCATTATAATATGCTGGGCAATAGCAAGATTCATATTCTATTTTTAACAATAATTTTACATTAAATTTACATATGAATTGGATGACATATATGACAGTTTATATACAAGATAGGGTGTGAGAAAAGGAGAAGAGTCAAGCTTGACACCCATCCTTAGCCTCAGCTCCTGAGTGAGTGGTGGTCATTTTAGCTTAGAAGTGGAAATTTAGAGGTATTTTTGTCCCTGGGGCCATGTAAAGTATAGTATATCTTTTAGTCATATAAATATAGAGATATGAGGTCAAATACTGAGATTATTTGGCAGAAAGTGCATTATAATAGACCATTATAAATGTGGCTTTGTGATAAGGCCTCTGAACAGAAATGTTGTAATGGTGGAAAATACATATCCAAGTTATTTAGGTCCTGTTTTTTTACATGCCTTTTTGCTTGGTAATATGACAGCTTTTAACGTCCTGAGGGCTTCAATTAAGTGCTTATATTACCTGAAGATAATTCTGCCGTAAAAGTTAGAGAGACTGCCCATCACTGATCTGTCTCTTCTGGACTAATATAGTATTTTCTTAACTGGTCTTCTCACTTCCACTCAGGCTATCATCTATTCTCTACCAGCAGCCAGGGTGAGACTTTAAAGAATGTAAATATACTCATGTTGTTTATCAGCCTAACGTTTTTTAATTACTTCTCTTTAGGCCTTGAAAACAAACCAGATCCATGCCTTTGCTTACAGCCAAACAGGACCTGGCCCCATCACTAGCTGTGTCTCAGGCCACTCTGCTTGCTCACTACAATCTTGCCAGATAGCCTCCTTTCAGTTCTTCTGCCACTGAGCTCCTTTACCTCTCAAACCCCCAGACCTGCTTTTTCTCTACTAGAAGTGCTTTTCTGTTAAGCAATGTATGTTCATGCTTTGAATCTCACTTAGATACCACTTTGTCAGAAATAGTAAGGCTTCCCTGTCCTGTTGTTCTTTTTCTTTATGGCGTGTTATTTTCTCACATTCAGTGTATAATCATACATTTATTCAGGGGATTGTTCCAGTGTTGAATGAGTATGTAGACTGATTCATTCTTTAAGCACTGGGAAGCTATGGAAAGTATTTCAGCTTGGAAAAAGTGAGACCAGATTTAAATATTGCAAAATACATTTTGGAAGTTTTATAAATGATGGATTTGAAGACGCAGTGGTAAGAGTGCATAAGGGGTTATTGCATTAGTCCAGGTTAGAGATGATAAGAGATTCAGTCTAAGGCAGTAGCAGTGGGAAATGAGAATGGTCAAATTTTTAAAATATTTGAGAGGTAGAGTAACTGGGAGTTGGGCTGGGCTTTTAGCTCAGTGGTAGAGTGCCATCCTAGCATGCCCCAAGCCTTGGATTCAGTCCCCAGCACTGAAAAAGAAAAGAAGAAGAAATGGGACTTGGGAACTGATTAGTTAGAAATAATATGTAGGTAAGGTATTGGTGAACCATCAGCTCAGAGAGTTTCCAGGAGGAATAGCTGATTTTAGGGGAAAGAAATATCCTTATAAGATATTCTTTTAACATAAAGATAAAATGTATGTACAGTCCAAATTATCAAAACGTAAGTATTTTTTTCCAAAAAAAAATATACTTTTAAATGTTGAGTTTTAAGTGTATCTTAATCTGTTTTCAAGTTGCTATTAAAGAATACATTAGTGTGGGTAATTTATAAAGGAAAGAGGCTTATTTTGGCTCCCTGTTCTGGGAGGCTGGGAAGGTCCTGGTGTTTGCCTGGCTTCTTGTGAGGACCTTGTCCTGCTCTATTCATGGTTAAAAATGAAATAGCCAGTGGTGTGTACAGAAGGGAGATCCCATGGCAAGAGGAGGAAGAAAGGGAAAGCTGAGGAAGCCAGGCGCAGTTGTAACAGTCCATTCCAGAAGTACCTGATCCAGTCTCCCAGAGAGAGATCACTTCTGCAAGTGGACATTAATCTTTTTGTGAGGACTGTGCCCCATGACCCAAATGCCTCTCGCTAGCCTCCACCTCATAGCACCAGCATTGAGGAACTAAGTGGATGCAAACCAGGTTCAGACTGTAGGAAGTGCCACTGGATGTGCAGGTGGAGAAATCCCACAGACAACTTTTTGGCTCTGTGATTCTGGAAGTTACCAGGAGAGTCGGAGGTGGAGATGAAGGATTAGGAACCATACATTTATGGATGGTTGAAAAAATGGGAATGGATGAGATTGTCTATAAGAAGATGAAATGAAAGGAATCTACTCTTCAAGGAAAAAGCAGAGAGAAAAGATCTAGCTAAGGAGACTGAAAAAGAAGGATGAGAGAAGTGAGGTGTAGCAGAAAGAACACCATGTCTAAAGGAAGGAGGGGCTGGTTGGAAAGGCTTCTGGAAGGGCCGCATTTGGCAGCACATGGGCTGTTGATCACTTGGACATGCAGTTTGAGTTATAATGTAATAGAGGCACAAACCCCATAACAGTGGTGCGAGGAGAAACGTTTAGGAAAAAAATGGAGATGTTGATAAGCTCAGTTAAGAGTCAAGAGAGAAATGGTAGCAGTCTTCATATTCAGACCTTGCTACAGTCTGAATGTGGTCTGTAAGGTAGGGAGCTGTAGTTTGAAGACCAAGCATGTTGTACTTACAGAGTAAGCAGAGAAATTCTTGATTAATGATGTAGGGAGTAGTTAATGCCCCTACATGTACTGTTACTCAAGTTTTTAGCCTTTCCTTTTCTTCTTAGTACTGAGGTTTGAACTCAGGGCCTCGCACCTGGTAAGCACACACTGCCACTGAGCTGCACCCCCAGTCCTTGAGGGTTTGAACCTTTACCAACACTCTTGTTTTCAGTTTTACCCTGTAGAATGTAAAAAGTAGTATATTCAATGTTTTCTTTCTTAATATATCTCTCACTAAAGGTTGAACACATTTTTTCATGTTTTTAGAGCGATGGTGCTTTTTAAAAATTGTTACTCCCGTTTTATATTTATGTGTCAGAATATTAAGTCGTCATTTTTCAAGTGCCCAGGTACTTTTCTATGTAATTCCTAGATTTCTTTATTTGAGGAGATTCCTAGGGATAAATTTGTTGCTAATAAAATTTTTAAATTTTAATAGGCTTGCTTCACTGAAGAAAATTCATTTCTTTGAATAACTGTATACATTATTTTTTAATATTTTAAAAAATATATTCTAACTAGTCACACATGATACTAGAGTGCAGTTTGACGTCGTACATACATGGAGTGTAACTTCTCATTCTTCTGGTTGTGCATGATGTGGAGCTGGTCGTGCAGTCATCTGTGTACATGTACATTATTGAACTGGCTGCAGTCAGTGTTGTGCTTCTCTTGATTTTTAAAAACAAATTACAGTGTAGTGAAAGTATATTTATTCTTTTTTTTAAATTATTTTTTTAAGACAGTGTCTTGCTCTGTTGCCATTGGGTCTTAAACTCCTGGGTGAAAACTGTCTTCCTACTACCTCAGTTCCTGAGGAGGCTACAACTACTAGGTCTGGATTCTTCTAATTAGTGACATACTTGATGTTTTGGAAGTTAAACCCGATCTGTGTAGTGTGTGCTCACTTGATCTACTCTCTTGATCATATCTATAGCTGTACCCCCAGTTTGTTTTCTAACTTAGAATTGTCTGTGATAAAAAGGACTGACATCTATTGAGTCTTTATGTAACACTGTGTTAAGCACTTTATGCATCTTATTTATCCTGATGATAATGAATGAATATTATTGTTAACCTCATTTTACTGATGAAGAAACCAAGGTATAAAGACAAGTGAAATAAGTGCTGGAGCCACATTTGTATGTCTCCTTCATTTATTCAACTGGCTTCACTGCCTGCCTTGGCTCTAGGATGCATGGATGAATAAAACTATTGATGCCTGTTCTTGGAGACTGAATTGATTAATAATAACAGCAGCAACAGCACAGACACTTCATATCACATTCGCTTTGTACCAAACATTACTTTGAGCAGCTTTTATACATTCATTTCTTTAATTCTTACTGTGACCTTATTAAGTAGGTACTATTGTTACCCATTTTCCAGATGAAAAAAACTGAAGCAAGGAGAGATTAACAAACTTGTCTCGAGGTCACATGCAGTAAGTGTTAGGAATGTGATTCCAGCCAGGCAGCCTGGTTCCATGATCTGCTCATAATCTCTGTGCTTTGCCTCATCTAATTGTAAAGACAGATGAGTGTGATGAGCATTATCACAGGGCTACTTGTGAGGGAGCCTCATCCCTTTGCACAGCGGGCCAAAGACCACATTCCTGAGATCCCACAGTTGTCAGCCAGCCAAGGGAGGCAGGTGTGCAAAAAGAAGCAGGAAGAGATATGCAGAGGGGCTGGGGTTATGGCGCAGTGGTAGCGTGCTCGCCTAGCATGCGGGAGGCACTGGGTTCGATCCTCAGCACCACATAAAAAAAAAAAATAAAGATATTGTGTCCACCTACAACTAAAAAATAAATATTAAAAAAAAAGAGAGATGCAGAGCTCTTGATGGTAGAATGAGCAGGAGAATTGGTGCAGCTGCGCAGGGCCATAGGCCCAGACTGAGGAGGACCTCCTGAGGTTTGAAATTTAAGATCAAAAGGGATGCTAATAAAGGATTTAGAAGAGATAGGATGCTCTGATGTCCTGAGTAGAGTATAAAGATTGACTAGAGACAGTCAATGTTCTAGTCAGCTTTTCAGCGCTGTGACCTAAAGACCTGGCAAGACAATGTAAAGGAGGAAAGGTTTATTGTGGTTCGCGGTTTCAGAGGTTCAGTCCATGGTCGGCTGACCACACAGCACTGGGCCCAAGGTGAGTCATGACATCATGGTGGAAGGGTGTGGCAGAGGAAAGCAGCTCAGGACATGACAGCCAGGTAGCAGCCAAGTCCCTGCCTACCAGGGAGAAAATATGTCCCCTAAAGACACTTCCTGGTGACCTGTTTCCTTCAGCTATGCCCTGCATGCCTACTATTACTGCCCAGTTAATCCACATTAGTGGATCTTTGTCACACTTCTCATAATCTAATCATGTCACCTCTGAAAATTCTCGTTTGTCTCCAGTATGAGCTAAACCCTAACAGTCACTTAGGAGGTTCTCATAGTGATACTTGATCTATAGATAAAAAAGTAAAGTAGAAGAAATGTGATGGAGTGAAATACTTAGGATATAGAATGAACAGGACTTGATAGTAGAGCCAGTGAGAGGGGAGTTTGAGGAGGAGTCCAGGGTGCAAGACTTGGTAACACTCCAGAATTTTCATGCAGAAATATCTCAGTAATGACATTCTATTTGGAGGGACTGTGGTCAAGGCACAAGGCTGGAGTTTATCATATAACAAGTACTCTCTTTTTTTTTTTTTTTTTGCTTCTTTCTTTTTTTTTGTGGTGCTTAGGGGAGGTACTGATGGAGATTAGCAGATAACTTTTCCAACCACTGTAAGGGTAACTCCCACATTTCGATGGACAGAATTGAGTAGTTAATCCTTAAATAGGTACCTCTGGGAAAAGAATAGATGGGGATGTGTAGGGAGAAATGGATGTCATGAACTTGGTTTTGGATTTTTGGGTTTGAGTTAACCTGTTTGAGACATACAAGATGGAATGCTTGTCTAGTATTTGATCGTATGGCATCAACATAAATAACAACAGAAAGTGTCTGCAGATTTCTTGATTTTGTGTGGGAATGAGCAGAAGATTGCAATCTAGAATATATGTGCTGTGATGGATCATAGGCAGGTAAAGGAAGGCAAGGGTTTTTAAAGGTAAACGGAGAAGGATTACATAAAACTTCTTTAAAATAATCATCACTACCTGCTAGGTTCAGTAACAGGGACTGTGTCTGTCCGATGTGGGAGAGGCCGTTGCTGAGCAGTCGTCCTTGCAGAAGTGTTCTTTGTGTAGGCCTGTGGTTCTCAGAGTTTTTAAATAATTTTCAGCATAGGCGTGTGTGCTGGGAGCCCTACACTTTGTTAAAGTCTGGCCTGAATCACTGCACTTTGATCGTGACAACTCTCACAGTGCATGTGGAGTTCAGGAAAGGTGTCAGAGTTCAGAAGTAAATTTGGAAATTTTCTGCATATAGAAATGTTCAAAGTCATCGAAATCAACTAGGATGAAAGTAAAAAGAGGGTTGGGAGTAGAATGTCTAAAACATCTCAAGAAAAACCAGGAAAATAATTTAAAATTTAAAATTATATGAGAGGAGAGCTAAGGAGCGTGGAGGTGGCTGAGGGAGAAGTGGAAAAGTGGACCACAGAGGGCGGTGTGTCCTGGAGGAGAGGTGGGGGGGAGCTCTGAGAAGACCATGGGGGATGGAGCAGGAATGAGGAGATGTAGGTGAGAACCAGGACACTCAGGAGGGAGGGCAGTGGCTGGAAGGTTTGTTCCATCTGGAAGTCACATGTTAACATAGTAACTCATCCACTCTGTCAGTGTGTATAGGACAGTTTTTTTTGTTTTGTTTTCTTTTTTTAAGAAGGTGAATATATACCAGGAAAAAAACTTCATCATTACCATGCCTACATTTTTTTTTTAATATTTTTTTTAGCTGTAGATGGACATAATGTCTTTATTTTATTGCTTTGTATGTGGTGCTGAGGATCGAACCCAGGGCCTCACGCATGCGAGGCAAGCGCTCTACCGCTGAGCTACAATCTCAGCCCCTACCATGCCTGCATTTTTAAGAGTGCTTGGGCAGGGCATGTTCTATGAGGGTGGGCATCTTTACCTGTTTTATTAAAATTGAAATAAGATTGAAAGTTAAGTTGGGCGCGGTAGCGCACACCTGTAATCCCAGCACTTAGGGAGACTGAGACAGGAGGATCGTGAGTTCAAAGCCAGCCTCAGCAAGGGCAAGGCGCTAAGCAGCTCAGTGAGACCCTGTCTCTACATAAAACACAAAATAGGGCTGGGGACGTGGCTCCGTGGTCGAGTACCCCTGAGTTCAGTCCCTGGTACAAAAAAAAAAAAAGATTGAAAGAATAGGAGATTCTTACGAGTAGAGCGATACAAGTCTAATAGTTCTGAAAAGGAGACCCAATGGGAAAGACAAAATCACCTTTTAACCTAAAGTCCTGGAATGCAGACCAGACGGCAGTCCTGCCCAACTTAGCTCCCGTTGCTGCTACGTCATCAAAACAGCTCTTGTAAAACTACTGTAATGGACACGAGTGAGTTTTAATTGACAGAAGAAATTTTGACTACAATATTATTTCTAAAAGATTACATAGAAGAGAATTTTTAATGTTTGTCATTACTGAAATTGTACTTGTTTTTAACTTTTTATTTACAGACTCAAGCATGAAAATCCATTTTTGGAGTGAAATGCTTTGCCTCACGATTATCTATATGATAGATAGGTGTTTTCTAGACTCTGTTCCAAGAAGCAGCATTTCCACTGTGAATCAGAATATGTTCCTTATACCTATAATTTAAAATCTTCAGAAAAGTTAGAAATTTCCTAATCTATGAAAATGGAAGATTTTGCATTCGCCTAGAAACTAGACCTTAGGAATTTGCCTTTTCTTCTACATAATCCAAGTAAAGTGGGCTGAAACATTTGGATAAACTATATTATTGTCATGCCTCCATTTCTTCAGAAGATTTCACCATATATTTATTCCTATTTAGATTTGATTTTTAAAAATACTTGGTATTCTGAGGGCTGGGGTTGTAGCTCAGTGGTAGAGTGCTTGTCCAGCATGTGTGAGGCACTGGGTTCGATCATCAGCACTACATAAAAATAAATAAAGGTATTGTGTGCATCTGTAACTATTTTTTAAAAATTCAAAAAAATATTTGGTATGATGAATGACAAATATTGTATAATAGATCATTATATCATAGAAAATCTCTCATTATTATTTTAATATGTGACACAGCTTATCCCAGCTATTTAGTTAGCTAATATATGATTGTACCCAGCAGCAGATAACAATGTTAGACAGGGTAGTTCTAAATAAGTTATTTTTGTCATATCCTCATTATCTTCATTTTAAATGCATTGCTCAAATTCTCACATAGGCTGGATCTCCAGGGGTATCCTAGCTAAGGATCTATGCATTCATGTCAGCATTTAGATCTGTAACAATACTCAAATCGGTATTAAAACAGACTTAGAAGATAGTATGTTTTATATTATTGTTATCATATTTAATTTTTGATATGTCTTGAACCATTTTTATAGAACCACTGATAATTATAATTTCATAGTGGAAATGTACAGATTACACTGTTTCAAAGTATATGCATTACAAAGTATAATTTATGGTATGTGAAAGGTTTGGAAAATATCTAATTAAATATATAGCAGTTAAAAAGTATTACTTTCAAATTATATTTCAGCCCATTTTGAAATGTTTTTTCCTAAGCCAACACACTGGCCTGAAATGTCCCTAGTATCATTTCTGGAAAGAATCTTTTAAATTTGGCTTCCTGAATCTCACGATAATTGACCTTTCACTTCTAGCCTGAAAATGAAGTCCTTTACACTGTATCACCCTGATTTTTATGTGACTACCCTTCTGCTTCTGGAGCACGTTTTCAATCAGTGGCAGCTTATCTGGATAGCACTCTAAGCTGCTAATCAGTTGTTTTAAATGGCTATAAATATTAAGCAATATAGAATAGACATCTAAAAATGACCTTTTAATTAACAAATTGGTTTTTCCTCCATTGCATTGCTGTTTGAGCACACAAGTTAATATTCTCCTGTTGTTTTTAGAAGAAAGAAAAATAGTTCCATTCCCAAGTGTTCTGGAAGACACACAGCTTTCCCATAGTCCAGTGCCAAAATAACAGTTGAGCGAACTTTTATCAGTTATAGCAATGTTACTGATGTGAATTGTTTATCATTTCTGAGGAATAATGACCTTGACAATTGGTATTTCTTAATTAAAATTGATTAAATATCTATTTTGTTGCATTCAGATTATTTCTAAGACAGTATATTAAGAACTTTATATGAAACTAACAGAAAAAACGTTCTAGTATAGTGTAAATGGACATAAGACTTGCTACAAAGATTTTAAACACATTAACACATGTTAATACATGTATATGTGTGTGCATATACATCTTCATAAATAGGCTCAATAAATTGCAGTTATTACTATGACTATGCTTTCTGAATAAATCCATTTGTGCATTTAGGGGAAGTTATAAACTCTAAGCCTTTTAAATCAAAACCTACTTGTTAATAAGAAAAAATTTCAGTAGTATATACTTGTGTGTTATGTAAATAAGGGTGTGAAAAAAAGATTTCAAATATGTTTGCTGATCCACCTTCTAACAAATAGAACAAGTTTAGAAAATTTTAAGTGCTTGCGATTGGTTTTTAAAATGTAAAAATAAAACAATTGATTTTTTTAGGTCATTTATAGATATTTTTCTTAGACATTTGTAGCTTGAAATACACATTTTATCACAAACATGATGAGTGCATTCATTATTAGCTCAGGGATCTGCATTCCTGAGAAAATTCAACCTGACAGGTTGTATGTGATCACACCGTGGAGGATTCAGCTAGGAAGAGGCTGATGGAAGGAAGCTGTACAGTGAGTTTTGAACCTTAGGCAGACTCCCACTAATACCACAGAAGAGGAAACCAGGTTCTGCATTGTGTACTGTTTTTGCCAGACACACAAATTTGTTTATGTACAGGCTATAAGGAAATCACTACATTTAGGAGTCTGGAGATTTGGTAACTAATGGAAGTGTCCATTTTATTTTTAGAGTGAAAGGCCAGTTTTACCCAGGTTTGATGAGTTCATTAACAACTTAAATGTACAAATTCTATCAACTGTAATCATTTTATAATTAAATGAATGCCATCATATTTTATATGATTTATAATATACACATTACATTCTTGAGATATTGAATAACTTTGTAATAGCTACCTTAGGAAAAAAGTTCCAGTTGTTACTGATCATCTCAGAGGACTTCTTGCTGGGGAGAGGGGACTTTATAAATTTAATCATGTGTTTTCTGCATGATTTTGATCTCTTACTAGCTCTTTGCTTGCTATGTTCCTATGGTCCTAGCTTGTAAATATCTGCAGCTGTCTCTTTTTAATTTTTCTCAAAAGGAAAGTTTTGAAAGAGCATTTAAATATCCCAAAACTTCTTGTGTCTCAGGCATGTATCATCCTGGTAGGCCCCAGAAGCCGCGTCTGTCTTCTCTCTCAAGCTTGCTTTTGTTTTCCATTCCATCCTCACACTTGAAGGAAAAACACTTGGTGAGATTTTGTGAGAGAAAATGGAAGAACTAGCCCCAACTGTGTCTCTAAGCTCCCTTGGTCATCCACATCTTTGATTGTCCCTCCCCACCAATGCTGGGAGCCTAGAGACCACAGTGACGGGCAAGCACAGGGACAAAAGTTGCAGCAACATAACTGAAGAAAGGGGAAAACGAAGAACAGATGACTAGCCAGCAGTGAAGGTTTTGAAGATAATCAGGACAAGGAGAGATGTGTTGAAAGTACCATTCTTAATCATTTTGCCTAAGCTAAAGGTCTGTTCGTTCAGTTGTACAATTGTAAAACAACCTCCTCCAAAACATTCAATGTAATACTGAATCTTTAACAGTTGTAATGAGCTGCTGATTTCTTCCTAGCGGTTGTTGATATCAGAACATAGTTATAACAAAAATCATGCAGAAACAAAGTTATTTCTCACTAAGAATGCCAACTTTGTGGTTCACACTGTTTTCAGATCAGAATTAATTTCATAGTACAGGATTTTTCACGAGGTAGAACTTAAGACGTTGGCACTTCTGAATTCTGTCAGTTTGACTCCTCACCTCTTGGGAGTCAAGAGATGACTTCTACGACAGTTCTACTACAGTTCTGTATCTGAAGTCTTGGTGATTGTGCTTGCATATGATAAAAGCTAGAGCTGAGTTTCTGAGAGGTTCTTTTTAAATAAATGCTGCCACATCTTCAAGAAGAATGAAAAATGTTATGTCCTTCATTGTAATATAAAGTGAAACTAGCAATCAAAATTCCTGAGTAGGCCTTGGGGGGTAGCTCAGTGATAGAGCTTGCCTAGTGTGCATGAGACCCTGGGTTCAATCCCCAGCACTGCAAAAACCGAAAACCTCGAGCAGTTGGGTATTATCAAGTTGTAGTTGTTTTCATTTTTTTTTCTCCCAAGCAGCTTATTTTTAGTACTCTCTGTCCCATGTTGAAATCAGAAACTAATCATGATATCAAAAGTTTTCCTTTCTGCAGTAGCTAGTAGAAGTGCCATATATTTGACTGTATATTCATTTGTATTCCCTGTGTACTTTGATGTTGCCCCAAGATCTCATGCATCCTACAGTGAAAAATTTCTAAAGTGCTATCTTTGTGTTTGAATATTTATATCTTCCTTTGAAGAGGCCTTGGAATAGTATATATGAATTTCTGTAGAGTTGATTTTATTTGCCATTTAATAAGACTTTATGTATATAAATGGACTTTATATATGTGGATATATATGTAAGTATTTATATAGATATCCCCTATTAACTCTTAAGGTGATATTGCTTTCCCTAATTAAGAAACAAATTCCTTGCAAGATGAGTCAGGAATAGAAGAGGAAGTATACCAAAGTGTGTGATGTTATTACAAAGTTTTAGAAAATGTTCAAGCACAATAAACACCTTTGCATGGAGTGCAGGCCTAACCTCCCACTAGAGGATGAATGTGAATCGGGAGAACAGAGAGAATTCAGTACATGAGCACAGCAGAGTTCTCACAGAACCCTGGCACCTCATGTCTTGGTGTCCCTGAAGGGGCCCTGAAGGGGCCCACACTGGGCTAGTCTTGATGCTCCAGCAACTGAAGAATAACAACCACGAGCTTTCTGTTGAATTAAGGTACCCGTTTATGACGGGTGTCATTGCGTGTTAGTATTCTGCTTCCCTAACAATTAAATATGGTTCTCAGTGTATTTGATTTCCCTCTGATTCAAGGGGAGTCACTCAGTGCTAGAATTTGATGCAGGGCTACCTCACATTTCCAGTGAGAGTCATAATAGATGCGAGAATTATGACGAGGACAGTCTGATTTAAATTTTATAAATTTTTAGGAAATGTCATATTTTTACTGGTTTCAGAGACGTTTTCAAATGTTTTAAACACAATTTTCAGATAACAATAATGAAAAGCTGAGCCCCAAACCAGGGACAGGTGAACCAGTTTTAAGTTTGCACTACAGCACAGAAGGAACAACTACAAGCACAATAAAACTGAACTTTACAGATGAATGGTAAGTTAATCTTTTTGTGAAGATGTTCTTAGCCATTTTGTAGGATTGTATTAGATGTGCATTTTTAGCATTTTATCATCTTTATGTTTTGATTTGCTATAATTATTGGTTCTCAAGCTACCAGTGTGCTTCAGAATTATTTGGAGAGCTTGTTGAAACAGATTAACGGACCCTGCTTGAACTACATTTGGCGTGTGATCTGAGAATTTGCATTTCTAAAAATTTTCCAGGTGGTGTTGATATTGCTTATCCTGGCATATTTCTTCTGATAGAAAATATAAATAATATTAATTACCTTCAAATCATGTAAAAATATGCAATCTTGCTTCTATCTACAAATATAAGTATGCATTTATGTAGGAATTTTGTTGTTTTACAACATAATTTTAATTATACTGAATAAATCTAATCTCCCTGCATTTGTCTGACTTATAATAGTATTCCCATTTTACTAGTATTCATAAATATCATTTTACTAGTTCATCATATAGGTATGCTATGAATCACTTAACCATTTCCCCTTTCATTGGGCAGTAATTTTGTTATCCATCTCTGCCTCCCTGGTGTACCAGGGATTGAACCCAGGGGTGCTTTGCCACTGAGCTTTATCTCCAACCCTTGTTATTTTTATTTTGAGGCAGGGTCTCTCTAAGTTGCTGAGGATGGCCTCTAAGTCGACATCCTCCTGCCTCAGTCTCCCAAGTTGCTAGGATTACAGATGTGAGCCACCACATCTAACATAAATATCTTTACTTGCAAAGCTTTTCCTGCCTTCAGGTTTACTTATCAAGATAATTTTCCATAAGTGAACTATATCTAGGCAAAAGGTATTGCCAAATTATTTTAAAAAGGGCTTTCTCATTGCATTTTCATCAGCAGCATATGAATGAGTGCATTTAATTGCCTCCAAGGGAGTATTCACAGTGTTCGTGTATCTTTAACATGTGTTTTTCATTTTAAAATAATTGTTATTTAATGTATCACTAGTAAGGTTGAACTTTGTGTTTATATAATGGTTGCATAAGTTCTCTTTAATGACATCTGATAATATTTATTGCTCTGATCCTTAATTTTTAAAAAAATCAACCTATGTAAGCTTCTTCTTTGTCTGTCTAATGGCTTTTGAATGAGATATTTAAATTTTTTATTTGACTTTATTAATAGGAATATGTTAATGTGAACTGATATCAACAGTGTATTTTTCTTGATATGATTATGTGTTTATAATTACATAATTATCAATTTATAAACAGTATAGTATTTGTAATTAATGTATTATATACTGATATCACATGCTATTAATATAACATATATACTAACAGTATGTAATAGTTATTTGTTGATATATAACTATATGTTGATACATGATAATACTGGTTTTATTCTAAATGTTCACTGTTTGTATGTTTTTATGTATTAAAATCTTTGATTAAGTAGGATTTGAAGTCTTATTGAATACCTTCTATATTCAAGGATGATTCTAGACACTAGAAATAGATCAGTGAAAAAACTTACATTCTAGGTGAAGGACACAGTGGACCTAGTGATGAAGTGTCTGTGTAGTGTGTTAGGAGGTCCTGAGTACCATGGAAGAAAGTAGAGCAGATGGAGATGAGTAGGAGGAGACCTAGGGAAGGGTAGGCATCACTCAGAGTGTGACCCTGAGCAGAAACCTGAACCAGTAGGCATTTTGTGTGTGCAGGGCTTTCCCGACATACATTCTAGGCAGGAAACCAGTGAGACAGAAGCAGACCTTTGTGTTCAGACGGCGTAGCGGAGGAGGCGGCAGCAGGGAAGGTCAGCCAGCAAAGTGAGGTGTTTAAAAGAATTGAAGATGTTTTTGGTTTCTGCATTGAGGGTGTTCCATAGGCAGGAGTCAGAAGAACCATTAAG
Source organism: Xerus rutilus (assembly GCA_028644305.1). Taxonomy (NCBI): domain Eukaryota; kingdom Metazoa; phylum Chordata; class Mammalia; order Rodentia; family Sciuridae; genus Xerus; species Xerus rutilus. Next base: position 88,026,850 of record CM053410.1, on the reverse strand, counting down.
AGGCTGTGACAGGGAGGAGAGGGCGTGGAGGTGTAAGAAGTGCCTGGGGTCTAGTGGTGTGTTTGAAGGTGCAGTCAACAGGATGTCGTCATGAGCCCTGGCATTTGCCCTTGAACATTTAAAATCATATCGATGGCCCTTTTACTTAGTACATAATTTAACAGAAGGTTATCACATTTGTCATTTGTCTTATCTTTTCTCATGTTTCTGTACAAAACAGACTGACTTTTTATAACGAATTCCATCAGAACATTGTTTTAGAAAAAGTCATTAGTTCCATTCTTTTTTTGAATGCTACTTTTCCCTCTCTAGTGACCATAAATTATAATCTCTCATTCTTTTTCTTTTGTCAAAAAAATTACCACTTTTTCAATATAAAAATTTTAAATATTTATTGTTTTAAAAGTAAACAAAACAGCATTCAAAAAAGCGTGCAGTCTTTTTTTTGTTTTTAATCTATTCCAATATGGTGTCTTGCTTTTATTTTCATTTCTTTGATGACAAATTAAGCAGAACATACTGCTTGGACTCTGGACTTGACCAACTGTGGAACCGTTCCTAATTAGTTTTCTTACCTAGAAATGAGCACGTTTTACTCGAAATGAGTAGGCTTACAAAATAAACCCACTTTAAAGGTTTATTTTGAAGGTTTGTTATTGATTTATGACATCTGTTTTTTATAGAATCGAGGATGATATAACTTGTTTTACATTTGTTGCAAATATTTTTCCCAGTTTGGTGTTCCTTTTGTACTTTACTTATGGTGATGTTGCTTTGTGATTTCTACCTGTGAGCTCATGTTTAGAAAAGCTTTGTCTTTCCTAAAAATTAGGGAGAAAGTTTTTGATTTTCCTCTTTTTTAATGGTTTTATATTTAAAACTATATATGTAATACTTATGGAATTTGTTTTCCCATAAAGTATGATATAGAGCTATAGCATTAGTTGTTCCACATGACTATCCCTTTGTCCCAGTACCATTTATTAAACAGTCTTTTTCTCTGTGATCTAAAATGCCATGTTAACTATGCTAAATGTATTTATTTGGACAGTGTGTCGTTTCCATGAATAGCTCTATATTCCTACAGCAGTACCATAGTATTTTAATTACCATACTTTACACAATAAATATTTCATTCACACCAGTGCCACAACTTTCTCTGTGGGAAAAAGAAAGATATGTAGTGGCTTATCTTTATCAAAATGGCTGTGTATTTCCTACTGGTTAAAAAGAAATGCACATTCATTGCAAAAATAAATAGAATCAGCTAAAAATCCACCTGTAGTAATCTTATTAAGATGACACTTAACTGGTACATAGCTCTCTTGACATTTTTCTCTGCATATATACTCATGTAGATATATATTCTTATTTAAAATAATACCCAATTATACATGTATCCTTTGTAAAAATATCGAATTAACTTTTGCAATTAGCCTAAAAGGGTTGTTATAAAATCTTGGCAAAACTCAATAATTTGCATTGTTTACTGAGTCACTGATGTTCGTCTGTAATTAACATTTTAAGTTACTGTATCTCTTAAGCTTTTCTTCTTCATATTTATTCTGAATTTAGAGAATTTTTGCATTTTTGTGAATTTAATTTTAATCTGTCATGTTGTCATACGTTTTCCTCTTTCCCACTCAGTTCCTTCCTTACACATTTCCTGTGACTTGTCACAGAATACTCACTGAAAATTGCTCATTTAAATTAGCCTAGTACTCAACAGTGGCCAGAAATGCCAGTAGCACTATAGCTATAATCAGGAGGGTTTTAAAACTGAAACAGAAACCATCACCTCTCTTGATAAAATCATAATGCTCAGTCTGCTGCTGTGTATGATTTGTTGTTGCTTTTGTTGTGTTGTTCTGTTTTGTTTTTGTTTGGGGTACCAGGGATTGAACCCAGAGGTGCTTAAATGCTGAGCCACATCCCCAGCCCATTTTATATTTTGAGGCAGGGTCTTGCCAAGTTGCTTTGGGCTTTGCTAAGTTGATGGGGCTGGCTTCGAACTTGAGATCCTCCCGCTTCAGCCTTCTGAGCTGCTGAGATGATAGGCATGTGCCACCACACTTGGCTGCTGCCATATTTGAACAGCAAACCAGAACTGGAAGTGATACATGGGGGAGCAATTGAGGACCAAAGAAATGACCAGCCTTCCAAGTATTAATTTAAAAAATAGTCTGAGCCACAGTCTAAAAGGGCATATGATCAAAATCTATAAAACCATTAAAAATTTAAGCCTGGTAACCCAGCTGTAGACCAAAAGAGAGGCAAATAGAATTCACTTAAAACTACATAGAGACCAAGGCTAGAGGGGCGTAGCTTAGATGCCCTGGGTTCATTCCCTGGTGTGTGCGCGTGCACAGGCGTGTAGAAGCACATACTAGGTCACAGAGGCATCGAGATGGTAAAGAAGTGGTTCTTATTTTTAAACCTTTTTTATACTGAAAGTACGTTAGATTAAACATCTTTTTTAAAAAATTATTTTCTGAATTTTCTGCTATACCTCTCTAGTTGTAAAGTAAAAACATCCTTAAAGTTCACTTTGATTAACTTCACGGTGGAACCGTTTGTCTTGTCTTGGTGGCAGGAGCAGTACAGCCTCAAGTTCTAGAGGAAATGGGAGCCATTGCAAATCCGAGGGCCAGGAGGGATCCTTGGGTCCACAGAGCTCAGTGCAGCCACCAGAAGGAGACAGTGAAACAAGTAAGGCGTTACTCCTTTTGTCTTTATGAAACCCCAGTGTTAGATGTCCACCTGTTTTTTCTGTTCCCTCCAATGCTGCACTTTTGTTTCTTGTATTTAACAAGTTACTGTTTGCCTACCGTTGCCCAGCTATTACATTGATCAGTAGCAAATACAAAATTTAGGGACCTTTGGCCATCGGGATGGGAAGGCATAGTGGAGCACAGTCCCAAGAGCAGGTACCAGGGTTAGGATGGTGGTCATTGTGATGTGAGTGTGTGAGATGTGTTTATTTGAACTGTGCCAGTTTCATATGTGGCAGGGAAATCCATAGTATGTCTTGCATGTTGAACAGTGTGGATGGTTTGTAGAGGGAAAACAGAAGCAGTCAAGTCTAACTAGGGTGTGAATGATTCACATGAAATGCCATTTAGGGAACTTTTCAGAACCCTTTCCTAGTAGAATATTGTTAAATGACCATTAGATAAGTTTCAGTGTCCAGCACAGAGAGTAGAACACTGGAGATATTCAGTCAGTGCTTGATAAATGAAGTTACAAACAAATCGTGTTTTTTAGGTTAGAAAAAGCAAGATCAAGTAATGTGAGCAGTGAGGGGTAATCTAAAGCAGGGATTGTGCACATAGAACTCACGAAGCTCAAGGCCTGGACTTTGGGAAGAGGCAGTGGGCCCATCCATCCTTGATTGTGTTTGTGCAGTTCTCTGTACAAGTACATATTTGCATTGTACTGGGGTAAGGTTTTATCAGAATGTCAAAGGTTTTATGACCCAGAAAGAGTTAAGAACCATTCATCTATAGGGAAGCTGGAGTATTGAGTTGGTATTTATTTTTCTAAAAAAATAGATTTAGTGATGATTTGGTTTATTTTCAGAAGCCTCTGAAGAATTATCAGAGAATGTGACAGAATATCAAGAAGGTACTTCTTCAGAAAACACAGTTGAGAGCCATGTAGACATTGGTGAGTTTTCCTGCTCCCTCTGGATAATTGCTTCTTGTGGGAAGACTTAATCTGTGTTCCTCCTCCAGAGTTACAGACCATCTCTAAGTGGGCACAACGTTCCTCTTTGGGGCATTAAACTTCATATTTGTGTCTGTGAGCAACTAGGTTAGGTCACAGGATGTCCACATCACTAACTGTTAGGTGCTACTTTATTTTCTGACAGCACAATTGGATAACTTCACAGCTGAGCCATTGGATTCCAACTCAGGAGAAAGGAATGATCTTAGTCTTGATAGTCCTTGTGAAGTTCCAGAAGAATCCACTTTGTCTGAAAAAGGCAAGGAACTGGAAACTGTAGATCAGACCAGCAGTGAGAGTGCTGCCACTGAAACTAATACCAACCCTGAGCCCCAGTCCCAAACAGAAGCCATCGGTCCTTTGGCTCATGAGGAAACATCAGCCAGGGACTCCACACTCCAGGACACAGACGACAGTGATGATGACCCAGTGCTGATACCGGGTGCAAGGTATCGGACAGGACCTGGTGATAGGTGAGTCGAGTTTTAATTTGCATAAGCTGTGAGAAGTACATTTCACAAGGGTTCGTTTAAAGTCACATAAGAGTGTTTCTGTTTTTCGTCCCTTCCTCTAAGTGCTTCTGGTCATGTAAACCCACAGAATTTTTAAACAGTAAATTCTTACCATAGCACATTCTTTGAACAGATTGCATTAAGAGGGGAATAAAAAGTCATTTTAGCTCTGTGGCTCTCACACTGCAGCTTACTCCTCAGTTTGCAGATGAAGAGAAAAGAATGTTAAGATTGACCAACAGGTTGTTTTTAAAGCTGTTATATTTGGTTGTCAGATTAGAGTACCTAGAAGGTACTCGGACCTTTATCAGTTTTGTTTTTGTTTTATCAGAATTTTTTCTGCTTTCCTATTGGCTCTGACTTTTAATAAACTTAATGACTTAATTTAGAAAATGAAAAATGATACCAAGTAACAAATATTGTAGCAACAATAAAAAATTGAATTGCTGACATGTTCATATTTTTCATTTTTCAGTTTATGTCATCACAAGAACATATTTTTTAGGAGATAAATAATACATTTCATACTTGTAGAAAACTTGCTATGATTATTGATAGCATATGTCATTGTAAGTTCCATCTTATTCCATAAAATCCAGTTTTATCCTTAAAATTCTAGTTTACACAAGGGTGAGGTTCTGTTCAGACCATTTCACGTATTTATATGTTGAAAATACTGCCATTTATAAAATATTCAGCTGACATTTTAGTTGTCATTTGTTCTTTTCTTTTTTCTTTTTTTTTTGGTACCAGGGATTGAACTCAGGGGCACTCGACCACTGAACCACATCCCTATTTTGTGTTTTATGTAGAGACAGGGTCTCACTGAGTTGCTTAGTGCCTTGCCGTTGCTGAGGCTGGCTTTGAACTCGAGATTCTCCTGTCTCAGCCTCCCTAAGTGCTGGGATTACAGGTGTGTGCCACCACGCCTGGTTTTAGTTGGCATTTCTGTCAACTGAAAAATAGAATGAAAGGAATTATTTACCATTAAAGAGTGGCAGTATATGTAATAGTAAGAGCATAATGACTTGAGTTTGAATCCTGGTTTCACCACTCACTAGCAGTTTTTTTTTATTCACAGGACTTAATGACTTCCAAAGGCTCAGATTCCTTATCTATAAAATGAGATTATGATTATCTAAAATTGTAAGAATTAAAAATCATTCAGTCATAGGACCTGGCTCACTTTGAAGACACTAAGAGATATTTATTCTATGGGGCCACGTAGACTTAAAAAACAATTACAGTAAGCAGTGGCTGTGAGAGAGAAAAACTGACAAATGGCAAGTAGAAACCCTGAGCAGCTTAGCCCTCAGGTCAGTGGAGACCCCTTTTCCTCGCTGTGAAAGGATGTATCTCTTCCTAGTTACCTTTGGGAAGTGTGTACTTTGCCATGATACTGTTTTCAAATGAACAGCAAGTGCATTTGTATTTTGGATCAAACATCTTCTCTTTTCCTACCACCCATTAGTCCTCAGCATTCTTTTTTTTTTTTAATTTTTAATTGTTAATGGACTTTATTGATTTATATACGGTGCTGAGAATCAAACCCGGTGCCTCACACATGCTAGGCAAGCGCTTTACCACTGAGCCACACCCTCAGCCCCCTCAGCATATATATATATAAAATATATATTTTCAACAAGTAAAATTATTTCTTTTTCTTTCCGTACTCAGAGCAGAGTCCCTTAGAATGTCATTACTACATAAAATGTGCAGATAAAGTTAGCAAACACAGCACAATTTGAAAATCAAAATGATCATTTCTAAAGGCTGAGTAGAAAGCTATATTGTAGAATTAAGAAGCTTACTCACTTATGGACTTCTGTTTATATGGGGTTTTTTTAATTAAAATTTTTTCTTCTGTATTGATCATACAAATAAAATTTAAGTGTCCAATTTCTAATGATGTATACTATATCACTTTCTGTGTTCATTTCTTGAAGAATTAATGTATTTTTAAAAAAATTTTTTTTAAGTTGTAGGTGGACACAATATATTTATTTTTATGTGGTGCTGAGGATGAACCCAGTGCCTCACACTTGTGAGGCAAGCGCTCCACCACTGCTATAGCCCCAACCTCAAGAATTAATGTATTTTCAATGGATATTAGACACTTGCAGAACATTGTAATTATTTAGCATTTTCTGTTCGAGCTAAGTATAAAACCTTTTGTTTTAAACCTGCTGGATAGCTGATGAAACTGAGGTATTCTGTATATCCTTGACCTAAGGAAATTTTCCTTTATAAACCTAGTAATATGACATCATTGAGAAAGGAGGGTTTGGGGGGATGAAAATCCTAGAAAATTCAGAAAATGTAATATTTTTCTGTAGAGCTTTATAATTTAATTATCATTTTCATAATACTTAGATGATTTATATGTTTTAGAGATTTTCCTAGGATTTGGATTTGCCACATTTGGCACCAGTTAGATTTATTAGCCCAGGAAACCCAGGTTCTGAACTAGACTAGCAGAATCTTTGGAACGTTGGTAATTATGGATGACAGCCTAGAACTGAATTCTCATGGTTAGATCCAGATTTAAAACCACCCTAGGTTCACATTGTTTCCCTTGCCTTTTTAAAAATTAAATATTATTAGCCGGGCGCGGTGGCTCACGCTTGTAATCCCAGCACTTAGTGAGGCTGAGACAGGAGAATCGCGAGTTCAAAGCCAGCCTCAGCAATGGCGAGGCGCTAAGCAACTCAGTGAGACCCTGTCTCTACATAAAAAAAAACACAAAATAGGGCTGGGGATGTGGCTCAGTGGTCGAGTGCCCCTGAGTTCAATCCCCAGTACCAAAAAAAAAAAAAATTAAATATTATTTAATATTCTCTATACTCCATTTGAATGTTAGCCTTAGTTTGCCCTGTATATTATTTTGTTTTGTTTTACAGGTCACAATAGTAAACTTACTGAATAGTAAAAGAAGAATAATGAAATTCTTACCCTTCAACATACTTACTTAATAATCACTGAAGAAAAGAGACAAATATGGAAGCCTTTTAAAACATGGAAAACATTTAATAAACATGAAATTAAGTAAAAATAGTATTGATGTATATAAATATATAAAAACACAGTGAGGTGGTATGAGCATGATTAGAGTACTCATTTCACAATTATATGTTGTTCCTTTGAGATTTGCATTATTCTTTGAAAAATTTCAAAAATTTACAAGTGGTGAGATTCTTCCCCTTTTTTTTTGTAGTTTCTAACGTTAACAACATCTTGACAATTTGAGTTACCTATATGAAGTATGCTTTTAATATTTCTGCACTTTTTAAAGAGCTCTTCTTCATCCTTGAGACTATTGCCAGTTTGTTACTTCTAAATTTAAAGAGATAAGTTGACTTTTATTCTGAAGAAAGTAAGTTTTAAGAGATTTTTGCTTCTTAAGGACTTGAAAAGAGTTATTTATCAGCTTATAATTTAGGCATATGATTTTAGTGAGTTTCTGTATCCAAAGAGGCTAAGGATCCTGAAGTGCTGCTGTAAAAACTATAACTTTTGGCTCTTCCCATTACACCTGGATGAAATGACCACCTAACAGTGTGTGTATCCTAGAGTCTCTCGTTGCTACCATTTGAAAAGCCCAGTCCTCATTAGTTTAGTTAGGGTAGAGCAATGGTCCCAAAAGTAAGTATGGTGAAAGTGCATAGTTAATGAAACCTGCACCTTAATTCATATGAAAAACTCCATAATGGATCTCATAATTTATTGCCCCAAATTTAATTTTTACTTTAATTTTATTTTTCCAAATTTAATTTTTAAAATGAATCTTAAAAGACTTATAGATAAGTCATTTTGGACATATATTTTAATTTAAAAATATCACAGCAGTTCCTTGCATTGCAGTATAATGATTTTTTTTAAAAATTTGTGTTCTTATAATTTGGTTAATTAGAAATGACCCTACGTCACTATTGAACTGAGATCAAGCATGAGAAGAATATGTCTTATAAAAGAATACCTTAATGACTAACATAGATATTTTTAAATGGAGTGCTCTTCTCATTAACTACAACAAGTCTATATGAATATAACTGGGACTGTGTAGCAGAGGTCAGCAGGGTTTTTTTCCTGAAGAACTAGATAATAAATATTTTAGGCTTTGCTGGCCTACAGGCAAAGTGAATACTATCATGAGGTACTTAAATAACCATTTTAAATGTAACCATTTTAAGATGTAAAAACTGTTATTAGTCTAAAGGTCATTACAAAAACAGCTGGCCAGCATTTAACTAAGAACCACAGTTTGCAGATCCCTGCCCTATAGTAAATCAGTCATGTAGAGAGAAACCAAGCCATAGTCTGTGGTAAAATGCCTTTACTGGCAGAATTCCAAAGTTTAAGGCCACAGACTGTATGGATCACCACATATTTTGGTCCCTTTAACTTTGTCTAGGGCAAGAATATAGAACATTAAATGGAAAATAAATCAAAAAATGAAATAAATACATGTATACTCCACGATCCTGGTATTCAAAAGCAGTACATGGGATTAGCACGCGTGTCCCTTACTGCCTGTAGGATGCATTCAGAAGGTTAAGTATGTGCCCTTGGAATGGCGGGAGAGATGCGGTTTTCATTTGGGTGATCTAAATAGTGCCAGACCCACTGTGGTGCAGTCATTGGAATGATGGCCTGGCTGGTAGCTCTTCTCTTGCTGAATTTAAGAGGAAAATGAAATTGATGTGAAAAATAAGCAAATGAAACTTCCTGAAGCAGTGCTCACTTGGTGTTGAATAGTTTTAGTTGTAGCCTCGGTTAAGAAGCTCTAACAGTTTTCTCCCTAAAGATTAAAGATATTAATCCCATGTTGCCTGTTAATCACTTTTTTTTTTTTAACTTTTTTTTTTTTACTTGTAGATGAACACAATGCCTTTATTTATTTTATGTGGTGCTGAGGATCAAACCCAGTGCCTCACGCATGCGAGGCAAGCGCTCAACTGCTGAGCCACAACCCCAGCCCCACTTTATTAAAGTAGATATTATTTGCATAGAATGGTGGGTTTATCCACCTACTGTGGTCTCTATGGAAAGTGGCCACTGTTTGCTTTTTTTTTTTTTTAGTTGTAGACGGCCACAATATCTTTATTTTATTTATTTTTATGTGGTGCTGAGGATCGAACCCAGTGCCTCACATATGCGAGGCAAGTGCACTATCACTGAGCCTCAATCCCAGCCTGTGGCCATTGTTTTTAAAGCCATAATTCTTAATACTATGAATTTGCCAACCTGTATTCAGTCATCATTATAACCATTCATTCCATATTTTTGGTGATTCCACTTACTCTTTATTAAAGAAAATTGCAGCCAGGTTCCATGACTCATGCCTGTAATTCCAGCACCTCGGGAGGCTGAGGCAGGAGGATTGTGAGTTCAAAGCCAGCCTCAGCAAAAGCAAGGCACTAAACAACTCAGTGAGACCCTGTCTCTACATAAAACACAAAATAGGGCTGGGGATGTGGCTCAGTGGTCGAGTGCCCCTGAGTCCAATCCCCAGTACCAAGAAAAAAAAAGAAAAAGAAAGAAAGATAAAATTGCACAGGGGAAAAAAGCAAAGAAAAGAACGGTCTCCTAGGGAGTTAAAAGCCCTGTTACTCTTTGCTTGCTTCGTCTCTATGTTCTTATGCTTGGCCCACATGAGTCAGCTCCAGGGTTAATGATTTATTTCCCAAAGTGCAGCTCAGCCCCGTAATGTAGGTATCCCACGAGATGGTCTTCATGAGGCAGTGCAGTTCACCACCTTCTGTGACAGGAGTCAGTTCTCTTTGTTTGCAAGATAAAAGGAATTGAGAGCAGTATCTTCCTTCTGATCTTTCTCCAGTGAATGTGACTCTTTGCTTAATTTCTTTGTACACATTTAGTTGAATGACATATTCTTTAATGCCCTCAGTCACAAAAGGAAACAGATTTCTTTTTGGATTGATGGTAAAAGTGATAACCTTAATGCTTTACATATTTGGTTCTTTGGAGTCTCTGTAAGTGACTTTAGTTATTGTGTTCCCTTCACTAGATTTAATATCAGAGGAACAACAATAGGTGATAGAATAATGAGGTAATTCAGAATGTTCCTTCATTATTTCTTCTTTTTGATGGATTTGCCAGGTTCTCTCTTTCCACAGCTAACCACTTTCTTATTAACTTACTGAACTCTGCTAAGCATTGTAAAGCAAGTTACTTTTCACAAACTATATTTAGCTGCATGCACTGCATGGGAATAAAATGAAAAGAAATCTGTGTGCAGATACATCTGGTGTTCTCTTCAAGTGTGTCATGACAACATAACTGTAATCCAAAATGGTATCCTTTGAATATTGGGTACTCTGAGTATTTTGTTGAAGAATGCAACTTAAAATTTTTTAAAACTTGATTGGCATAATAATTATCTTTTTTTTTGTTATTCAAATATACTTTTTTCTTGAAACCAACTAAAATGAAATTCTAATTATGTTTTATAGGTGTTAAGATTCTGGGGCTGGGGATGTGGCTCAGTGGCAGAGCACTTGCCGCGTATGTGTAAGGCACTGAGTTTGATCCTCAGCACCACATAAAAATAAATAAATAAAGGTATTGTGTCCATCTACAACTAAAAAAATATTAAAAAAAAAAAGATTCTGATTTCTCAAAGAAAGCTGCTTTCTTACAATTTAATACTTAAGAATGTCACAGATCAAGATGATATATAACCCTCAAACTCATCTCTAATTTGAAGTCTGATAGTAGAGTATGTTTTTAAGTAGAACTTTTAAGTGAAACCTTAATCCCATCAGTCATCTGCCCAAAACCTGGTGTACTGACAAAGTCAACTTGTACCTAATTCTTCGAGGTATATATCTGTTATTTACCATCAGTTTCAAAAACAAAATGGAATATAAAATATGTAACAACAATCAGAAATAGAGCTGTCCATAGCCACCACAGAAATAATAAAATAAGCCAAAATTTATTATAGATAAATAGCAGTTCCTGTCCTCAGGATTCCCATGTAAAAGTCTGAAACTTACTTTTCCTCTTATGCTGATGTTTCTAGACTGTTTGAACATGAAGGTATATTTGAGAGGAGTTTTTGCGAATTAGCTTATTACTAGTTACGTGCTGGTTTTCAATTTAATGACAGTAAAGGAATTTGTTTCTATTCTGTTAAAATATATTCTTGATTTATATTTTTTAGCCCAAGAACTGAAAGCTGATTGCTTCTTTTACAATGAAAATTGTAATTTTAAAAGTGCTGTTTCTTTAAACAAATTTTAGAAAAGCTAAAAGCTTGAAGTGGTGATTATTTTGAATTAATAGACAGTGGTTAAACAGAAAATTGATAGTAACCTCCCTTTGGAGTTAATAATATTACATTTATTCTTCTCTACCTCACTTAATTTTTACATAGAGATTATCTGGGGAAACTTGTAATTAGAAGACAGTATTTTCCTACACAATACACACATTAATTCTGCTTCCCCTTTTAGCAATTAGGGATGCTCAAGGAGTATAAATTTCTGTTAAGATAAAATAATAAAAATAAAATAATGGTAGATTCTCTGTACAACTCATGTAACTGTTCTTGGCTGGGGACTGTCTTGCAGTGTCTTGTGCGTGTCATGCTATGATGTTCAGGGTTCTGAGTGATCGGTGCCGTGTTGCTGGCTCCTCTCAGTGATGGGTACAGTGACAGTCCTCTCCCACCTTCATCCTGCTGTTCCCTGGTCACCTCACACTTGGTCTCTTAACGCAGTTCTCGCAGCCCCTCCAGGCCTGGCTCTTAGTGGGGGAGAGCAAGAGCCTCAGCCTGCTGGGCGGCCTTTCCGTTAGCTGACTGATGCTGAGACCGGGTCAACTTGGGGTGTTACTAAATGCATGCAGTATGCCACCTGTGCCCTCTGACTGAAATGACTTCCCCTAACCAGGGCCATCTTTTTGGCAGCCTCATCAGTATTCATATTGAACTTTTTTTGGAAACTTTGCCTGGCCCATGTACTTCATTATCCCGATTGTGCCTGTCATACTTTATGTATGTTTGTTGTCCTGTATGAGACTGTAAACACCTTTAAGAACAGTGAGATACATATGTGCATATGGAAATCAAAGCTGACAACCCCACTCACTAGGTTATTATTCATATTTCCTGAGACGATATCACTTACTGCTTTCTTCTTCCACTTTCTAAAACTTTAATAAATCAATGAGAGGCTTATGAGTTGTCGCTTTAGAGGCTCTATGACCTCTCACACATTTAATGACTTGGTACAAGAATACAGAACTCAAAGGCACTTGGAACATGTAGATTATTTATTTATTATGCCACAAACATAAGATGTCAGAATGGAAGAAACCAACAGTCTTTTATTCAGGAGGCCTCATGCAGGATGTGTTCCGTCATTCATTAGTGACATGCAGTACCCAGGGAAGCCTGCTAGACACAAAGTCCAGGTGTACCCTGAGGGCTGGTCTTTGTACACCCTCCTCTGCCTCTGTACTCAACTACGGTAGCCTTAATTCCAGACCCCAAAGAAAAGTAAGCATTCACCATAAATGATATTGTGTTTACACACAATGCACGCATGGATGCAGCAGGGTTCAGTGTCCCAGGCAGACAAACAAAACAGGGAACATTCCAAATGTTGGATGTCCAGCACTAGCAAGATTCAGCTTATAAGCAGACATTACTGAAGACCGCGGCCACAGGCTGCTCTTCCCTTGTCTACTGATAAACTGAAAGGGAAAGATTCCAGCTCCTTCCCAACCTCCTCCAAGAGGAGCAAGAACAACAAGGTTCTCTAGCAACCCATCCAGGACACAGTTCAGGTACTGGTAAAGATGCATGCTGAAATGGTGGAAATACCCATGTAGAAAGACCTTTCTTGTTTGTAAAGTGAAATGACAACATTAACATGACTTTTGCTATAAAATAAGTGTTTTAAAACACTTAAGAGTTGCTTTTAAAAGAGGAAATACCTCCTCTAAACTCATAAATTTATTTGTACTGTAAACACCTTTTAGATTTATAATTTCATGATAAATTTTAGCTAATTACTCTGTCCGAATAATCAGATTCTAAATTAGGTTTTCGTCTCTAAAAGAAAAATGTATGCACAGTATCAATTAACTTAGGGGTTTTGAACCTGAATACTGAAAAACAATGTTATTTATAATTATAAATAATTACAGTGAGACGTAAATAAATGCAATTTATTCTTTGCTTTTAATATCTTTCTCTTTCTTACTCATACCTGGGGAATTCTTCTTTGACACATACCCCTAACATCTTTGGTTCTGGTACCAAAGATTTATAGCTGTTATAAAACTAGAAAGGCATAGAAATGTGATGATTACTGCAGAAACTCTCCTGTTGAAGTATTTGGTGGTGTGAGAATAGTTTAAGTTTATAAGAACCTGGCAGAGTTTGTGTATTTTCTTTTCAAATCTACTGTGTCTTTAGTAATGCTATTGTTTCATTGAAAGTACTATTTGCTTGAAACCCCTTTTCTTTATGAATTATGGCAAAACTATGATGTTACTCTTTTCAAAGAAAACTTTTGGCTTTGTTATCATACCATATATGAACCTCTTCATATTCTGCTATTTTTTTCTTTATTATCTACTTCCTCCCTTTTTTTGAGATTATTTCTTAGGTTGGAGATCACACCCTCAGTTGAGCACATTCAGCTTTTATGTCATGACCATCCAACTTGGGGTCAGGCCTGTTTGTCCTTTTTTTTTCCTTTGGTACCAGAGATTGAACCCAGGGGTGCTTAACCACTGAGCCACATCCCCAGCTCTTTTATTTATTTTACTTTGGAACAGAGTCTTGCCGAGTTGCTGAGACTGACTGAATTTGCAGTCCTCTTGCCTCGACATCCTGATCCTCTGGGATTTACAGGCATTTGCCACCATGCCCAGCTGGCGCCTCTTCTTTCAAATTTGTAGAACCTTGGTGTATGGCCTTGTACATGATAAGTTTATAAATGTTTCATGTGTGCTTGAAAAGACTATAACTTACTGTTGAATGTAGAATTTTATATGTGACCATTTATTAATTCTGATGTTCAAAATCATCACAATTTTGGTGATATTTTTACAGCTCATACTGAGATGGGTTGAAATCTTCACTGCAGTGGTGGATTTGTCTTATTCTCCATGTTCTGTCATCTTCCTTCCACCACTGAGCCACATCCCCAGCCCTGTTTGGTACTTTATTTACAGACAGGGTCTCACTGAGTTCCTTAGCAACTCGCTTTTGCTGAGGCTGCCTTTGACCTCAAGATCCTCCTGCTTTAGCCTCCCAAGCCTCCCAAGCATGCACCACTGCACCTGACCCACCTTTCCTTTGATTGCTATTTACAAAGTATCTTTTACAGGAAGCACTTTCTCATCTTTGTGCTTTAGATTTGTTCTGGACTTTCTCTCCATAGGTCAGTCATTCTATTGGAATTTATTATTATCATAGTTATTTTGGGATTGCCTTCAAACTTTGCATTTTGCATTGTCCTTTTGTTTTGGGGAGCAGGGAGTAAATCCAGGGGCACTTTACCTCTGAGGCACATCCTCAACCCTTTGTAGTTTTTATTTTTTTGAGACAGGGTCTTGCTAAGTCGCTTGGGGCCTTGCTAAGTTACTGAAGCTGGCTTTGAACTTGTGATCCTCCTGCCTCAGCCTCCCAAGCCACTACAGTATGGGCCACCACATCCAGCTGTTTTGTTTTTCTTTTTCATTAATATTTTTTCCTCCATTAGGTTGGAATGTATACTTTGTTACTTATTACTTTATTATTTACTTCTGAACTTTCCCTTTTTTATTTAGCCATGTAATGTCTTTTATGAATTTTAAGTTGTATGCCAAATGAATATAACATGTCATAAAAGTAATAACTGGGGCTGAGGATATAGCTTATTATTCTATTGGAATAATAAATTCCAATAGAATGACTGACCTATGGAGAGAGAGTCCAGAACAAATCTAAAGCACAAAGATGAGAAAGTGCTTCATGTAAAAGGCCAGCGCACTGCCCCTTGTCTAGCATGCATGAGGCCCTGGGTTCAATTCCTAGCACTATTTTTTTTTAAACTGATTATAACTAAATATTCTTTTGTTTTTAAATTTATTTATTATAATTAGGTATACATGACAGCAGAATGCATTTTGATGCATTGTACACAAATGGAGCATGAGGCTTCATCTCTCTGTACACAATATAGAGTCATACCATATGTGCAGTCACACATGTACCTAGGACATTGATGTCCATCTCATTCCACCATCTTTCCTGCCCCCATGTCTTCTCCCCTCTTCTCGCACCCCTTTGACCAAAGTTTCTCCATTCTTCCTGTGCCCCCTCCCCTATTGTGGATCAGCATGCACTTATTTAAGAACACTTGGACTTTGGTTTTTTGGGATTGACGTACTTTGCTTAGCACGATATTTTCCCAACTCCATCCACTTACCTGCAAAAGGCATAATTTTATTCTCTTTTAATGCTGAGTAATAGTCTATTGTGTATATATACTACAGTTTCTTTATCCATTCATCTTTTGAAGGGCATCTGGGTTGGTTCCACAGTTTAGCTGTTGTGAATTGAGCTGCTATAAACATTGAAGTGACTGCAGTACTGTAGTATGCTATTTTTAAGTCCTTTGGGTATAGCCTGAGGAGTAGAATAGCTGGATCAAATGGTGATTCCATTCCAAGTTTTCTAAGGAATCTCCATACTGCTCTCCAGATTGGTTGCACCAATTTGCAGTCCCACCAGCAATGTATGAGTGTGCCTTTTCCTCCACATCCTTGCCAATACTTGTGTTCTTGATAACTGCCATTCTGGTGGATGAGATACAATCTTGGTTTTGATTTGCATTTCTTTAATTGCTAGAGATGTTGAATATTTTTTCATTAATAGTTGGTCGATTGTATATTTTCTTCTGAGAAGTGTCTGTTCAACTCCTTAACCCCTTTATTGATTGGGTTGTTTGGTTTTTTTGTTAAGTTTTTTGAGTTCTTTATATATCCTGGAGATTAGTGCATGTGGAGATCTGATGTGCATGTGGCAAAAATTTGCTCCCAAAATGTAGACTCTCTCTTCACCTCATTGATTGTTTCTTTTACTGAGAATCCATCCCATTTATTGATTCTTTATTTTTTAAAATATTTTTTTAATTGCAGATGGACACAATATATTTACTTTTATGTAGTGCTGAGGATCGAGCCCAGTGTCTCACGCATGCGAGGCAAGCGCACTACCACTGAGCTACAATCCCAGCCCCCATTTATTGATTCTTGATTTTATTTCTTGCGCTTTAGGAGTCTTGTTAAGAAAATCAGGGCCTAATCCAATGTGATGAAGGTTTGGGCCTACTTTTTCTTCTATTAGGCACAGGGTCTATGGTGTAATTCCTAGGTGCTTGATCTACTTTGAGTTGAGTTTTGTGCATGGTGAGAGATAGGGGTTTATTTTCATTTTGATGCATATGGATTTCTAGTTTCCCCAGCACCATTTGTTGAAGAGGCTATCTTTTCCCAATGTATGCTTTTGGTGCCTTTGTCTATTATGAGATAACTGTATTTATGTGGGTTTGTCTCTGTGTCTTCTATTCTGTACCACTGGTCTACGTGTCTATTTTGGTGCCAATACTGGTTTTTGATACTGTAGCTTTATAGTTTAGTATAGTATAGTTTAAGATCTGGTATTGTGATGCCTCCTGCTTCACTCTTCTTGCTAAGGATTGCTTTGGCTATTCTGGGTCTCTTATTTACCCAAATGAATTTCATGATTGCCTTTTCTATTTCTATAAGGAATGATATTGGGATCTTAATTGGAATCGCATTGAATCTGTATAGCGCTTTGGGTAATACAGCCATTTTTACAATATTGATTCTGCCTATCCAAGAGCATGGGATATCTTTCCATCTTCTAAGATCTGCTTCAGTTTCTTTCTTTAGTGTCCTATAGTTTTCATTGTAAAGGTCTTTCACTTGATTCCCAAGTATTTTATTTTATTTTATTCATTCATTCATTCATTTTTTTTTTTTGAAGCTATTGTGAATGGGGTAGTTTTCCTAATTGCTCTTTCAGAGGATTCATCGCTGATGTATACAGATGCATTTGATTCATGGGTATTGATTTTATATCCTGCTACTTTGTGGAATTTCATTTATTCTAGCAGTGTTGTGGAATTTTTTGGATCCTCTAAGTATAGAATCATGTTGGCAAATAATGACAGTTTGAGTTCTTCTTTTCCTATTTATATCCCTTTAATGTCTTTCATCTGTTCTAATTGCTCTGGCTAGTTTCAAGGACTATGTTGAATAGCAGTGGTGAAAAAGGGCATCCCTGTCTTGTTCCCATTTTTAGAGGAAATGCTTCCAATTTTTCTGCATTTATGATGATATTGGCCTTGGTTTTAGCAAAAATAGCTTTTACAATGTTGAGGTATGTTTCTACTATCCCTAGTTTTCTAGTGTTTTGAACATGAAGAGGTGCTGTGTTTTGTCAAATGCTTTTTCTGCATCTATTTGATAATCATATGATGTGATGGATTACATTATTGATTTCTGTATGTTGAAGCAACCTTGCAAACCTGGGGTGAAACTCACTTGATCATGGTACAGTATCTTTTTAAATATGTTTTTGTGTGTGATTTGCCAGAATTTTATTGAGAATTTTTGCATCTTTGTTCACCAGGGATTTGGTCTGAAGTTTTCCCTTTTTCATGTGTCTTTGTCTGGTTTTGGAATCGGGGTCATACTAGACTCATAGAATGAGTTTGGTAGGGTTCTCTCCTTTTTTGTTTCATGGAATAATTTGAGAAGTATTGGTATTCATTTTTCTTTAAAGGTCTTGTAGAACTCGGCCGAGAATCCATCTAGTCTCAGACTTTCCTTGGTTGGAAAGCTTTTGATGGTGTCTTCTCTTTCCTTGTTTGAAATTGATCTGTTTAAATTGTCCTCCTGATTCAGTTTGGGCAGATCATAACTGCTGGAAATTTCTCAGTGTCTTCAGGATTTTCTGTTTTACTGGAGTATAGATTTTCAAAATAGTTTCTAATTATCTTCTGTATTTCAGTAGTGTCTATTGTGATATTTCCTTTCTTATCACAAATTTTAGTAGTTTGAGTTTTTTCTCTCCTTTTCATTAGGGTATCTAAGGGTTTGTCAGTTTTATTTATTTTTTCAATGAACCCGCTTTTTTTAAAAATTTTTTTGAATTGTTTCTTTTGTTTCAGTTTCATTGATTTCAGCCCTGATTTTAATTATTTCCTGTCTTCTCCTTTCGATGTTGATTTATTCTTTTTCTAGAACTTTGAGATGAATGTCAGGTCATTTATTTGTTGACTTTTTCTTCTTTGAGTGAATGAGCTCAATGCAATGAACTTTCCTCTTAATGCAGCCTTCATAGTGTCCCAGAGATTTTGATGTGTTGTATCAGAGGTCTCATTTACCTCTAAGAATTTTTTTATTTCCTCCCTGATGTCTTGTTATCCATGTGTCATTCAATAGCGTATTATTTAGTCTCCAGGTGTTGGAGTAGCTTCTATTTTTTATTTTATCATTGATTTCTAATTTCATCCCATTATGGTTGGATAGAATACAGGATAGTATCTATTTTTTTGTATTTGCTAAGACTTGCTTTATGGCATAAGGTATGGTCTATTTTAGAGAAGGATTCATGTGCTGCTGAGAAAAAAGTGTATTCACTTGTTGATAGATGAAATATTCTATATATGTCTGTTAATTCTAAATTATTGATTGTATTATTGAGTTCTGTGGTTCTTTAGTTTTTGTTTGGAAGATCTGTCCAGTGGTTAAGAGAAATGTGTTAAAGTCATGCAGTGTCTATTTGAGTTTCAAAATTTAGAAGGGTTTGTTTGATACAGGTGGATGCTCAGTTGTTTGGGGCATAGATAGATATTTAAGATTGTTATGTCTTTTTTTTTTTTTTGGACTGGGGATTGAACTCAGAGGCACTTGACCACTGAGCCACATCCCCAGCCCTATTTTGTGTTTTATGTAGAGTCAGGGTCTCACTGAGTTGCTTAGCGCCTCGCCATTGCTGAGGCTGGCTTTGAACTCGCGATTCTCCTGTCTCAGCCTGCCTAAGTGCTGGGATTACAGGCTTGAGCCACTGCGCCCGGCTAAGATTGTCATGTCTTGTCTTGTTGATGTATGATATCCTTAAGCAGTATAAAATGACCTTCTTTATCCCTTGTGACTGTCTTTGGTTTGAAGTCTACTTTATCTGATAGGAAGTTTGAAACCCCTGCTTCTTTACACAGTCCATGTAGTAGTATGTTTTTTCCTATTCTTTCACCTTCAGTCTGTGGATGTCATTTTCTGAGATGAGTCTCTTTGAAGGCAGCATATTGTTGGGTGCTTTTTTTAAATCCAGTCATTCATTCAGTCTATGTCTTTTGATTGATGAGTTTAGGCCATTAACATTCAGAGTTATTATTGAAATATGGTTTGTTTTCCCAGTCATTTTGGTTTGTTTTTGGTTTTTGACTTGACTTGGTTTCTCCTTTGATTGGCTTTTCCTTTCGTGTAGTTTCTCCTTTTGCTGATTTTCATTGTTGTTCTTCATTTCCTCCTCATGGAATATTTTGCTGATTATTTTCTGTAGTGCAGGCTTTTTCCTTATAAATTCTTTTAACTTTTGTTTATCATGGGAGGTTTTTATTTCATCATCAAATCTGAAGCTTAATTTGGCTGGATATAAGATTCTTGGTTGGCTCTCATTTTCTTTCAGAGCTTGGTATATGTTGTTCCAGGATCTCCTGGCTTTGAGGGTCTGTGTTGAGAAATCTGCTGAGATCTGAATTGGCCTCCCTCTATGTGTATTCTGAAGCTTCTTTCTTACAGCTTTTAAAATCCTACCCTTTTGTGTGTGCCAGGCATTTTCATCATAATGTGCCTTGGTGTGGGCCTGTTGCAGTTTTGTACAGTGGTGTGCTGTGAGCCTCTTGTCTTTGGTTTTCTAATTCATTCTTCATGTTTAGGAAATTTTCTGATATTATTTCATTCTTCAGATTGTGCATTCCTTTGATTTGTATCTCTGCCTTCTTCTATCCCAATAAGTCTTAGATTTGGTCTTTTCATGATATCACGTGGATGTTCTGTTCATAGTTTCTTACCATCATCGTGTGGTCAACTTTATTTTCATATATAAAATATTATATATTTTGTCTTCATTGCCAGAGGTTCTGTCTTCTAAGTGATCTAGTCTGTTGGTGATGCTCTCTATTGAATTTTTTATTTGGCTTATTGTTTCCTTCATTTCAAGAATTTTTTTTTTTTTAAGAGTCTGTAGCTCTTTCTTGAAGTAATCCTTTGTTCCTTGTATACGTTCCCTTATTTCTTTGTTGGAGTAATCCATTGTTGCCTCCATTTGCTCTCTTATATTATTCTGTGCTTCACAGATTATTTTAATTATGTACGTTCTGAACTCTTTCTCTGACATTTTATCTACTGTGCTGTCAATGGATTCTATTGTTGTAGCATCTTGGTTTGTTTTGGGCATTTTCTTCCCTTGTTTTTTCATGTTGTTCATGTGCCTTCCTCTCTGGCAATGCTGATCTGAGGTACTATTGTTTCTACCCTATAATCTTGTAGTGTCCCTGCAGGTTACCAATACCTCACCTCTGGTATAACCAGTCCTGCAGGGACCTTGTGATTATAACTAAATATTCTAAGAACAATTTTGCAAATAATAGCTTTTTAATATTTACTAATTGGTGTTCTTCATATGTGTACATCATTTAATTTTTTTATCAGTTTGCAAAGTGATGAAGTACCAATTTATTTTTTTCAATGACCTTTCAAATGTCTTTCAATGTTTCTTATGAAGTGTCCTCTAGGAGAGTTGTTTTAGTGCATCTCCGTTTATTTGCTTTACAACTGTTAGGTGAGTAGGTACATGACTGTGTGCACAGTTGTAATATCTGCTGTCACTTGTATCTTCTACTTCGAAATTTTTGCGCTGTAAACTTTTTATCCCGCTTTTATAACTTTCCTACATTGGGATCGTAGTAGGTGACCTGATTTTTCAGTTTAAACTGTATAACAAACTGTATAACTTGCATGTTTTAAAATATTCTTTGACAGGACAGTTAAACCCAACAAATGTTATATAGCAAATTAGACCAACTTATATAGCAAAACTTTCAAATGAATATTTATAATTTGGTGTAGTTCTTACTAATTCTTAATTTTATTGTCACTTCATTGATAACAGCATTAATTTTGTCCACATTTCTTGTTTTAAATCATGTGAGATGCCATTCATAAATTTTCAACCTGTCCCACATAATTTCCTTTTCCATTTACAGCTTCTAAAATCTTTGGCTTATCAGCAAGGTTGTTTCCTCTGCTGACTGGTATACTTCCTTGGTGAAAGGGGTTTTCCTTTATTAATTTCTTGCTAATCACCTTTGTTGTTGTTCTGTGCTGGGAATTGAAACTATGGACTTGTCATGAGCATAGACTCGACCCTGGAGGTATGTCCACAACCCCCTAATCACTTATTTTTAACTAATTCATAGTGTTCTTTTTGAATCTCTTTCACTTCAGGAAAAAAAAAAAAGAATTGATCCAACCATTTTAATTTCGTCTCTTTTGAGAACATTCCATGTCTCAGTCCTTCCCTCTCTTCCCTCCCAATCAGAAAGAGATAATCAGTGAATAAGTATATTGAACTTGAACCTTCCACATAGTCTTCCTTCTTTGTGGACATACTTAACAGAGGAAAAGGTTTGGTTTATTTTTTAGAATTTTTTGTTTCTTTTTTCCCCATCTTCATTGGTGCCCCCCCCTCCCCCCGCGATGCTGGGGATCGTGCCAGACAAGTGTTCACCACTGAGCTGTGCTCCTGCACCAGAGGGAGTTCTAGACACTTTGTAATCAGCCTGGATAGCTTAGAGTGTGCTATTTTGTTTTTACATAAAAGAAAATATCTTATAAATGTGGGAGTACAGTCAGGCATGGTAGCCATGCCTGTAATCCTAGTAGCTCAGGAGGCTGAAGCAATAAGATGGCAAGTTCAAGGCCAGCCTCGGCAACTGAGCAAGACCCTGTCTCGAAATACAATGAAAGAGCTGGGGATGTGGCTCACTAATCCAGCCCCCCTGGGTTTAATCCCCAGTACCAAAAAAAAAAATTGGGAGTACCTAATATATAATTACTTAGCAACTTATTAATCATTTACTTCCCTCTTAAACTCTTTCCTGTACATGTGAATATTTGCTTCCTGTGAATTATTCTTCAGCCTGTGTCTTGAATTCAGTGTCTTTCATGTAGTTTTTTAATGGTTCTTACTATCCTTTTCATTGGCAACAAATATATTATTATATGATTGTGTCATAATTTAAACTGCCCTTTTTACCTGAACATTTTAGATTATTTTCAGTCTTTGTCACTTACAGTTCTGTGATGAAAAAAGATATCTGTATATGTGCATATTTGCTTTTCTACAATATACACCTTTCAAAGTAAAATACTAAGTCAAATCTTATACAGGTTTTCAGTATTAAATATATATTTGATTTTTTCTCAAAATGATGTACTGAAACTGTAATACAAGCTAATGGGAGTATAAATTTATACAGCCACCTTGGAAAACAAGTAATATGTATTAAAAGCTGAACTTTATACACATGCCGTGTCCATTACTCTCTGAGGTATATATCCAACATAAAAATGTAAATATGTTCACCCAAAGATAAACAAATGTTGATAGTGATCAACAGTAATCAAAAATTTACAGCCCAGGGCCGGGCAGTGGCTCAAACCTGTAATCCCAGCACTCAGGGAGGCTGAGACAGGAAAATCATGAGTTCAAAGCCAGCCTCAGCAAGGGCGAGGCACTAAGCAACTCAGTGAGACCCTGTCTCTACATAAAACACAAAATAGGGCTGGGGATGTGGCTCAGTGGTCGAGTGCCCCTGAGTTCAATCCCTGGTATCCCCCCCCCCAAAAAAAATTTACAGCCCATTGTTCACCAATGGTAGAATGGGTTAATAAATTATATTTACACAAAGCAATACTCCACAGCAAAGAAGATGAACTACAGCTAAATACAACAATGTGGATGGATCTTGCAAACATGTTGAGCTAAGAAAGCTCGACATGAGCTGGACGTCGTGGCACATGCCTATAGTCCCAGCAATTTAGGAGGATAACACGGGGGGATTGTGAGTTCAAGACCAGCCTCAGCAGCTTAGTGAGACCCTGTCTCAAAATAAAAAGTAAATAAAAGCTGTGGATGTAGCTCAGTGATTAAGTACCTCTAGGTTCAATTCCCAGTACAAACAAACAAACAAACAAAAGCTGAACAAGAGAATATGTATTGTATGATTTCATTTAATTAAACATCATGGTCAAGCAAAACCAACACATGGTTTTTAAAAAGTCAGTAAATTGATTTTCTTTAAGAGAAGGGAACATAGGGACTTCTGACACGCTCTGTCTGCCAGTGCTGGTTTGACAGATGGGCCTCTCCCATTTGGGAGACTTCGTTGGCCTCTGTGGTTTGGGACCTTCGTTACGTTTAGGATAAGTCAGTACCCGTTCTTTTTGATGGTAGAACCACTTTGAAACTCCTGCAGTGTGGCATGAGTTCCCACATTTTTTTTTTAACTTTTTTTCTTAGTTGTAGATGGACAAAATTCTTTATTTCTTTATTTATTTTTATGTGGTGCTGAGGATCGAACCCAGTGCCTCACATGTGTGAGGCAAGCGCTCTACCACTGAGCTACAATCCTGGCCCCAGGTTCCTACACTCTTGATTCTGATAGGGAAATCTTTTCAATCTGGTAAATTTAAAAAGAGAACAATTTGTTACTAATTTTATTATTAGTGAAACAGCATTTTTTTGTGTATTAACTGTGATGTAGTTTGTTTTTCTTTCTGATTTGTAGACTTAAATAGACTTGGTCTGTTATGTCAAAATAAAATTTTAAGTAACAAATTCAAACTACAAAATTATTACATAATTCTATAAGTTAGGAGAAATTTCTTCTTCTAGTGAATCAGTTTTAAAGAGTTGAATCCTCAATTCTGTCATCTCCTCATTTCCTAGAAGGGTAAATCTGTGTTAGTAGCTCCAGATTTCTGCTCATGTGTGGAGTTCGTGTAGAAAGATGCTATTTGAAGGTCTTGTTTTATTCCTTAAGTATTAATATTTGTCTTTTTCTTGACTAGTCTGCTCTTGGAACGTCTTTAAACAATGTTTAAATCTCAAACCATTAGTTTATCACTGCTATTATATCCGACCAGTAGTTTCTTTTGATTTCTCTTTGTTTTTACTTTTCCTAATATGAAAAGGATAGAGAATGTTGACTAGGAAATATTTTATTTGTAGTAATAAATTTTGTGTGTATTCTGATTTTTTAAGGTAGCTTTTAAAAAAAAACAGTGTGCCGCATGCTGTTTCCTTTACTTTTTCAATAAGTACCGAATTTCTAAGTGGTCTCTTAACTAAAATATTTTGTTATAGTAACTCAACTAGTCTGATGTAGTCTCACTGTTGTGTCTGCCTTTTTATGCTTTTGGTTGGGGGGGGTGCATTCTTGAAATAATATATTTAAGTATGTCTTGGAGTTACTGTATTATGAAGTTTCTTATTGTCATTCTGAAATGCCCAGTGAATTTTTTTTTTTAATTTTTCTTTTTTGTTTCAATACTAACACACAGGCGCTCTGCTGTTGCCCGCATTCAGGAGTTCTTTAGGCGGAGAAAAGAAAGGAAAGAAATGGAAGAACTGGACACTTTGAACATTAGAAGGCCTCTAGTAAAGATGGTTTACAAGGGTCATCGCAACTCCAGGACAATGGTACCAAATGCCCCTGGTGTTCTTGGGTGAAATTGAAGTTTCGTTATATAAACATTTTCCCCAAAATGATCTTCCTGAATTGACAACGTGATTTCAGTGTAACACCAAACCTTCAGTTATCTCTTTTTTCAAACATAGTTCTTTTAATCCTATGATATATTATGAAATAGCATTATTTTTTTTATGAGAAAACTCTGCCCTACTGAATAAATATATATAGATCTTTTTTATTTTAACATGTACAGGTTGCTATGGCTTTTTCTTTTCTTTTTGCTCTTTCATATTTGATGTCTACCTGGAAACCTGCTATAGATTTTTTTTTAAGCTCATATTAGCACCTTTGTTAGATTTGGAAAGAACAATTTAGATTATGAAATCCAGGTTGATTATAGAATATAATCAAGACTACTTTAATTATGACCCTCCTAAGATTGACAGTTGAATAAAGATTAACAAGTTAAAACTGGTTTTAGTTTCTCTCTCTAAACTTTAATTTTCTTCATCTATAAAGTAAGAATAGATCAGATGATTTTTAAGATATTTTAGTTTTTAAAATCCACAGATCTATATTCCTAATACAATGTTAATTACTTAGTAATAGAATCTTTCAGGATTTTGAATATAACTATTACTTGGAAACATTCATGTATTAGCACAACGTGTCTACAGAATCTCTTTTAACCTGCTTTATTTAGGTTGTAGGTAGAAATTAAGTTTGAGGTAAGAAAATAATAAACTAGTTGTCTCTATGGATATCTTTGGTACAACAGTTGAATCACTTTTTTAAAGGATACTCCTTAATAGCAGTAAGTAATTTATGTTTTATTCACTTTTCTGGTTAAAATTTTAGATGAAAATAATTAGGGGAAGGGATTTAAAAAAGAAGACAAATCAATGCAGCAGTAGCTCCAGTTACCAGCAAAGTTGGCTCCCCTCTTCTGTGTGAGCACCAGAAATGGCACAGTAGCAGCTGCAGAAAAGATGTTTTTTAAAATCCTGGTCTGAAGTTTAAAGATTTTTGTGATGGTTCATTCATGTGTTAAAAGATGTCATCATATTCCTTTTAATATTTGTTCATATTCATTCTAGAATCTCATATTCCTTTTTCTCGTTGCTTCATTAATGTAATTAGGTTTACATTTTCCAAGATATTGATGATATAAGCTCCTAATTGCTAATGAAAAAGATTGATATTTTTGTTCCTATGGCAAAACATGGTTTTTTAAAATTTTTTTATTTTTTTTGTGTGCCAGGGATTAAACCCAGAGTTATGTAACTCTGTAAACCCACTGAGCCACATTCCCAGTCTTTTTTATATTTTATTGTGAAACAGTGTCTCAGTAAGTTGCTTAGAGCCTGGCTAAATTGCTGAGGCTGGCTTTGAACTCGCGATCCTTCTGCCTCGGACTCCCAAGCCACTGGGATTTCAGGCATGCGCCACCGTACCTGCCTACAATTTCTTTTTTCTTTGAATTGTTGGATTGTCTTACAAAGAAAATAAATGGGACAATTTTGAAAGTTCAGCACACATAAATTTCTGTTATACTGCCAAAACCCAGAAATTCCATTTATTCATTTAGCAATTATTAAGAAACTACCTGGGGTTGGGGTTGTGGCTCAGTGGTTGAATGCTTGCCTCATATGTGTGAGGCGCACTGGGTTCGAATCTCAGCACCACATAAAATTAAGGTATTTTGTTCATCTACAACTAAATATATATATATATTTAAAAAAAGAAAGTACCTGTTTCATGCCAAATAGTGTTTCACGTGCTGTAAATACAGTATGAGACAAAGCAAAGTGTATTATCAGAGGCATCTTGCAGTCCTTGCCACTGTCTTATCCTTGCTCATGATTTAAAATGCTGAAAGACAAAGGCATTCTTTGGGTTTTAAACTTTTTTTTAATATTTATTTTTTAGTTATAAGTGGACAGATATCTTTATTTTATTTTATTTTATTTTTTTTTGTTAAATAACCTTTATTTTATTTATGTATGTATTTTGTATGTGGTGCTGAGGATCGAACCCAGTGCCTCACGCGTGCGAGGCAAGCGCTCTACCACTGAGCCACGACGCCAGCCCCTCTTTATTTTATTTTTATGTGGTGCTGAGGATCGAACCCAGTGCCTCATGCGTGCTAGGCGAGCACGCTACCACTGCACCATAATCCCAGCCCCTGGGTTTTTAAGTTTTTTATTTTTCCAAGCCAGTTTCTTTTTTTAACATAAGAATATATTATATCTTGTTTTGGGATTTTTTTTTTTTTTTTTTTTTTGGTACCAGGGATTGAACTCAGGGGCACTCGACCACTGAGCCACAACCCCAGCCCTATTTTGTGTTTTACGTAGAGACAGCGTCCCACTGAGTTGCTCAGTGCCTCGCCATTGCTAAGGCTGGCTTTGAGCTCACAATTCTCCTGTCTCAGCTCCCCAAAGTGCTGGTATTACAGGTGTGTGCCACTGTGCCTGGCTTTGTTTTAATATATTTGATTAGAATTTTCTTATAATTCACTTTTTAACCCTTAGATAAAAGAAGCCAACTTCTGGGGTGCTAACTTTGTGATGAGTGGCTCTGACTGTGGCCATATCTTCATCTGGGATCGGCACACAGCCGAGCACTTGATGCTTCTGGAGGCTGATAACCATGTGGTGAACTGCTTGCAGCCACACCCTTTTGACCCAAGTAAGGTGCCATTTCTCAGCGCTGTGCTTTCCTAGTTGTGGACGACATGAGCATAACCCAGAGTATCCTACTGAATGCCTCTAGAGTCAGGTGTGCTCTGTTGAGTTTGGAACAGTCCACTGCAGGCAGAGCGTCTGTGCCAGCAGCTTAAGAGTGTCTTCTAGTTCTCTCACATTTCATCAGCATAAGACGTGTGGAATGACTGGACTTGGCATTATCCAAATCAACCTGGAAGGCTTTTAGTCTTCATGTACCTGAATTAATTTACCAGAACAAAAGAGCATGACTTGTTCTTATGTTTGAAATTGTCGTATGTCTTGTAATACAGCAGAAATTTAAGTGACTTCAAAATGGTCTTAAAGTTTTATTCAAGGGTTACTTTTCAGAAATCTTCAATATATCTTACATTCTTAATTAACAGGCAAAGGAATAGGTGTGATTTCCATTCAAGTTGGATTTTGCTGTTTATGTATGTGCTTAATATGTTCATGTCTTGAATTAATGGCATATTTCTAAGTGTTATATTAATATGTACATTTTATTTCTAGTTCTAGCATCATCTGGCATAGATTATGACATAAAAATCTGGTCACCGCTAGAAGAGTCAAGGATTTTTAACCGAAAACTTGCTGATGAGGTAAGATTTTTATTATACTTACAATTGGCCATATTTCAATTTGTTCCTAGCATGCTGTTCTGAGGAAAAACAGTCTATTAAGCAACATCAAACAAGTTTAATGCAGTTAATAAGGTCACCTCTTAAAAAGAAAAATTAAGATAAAATATGCTAGCTGGGCGCGGTGGCTCACGCCTGTAATCCCAGCACTTAGGGAGGCTGAGACAGGAGGATCGCGCGTTCAAAGCCAGCCTCAGCAACAGCGAGGTGCTAAGTGACTCAGTGAGACCCTGTCTCTACATAAAACACAAAATAGGGCTGGGGATGTGGCTCAGTGGTCGAGTGTCCCTGAGTTCAGTCCCTGGTGCCAAAAAAAAAAAAAAAAAGATAAAATATGCTTATAAGACTGGAGAGTTAAGGGGCTGGGATTGTGGCGCAGTGGTAGCATGCTCGCCTAGCACACGTGAGGCACTGGGTTCGATCCTCAGCACCACATAAAAATAAAATAAAGATATTCTGTTCACCTACAACTAAAAAAATAAATAAATATTAAAAAAAAAAAAAAAAAGACTGGAGAGTTAAGACCAAACTGGTATCTTGCTAATTATATTATTGAAATTTAGTACTATCAGATTAGGTATGTGGTGGTTTAAGAAAAATAGATTTGGCTGTTGTGCTAATTATGATAAAAATCATTAAGAAATTCTGTCCTTTTTAAAAAGAGTTTTACACTGTAAGCCACCCTCCCTAATCATAGACATTTTCTGTTTCACTTAAGAAGGAAATTGTGTCCTCCAGAATCAGTTGATAGCAGAACAAATGAATAGAGAAAATCCTTTCCTTAATTATTGTATTTTACTTAGTTTCTTGTTAAAGGAGGAGTTTCCAAACTAAGTTCTGTAAAGCTGTCAGTTTCTTTTGGAATTAGGGAAAAAAAGCAGGTAATAGGAAGACTGAACTTCTCCCAGACTTCAGTGAGGGTTTTTATTTGTGGATTTCTGTATAACATTTCTTAGAACATCAGAGTCTGTTGTTAAAAGTATAAGTTAGAAAGCACTACTCTGCAAAGATGGATAGTTCACAGCCCAAGCCCCCACCTATGCTATTATTCCTTGTATCGAGATATATTATAAAATACATATTTGTCAAGCATAGTGCTGACTTTAAAAAGATAAAACTTATAGACTATTTGGAAAGGCAGATAAACAAATAATTAGACTATCGTGGGATCAGTACCAGTCAGAGACACATACATGTGTTTTTGAAGCTGAAACCGCTATGCTGGTAAATGTGGTAGATGGGATGGGGAGGTGTCCCCAGAAGCACTGGGAACTAGATTAAAGTTTGACAAGTGATGGCTCACCAGGCAGAGGAGCAGAGGAGCTTTGAGCATAGGGATCCACATGTGCCAAGTGACTGAGGTAGATGGACTATCAGTGTGCCTGAACCTGAGAGTGTGCAGACAAGAGCCACCTCAGCTGGATGGACACGGTCGGCAGGACAAGTCTGTAAAGGGCCTAATGGGCTCCCCTGATGAGCTTGGGATCATTGCTACATCATCAGGGAACTTCAGGGATTTGCATCTTCTCTGACCTTCTCTCTCTTCCTTTGATTTTACTGCCACATCCTCTACTGTTCCTCTTCTCCCCTTTGCTCATGATTACACGTTCGGTCCGTAGCTGTTACATGAATATTGTGTATTTGGTACTATTCTTGGTACTCAGTTCGTTGCCAAGTCTTCCCAAAAGTTTCTTTTTTCAAGATTACTTTGGCTCAAAGTAGCATCTTCTCAAGGGATCCACGTGATCGGGGATAACAGTTAAACACATTGTGTTAAAAGTAAGAAACCAGCACAAAGCAGACTGATCTGGACACAAGCCAGCACCATAGAGCGCATTGGAACTCTGAACACATTACGTAGTCACAATATTTCCTCTGTCTTTCTGCTGCTTGAAAGAGTAATAGTGTTCTCTGATCTTCCTCCTTTAAATGCAAGGTAAACTAACTGCCGTTCAGTAGCTGAAAGGATGAAGTCATTCCTGCTGGGATCTACTAATTTCTTAGGATTTTCTTCATGTTCTGGGAGCAGATAGCTACTTTGATGTGATTATTTACCTTGCCTGTAGGTTATAACTCGGAATGAGCTGATGCTGGAAGAGACTAGGAACACCATCACAGTCCCAGCCTCTTTCATGTTGAGGATGTTAGCCTCACTGAACCACATCCGAGCTGGTAAGAATTTTCACTGTTATATTAATACTGTTATTTTTGCACAACATTTTATCAAAATTTCTACTTTAAAGAGATTTGTATCATTTCCTTAATACCGCAAAATGAAAGCAACTTAATTAAGATTTCTGTGAATGCTTGACCTTTTAGCAGTGACTTATATTGAAAAATGGTCGAAATGAAACTTTTATCAGCTCCCCCCCCCCAGTACAGACTGTACCATAAACCTTAAAATGTTGTTGTATATACTTTTTAAATTTTTTTGGTACCAGGAACTGAACCCAGGGGCACTTGACCACTGGGTTACATCCCCAGCTCTTTTTATTTTTTATGTTGAGACAGATTCTCACTAAGTTGCTGAGACTGGCTTTGAAATTGAAATCCTCTTGCCTTAGCCTCCCAAGCCGCTGGGATTATAGGCATGTGCCACTGTACCCAGCAGTATGTATACTTTATTTAATAGGTTTATTCAAAATCAGTAACAGCCCATATTAAGAAAAAAATTATAATATGTTAAGATTTAAAACAGATACCTTAGTGTAGTTTCAGTATTTTTTGTTTCAGATTATAAAACTGAGATTCAGGGGCTGGGATTGTAGCTCAGCGGTAGAGCGCTTGCCTCGCACGCGTGAGGCCCTGGGTTCCATCCTCAGCACCACATACAAACCAATAAAATAAAGACATTGAAAAAAAAAAAACTGAGATTCAATGCCACGTATGCACAAAAATCCATATATTACAACTAATATTTAAGAGGAAATTGAATAATCTGTATTTACAACAGAAAAAGTCCAATATCCATTATAAACAGAATGTTTATTAAATGTTTATCAAATAAATTTCATGATTTCTTCATGTTAGATATGACTTATCTAATAATAGCTACCCATTTATAGAGTACATATGTTATTATGTAATCCTTTCACAGATCTATCCTCTTTCCGCCCCAGCCCTGTAGAGAGCAGACTATTTTAATAACTTGCACCAGATCACCCATCCAGTACACGTCAAAGGCTGCGTGTGAAACTAGCCTCCAGGCCCTACTTCCCTTTGACCCATTTGTCTCACCCCTGTAACATGTTCAGGTCACTGATCCAGCACGCCGGCCTCTGGGTGACCTGATCCCAGACCACATTCCGTGGTTTGCTCACTGTGATCCTTCTGTTACTCTGGAAGGCTTCCTGGAAGGTCCAAGGGATTAAATAGTAACTCTGTCCTGCTAGAGCTGTGATTTGTATTTACTTATTTTCCACATTTTTTATTGGTGCATTATAGTTGTGTATACTGATGGGATTTATTGTTACATATTTATACCTGTACACAATATGACAATATAATTTGATTAATATCCTTCCCCAGCACTTGCCCACAGCTGTGATTTTAATGAAGGATCCTCATCAGATCACCTCTGGGGCTTTTTTTTTTTTTTTTAATATTTTTTTAGTTGTAGATGGACACAGTGTCTTTATTTTAATGCTTTGTATGTGGTGATGAGGATCAAACCCAGGGCCCCACGCATGCAAGGCAAGCGCTCTACCACTGAGCTACAATCCCAGCCCCCAACCTCTGGGGCTTTTTAAAACTATAAATAGTGGTTCTATCCCCTAAAGATTCTGGATTCATGTTATCTGAGTAGGGTTTGATCTTCTGTGTTTTAAAAAGGTAAACAAAATTATTCTCATGAATACTAGTTATCTAAAAATTACCAGGCTAATTCCTTTTTTGTTTTTGTTTTTTTGTTTGTTTGTTTTGGTGCTGAGGATTGAAACCAGTGGCATTTTATCACTGAGCTATATCCCCAGCCCTTTTCATTTTTAATTTTGAGACATGGTCTTGCTAAGTTTCTGAGGCTGGCCATACCTCCTATTTCAGCCTCCCAGGTTGCTGGGATTATACCTGTGCACCACCACATCTGGCTCCTGGGCCACTTCTTGAAATATAAGGGCAGTTCCAACATCCCCTAAGAGCTTTGAGAAGTTTTGAAAAGATGTAATGGTGTGTATGGAGCATTCTAGACTCTCAGAATATTTCAGAATCTGGACAGGTCCCCCCTGATTAACATTCTTCTGTGCCTCTCCATGTTCTTAAGATTGAGTCCAAATGTGTTAACATGTTTTGTAAAATCTTACACCAGCTCTTGACATTCCTGCTTCGTACCTGTGCACCTTGGAGATCTAGACAGCCATTGTTTCTGTGGTGGGTTTTCAACGCCTACCATAAAATAGAGCTCAGGGTTGCTTGACAAGTCACACACAAATTGACTCTGTCAGCAAATGATGGCAGCTGTCCTCCAAAAGATACCCACCCACCTTTTCAGTCATTCACCTTCCCATGGCCTCCTTGTTTCTGCTGTTGCCCTCATACAGTAAGATGTTCACATGGCAACCAAGCAGGTCAACGAACTCTTTCTAGGAAAAAAGAATTTTTCCTTTTTGGTACTGTCAGTAATGTCAGAGGGAATCAGGCAGCATCAGCCCATCTCAGAGTCTGTGGGCTACTTCAAGTTTCTTCTGGTTGCCTCACTACAGATGAAGGTGGGGAAACAGGGTAAAGAGGAAATGCCACAGCCTTCAAGTCAGGGAGTCTGCAGTAGAGATGGAATTCTGCAGGCCAAGTATGCCCTAAGGAACAGGCGAGGGCCCAGAGCCTCACACAACTGTGGTGGTTTTCAAAAAGTTTTTGTTATGTTTTGTTTATGTGACAGTTCTGCTTTACTGTGCATGT
This sequence comes from Xerus rutilus, assembly GCA_028644305.1. Taxonomy (NCBI): domain Eukaryota; kingdom Metazoa; phylum Chordata; class Mammalia; order Rodentia; family Sciuridae; genus Xerus; species Xerus rutilus. The sequence goes on along the minus strand of CM053410.1, from coordinate 87,993,542 downwards.
CCAAGCTGGGTGCCATGGTGCAGGCCTGTAATCCCTGCAAAGTGAGAGGCTGAAGCAGGAGGATCCCAAGTCTGAGGCCAGCCTCAGCAACTTCAGGAGACCCTGTCTCAGTATAAAAAGTAAAAAGGGATGGGGATGCAGTTCAGGGTTAGAGCACCCGTGGGTTTAAGCTCCAGTACCAAAAAGAGAAGAGGGAGCGGGGTGGGGGTGTGGGGGCAGGGCAGGGCTGTACGCATGTCCTAGCCTCATGGTGCCGTACCTTTACTCTGTTTACCTCCAGAGGCAAAATAAAGAACTTATCTGCACAGAGTTGGAAACTGGTTTTACATATGTTTTCTGAATTACATAGGAAAATATTTGTAATTTTAACATTAAAAGCATTTCTTTATGTGATCGTCTTGTCTATTTTTTCCAGACCGGTCGGAGGGTGACAGATCAGAGGGCTCTGGCCAGGAGAATGAAAATGAGGACGAGGAGTGACCGCCTCCATTTGGCAAGCACTTGGATGTTCTGGAATTTGTAGAGACATTCATTATATTTTTTTTCTTTACAGAACTTTAGTGCAATTTTAAGGTTATGGGTTTTTGGAGTTTTTCCCTTTTGGGGGATAACCTAACATTAGTTTGGAGTGAGTGTGTGCATGAATTTGGGAGAATGCGTAAAACAAAACGCAGGGTGTTTTACAACTTGCTTCCGCGTGTGAGAGGTGCTGGGGACACGAGGTGCAGGTGCGGCCGGCAGCGCGGACAGCCCTCCTCCTGTCGGGAGAGTGCGGGTCGGACAGGTTTCTACACTTGCCGTTTGCATGTTTGTCGCTTTGTAATTAAAGAAGTTGGTTGTTTCAAGACATCCTAAAATGGAGTTTTTATTGAATGCCTTGCTATTAACTGCATTTTCCAATCTCTTCTGTCATGAAAAAGGACTGCCTCTGTTCTTTTTAAATTTAGTAACATTTTCCATTTTTACTTCTGTGGGATGATAGAATCCCACTGAAGGACTTTCATTGTTCTTTTCAAAGCCCTTGATCTTTGCCTGTGGTCGTCATCCCCTTATCAGTGGTACCTGAAGCAGCATGGGTGGCCCTTGTCAGTACAAGCTGCTTCTGAAGGTGCTGGTTTCTGGTCTGCCTCTCTCCAAATTCTAGCTTTCACTACAAGCTGTTGACCATCCAGGGTTTTTTGTTTTGTTTTGTTTTGCTTTTTGAGGGAGAGGGTGGTACTGGGGGTAAAGCCCAGGAGGACTTTACCACTAAGCTATATCCTCAGCACTTTTTATTTTTTATTTTAAGATAGGGTTTTGCTAAGTCTGGCCTCAAACTTTGAATGCTCCTGCCTCAGCCTCCAAGTCACTGGGATTACAGTTGTGCACCACTGTGCCCAGCGTCCACTTACCCTCCAGTAGGGCCAACATAGTTTACACCCAGGCCTCTGTACCTTAGAGGTTATGCCCCAAAACTACCTGTAGGCTTCACCCTTCAGGCACCCTCCCTCCCTGTTTCTAAATTTTCATTTTGCTGGTCTTTCCCTCAATCTAACTGTATGCTCACATGTCTTCAATCCATTACAAAGTAAGTAAAATCTTCTCTTAATACCAGACTATTCTCTATTTCTGTACTTTCTAATTACTTTCCTCTGGTTGTTATCTAAATGAGCACAGTATATATCCATGACTTCTGTGCTGCTTTCTTGATGTCTAAAGCCTCTCAGAAGCTGGACTTGCTAGGTTGGGAGAGGGGCAGTTTATCTGTTGTCTCCTTGGGGACAGAAAATCAAGCATGGTAGAGTGTTGTGTCCACTATTTAGTGGTTCAACAGGGCAATTTCAAAATCAAAATCCATATCTCTCTCTGACTCCCCCCTCCTTCTCACACACACAGCATTTGCTGTTAACAGAATTCTGCGATAGCATGTTGATTCTTCTCTTTTAAGAAAGATGGCTTTCAGTCTCCAGTCAGTGACCTCTTGGAACTGTCTCACTTGTAAAGGAGAATAGCTCACCTTCACAGCCTCTCTGTGACTGCTGGTCCCACTAGTGACCATCTTCAGTGCACCTCCTTGCCAGCCAACAGTTGGAAAAGAAATAAAATTACACGCTTGGACTGACTGTTGCTCATTTGGAAATGGCCGTTCAGTGCTGCCAAAAGCACAGAACCTTTGGGAAAGAAAATGTGGAGTCATCATGGTCAGAGCTGTAAATGTATGACTTTACCTGTCACTGCCCGCACCAGCCTTGACCTCTAGCTCTTGACTGTACTCTGGGGGTGGAAACTAGACCCTTGATGGCTGCATGGTGGCAGCCAAGAGGCCAGTGCCAACACAAATCTATCTGATAGATTTCCATGGTCATTTCCAACAGGCCCCTCCTGGTTAATGCTTTTAGTGTGTTCACTGTAATAGCTGATCTTTTTTGTTGAAAGTAATACATCTCTTTCTGTTTAATTAGCATAGTTTAAATATTCCTATTATTTTCAATAATCTAAATGTCCTGGAAAAGAAGGGACTGAGATACCATTAGACATAACCTGTCTTCAGCTGGGCCACGAACAGCCTCGCGGGTGTGGCTAAGGAGAGTGTCTCCTGCATGGAGCGTCAGGGACCTCTCCTACCCATGAAGTGGCACAAGCCCAGGGCAGCCTGCTGCCAAAAGGAGATGGTTAGCTTTGTGGAGAGAGGAAGATGGCTCTTCACCATCTGGCCCTTGGTGGACAAAGCCACACAGGCGTCTGTGTTATTCAGCATGGTGAAGGGTCAGAGCTGTAGCAAACAGGTTAATAACTGCATGATTCTTGGAGAGTACAGTGGTCTTGGTTTCTGGTTCTTGGTTACTTGTGTAACTCTCATGCCTTTTGATTTCTCTGGGTTTCTGGTTCCTCTTCTCTGGAGCAGGGGTGATCATACACCCCCACCCCATGTCACAGGGGATGTGTTAGGACCACAGCACATAGTAGGATGTCATTTCTTCCACTAATAGAGCAGTAACTCTATGGATATGCCATAGAGGGTGTAGGGAAACCAAGAGGACAAAGGCTACTGGAGGGCTCACTAGGGCCAAGGAGGACCTGCCAGAAAAGTAGCATAAGAAAGTCGAGATGGCATTCTCCCCCCAGTATAGGGTGTTGATGGGGAGGCTGTGTGCTGGGGAGGGGGAGATATAGGACTCCGCACTTTCTGTAGTTTTCCTATGAACTTAAAACTGCTCTGAAAAGAATTTTTAATTTGTCAAAGGAATTAGGACCTCTGTCCATAGGGAAATGGCAGAGACTTTCAGTGACTCGAGATTAGGGCAAGACATGCAGCAAGGCAGCACTGAGAGGAAGAACTCTCCAGAGACAGAGGTAACAAGTACCGGCCACGTCAAGATGCAGGGGCCAGGGTAGTGAGGCTGGACCCTAGGGCTCCCTCAGGAAAGGAAGGTGGTTGCAGTGGTGAGAGAGAGGGTCAGGCAAAGGTGGCGGGTTTGGTGCTCACACCCCACATCTCAGTGATATGCTCTGCCACTCACCCTCTTTGATTTTGCTTATGGGACAGAGAATGCACATCTCTTGATTGATGGGTGGATGATAAACCACTGATGTTCATTTAACCTCCTTTCAAAACTTCGGGCTCACAGTGTTTCTCATGGCATGGTGAGAATTTGGTGATCCTCCATGAATGTAATTGCTCTGGGAGTCACAAAAATGAACGAATGGATGTGCTGCTGAGTGATGACCTGCCCCGAGTCCGCCCTTGGGGGTCTGGAGACAGGAACCAACTGCAGAAAACGGAGGGAGAGGCACCCAGAATCGCCACAGACTGAAGTCCCAGTGCAGTCTCAGTTTCCTCAGCTAGTCACATACCAGAAACACATTTAATCAGACAGACCTGTTCTAAATGACACTTTTACTTATTTATAAATATTGATTATAATCCTAAACGTTTTTCTTTTCTTCAGAAAAATCCCCAAAATTCAAGTTAAATGTATCGCAGGGTTAGCTTGGGTTTTGTTTGTAGTGCGGTTTTTAACACCTGGTGCATCCAGTGTCTGTTGTCAGAATACGGCACGGGACTGTCCCTTGAGCATGTGCACCATGCTGATAGACCTGCTTCCAGGCACCCGTTCTGCTGCGCACAGTGGGTCTTGTCTGCCAGGACTTGGGGGGACAGTTTGCCTGTGGTTTGTGGTATCTCAGAATGGTGGTGTCAGGAGGGAAAACAGGAGTGGCCACCCATTCCTAAGCCATTAATACTGCTCAGAAGACGCCTCTGAGGGAAACGAACACAGCTGTGTGTATTATGTTCTTAAGGAACGCCACCAGAACTGTTCCTGGTAATCTTGTGCAGATTCGGGTTTGTGCTTTGAATTCTTCTAACAAATCTAATTGCTTTCCTTGTGTCTTCAGTTTTCCTGAGGCAGGCTGCAGATACTAACATCTCCCAAGCCCTTTGGTTGATGGTAGTTCTTTCTACCTACCTTTTTAGGAAGCCTCTGACCTGTTCTGGTAACAGTGACTTTTTGTTTTTTGTTTTAATATCTGGGATTGAACCCAGGAGTGCTTAACGAACGACTAAGCCACATCACCCACCCACCCCCTCCCCTTTTTTTGGTTCTGAGGATTGAACTCAGGGGCACTCGACCACTGAGCCACATCCCCAGCCCTATTTTGTGTTTTATGTAGAGACAGGGTCTCACTGAGTTGCTCAGCTGAGGCTGGCTTTGAACTCATGATTGTCTTTTTTTTTTTTAATATTTATTTTTTAGTTGTAGGTGGACAGAACATCTTTATTTTATTTTTATGTGGTGCTGAGGATCGAACCCAGTGCCTCCCACGTGCTAGGCGAGCTCGCTACCACTGCGCCATAGCCCCAGCCCCTCATGATTGTCTTGTCTGAGCTTCCCAAAGTGCTGGGATTACAGGCGTGCACCACCACGCCCAGCTCGCAGCCCATTTTATATTTATTTAGAGACAAGGTCTGGCTGAGTTGCTAAGGCTGGCTTTGAACGGGCGATCCTCCTGCTTCAGCCTCCTGAGCCACAGGGATTGCAGGCTTGTGTCCCTACACCTGGTGTTAACAGTGACTTTTAACTATCCCTCATCCTCTGGGGCTACAAATCTGGCTCCTTCCTTCTCTTAGGCCCACAGGTAAAAACGGGAGTTTGGCGCTGTTTCTGACTTAACTCACTTTAGACCTCAGTTTTGTTGGGCCTTCCTGGATTCTGTTGTCCCCTCTGACCACAAGGATGGCACTGGTCTGCCCCTTCTCATAGTCATTTGTGGCTAGTCATGGCATTTTCCCATGTGCCAGGCTGAGGCTGACTTGTGTCAGTCTCCTCCCTTTGGGTTCTTTGTCCCTGCCCCTCCCTCAAGGGCTTGAAGGCTCAGGGTTCTGTGACCAAGGGCCATGCCCATCGAGCACTGTCACTGCAGCTTCCTCACCGCCTGAGGGGCACTTCTCAGGGAGAACGTCCCTGCCGGGCATGAGGAAGGCCACACTGGATTCAGATCATGACTGGGACTCTACACATCATCTTTCATGGTCATTCAGGGCGACACAAACATTTCCTCTGTGTAAACTGCCACAGGCACGGGGGGACGTTTCTAGCAGAAACTCACTCTGCTCCCTTAGTCTTGTTCCTGACTCCCTCAGCCCTTCCTCCTCCTGCAGCTTCCCTTTCCTCACCACACCCTTCTCCCCACAAAGTCCTCTTGTGCTGCACAGCACACGACAGCTGCCAGCACCTCCAATCTAGGATGAACTTATCTTCCCAACTTCTCACTCTGTTGTGGAGAACCCTGGAAAAGGAGCGACCCAACCCCTCAGCTCCAGTGGCCCGGCTCTCCCGCAGCTCAGATCCTCGCTGGCTGCTTTGCCAGTGTTCCTGCCGTCCCTGGGAGGGGGCGCCTCCCTAAATTCTCTGTGCCCCACACACAAACAGATTCCAGAACTTCACTTTACAAATGAGAAAAGCGAGCAGCTTGCCCAAGAACACCGGGCTGAGAGGCAGCAGCCGCCAGCACGCGCTGCCCCCTCCGTGCCTGCACCTCAGAGGCACAGCCGTCGGGTGGGACGGTCCTGGCCACAGCCAGCAGACCAGCAGGTCTCCCTCCACACAAGCACTTCTGCCCCTCGCCCATTCTGACCAAACTGCCGCGGCTGCTGTGCCCCCGCTGGTTCCGTTCTTCGCATGAAGACTGCAAGCAGCTCTGCAGTGAGGATGGAGGAGTGGGAGCACAAGGTGGCCCTCGTCCCAGCTCTTCTCAGGAGCTGCGACTAACTTAGGACCCCGCTGAGCAGAGGTGGCACCTGAGTGGGAAGCTGGGCAGGCAGGATGAACTGGGCCCTGGTGGCCTCACCACAGTCCCTGGCTACCCTTCATCCTACTCAGCCATGCTGCTGCCCCCATCTCGGGACCTGAGTTCATCTTCACGTGGTCAGGAAAGGCCCAGGTGCCAAGCTGGGTTCCTGCAGTGTGGGGCCCCGTGCCCCCTGGGCCACAGCAGCACAGGGCCGAGCCAGGTGGAAATCTCAGTGAAAGAGGCAGAGATGGCAAAAGCCCTACAAGTTTTCCCCTTTCATCAAAGCCAGAAGATGCGGAACTGGATTTTTATTTTTGTTGTGTTTTGTTGCGTTTTTTTGTGGTCCTGAGGATTGAACCTAGGCCTTCCGCATGGTAGCAAGCACTCTACCACTGAGCTACACCCCTGCCCAGGTCCAAGGTTTTTAAGCAAACAAGTGGTCAGATGTCCCACCTACCAATGTCCATGGGTTCCCTCAGGAAGGCCTCAGGCCTGCCACTGCATGAAGTTCACGGCTTATAACCTTGGGTTTAGTTGGGGGTTCTGAGCTACAAAAGCAGGTGTCCTCCAAAATGCTTCTTGGGAACCGCAGAATGTTCTCACCCACTACCCCCTCTAGCTCAACTGGGCAAATCTGAATTCCTGAATACACAGAATATGGTCCCAGCTACCAGATGTCCTTCAAGGCAGCTCCACTGTCACCTCCACTGGAGTTCTCCATAACTCCCTGGTGGGAAATACCCACCTCTTTCTGGAGCCACAGTTATTTTTAGAATCTGTACTTGACGTGTATTAGAATCAACATCTCCCAGGTATTTCTCCCTAAATTACAGTGAAGATACTCTAGTGTTCTTGCCTCCTGCACCTAGCTTGGTGCTTCGGACACAGCAGTGTGCAGTGTCCAGTAGAAGAGTAAACAAATGGACGTCGCTCAGTAACAAAGAGTGAATCCTTTTGTGAAATGCAGTTTTTCTAGGTTAGTTTAGACTACATCCTAGCTGGTCTGCAGTCAGACATGGGGGCTTGGGGTCTCTGGATCCTTTCCCTAGAGCAGCCTAATCAGGGGAGCATTCTCCAGCCCTTGGGTCCCAGGCCAATTTACTGCACTCAAAAATACCTGAACAGTAACCCATCAGAGAGGTACGGTTCTGCCCTGTTCCTCCGCTGTGCATCCTAATCAGGAATATAGTCCCTTCTGAAACAGGACAAATGCTAGAAGGAGAACACATAGGAAATGTAAGCTGCCCAGCAGTGGAGTATGGGCCACCCGTGGCCAGCAGCGGAAGCCCAATTCACCTTCCCTCATTGAGGTCAGGCACTGTGAGGGTGGCAGCCCCAGGCCTCAGGGAAGGCCTGTGAGCTGCAGGGCAGGGACCAACCAGCCACTGGTATCTGCCACATGGCAAAGACTGCCTCTCCAGGCGTGGGCGAGACACTTCAGAAGTAATCCACAGCAAATTCTGGAAGTACCCCTGCTGACCAGGGCAAGGGAGAGTCCTGAACTTGGCTTATGTAATCACCAGGCTGAAGGGCAGCACAGGGGATTCACCACGGCAGCCACTCCAAGCCCACACTCCAAAGGCTGTTCCAACTCAACAGGGAGAGGGGCCTGGCCATATAAATCCTCACCCCCTGGGCCTCCACCTCTGGGGCCACTCCCTCCTCCTCCGTCATGCTTGGTGCTGGGCACTCTCAGGACTGTGCTCCAAATAGCAAGCCACACAGGCCATGGCCAGGGCGGACTGGCAGCACTTTGTACCCCCATCGAGAATACACCCAGGTACACCAGTGCTGGTCTACCGCTCCACTTCCGATTTTTTTTTCCTGTTTCTAATTTATAAATTCAGAGAAATCAAAAAGTAGAAGGTAGAAATGATCTTGGAGACCACTGGGTTAACCCCCCACTCCCCTTTCCCATTTTACAAACGATGCTGAGAGGCAACAGGGCGTCCCAGATGAAGTGTGGACCAAGGCAGAGCTGGCCCAGGACTCGGGTTGCTTAGTCCAGGTCCAGTGCCTTCATCCTGTGCTGCCCTGGGGCTGGGGCCGCAGTAACAGTGACGTGCCTCTAGGAGTGTTCCCTGTGGCCCCAAGGCCAGCCTTCTTCACAGGACACTCAAACAGGACGAGCAGAATCTGTCCGCCGAGTACCAGTGTCTGTTCCCGCTGTGCTTGGTGCCATAGGCCTCGTCAGTCTTGGTGAGACGCTGACCTGTCCTCGCCGGATATGTTCTTTGCTTGCTGTTAAATTCTGGAAGTGAAACACCTGCTGCCTGCCTTTCCCGTCTTATTTATAGTGGTTTCTCCCTTCTTTTGAAATACCAAAGAATCTGCCGGTGGGGCAGTGGGGGTGTCCTGGCAGCCTGTGCGCCCTAAGCAGGACTGTGCTCCTGGGTGCCCCCTGTGGACTCTTTAGTACCAGTGGCTGCCCCATGTTGCCTGCCTAGAGCCCACAGAGCCCAGGACAAGCTGCACGTTAAGGAGTGCTCTGCTGCCCGAGGCGTCTGGGGCAGTGCGTGGCTGGACCCCTGCCACAGGTTGTGAAGAGGACAGAGTCCGTGCAGTGGCCTCCTTCCACGTCCCTGCTCCTCTGGCATGCCACATCCCCATCTGCCCTGGTGTATGACAGATGCCTCTGCTCTACCACTGGGACCCGGAAGCAGCCTGCACGCGGTCTCACAGAGGGAGCCTTCTCTTCTTCAGTCCTCCCCCAGCCGCACATCAGGCACTTCCGCTCCTCGGTGTGGTGATGTGTTCCAGGCCCTGGCACAGATGGCGTGGGACTCCTTCCAAGGGCCGGCACCCCCGGCTCCATCCATCCCAGTCCACCCTGAGGCCCTCATCTCTCTTCTGCAGCTAGAATGTTCCCCTCTTTGATGCTCTGCAGCTGCAGCCGCTGACTCGCAAGAGCCCTGCTGCCTCGGCGGCCCCCTGGGCCAGCCCCTGGGACAGTCCGTGCTGGGAACAAGACGCCTGGCAAAGCCTCCTCCCCAAATAAGTTGATTTTGGCCTCAGCCTCAATGGCCCTGGCCAAGCTGGCTGCATAGCTGTCCAAGGACTTGTGCACTTCGGCTTTCACATGGAGAACGGAGTTCTTGGCAGCTTCTGGGGAGAAGGCAGAGAGAAGTTTAGCAGAGGAGCCAGGACCAATGGCTACCCTGCAGGGCTCCTGCTGCCCTGCCCCGGCGGGGGGAGGCACCCTGGGGTCACTTGTGGGCCTGAAGCCGGGGTCTTCAGCTAAAATCCTAGACTCCCAACTTGCTACCCAGAAACTCTTAGAAGTCCCTGAGTCTAGCTTTGATTCCTCATCTGTAAAGAGGAGAGCTCTCACTTCATAGTGTCTCTGTGGTAACAAGTGAATTCCTTTTAAGATGTTCAGCCATCTTGTAAGAGTGCTCTACTCTCCCAGACCCCTGGATCAGAGTAGCATCTGTGGCTGTGACCACCATAGACCCAATGCCAGCTTTCTCCTCTCAATGTCGCCCAGAGCTTCCCTAAGTCATGGGAACCTCAGGGCTGGGAGAGACATTAAGGCACCCTACCCAGGACTAGGACACTGGCAACTAAAATGAACAGGACAGAGAGGAGGCCGCTCTTCAATTTCCCACCCCTTGCCCTATATACAACCCATGGCATACCTTCTCTGGTTATTTGGGGAGAACAATTGGTCCTCACATTTCCTAATGAGCAGGCAACCTACACATCTCCTTCTCTCTTTTTGTCAGAGATGGGATCGAACTCAGTGGGCTCCACCACTGAGCTACATCCTTTTAATTTTTATTTTGAGACAAGGTCTCCAGTACTCATTAAGTTGCTGAGCTGGCCTCAAACTTTGTATTCTCCTGCCTCAGTCTCCTGAGTCGCTGGGATTCCAGGCGTGGGCCATGGCTCCCAGCTCTGACCCTCACGGGTGCAGCAGGGGCATCACCCTGCCAGTGCCTTGTGCTTTCAGGCCTGCAAAGAGGTGCTTTCAGAGTTGCACTCCCAGGACACAGGTGTGAAGAGGCAGGCGTGGCCCTGTGTGGGCCCGGGGCAGAGTGCAGTTCAACCATCATTTCTGTAAAGTAATTGTAAAGCCCGTGGGGCTTCTGGTCCAAGCTCCATTCTCAAATCTGCCTCATCTGTAAAGTGATGATTAGGGATCCTCCTCTGTGCCCTGCATGACCACCTCTGCATTCATTCTGAATCCAGGCAGGAAATTAATTATATAGAGAGAAAGTAGAAGAAGTTAATTATGTACCACAAACTGTTGGGCCCATAGTGATGGTCACATTCAGCATTTCTGGAAATTTACATTTTTTTTTGTACCAGGGATTGAACTCAGGGGTACCCACCCACTGAGCCACATCCCCAGCCCTATTTTGTGTTTTATGTAGAGACAGGGTCTCACTGAGTTGCTTAGCGCCTCGCCATTGCTGAGGCTGGCTTTGAACTTGTGATTCTCTTGTCTCAGCCTCCCTGAGTGCTGGGATTACAGGCGTGTGCCACCACACCCAGCTTGGAGACTTACATCTTCAAGCCCCCGGCTCCTCCACCACATCTACATCCCTGAACCCTCCCTCAGGTTCAGGGAACAGATTCTGAAGCTTGTGGGCTGCTGGGTGGCTTCTTTGTGGTTCCTGTACTTAGCAAGCCGCCTGGGAAGCTCATCCCAAGTCCAGAGCAGCAGGGTGCTCAGAACTGGGGAGTAGGAGAATGGAGATCGGCTGCAACAGGCGTCACTGCCCCGCAGGACTCCAGCGCCCACCTCAGCTTCAGGGGCAGCGGTGGCTTCTGCTCACTGGCCAACTGGAAGAAGCTGTAGCTTAGAGGCTGGGTTCACATTCATAACTGCACATCACCATAAGGAAGGAGAGGGGACCCAGGACCTGGGCTGTGTGCGGCAGCTGGACAGCTGTTTTCCCAGCCTGAGATGCTGCCTGCTCTGAGCTGGGAGCCTCCAGACTCCAGTGGACCAGCAGGGTAGGGAGTCATGGGGGTGGGCACAGGAGCTGGGGCCCTGGATGTTCGGGGGCAGGGCAGGGCTCCGCCAAACAGTCTCCCTAACATCCTCCTTTCCATGATGTTTCCTTGAAGCAGTTGGTCACAGAAACCCACCTTTGATTTGTTCCACTTCGTCCTCAAATGTGACCGAGCTCCTCCTCTTGGGCGGGCAGGCGCAGTGGGCGGGCAGGGTGTCCTCAGACACACAGTCGTCCAGCAGCATCACTTCTGTTCCTGAGGAAGGGTGCACCCTGCGGTGTGACAGCGGCGCAAGGCCCCTCCCCAGCACCCCTGGGTCCTCTCCCGCGCCTCCAAACCCTACCATCCCGCAGTACCCCGGCCGTCCCTCCATTCTGGGAGCCTGCACAGCCAGTGGGGCTGCTCCCGTGTCACAGCAGCTGTGGCAGCCAGCGTTCCCTGGGCAGTGGGCCCCCAGCCCCCACGAGCCATCACAGCTGCCAGATTGGGAAGGGCAAGCGGGCAGGGCTGGTGGAGGGGGTCTTCTGAGTGGCTGGCTTCAGTGTGAATGTCACCGTAGTTGAGACGTGTGCTACATGAACACGGAGACCTGAAAGCTCCAAATTCTCTGGGAGTCACACACAAAAGGAGGATTTTCTGGAGCTGCAAGCGGAACCACCCTTCGCAGGTCCCTGCTCCGGGCTTGGCCCTGTGGCCTTCAGGCCCCAGAGGGATGGGTGACAGGTGTGGCCAGTGCCCTGGCTTCTTCAGCAACGTGGAGCTGTGAAGTGGCCCCATGAGGACACTGGCAGCCTCTGCGGGGGTCCAGAGTTCCAGAACAGGCCCGCGGTACCAGGCCCAGGCGGGCAGGGAGGAGCCCGCGGAGCCTCCAGCAGGAGCTCGGGAACTGTGCGTGGGGCTGGGGGCCGCTTCTCTGGGGACCGTGGGCCTCTCCCAGGCAGCGGGCCTGGTGGACCACAATGACCACTGGGGGCTTCCTCCACGTGGGCCAAGGAGGACACAGGGACTGCTGCCCCATTTGCCAAGTGGGGGACCCCAGGTTCACGAGATCAAGCAGCTGGCCTAAGACAGCGCAGCTTGCGCAGGGCCAGCGGGAGACAAGGGCCGGGCAGGGGGACTCTAGGCCCTCCAGTGAGGGGTTTCTATAACTAGAATAACAAATTGCTTTTTGAGTCAACTTCTCAGACACTTTCGATCACAGTGACACCATTTGCTGGAGAGTGGGACACAGCTGTCCTCACAGGCGGAGCTGAGGCGCAGAGGCAGAAGGCCACAAGCCTACCTGAGTCCCGGGAGCAGCTGAAGCCAGTGTCGCCTGTGCTGTGCCCCAGGGGCTGTCCACCTGCCATGAGTGCCGTGAGGTGTGGGGACAGGCCCAGGTCTGCAAAGCAACACAGGTGTGTGACAGCATCGCCCTGGCAGCTCGACCAGCACTGACCCCACGCCCCTCTGCCCAGCCTCCCTGGCAAAACTTGCTCTCAACCCCCTGCTCCCTTCCCCTCTGCCCATCCCACTGTGGCAGGCCTCAGGGGTCTCCACCGGGAGACCTGACTGTGAGGCAGGTGGCAGGCAGGTCTTCCTGTCAGCCTGGGTAACCACACCCGTGTTCCCCTCCCGAAATCCTGCCTGAATACAAAAGGGCACTTTTAGAGGCTTAAACCCAAAGGAAGAGAGGATGTTGGGAAGCTGGGAACACATGGATAGGGACAAGGACACTGGCCCAGGGGAGGGAACTGAGGCCTCAGGGTAGGGCCAGGCAGGAGGCACCTTCTCCCTTGGCTGGGCTTGGGCACCTGAGGCAAGGAGCCGCTGCGGTGCCCAACCCCCAGAGCTGGCAGGAGATGGAGGGCATGAACCAGGGGCTCGGGCCTTGGAGACCTCGGGCACAGCTGAGGGCAGGACTGGTAGTGGACGCGGAGGGGTGAGAAGTCACACTCAGCAGACCCCAACCTTTATCCCACTCCAGCTGTGCTGGAGCCTGGGGACCCAGGAGTGCTTCCCCAGGAAAACCACGCAGCCCTGGAGAAAGGAGAGGGAGCCTACGTTCCATCCCCTGCGCCTGTGAGGCGGGCCTGCTGGGCCACCCTGCTGTCACGGGAAGCCATCTTCGCAGGCCACGGTGCAGGAGGTGAAGAGTCCGGCAAGGACCAGCGGTGCTGAGGAAAGGCATCAGCATGGAAAACTGGGGGCGGGGTCTGAGGAGACCCTGCAAGGAGCTTAAAGAAAAGACCCCAATGGGATCCCCATAGAGAGAAGATAAAGGATCTTAAGGAGCTGGAGCCACCAGAAAAGGACCACAGACACATAATGCTCTCAGAAATTAAGACGGAGGACAACGTCAGTCTCCTGAGATCCCCCAAGACCACCTCCTGCCCCGTAGATGGAATGACTGCGGGGTTTGCATGCGTTCCCCAAAGCTCACATTGGACACAGCAGCCCCAGGGCAGCAGTGCTGGGAGGCAGGCCTGATGAGTGGGCTAAGCTCGTCATGGCAGAAGCGGGTACCTCGCGAGGGGGCTTGCTGTGGAAGTGAGTCGGCCCTACTCACTCTCTGCTCTTGCTGTTCCATCTCCCGCCACGGCAGGACACAGCACAGAGGCCCTTGCCAGATGAGGACTCCATGCTCCTGAGCTTCCCAAGCTCCATTATAAATTACCTGGCCTCAGGTGTTTTGTTACAGCAGCAGAAAATGGCCTAATGATCCACCTTAAAGACACTCTCACATTCTACCATACGCTCCCAGTAAAAGACCTCACTCTTTAATTTCATCCTAGTGCTTCTGAGAGTACAGGTGATAGAATGTACTCTTTCCTTTTGTCCCTGGAGCCAGGGAGAAAATGGTGGTGGCAAAGGAGTGGCAGTCCCAGCAAGCCTCCCTGAGGACTTACTTTTCATTTGGGAACCCCACAAGGAGCTGTCCCTTTGCTCTCCCCTCTGTGGGGTGTTGGTTACAGGGCTGGGACCAGAGGACACCCCAGCATCTCTGCTGTGCCTGGCCACTCCTCCAGGGTCTCGGTGCAGATGCTGGCTGTGTTCAACGGGAGGCCTGGTATGGACAGCAGCGCCGCAGGGCCCCTGCCAGCTGGGGTGTGGAAGCCACAGTGGGTTTTGGACACCATCTCTGAGGCCGTGGCAATGCCCAGAACGTGTCTTGGTGTCCACCAGTGGGAAGAATCATCTGCGCCAGACCACTGCGGTTCAGCTGTAAGGTCTGGAGTCAGGGCAGCCAGGTGGCCTCGTTAGTCTGTTTATCAGCACTTCCCGCTGGGAGGTACACAGTCACCCTGCAACGTCTCCCACGAAACAACGCCACATCTTTGGGGCCCAATCCAACCCCTAAAAACAAAGCACAGTGGGATGGGCCCTGGGGTTTGCGGCTCCCCAGGAGCACGTGGTGGGTAAAAACCACTGATCCTTTTAGAAACTGAAACCAGAAAGCTACTCAGACAAGCAAAGGAGCGAGTTGGAAGGCTCTCGGTTGCCCTCCCCTCCCCACAGCTCAGGTCCTCAAAGGACCTGATGTGAGGCATCTTCCTCTGTGTAAAGGAGAGCAGCAGCCTCCTTCTCAGGAGGCCAGTGAGGGCTTCTCTCTGCACCACAAGAGCCTGGAGCACAGCCCCAGGTGAGGGCACCTGTGTTCAGGTCACGCTCCCAGGGCTGGGGCCCGCCTGGAACAGGTCTAGGGCTGCTCTCCGGAAGGCCTCCTCCTCCCTCTGCCTGGCCGTGGCTGCCTGCCAGCCTGATGCCAAATGCCAGCACAAGGCACACCTTTCCTCACTAGAAGCTAAGGGCCACTCAGGTGGACCCACCCACCACGAGGCCCAGGAGGCCACAACCTCCAGGAAGCCCAGACACCTCAGCTGCTAGGGGAGAACGTGCCAATGACCACACACCAGGAGGTCTGGTGGCCCGGCGGCAGCTGGTACCCATGGAAAACTTCCACTGGAGGCAAACAGAAATGAGACTCAGAACCCACTGATTGTGGCTGAGACTTGCCGTGCGGGAGGCGTGGTGTCACACGCAGCAGTCCAGGCAGCAGGGCTCCAGGCACTGCGGAATGTGCTTCTTTCTGCCTTTACACTGCTTTAAAGGACCTGGTCACCTCGCTGGGGGAAGCTTTCCAGGTACCCCCACAAAGGGAGACCCACCAGACCAAGACAGAGCCCCCAGGGCGCTTCTCGCAGGCTCTGGAATGGATCGGACCATCCTTTGCCCTGGGACCTCTGGGCACTGTGTTCTCCAGGGCAAGGGAGGCCAGAGGTGGGCTCACGCAGGGAGGTACTGCAGGGCTAGGGATCAGCTGGCGGCCAAAGCCCCGCCACAGAGGGCCGAGCCAGACCAGCATCCTGCACGGTCAGGGCCGGGCAGGCGGCGCGACGGGCTCATCCGGCTGCGTTCCCCGACTCCAACAAGTGCTGCTGCCTCCTGCCATCAGACCCTTCCAGGGGACTCCCCGGGTCCTGTCCCTGGAGGAGGCCCAGGACTCCGAACTCATCATCCACGAGCTCTTCAACCCCAACCACCCACAAGACAGCCCTGCCCGGCGTGGGAAGAGCACGCCAGCCGCCCTTGGCTTGCCGCCCCGACCACAGCAGCTGCTTGCCGCCCGCTCGGGGCAGAGCGGCAGGACCCTCCTAGGACAGTCACTGGCGACGTGCCTGGGAACCTGGGCCAAGGAGCAGAGGCCCTTTTGCTGCCGACACTCTCCTCCTCGTTCTCTGTCCTCACTGTTTCCCTGCCTCATTCCCAAGTTTGTGGGAACAGAAAACATCTATTCGTTTTCGCCTAGGAGACTAATCGTGCAAAATCTGAACAAACAAGATAGTCAGTGAGAGGAAGCCTGCTGTGAGCGGTCCTGCTGGCTCACAAGCCACCCCTGGACAGGTGGACGTGAGGGGCGGGGTGGGCTCTCGCTGGTTGAAATACTAGGACACAGTGAGGTGTTCTTCTCCCACGACTGAAATAAAAAATCGCAGACTTCCTTCTCTCCAGGAACAACACTATGAAAACACCATGAAACTGATCCATATGCTGGGGTGTGCCATGTGGGCAGGTACCTGTCCCCTCTACCACTGAGTGTCCATGGTAATTAAGTGTCATTATTTCTTTCTCCCTCTAGAGGGGCAGTGATGACCCCTCTATGTCATGAGGGGAAATTAACTAGCCGGTTGGCGAGTTGCCCAAGACCACCTGGCAGGAGGGTAGACCCACTGTCTGAACGGCACCCTCAAGATTCTCCAGTGGCAGGCCAGGTGGTGGCCTCCCTCAGAAGTTCTAGCCTCCTCCCCTCAGAACAACAGAGTAACAGCCCCGGGGTAGGATCCACCAGTGGGTGCCAAAAGCAGCTGGAGGGGGAAGGAGATTAACAGAGATGGCCACAGGAACACAGGGGCTTGGCAGTGGGTAGCGCCCCAACAGGAGGTCCAGGGAGCTCGGCCAGTGCAAGACAGGCTGACAGCCTGCTGACCCACTGCGGCCACCACCAGCACATCCCTGCCCGTGCCCAGCCTCTCCCCGATGGTGAGGATGCGTCAGGTGCACACGGGCAGGCTCTGCAGGGTGGGAGCGTCCACCTGGCACGCACACGGCCTGCCTTTGATCTTGTGCTGCGGAAGCTCTCTGTACTGTTTTTCCAACTCCCCTGTAAATCTAAAATTATTTCCAAATTAAAAGTTAGAAAAATGTGACGCCTCACGAGCGCACTTCCTCTGGGTCTTGCCAAATGTGGTAAGTCAGCTGCTAGTCAGCTGGCAGAGGGAGGGGCAGCCTGGGTCACCAGTGGTGATGGCCCAGTGAAGGGCTGAGGTCCAGCACTACCACTCCCAGCGCATCAGGGACAAAGTGAGGAGACCCCTGGCCTGGGAGGAGATCTGGGTGTGCTCAAGGGGGAGAGAGGCTGATGAGCAGTTGCCTGGGGAGGGCGCCGGGAGGGAGGACGCACCAGATGAAAGGGGAGAGCAGCCCGCGCAACGCTGGACCCTTCTCTCTAGAGAGGAAGCAACTGCGCCGAGGCCAGGGTTCTGCATCGTGGGCTCCCTGGCCTGACTTTTTTGAAACTATGCTGGCCTCCTGGGGGGCACAGGAAGGTGCCTGGAATCCCTGGGACACTGGTGTGATCCTTCCCAAGGGAAATCTGCGCTTTGAGCCGGAGGCGAGGCCACAGTCACCGCCCACCAACACAGCAGCTGGGAAGGAAGACCCCCGAGCACATCTGCCTGGTGCTGGGCCCCTTTCCTAACCGGGCTCCCAAGTTACCTGTGATTCTGTTGGAAATGCTGAAGAGCCTGGAGGCTCTCTGTCGCTGCACAAACGGCTCCCGGTAGTACCGGTCCCCAAAGCACATGCCCAGGAGCTCCTTGCGGACAGTCTTGTTCCACAGTCCATAGATCAGGGGGTGACAGACAGCACTGGTAAAGGACAGCCATGTGGCCCAGGTCTCCAGGGCTGGGGAGACATAGTTCTTCCCCCAGAGGGCCTCGGAGGTGATGACGACCATGTAGGGGCCCCAGGTGACCATGAAGGCGCCAATGACCACCAGGATGGTGACGAGGGCCTTGCACTGGTTGGCCGAGTAGACCACGCCCTGGAAGGTGTTCCTCCTGCTGCCCGAAGAGGAGGTGGAGGTGCTGGAGTTCTTCCTCCCGCTCCTCCGGGCGTCCTCCTCCACGATGACCACCGTGCCGCAGTGCACCTTGCGCGCCTTGCCCCTGGCCACGCGGAAGATGAGGCCGTAGCACACCAGCATGGCCAGGAAGGGGAGCAGGGCGCACCAGATCTGCCAGAAGGCGGTGTAGCCGGGCTCCCGGTGCCAGGCGGCCACGCACATCCACTTGAACTCGTCAAACTCCACCGATGACCATCCGAACAGCGGGGGCAGGCAGCCAACCAGTGAGTGCAGCCAGACGTAGACAAGCGCCATCACAGCCCGGTTGCCTGTGATCTTCATGGGGTACACCATTGGGTACAGGACGGCATAATAGCTAGAAAGAGGAGCAGGGAGGCAACGGAGGGCGTCAAGGGAAGGACAGCACAGCAGGACAGCACCCGCTCTCGGGGGCTCCTCGCCTGCAGCCCACTCAGCCCTCCCATGGGAGTCGCAGGTTGTTGGTCACACAGCTCTGTAGGACCTTCAGCACAGGCAGGTGGGTACTGGGGAGGTGCAGAGCTTGGTGGGGCTGCTTCCAAGTAGGCACAGCAGAGCCCACCAGCAGTCACCCCTGGGCCTCTGCAGGGGCCCCGAGGCATCACGCATCTTGCTGATGGTGATCATTTAGATGGGTTTCCAGAGGGATCTTAAAGAACCCAAAGGTCGCTGGGTGTGGTGGTGCATGCCTGTAATCCCAGCGGCTCAGGAGGCTGAGGCAGGAGGATCTTGAGTTCAAAGCCAGCCTCAGCAACGGCGAGGAGCTAAGCAACTCAGTGAGACCCTGTCTCTACATAAAACACAAAATAGGGCTGGAGATGGGGCTCAGTGGTTGAATGTCCCTCAGTTCAATCCCTGGCACCCCCTGGCTAAAAAAGCCCAAAGGTCTCTGTACATCTCTCAGTGGACATTTCCTGAAAACCTGCTGTGTGTCCTGGACACACAGGTGAGAAGCAGCGAGAAGGTGGCAGGCAGCAGGTGGGGCTGGGAGCAGGAAAGGCCAAGCTGAACCCTCACAGCTGTGAGCAGGGGGCGTGTGGCTCTCCTTCTCAGCTCGGAGCAATGCAGTGGGCCAGGCGTGGGGCACGTTTGGCAATGTCCAGGAGGTGCTGTGCAGTCGCACCTGCGAGGTGTTACAGAAGGCATGATCTCTCTCCCTGAAAACAAGCCAATTCCGAGGGACACACCCCTCAGAAGGGCAAGCTGTGAAGCCTCGGAGTCCAGTAGCAGGACTCTCAACGTCACGGCCATGCACAGGACGGAGCGCCACACGCCCAGGGAGCATCACAGCCCCCAAGGAAGCTGCAGACCACGGTAGGTTTCAAAATAGGCCACAAAAGCGTGTGTAGAGCCTGTTTCGAAATTTACTGTGTACAACCAAAAACTGCTAGAGGCAAATACACAGAAAACGTAAATAGCGACTGCTCCTAGTTGATTAGACTGTATTTCTTCTTCCATTCTTTATATTTTCTTTATTAGTCTTATCATTGGGAAAACTGGATGTGGAGAGAAGCGGCCTGGTTCCTTTGGCTGGAGTCCCCTCCATCCTGTACCCTCTGCACAGACAGGGAGGGCTGACAGGATTGGCCGGGGCCCAAGGGAGGCCCGTGCACCAGATGGGCTGTCCCACCAACACCACTGAATGCCTGAGGGTCCAGAAAGAGCCTGAGGACTTGGCACCCAGTGATGACAGGGGTCTGGCCTGCTACTGACCACATCGCACAGACCTAGACCTGCCCTCCTCCATGAAATCTCAGCCTCGCCCGTGGGGAGTGAAGGGACCACGGGTAAATCGTAATGAGAGGCTGGAGACTCACGCCAAAGCCTGAGACCTGAGCGGCCACCTCTGCCAGCACAGTGCGGTCTGCAGCACTGGGGCCTGCGGGGCCCCAGAAGAGCCAGCGGGGATGGTCCTCGCTGAACCAAGCACAGGACAGCTGGGCTCAAAGCACACACAGCCTCTCCCAGTGCTACTGTCTGCACCACCCAGGCTGCCCTGTCCCTGCTGCCCCTCCTACCCTGCACTGGGAAGGCGTGAGGGTCCCCCATCTGGGCTCCACGGTCAAGCTGGGGCCACGACCAAAGTGAGACCCAGCAGGCCCGTGTTGGGAGGAAAGAGTGGAGCATCAGAAGACCCAGAGCCCAGCCCTGTGAGCCCTCTCCCTCCTCGGCCCCATGTCTTCATGTGGAAAAGGACAGGCAGAGTTTTTAGCCCTGTCGTTTTTGGGTTTTTTGTTTGTTTGTTTTTAAGCAATGGAACCTTTTTGAAAAAAATTACAGTCATGCATCACTTAGAGACAGGGCAGCAGGGCTGGGGACCAAGTTCAGCTGGTAGAGTGCCTGCCTCACACACACAAGGCCCTGGGTTCAACCCCAGCACCACAAAAAACAGAAAAACAAAAAAACAGGCCAACATTCCAAGAACCGGGTCATCCAGCAATTTCATCACTACGCAGACATGACAGGTGCGCTGCACAAAACTGACGGAGCTCGGCAGCAGCCCGGACGACGCAGTACCATCGTCACATCTGTGGCCCGGCGTCTCCCGAATGACGACAATCTATGAAACCCAGATAAGTGACCCAGAGGCGCTCGGGCAGGAGCCCAAGGAGCAGCAGGGCTTGGCCCGTCACCCTCCCGGAGCACAGGCTCCTGGGCTCCACCCGGGACCCAGGAGTCTGCGCTGCAGGACGGAGACCTGCCACTCCGTGAGTCCTAGACTCCAGCAAGGCGGGCTTACCGGTCGATGGCGATGACCCCGAGGGTGAGCATGCTGGCCGAGCTGATGAGCAGGTAGAGCAGGGCGGAGAAGTTGCACCAGACCACGCCAAAGATCCATTCCCTGCGCACAGAGCTGGTCACCACGAAGGGCAGCACCAATACCGACAGCAGGAAGTTGGACAGCGTCAGGCTGAAGACGAACTTGTTGCTGAGGGTGAGGAGGTAGGACTTCTTGTACAAGGTGACCACGACGACGAGGTTGCCCAGGCAGACAAACACGGCAATGACGACGATGGCCACGAACTCGGGGACGCCACTGCCCTCGGCCCCGCCCTCCTCCGTGGTGAGGTTACTCGTCTCCTTCCTGTGGCCCAGGGAGGAGTTGAGGCTCATGGTCAGTGTGCCTCAGCCTGGGGTGGGCAGAGCATGCTGGACAACTGCGAGACAAGACAGGACCGGGGACAGGAAGAGCCTTATCAGATCACATCAGCTGCAGCTTGCAGGAGAGGCAGCTCAGGCTCCCGGGGAAAGCTCCAGGCTGTCACCCCACCAGACTACCCAGCCAGCCTCCCTGTGCACTGCCTCCTGTGTGCAGCTTGTGTCTCTGGGCTCTGGCGACTTTTCCTGCAGCCCAAAGTTTGGGTCTGCAGAGCCCAAAGGCCCACGTGGTAAAAAGGCTTATCCTCCACATGGTGCTACTGGGAGGCCAGGCTCATGGGAGGTTTTAGGGCATTGGGGCATGCCCTAGAAGGGGACTGTGGGACCCCAGTGTCTTCTTCTTTCACTTCCCAACTGCCACAATGTGAGCATCTGTGCTCCACCATGGTATGCTCTCTTGCCACAGGCCCAAAAGTAATGGGCCAAGTGACCATGGACAGGAACCTCCAAAACTGAGACCAAGATAAATTTTCCTTCTCTTTTTTTTTTTTTTTGGCACTGGGCATCTAACCCAGGAGTGCTTTACCACTGAGCTACATCCCCAGTCCTTTTCATTTTTTATTTTGAGACAGGGTCTCTCTGAGGGCCTCACTAAGTGACAGGCTGGCCTCAAACTTGCAATCCTCCTGTTTTAGCCTCCTAAGTTGCTGGGAGCTCATCACCATGAAGGGCAGCACCAATATAAACAGCAGAAAGTTGGACAGGGTGTGTGCCACTGTGCCCAGCTTTTTAAACTTTTTTAGTTTTGGCAGTGCTTAGGATCATACCCAGGGACTCAGTGTATACTAGGCAAGTGCTCTACCACATCCCCAATCCCAAACCTTTTTTCCTTATAAGTTGATTATCTCAGGTTATTTCATTATAGTAATAGAAAGATGACTAACAGCCAGCTTACCCATTTCCCCAAAGCCAGTGATTCAAAACCTTTAATGTGCTTAAGAATCACCTGATGTGCCATTTCAAGTGAAGTGCCAGTTCAAAAAGCCAATTCTTAGGTGTCACCACTGCAGATTCTGGTCCTACAGATCAGGTACAGCCTGGGAATCTGCACTCAGGCCAGCAGATGGGAGCAGTGACTCCATTACAAGTGCTCATGGAGGACACCGCACAGTGCTGCTTTAGACCCTGCTCCTCAGGGGTCTGCTGGCTAGAACTGGCACCACCTTGGAGCTATCAGAGGTGCAGAAGCTCAGAGCCACTCTGACCCATGGAGTCTGCACTTTGGCCCCTCCTCAGCTGATATGTGCGCGTGTGAGAGTGTGATAGCAAGATCACGGCAGGAACGATTCTGGGCTTCCTGAGCCGGGATCAAGCACAGTCCGCACGGGACGCTGCATTACTCTCAGCAGCTGTGGGGAGGGCGGGCGAGGACACGGCACTGACTGCAGGTGGGTAAGCAGAGGCCCATCCGAGGTCTCGCCCACAGAACCACAGCAAGGTGCAGCCCCTGCTCTCAGGAAACGGGCCAGGATCTCGGCTGACATCGAAGGCTCCCACAGTTCAATATAAAATCCCACAGACTCATGTTCCCCAAAACCTGTCATCTACTTTAGTCAGCCAAAAACCTCCTTCCTCATCTGTGATATAAACTGCAAATACTTTTGTGGTCTGGGCAGTGTAGGTCCAAAGGGGCTGTTTTCTCCATAATCAGGACGACCTCCTTCCAAGTCACTCTAAGAAAGTGTTTCTTGTAGCTACTGTATCACCCTGTGGGGTTTATGTAAGTGTGTGGTCTACTAAAACCCAAAATTAATACATCCATGAATTTCTGTGAAGGCAGATGTCCCCAATCTTAAACATATGGAATTAATGTTTTTAAGCCTAAGTATAAAACATTATTTCTACTAAATTTTATTTTGCACATCTAGCTCATATTTCCAGGCTAAATGTTGATTTCGGCTATACAACTCCTTGATTACTCCACTTTATGCAATAAATAGACTTCATAAGTGCACTGCCCACCTGGGTCTTTGAAAGTTGTTCCTGGCTTTTATCTGTAATTGGCAAGTTCTGGATTTTGTGGGCTCTTATAAGCAAACTATTAATTGGTACTCAAAATAAAGCTTTCACATAAGCATATTACTCTTTTTTTTGGTACTGGGGATTGAACTCAGGGGTACTTGACCACTGAGCCACATCTCCAGCCCTATTTTTGTGTTTAATGTAGAGACAGGGTCTCACTGAGTTGCTTAGTGCCTCACCATTGCTGAGGCTGGCTTTGAACTCGTGATTCTCCTGTCTTAGCCTCCTGAAGTGCTGGGATTACAGTCCTGCGCCACCATGCCTGGCTAGCATATTACTCTTGATTTAACTTGCACCGGGGGTAACAGAGTGGTTAGAAAAACAGACAAATGAAAAAAATGTCAGAAAACATTTGCAACTTACATCACAGATAAAGGACTAATCATTCTAATTTGTAAAGAATCCCTTCAAAGATTGAGAGTACAAAAGTATAAAGTATATTCAAGGCACAAAGGAAAGTAACTAAGATGCTGTAGAGCTGAAATCAAAATTCAGAAGACAAGCCAGCCGTGGTGGCTCATGCCTGTAAATCCCAGCAGCTCTGGAGGCTGAGGCAGGAGGATCGCAAATTCAAAGCCAGCCTCAGCAATGGTGAGGTGCTAAGCAACTCAGTGAGACCCTGTTTCTACCTAAAACACAAAATAGGGCTGGGGATGTGGCTCAGTGGCCAAGTACCCCTGAGTTCAATCCTCGGTACCAAAAAACAAAAACAAAACAAAAAACAGAAGCCTGACTGATTTGGAGCACCAAGCGCACCTAGGAAAGGTTTGCAGAGACTGGGTGGCCATTAGACCCGTGCTTGATGGTGAGCCAGCTGTTTTCTGGCCATGAAGCTGGAAGTGACATGCACTGTACAGCAGGACCTCAACTAAGCTGAGGAGCCACTGTGCCAGCCACACTGGCCAACCCTACAATGATAAGTCCCTGAGTAGTGTCCTTTACATGCTGTGGACATGACCCAAATTCATACACAGCTCGGGCTTGAGGAGAGCGACACAGACGGGCTAACTGCTGTGTGCGGCTGGGAAGTGCTGGTGCCGGGCCTCACTCACCCGTCCACCTCCCCATCTACCCTGTCCCGCTCTCCCCAGGCCCCAGCACCATCGGCCCCCAGCCCTAACCTGCTCACCCTTTCCCAGCACAACCCTAAACGTGCTCAGAGGTTCTGATCATTGGAAGGAGAGAGCCTCTGGGAACAACTCCCTTTAGAAATGCAGTGAGCCCCAGCGCCTGCTCTGGAAAGGGCTCATTCTGGGTGGTGAAGCTTTCTGAGTTGGTGAGATTTCACCACTTAAAATGCTAACACTCTGTATCAAAGTTTTAAGCAAAATTCACGCCCATCTGTCATGTATTTACCTATATTTTAAGGCAAAGTACATAAAATGATGATTTTCATAATGATTCAAGGTCATTAAATCCCAAGATACATGGAATTTTTTTTTTTTTTTGATACTGGGGATTGATCTCAGGGGCATTCAACCACTGAGCCACATCCCCAGCCCTATTTTGTATTTTATGTAGAGACAGGGTCTCAGTGAGTTGCTTAGCGCCTCGCCATTGCTGAGGCTGGCTTTGAACTCGCGATTCTCCTGTCTCAGCCTCCCTAAGTGCTGGGATGACAGGCTTGAGCCACCGCGCCCGGCTCCAAGATACATGGAATTTTGTACGGTAAAGACCTTGGGAGTCAATTTGAGCACAGCTCTTTCTTTGGAACTGGGGAGGGGGTGGCTGGCTTTCCCACGTTCCCCCAGCCAGGTGTCAGGACAGGGAGCCCCACGTGATCTGAAGCAGGACTGACACAGGCAGCGCCTCTCACTGCCACCAGCTGGGCCTGCAGAGTGGCCCTGTCCTTCCACACTTGCCCTCAACCTGCTCCAACCCTGAACAGTCCCCACCCTGCAGAGTGCTGCCAGGGTGGGAGCAGGGTGGGAGGAAGTGTGGAAGGAGATCGCGACCATGGGGGCAGTCAGTGCTACACCTACAGAACGGTGGGCATGTGGGTGCAGACGGACAGGTTCCATACCGAGACGGCCAGCAGAATGTGTCAAAATGCCAAGTCTGCACGAGTCTCCTGCAGAGACCGCAGGCGTGTCGTGGAAGAGGGCTGCGCAGGACTGCCCGTGAGGACAGGGTCACCACCTCTGGGCTATCTCACTTCCCTGTTGCTTTTCTTTCCTCTGTGAATTATCCTGCCACATATCCTCTGTCAGAAGTTCCCAAATGGTGGGCACGACTTACCATGAGAGGCCTTCCTGACCAAGACGCTCAAGCGCCATCCAAAGTCCAATAAGTGACATGACACAAATACGTAAGCTGCAACGTCTACAGATGCTGCTTGGAAAATTCACTTTTCACACTGTCAGTGTTCCACAGCCACTTTTTATAATTAAGCATCTTCTCCAATTTGAAATGCCAAGAAGGGCAAGAGAGGACCCACAGCCTAGCAAAGCTTGATCACCCCGTGAGCCATCCCTGGTCCTGGGCCACTCACCTCCTTTGTCACCTAGTCAACTAACATCAGCCTCAAGGCCACCTGAACAGCTCAACTCAGAAGACTTCTGGAACATTCTACCTACAATGACCCTTACTACCCTACTGGCTACACTTTCCCTTTTAGATTTTAGAGGTTCTTTCAGAGAAGCAGGCCTTCCCACAGTACGAGTTTCTATTTCAGGTGAGGATGTTTGTTTTCCCTTCCAGATGTTTGCAAATGCTTCCTCAGTTTCCCTTCTGAATTCCCAACAGCACTCGGCATGCTGAGAAAATAAACGTCTTATATTCCCTCCACACTTAACATCCACTGAGGCCTGGTGGTCAATGGAAAGAACTCGGGCTCTGGAGTCTTCACCAAAGCTGGGCCTGAATTCCATGTGACCTTGCAAGTGTCTCGTAACCTCTCTGAGCCCCAGAAGACAGAAATAATCCACTTGCGGGACGGCCAAGAGGAGCGTCTGAGCTAATGTAGATAAAAGCAGTTAGCAGAGCAGCCGGCAGAAGATAAACCACAAAAACGTTGGAGTAAGTTATTGAAGACATGAAAAGAAAACTCTATTCTTTTTCTTTCCACTTCAAATTTTAATTAGAGCCAAAGAGGTTTCGCTTGATCACTTAACTGGATGAAATGGAAAGAGGAGGGGCGTTGCTGAGAATGCGAATGGAAGCTCCCCAGGCTCCATTAGGGCCTCAGGGCCTCAAGACTCCAGGCTGAATGGGGAGAGGCGCTTCCTTCCTGAGCTGAGGCTCAGGTTTTTACTGGTCATAACTGTTCTGCTGGTCACCTCACACAGCCAAGCAACCACACACGCCATATTTCTATAATTTAGAATATCATTTTTAAATGGCTTACAGAAGAATATCTTCTGAGTATGTTTTCTCTGATGGCCATTGTGAGATAGATGCAGGAGGAACACAGGTTGTCCCCTCCCTCCCTCCTAATGACAGCCACACTGCTGCCACTGGTTTGTGGACCCTCCCACACTCTTATCTTCCAGTTAACTTTTCCCTTCTCATTTCTCATGGAGCTACCTCCAAAATATTTATTGAAACCTACTCTCTGCTCAGTTCCACTCTACAACTGGAGCATGGCACAGAGCAAGACAGGCCAAAGCTTACATTTAGTGAGAAGGGACACAAGCAGGAAGTAAATGATAAAAATGAAAATAATTCCAGGTTAGTAGGTGCTATGAAGGAAAATAAAACAGGGTGCATTAATCTGTTTTCTGTTGCTGAAATGAAATACCTGAGGCTGGGTACTATACGAATAAAAGAGGTTTCGGCTCACAGTTTTGGAGGCTGGAAATCCCAAACAACACAGTCCTGGCTTTGATATGGGAGCCCCTGACTGTGTCACATCATGGTGGGTGGCATCATGGTGGGAGCACATGCGAGAGGAAGAGATGACAGGACAGGACAAACAGCAGAAGCTCTGGGGGTTCAGGCTTGCTCCTTATAACAACTCACTCTCCAGGGAACCCCGGGGTCCCACAGAACTACATTAATGCCTCCCAGGGGCAGGCCTCCAGTGTCCCCACCTCCCCCTGCTGGGCTCCAACTCTGAGAGGCCCCACCACCTCTGCACCTCACCACCCCAGGGACCAAGCTTCTAACACATGAACCCCGAGGGGACAAACCCACCCAACCTGTAGCACAGGGTAAGGGGAGAGGGAGTGGGTGGTGGGTTGGGAGTAGACAGTCAGAGAAGGCTCTCGGAGGCAACATTTGAATGGGGACCAGAAAATGCCACAAGGGAACTTCAGGCTGAGAAAGAGCCCTTGCAAAGGCCCTGAGGCCAGAGCGCACTTGGCCTCTCTAAAGACAGCAAGAAAGTGGGGGAGTTAGAGAAGACAACCGAAGACTCTGGACACAGTGAGGGCTGGTCACACAGGACGCCATGGGCCCAGGCGACGGGAAGCCACCTTTCTGCTCTCACAGGGGCGCGAACTGCTGCTGGGTGAGGAGCGCACTGAGGAGGCCAGCCCGGAGGCGGGTCAGCCAGTGCCCGAGCCACTGCATGGCCCCAGTGCAGGGCGAGGCTTGGTCCGGTGGGAAGAAGTGATCAGATGCAGTGATGTCCTGGGAGATGCCAGCATTTCGGAGCCGAGCGGCCTCTAAGGAACACCTGCCACTGGAGTCGGTTCAGATGAAACAGAAGCCCAGTGAGGAGGGAGCCACCCACAGTCACAGGCCTGATTACAGCCCACAGCCACGTTCCCTGACGGCTTCCTGACACCTCTGCCCGTCCCCAGCCAACCCCAGCAGGGTTGGGGAACATGGAAGACAGGCAGGGAAGGAACCCTCTAGAAGGTGGTCCTAGCCAGGTTCAAAATGAAAGACCAAACCCAGTGGGCCTTCCCTGGCTCTCCGCAGCATCTGGTTTCCCTCTGAGACCCCCTTCCCTGGGCTCCTCGTCCCGCCCCACCCTCCTCTCCTCCTTCAGCTCCTCCCAGTCTCACTGACCTGCCAATCATCTGGCTGTGGTCACTGTTTCTTCTCTGCTCAGCCCCAGAGAAGATCAACTGCAGCCTCCGCAACAGCTTGTCCCCAGTCTGGCACGGCCGCTGCCTTTCCTCGGCAGAGCCCCACCCTATGCACCCGCTGCCTCGGTGGACATGGACACATGACCTCTGCCTCTTCAATCAGCCTCACCCCACTGCCTCCCACTGGGCAGAGCTGAGGGGCCTAATGGACCACAGCTGGTGTAGCTGGGAGAAGGACGTGCGCCTCTTCCAGTGAACTGAAGCCGCAGGTTTCCCTTGCCCTCACCGGGGTGGCCTGGGCTGGGGTGGCCTGAGCTGCCAGGGGCCACGTCATAAGACATTCAGAAGGCTGACACAGGGGAGGTGAGAACATGAGTCCCAAGGAAAGCACTTGAACCCTGAACCCACACCAGAAGCTGGGCATACTCGAGCCCTTTGTGACATGGCCAGTAACTTTCCTGCTTGCTTAAATGCTTAAATCCATTTGAATCGGCTGTTCTACCACTTGCAAGAGAAAGGGTCCTTCTGCATGAAATCCCCTACATCTCTCCAGTTCCCTCGCTCAGCCTGTGAAATCCCAGTGACTCCAAACTCAGTCTACAGCCTGGGCAGCCCTGCAGTGCCTCAGAGTCAAGTTTCTCTCTCTCTCTCTCTCTCTCTCTCTCTCTCTCTCTCTCTCTCTCTCTCTCTCGATACACACACACACATATATACACACTTTTTTTCTGGTGGTGCTGGGGATTGAACCCAGGCCTTGCCTATGTGAGGTAAGCTCTCTACTAACTGAGCTACATACCCAGCCCCAGAAGATATTTTTAAATGAAGAAAAGCAAAGACAGAATAGAAGGAAAGAGTAAATTAAGGAAATTTTAATATAGGAAAATTTGAAATAGGAGACTTCCCTAAACAAGCAGAAAACCTGAAGCCACAAAGAAAAATGGTACAGATTTAACATCATAGAAATTAATGATTCCGCACCATCAAAGGTGCTATAGGCAAACTGAACACAGAAAGCAGAAAGCCTGATGGACTAACCAGAGGAGGCAAAGGTCAGGACGCAGACAGAGCCTCACAGACTGATGAGGTCATGAACACTTCAACAGAAAAACAGATGATTTGGCCAATTAGAGGAAGTATAAATTGATTTAAGATTTTTTTTGGTACCAGGGATTGAACTCAGGGGCACTCGACCACTGAGCCACATCCCCAGCCTATTTTGTGTTTTATGTAGAGACAGGGTCTCACTGAGTTGCTTAGCGCCTCGCCCTTGCTGAGGCTGGCTTTGAACTCGCGATTCTCCCGTCTCAGCCTCCCAAAGTGCTGGGATTACAGGTGTGTGCCACTGTGCCTGGCTTGATTTACAATTTTTTAAAAAGAGTAAACTTGGAAGGTTCTATCAGCCTTTAAAATGCACATAACTGATATGGAATGGTCTCCAAGATCTAGATAAAACTTCTAAAAGTCTACACTATTGAAAGAGGAAAAAAAGGAAAGATACTTTTTTCCCTGTAGGTACATGGATTCTCTGAAAGAATAAACAAAAACTGGCAAAATTAATTGTAACCCAAAAGGAAAACAGAGGGCTGGTGAACAGGAGTGGGAGGGAGATATTACCTTTCATAAGCTTTGAATGTTACATATTATATCAAAACAAGTTAACTAAAATAAATAAGCTAATTAATTAAATTTCTTTTTCTGCACAATCTCTAAGACATCAATAGATAAAGAGAACTCTGTAACAGCTTAACTGCATTCTCTCCAACCCACCAATTCCACTTTTAGGAACAATTTCTACCCAGAAAGAGTCTGCAGGCAAAGAGAGAAATAATGACACAAAGACAGATGAAGTTGGAAACAATCTAAGAGCCCACCAACAGGGAATGTTTAAATAAATTATAGTGAATCCATACTACAAACTACTATGTAGCCATTAAAAAGAATGAAATATATCTGTTATTAATACTGAAAAACTTCCAAGTTACATTGTTAAATTGAAAAAAACAAACCACAAGGCATTATTATAGATGTCCCACATTCATATATTTTAAAAAGTATATTCAATATATTCAGGTTGGTCTCACAGTTAGAAATGAAGATAATGTTATTTGATTATGTCCTACGTAGCCAGGCGCGGTGATGCACACCTGTAATTCCAGTGACTCAAGGCGGAAAGATTGCGAGTCCAAGGCCAGCCTAGGCAATTTAGTGAGACCCTATCTCAAAATAAAATTTAAAAATAGGGCTGAGGGTGTAGCTCAGTGGTAGAGCACCTCTGGGTTTAATCCCCAGCACCACAAAATAAAGAACTGAGTCAGGAAGTCACCCGTTCCTCCACACGGCAGAAGAGCTGATGGCTATCTCTAAGTTGTTGATTTTCTTTTTTGTTCTTAAAGAAAAACTGTGTAAAGACTCCATTCCTTGGGCTGGGGTTATGGCGCAGTGGCAGCGTGCTCGCCTAGCACGCGGGAGGCACTGGGTTCGATCCTCAGCACCACATAAAAATTAAACAAAGATATTGTGTCCACCTACAACTAAAAAATAAATATTAAAAAAAAAAAAAGACTCCATTCCTTCCCTCCAGTCAGCCTTTATGGCAGTTCAGAAAGAAAGTGCTTCCAAAGGCGGAACAGAGGCTGCAGACTCAATCTGCGGGCCGCCACCAGCCTGCACATACGATGCAGTTACCCTGTGCATTCTTAAGAATGTTTTGAGTTAGTTGACATATTTAAAAATATGGAACTTTTTCTATAAAAAATTTTGCAGTTTCTTCAAAACTCAGAGCAGGCAACAATGTGCCCTGAGCCTAGAGGCACCTGAGCAGCTTGGACCGGAGGGCCTGCGGGGAGCCTCCTGCCACCCTCCACTACCTACTGGTGAGGGGTACATCACAGAACTCTACCTCCTTCCGCCGCCAGTTAGTTCAGCTCCAGTTCAGCCCATTCTGTGTTCCACAACCCAGACGGACAACTCACGCCCCTCTGACCACTGGGTGTCCTGATCCCACAGGGCACTACCAGTGCAGCAGCCTGCAACACAAAGAGATGGATTTGGGGTCCTCGGAGGCCTTGGATTTAGTTTCAAAATGCCAAGCAGGCTTCTTTCTGTGGGGTCATCATTTCTGGAAGGCAGGGAGAAGTCCTGAGTTCAGGGACCCTCATGTGGCACCAGAAGGCCAGTAAAGCATTGCCCAGTCAAAAGACCTGACCTCAAGGACAAGCTGGGCCCCGCTGCTGAGTCTGTCTCCTCACCCACTATAGATCTAATAGCAGGTCAAAAGTCACAGAGCTGTCCTGTGATTGACTCCAAAAGCTGCAGATGGAAGTGCTTTTCAGCACCTTACTGGTACAGAACAAGATGGAGAGACTAGCAGAGGAACAGGGGTCCTCTGGAAGAAGGGACAGGGGCCATGGCTGGCATCCCAGTTAGAGGTGGATGAAGAGCCCCGTCGGTGTGGCCCAGGGGCCTCCACCTGCTCCGGGTGGCTGAGGTGAAACGCACTGCAAGGGGCATGAATACCTATGGGGCGGGGGCAGCAGCTCTCCAGAGCTCCTGTGGAGGCCCAGCTCACTGGGGGCTGCGTTGGCTGCCGGCTCTACCGGGAAGAGGCGCCGGGAGGCGGGTCCCCCAGCGGCTGAGACTGGCTCGCCCGAGGCCATCAGCATCCTCACGGGACAGAGCCCTCCAAACTCACACCACCTCCCCACCTCCCAGCCGGGAGAATCAGACGACCTGCAGTTGAAAGCACTCAGCAGGGGGTGAAAGGTACAATGACAAAAGCAGCCTTAACCCTGAGCTCATCGCGCGGTGCCACCGCCGGCTGCGTGGTCACCGGTGAGCTGACCCTCGGAAGCGCAGGGCAGCATCCCAGCTCTCCAGCGCTCGCTCTCACCCCACACGCCTAGCCCAGAGGTCGTGCGAGGACTAAGCGCCCCCGAACCCCCAAACCAGCCGAGGCTTCCGCCGGCAGATCCGAGGGGCGGAGGGGTGCACCGGTCCCGGGCGACCTCAGGGCGCCCCGCCAGGCTCGGGGACCCAGCGCCCGCGTCCCGACCCGGAGAGGGTGCTCACCTGTCCTCGCGGGTCCCACCGGGGCGCGGCCCTCCTGCACCCAGCCCGGCCTCCGCCGCTCCCCTTCCTGCAGGGCCGGCCCGGGGTCGGGGCCCGGGGGCGGCGCCCAGCAGCGTGGGGGGCGCCGGGGAGCCCTGGCCGAGCCCCACAAAGGCCCCAGTCCGCGCGGCCGGGCGCGGGCCGCCGGAGGGCAGTCCCCTGCCGCCGAGGGGGCGCGGGCCGGGCCGGGCCGGCCGCCCTGCACCGCGCTGGGCCGCGCTCCCGCCCTTCCTGCCGCGCCGGGGCTGCCGGCCTCGGCTTTCGGCCCCGCCCGCCGCGCAGGCCGAGCCACTCCGCCGCCCGCCCGCCGCTCTTTGTTCGCGCCCGCTCGGCTCGGCCCCCGCGGCCGGTCCCGCCCGCTCACCCTCATCCCTCCGCGGGCACCGACCGGCCCGGGACACCGCGCAGGCGAGCCGGGGAGGGCGGGGGCGTCGGCTCTGCGGCCTCAGCCCGCGGGCCGCCGTCGCCGCCCTGCCCCAGCCCGCGCGTCTGCATCTGCCCCAGCCGGCGACGCTTCCGAGCGCCACTCCGGAGCGGACGGAAAGTTGGAGCCAACGGCGCGGCCGCTACGAAACAACGAGCCAGCGGAACCTGGAAGCGAACGGCAGCAGCCGGGCAGCTCGGAGTTCGGGAGCCCCGTCCGCCAACTCCAGCAGAAACGGATGCCTGCTCAGCGCAGGGTTCAAATTCCCCTGCAGTCCCTCGGCTTCCAGGAACGCACTGATTACCCCCTTGTCTACAGATTGATGCCGTCCACGGGAACTGCTTCCTTCTCATTATTGGGCCGCGGAGGCACCATTTGCGACAACGATTTACTCTCTAGCACCTGCCAAACATTCAGACTGCTTCAGGGACACATGGGATAATGAGGAGGAAAAAAAGGTAAACGGATGCCTTACTATTCCCCCGGGACAGATGCTTTATTTGGTCAGAAGCTAGAGCTGAGCTCCTTTTAAAGTCTAGGTCACCCAGCAAGCCACATGCTTGAAGCACCTCAAAGCAGCCTGTTCTCAAGAGTACCTCAGACATTTATTTTGAAATCCCTGGTTATTAATTTAATTTACACTGACTCAGACACCAGCTAGACTCTGTGACCCTGGGGGAGTTGGTTAGCCTTCCCGAGCCTCAGCTTAATCATTTATGAAACCGTGACACTCATCCCTGCCTATCTGTGAAGTTGAAGAGGTTAAATGAGATAGCACAAGTAAATCGCCCAGTGCCATGGAGTCTGAGGACTAAGCCCTTTTGAAGGTTGGTATTCAAAAGAGGTCAGAAAATATATGCCACAGATCAGCGCAGAGGAAACAAGAATCCAAAGCAAACAAGGATGGCTCTTCCGCTGTGCGTCCCTCCCTGACGC
The DNA here is from genome assembly GCA_028644305.1 of Xerus rutilus. Taxonomy (NCBI): domain Eukaryota; kingdom Metazoa; phylum Chordata; class Mammalia; order Rodentia; family Sciuridae; genus Xerus; species Xerus rutilus. The sequence goes on along the minus strand of CM053410.1, from coordinate 87,960,040 downwards.
AAAAGATGCCCTCCACATTAGCAATCTTTCCCGGGCTTACTCTATTCAGTTTGAAGTCTTCAATGGAAAACATGTTTTTCCCTCCTGCTCATTATCAAATATATTATTAATCACAAAGATTTTTTTTCCCCCAGAGCTCATAGCTTCAGAACTTACCATGCATCCAGGGACAGAAATTGCTGCAATGAATGCATTTTTCAGTTGCTCTCTTAGGATTGTTTCTTTTTTCCTTCTAGAGCGAATATCGAATTATGAGCAGCATTTGTTTAGATGCAAATAGAAAAATTGTTATTAAACTGTTTCACTATATGTTTAGATGACAATATATATAAGTGACCATTGTGTGGAAAACATAATACTGATTTTGTGCAAGAACGTAATTTTTTTTTTGTACCAGGGATTGAACCCAGGGGCACTTAACCACTGAGCACATCCCTAGCCCTTTTTTATATTTTATTTAGAGATAGGGTCTTGCTAAGTTGCTTTAGGGCCTCGCTAAATTGTCGAGGCTGGCTTTGAACTTTTGATTCTCCTGCCTCAGCCTCCAGAGCTGCTGGGATTACAGGCATGCATTACCACACTCAGCTCCCAAACTGGTTTTATAAGCCATTCTTTGTAAAGATCCTCCAAAGACTCCTGCATGGGGATAATAACAGGCCTCATCCAACTGAATCCCAAATGTGTGTTGAAGAAGCTACATTTGATGAGATTTCTTTTACATAAAATGTCACTTCAGTCCAGCAGGCCACAAAAACTAGCACAAAGCACCATGAAGGCTGTGGACAGCTCTGCCTGGACCAGCTCCCCCTCTCCACTCCCAGGCCCGTCATCCTCCCCCACCACCGCAGCTCCAAAGTTTCTTCCTTGAAGAAGTCTTCCCTGAGCAACCTGAAAGAGGCTCTTTAACATCTTTCTCTCTCTCTCCTTCTTTCTCTCTCTCTCTCAGCTCCCTTTTTTTGTTTCTATATAAAATGCCTCCCAATTTATAATCTAGTCCTATTTGTTTCTATGCCTTTGTCTGCAGGAGGCCTTCACTGGTAAACTGCCGGAGGGCAGGTGCCTCCATGCGACACACACAGCCTTTACTCTCGCCAGTGTAGAACCAGGGCCCAGCATCACAAAACTTTTAAAATAAATGATGACAAAAAAATAAACGATATCTTCAAGAATCTGGTGCTCAAGCTTCAGGACATGTAAGACTCTCTTGCAGATTTCTCAGATCCACCACCACAGGCACGTGACAAAGAGACTTTAATAAGTTGGACAACTGAAAGTCTAGTGTTCCCAGGGACACCATCAAGAAAGTGGAAAGAGAACTCCCTGCCCTGGAGGGCCGTGTGTTGAAGTGCGTCTCAGGCCCCTCCACAGAGCGCTTCCCTCTGCCGCAGGGAGCACACTCTTGAATTTCCTTTGGGAAACCACTACTTCCTCCTGGGGTCAGCCACGGGGTGCCCACGACATGCACCTCTCCCCAGCTCCAGGCCTGGATTCTGCTGTCAGCGTCTCCCATCTGTTTTCAGCCACACTGGTTCAGGTCAGGAGACAGCCTCCAGCCTCTCTGGGCAGAGCGAAGCCCCAGGGACATTTTGCTGAGCACACTGGACAGCTGGACACCTTGTCTCCATGGCTGTTAATGAGGCCATGTGGCCATAGCTCTGGGCAGCCACTCTGGGCCATAAGGAGAAGCCTGCCTGAACAAAGCCAACGCTTGGGGAGCACAGAAAAAGAGGGCAGGAAGCAGGGCCCTTTTGTCCCCAGGGTGTGTTTGACTCGAGAGCTATTTCTCTAGCAAACCTGGCAGCTCTGGGACGGGGCCAGAATACTGCCTCACACCCCCAGGTACCCAGGGCTGGTACAGCCGGCTGGGACCCTGAAGTTGGAAACAAGCCTTTGATTGCCCAGTGTCGTTTCTTCTTTCACCATACCCTGCATGTGAGCAGTTCTCTGTTCTCTCTTGCTTCCAGAAAAGGCTGGAGGAGTCCTGCAAAGAGAGACACCGACCCAATGTGGCTGAGGAAGTAGCTCTGTCAAACAGACCCAGGCGCGAGGAAGAGCGGGCAAATGTACCTCTTGGGTAGCTCTTCTCTGCTTTGGGATTTGTACCTGTAAACTGGAATCACAGCTGCACCTGACTCACTGGATACTGGTGAAGAGAGCACAACACAAGGCAGGGGAACAGCGTACACAGCAGGTGTCCAGTAAATGCTGGTGTACGTGTGCGTGTGTGGGCACACATGAACATATGTATGGGATGTAGACCGTGGAATAGTTCCTCCAGGGATCGAATGATTTAAGAACTATAAGGTACTTAGAATAGGGACTGGCACTTAGGGCCACATAAATGTTAAATAACAAAGTGAGGGAGGCTGCACACGGAGATGGGGTCCTGCTTAATTCGTGAGAGGTAGAAATCTGGCAAGAAATAGATTTGAATACTTCCAAGTATACTAGAGAAACCGAATAAGGCTGTTAAAAATCACTAACGACGTTCCTAATAGAGATCACTTTTGGAAGCGACTCAAGTTTCTGCCCTGCTTCTTCAGCAACTCCTTAAATCAGGCTGGTGTGTGCAGTACACATCTCTGGGAGTCTATAGCAGTGCCTGGGGAGCAGGAATGGAGTGTCACTGAACGGGCTCTGAGCTACCAGTCCAGGGCTGGTCCAGCCAATGGGAAAGGATGGCCTCTGAGGCAGTTACATAGTTTTAAATAAATGTGACTTCTCTCATACTGTCTTTATGAGATAGTATTATGGAAAGTACTTATTTTATTAAATTGTATGTTCATTAGTGATATTATTTGCAAATAGGGCTGGGCATGTAGCTCAGTGGTAGAGTGCTTGCTTAGTATGTAGGAGACCCTAGATTTGACCCCCAGAACCATCGCCCCACACAATTTACAAATAACTTGCTTCACAATTCCTTTCTTTGTAAATAAAGGCAAACTGGGTCCATTCCTTTCCCAAATATCTCACATTACAAATTGAGAAATTTTGCTAGGATGAAGAAAAAAATCTCTAGGTAGTTAACATCTCTACAAACCAATGAAATAAGATCTATGTTGACGTGAAAATTGTACATGACGTAGTAAATGAAAAAGCTCCCGGAAGCTAGGTGCAGTGGTGCACACCTGTCATCCCAGCACTTTGGGAGGCCAAGACAGGAGAATCACGAGTTCAAAGCCAGCCTCAGCAATGGCAAGGCGCTAAGCAACTCAGTGAGACCCTGTCTCTACATAAAACACAAAATAGGGCTGGGGATGTGGCTCAGTGGTCAAATGCCCCTGAGTTCAATCTCCAGTACCAAAAAAAAAAAAAGCTCCCAGAAATATGAGTAGTGTGGCTCCATTCTATAAAGTGAGTGTGTACCTGGCATGTTTCGTTGTTGTTTTGTTTTGTGTTACTTTGGTTTTTGTGGTGCTGCGGATGGAGCCCCAACCTTGCACATCCACTAATGGGAAAAATGGAGACTGAGACAGAATTTAATGACAGGGTCAGAGATTCAGCCGGTCACATGTATCAGACATCCAAGAGAGGCTGTTGGAAAGAGGCATGAGACAGATGTAAATGTGGGATCTCCAGCGTGCAGATTGCCTTGAGGGCTGAGACTTGGTTATGCATGGCCTTGACGAGAGGGTTTTGCAGAGTGTGTGGGCCAAAGCCCAACTGGAGCGAGCTTAATAGTGATGGAAGGAGAGAAATTGGAGGAGCACAGAAAATTTGTTTGAGGAGTTTTGCAGCAAAGGGAGCAAAGATACCAGGGATGGCGCGGCCTGGGAGATGGCGCCAAGGGGAGGGTATTCCTCTTTTCCTAGGACTGGAAATTGAACCCAGGGCTTCCTGCATGCTAGGAAGGTGCTCTACCATTGAGGCACACCCTAGCCCTTGTTTTCTTCTTAAAAAAGAAGCAAAAACAGTATGTTTTCACATTGATAGTAATAATCAGGTAGAAAGAAAAAGAAATGTTGATGTAGGAGAGAGAAGGGAAATTGCTGGCAGGAGGCCAGACCGTGCCTGGTGCCGGGCTGGTGGAGGCAGGCCAGGGACAGTCAAGGGGTGCTGGTGGGAAGCCGGGCCCCGTGCCCCGGTCTGAGGACCTTCTCTTTGGGGGCCTTCCATCTTCCTAAGGAAGTAGGAAGTCACATAAAAAGCCAACATTGAAAATGAGAGTTGAGAGTGAGGCAGGAAGCTGAGAAACATCCTCCAGGAGGGTGTGTGAATAATGGAGCAGAGGGAGCGTGTGACCCCAGGGCCGCGCACCCACTGTTGCAGAAACTTAATATTGGGCTGGGCATTAGCTCAGTGGTAGAGCACTTACCACCACACGTGAGGCCCTGGGTTCATCCCCAGCACCAAAAAAACAAAAACAAAAAACCAAAGAATTTAAAGTGGGCCTGTCAGGGTGGCTGTTTTTATCTAGAGAGATAGAGATAAGAATATTTCATCAAATAATCAAATCCAAGTGGTATACTGATTGTAAGATGCAGTAGGATGCAGCGTGATTTCAGAGATGATAAAATGTGAAAAACATTGCAAACACTGTGTCTCAGCACTGATGAAACATGCCCATTATTGCACTGCAAGTGTGTGTGCGTGAACAAATCAGCGTACAGAGACACATACCTGTGCACATGGCATCCCAGCTCTGCCCAGCACACCGTCCTGGCCCCTTTACTAAGAATATCTGTGCCCTTATCAATGCCCCAATTTAAGCCCAGCAAGATTCTTCGGTTCATTTACGGGTTTTCACCATCTTGCTGAGTGAATGTGATTTTTTTAATTGGTGCCCTCTAATTATGCATGCTCATGGGATCCAGTACGCCTTGTTCGTACCTGCACACAACTGATCCATCTCCTTCCCCAGTACCTTCCCTTTTCTTCCCTGCCTCCCTGAACATTTGTTTGTGCCACATGTCTGTGTGTGTGTCTCTGTGTGTGTCTGAGTCTGTGTGTGTGTCTCCATGTGTATCTGCATCTGTATATGTGTCTCTGTGTGTGTGTGTGCCCGCGTCTCTGTGTATATGTCCGCATCTGTGTATGTGTGGGTGTGTTTCTGTGTCTGTGTGTGTCTCTGTATGTCTGTGTGTGTGTGTATCTGTGTGTTTCTCTGTGTCTGTGTGTGTCTCTGTCACGTCTGTGTATGTGTGTGTGTGTCTGTGTGTGTCTCTGTCTGTGTCTCTGTGTGTCTCTGTGTGTCTCTCTGTGTGTCTCTGTCTGTTTGTGTCTGTGTCTCTGTGTGTGTCTGTGTGTCTCTCTGTGTGTGTGTCTCTATGTGTGTCTGTGTCTCTGTGTGTCTCTGTGTCACATCTGTGTGTGTGTCTGTGTGTCTCTGTGTGTGTGTCTCTGTGTGTGTCTGTGTCTCTGTGTGTCTCTGTCTCTGTGTCACGTCTGTGTGTGTCTCTGTGTGTCTCTGTGTGTTTGTGTCTGTGCCTCTGTGTGTGTCTGTGTCTCTGTGTGTCTCTGTCTCTGTGTCACATCTGTGTGTATCTGTGTGTGTCTCTGTGTGTTTGTGTCTGTGCCTCTGTGTGTGTCTGTATGTGTGTGTGTGTGTGTGTGTGTGTGTGGTGGTGCTGTGGATCAACCTCAGGGCCTTGCACACGCTAGGCAAGAGCTCTACCTCTGAGCTGTGGATCTCCTCGGCCGCATATTCTATTAACTTCCCCAAGGAAGCCAGTGGCATTGCCTAGGTCCTCACCCACGGTCACAGCCTGAGCAGAGCCCTTCTTTCCTGGGCAGGGAGCAGCCACTTGACCCCAGTTCCTGAGACTTTGGCAGCTGCTTACCAAGCTGAATTCCACTGTCCTCTCCCTCGTTTCCTCTGCTGCTGGGCCGCGCACATCTGATGGGGTCGGGATATGCGGAGGCAGCGCTGTGGGCACCTCTCCACCTGGACACTCTGCCCCAGCCCTTAGAAGGTGCAAGTGAAGCCGGGCGCGGTGGCTCAAGCCTGTCATCCCAGCACTTAGGGAGGCTGAGACAGGAGAATCGCGAGTTCAAAGCCAGCCTCAGCAATGGCAAGGCGCTGAGCAACTCAGTGAGACCCTATCTCTACATAAAACACAAAATAGGGCTGGGGATGTGGCTCAGTGGTCGAGTGCCCCTGAGTTCAATTCCCGGTACCAAAAAAAAAGAAGGTGCGAGTGAAGGTGACATTGGCACACAGGACCCAGGGCCTCACAGCCTCACTCATGACAGGGCAGGGGGGACCTCAGTGATCAGAGGGCCGCGCTGGCTTCGTGTGTCCACTCAGCATCTGTGATGTCCTTCAGCGAGCAGCTTTTCAAGTGACACTGGCGCACCTATTTCCCTAATAGGAAGGCAACAATCCAGAAGTGTGGCCCCCTCCTCCGCGGGGAAGGCTGAGGGGAAGTAGCCGCTGGGGGAGCCCCGTGCCTCCCCATCCTTTCCCTCTGCGGCCGCGCCCTCTGCAACACAAACAAGCAAAGGCAGCTGCATCCAAGAGCCTCCCGCGGCTGCGAGCTCACAGTGCTGGATTGACCTTGAGGAGGGGCCCGGGGCTCCCCGATCTGAGGTCAAGTGGGCCAGGGGACCAGAGGCCTGGGACTTGGAACTGACATCTGAAGGGGGACTGTCTGTCTACACCAACTCCAAGAGTTAGTGTCAGAATCAAGTTGTGGGACACCCACTTGGTGTCAGAGAACGGGAGAATGGATTGGGGCTGGAAAAGACACCATGTATTTGGTGTCAGGAGCGAAAAGAACTCCAAATAAATATACACCCACCCTTTGGTCTATAATGGTAGCGCTCCTAGGAATATATCCCAAATTAAAATTGTCGCTGATAAAACGAATTATTTGTGATTGCAGGAGATTGAAATGCCCAAGCATGCGTCAGTGGGGGGTTGGCTGAATACGTGTAATGGAGTCACACAAAGGAACACAAAGGAGCTCTCTCTGTAGCCCACTGCAGTGACCTCCAAGACTGGTCCAGTCAGAAAAGCAAGGTGCCAAGTGCCACCTCACCCTCCATGTGAGAAGAGGAAGGAGCATGAACATAGACGTATTTGCTTCCACTCAAAAGCAGGACAAACCCCTCGCCAATGGAGGGATGATTTCCAATAAGGAAAAAGTACAAGTGGGTGGAAAGAACCCAAAAGGAAGTCCTTGCTATGTGATTTTGACTTTGAAACTAAGTACATACTTTACAAAATTGAAAAAAAGTTAACTCAAAAAAGAAAAG
>CM053410.1:87937668-87952743 GCA_028644305.1 Xerus rutilus | reverse complement strand
CCTGTAATCCCAGCACTTAGGGAGGCTGAGACAGGAGAATTGCGAGTTCAAAGCCAGCCTCAGCAAGGGCGAGGCGCTAAGCAACTCAGTGAGACCCTGTTTCTACATAAAACACAAAATAGGGCTGGGGATGTGGCTCGGTGGTCAAGTGCCCCTGAGTTCAATCCCCAGTACCCAAAAAAAAAAAAAAAAAAAAAGAAAAGTGAACCCTAAAATGGGAGAAAAACTAGAATAAATAAGGTGGCATAAGAACCTTATTAATTTTCTGTCACTGCATAAAAATTATCATGAGTGTATCAGCTTAGAGTACTCGTGTTACTGCGTGGGTTGGAGAAGTCCGAGGCGCTCCGCAGGTTTCGAGCTCCAGGTGCCACAGTGCCAAAGCCACCGCGGGCTCAGTGGGGCTCCTACACAGAGAATCTGGTGGGGACTCTGCCTCCAAGCACCTTCAGGCTGCTGGTGGAATCAGCTCCCTGCACGGGGACACGCTCTGTTTCCCTGCAGTCGTGAGGCCCTCTGCTTCTCGAGGCTGCTCGCACCCGTCCCCCGTGGCCTCCCCAGCCGCACAGCAGCAAAGGTGGGCCCAATCTCACTTGGCCCCGATCTCCCTGGATCCCCTCACTCCCTTCTAAGCCAGGGAGAGCTCCTTGGTCTCCCTGTGATCAGCTGAGACCTTGCTCCTGTGATCCTTGCTCCTGTGATCAGCTGAGACCTAACTGGGTAATATTCCTGCTTGAAGGCCCACCGTGTCACAGAGCACAACACAACCACCAGAGTGACGGCTCATCATCGTCACGGTTTGGGGGATTAGAAAGGACATCTCTGTGAGGCTCTCTCTGACTTCTGCCACCATACAGAGCAAGGATTCTAAGTGCATTTAGAACACAGCACCGTGCCTGTCTGTCTCCGGTGGGGTGTGTTCTAAGGTCAGAGAGAATCTTAAAACAAGAGCAGAAACCCCTCAACTGCCTTTAGGTCTTCTGTCAGTGGTACTTGGCTATCATTGTTTGAAACAACTACAGAGATTGTATCGAAAAAGCAACAAGCAATAATGTTCACATTGTGGGACCTGTGATTTTTAGTGAAGAAAAGAGATCAAATAAAATTGGAGCAGATACATAACTATCTGCAGAGTAATTTGCATCTGAAGAATCTGTATGAACTTGTGGCTTTTTCTTTATTTTCTAACCGTTCTGTTCAAAAGGCAAAACCAAGAAGCAAGAAGCACTTTTTTTTTTTAAATTTTAGCACTGAGGATTGAACTCAGGGGCACTTGACCACTGAGCCACATCCCCAGCCCTATTTTGTGTTTTATGTAGAGACAGGGTTTCACTGAGTTGCTTAGTGCCTCGCCCTTGCTGAGGCTGGCTTTGAACTTGTGATTCTCCTGCCTCAGCCTCCCGAGCTGCTGGGATTATAAGCATGTGCCACCGCGCCGGGGCTAAGGAGCACTCTTGTAGCAATGAACACCCCTAGCAGCCAGATGTGGCCTCAGAAGATCATTTCTCATTAAGAGTCAGAAATGGACCCTGCATTTTGGATCTTTGCAGAAATGGACCAGGAAGTGTAGGGAATGAGTTGGGAACATCTTATAACAGAAAAGAAAGTAAGTCTCAAACATCAGTGGGGCTTTTCAAGAAAGATACAAGCGCTGATCTGGAGGGACAGTTCCAGTATCACAAAGAATGATAATTACAATGAATTGGACAGAAAAATCTTTGAGCTTATATTCTATTTTTTAGATTATATATCATCATTGGTGATTGCTAGGCAACGCATTTATTCCTCTGAGAAATTAGTAGATAAGGAACCAAACACTTATTCTACTTTTCCTATAGGAATTGCATTTTACTGTAATCAAAGATTAGAGAAAGTCCTCCTCAGTGAAAAATCCCAGCAAACAAATGCAGAAGGAAGAACAGAATTTTAGAATCACTATTTTTTATTTTTTGGTACTGGGAATTGAACCCAGAGGTGCTTCACCACCGAGCCACATCCCTAGCTCTTTTTTGTATTTTATTTTGAGACAGAGTCTCACTAAGTTGCTTAGGGCCTTGCTAAATTGTTGAGGCTGGCTTTGAACTCAAAATCCTCATTCCCCTGAGCTGCTCACAGGCACTCGGGATTATAGGCGTGCGCCACCACACCTGGTTAGAATCAGCATTTTGCAACCCTTGATAAAGTGGTGTCATAGGCAAGGCAGGGAGGAGAGCTCTACCATCTTCCCCAGCTTCTTGTGTGCACTCTTTGGCTGGATCTAGGAACCCAATTAATGTAAGAGCTGATTCCCAAGAGAAAGTATAGAAGTTTATTACTTTTACATGTAGAAGGGAATCTTCATAAGAGAGTGTAGTCTGAAGAAGTGATCAAAGTGAGCCGGGTGTGGTGGTGCAAGCCTGTAATCCCTGCACTTAGGGAGGCTGAGACAGGAGAATCGCGAGTTCAAAGCCAGCCTCAGCAACGGCGAGGCGCTAAGCAACTCAGTGAGACCCTGTCTCTACATAAAACACAAAATAGGGCTGAGGATGTGGCTCAGTGGTCGAGTGCCTCTGAGTTCAATCTCCAGTACCAAAAAAAAAAAAAAAAAGTGACCAAAGTGTGCTTTTTTGCTTTTTAGACAAAGAACAGTAACTTTGTGAAGGAATGACAGGTCGAGTGGCTCTCTGCATTAGGAAGGTAAGTTACAGGGATGTCACTCAGAGATGCGTAGGGAGGCGGGTCATCGCTGGTGGAGATGAGGGTTCCTCCAAATATCTTGATTATCCAGGTCTGTTGCGCCCTGATGGCCAGTCTCTGGGGATCGAGGTGATTTTCCAGCCTTGATGTGTGAAGCGTGTTCCTCCCAGGGACTTGGTGCAGACAGAAATGGCCCCTCCTGTGGTGGCAGTTCCTCGAGTAAGTGGAGCGTGACACAGTCAATGTGCCACTCAGGACTCCTTCAGCAATGGCCATCCATGTCCCCAGAAGTCACTGGTGAATGGCCGGTGGAAACCCACCCATCTCGGTGTCGCCCACACTGTGGGATGTGGTAGGGAAACATTCCACAGCACCCAGGAAACATCCCACATGCATCTTGTCCTGGGGGACAGACACTGAGCAGAAGAGGAAGTCGAAAGCTGTCTATGCTCAGCTTTGCTAGAGTTTGGATCACAACGTCCCCCAGAGGTGCTTGTGTCCAAGCCCCCAGCTTGGTGCTATTGGGAGGCAGAAACCTTAACAAGTAGACCTTTGGGCAGGTGGTAGGCACTTGTGGTCCCAGCTACTTGGGAGGCTGAAAAGGGAGGATGATTTGAGCGCAGAAGGTGGAGGTCAGCCTCAGCAACATAGTGAGACCAAAATTTAAAAAGAAAGAATGAAGAAGTGGGGCTTGGTGGGGGTTTAGGTCGCTGGGAGCATGCCCTCAAGAGTAGGACACAAGTCAGGATCATTACTGGAACTTTCCCACTAATCTCATGGTTTTTACTTAGAGTAGGCTTTCTTACCACTTTTGACTGCCACGATACAATGCTAACTCCAAGGTGCCTCTTTGCACTTGACTTGGCCAGCCATGGAACTGAAATGCAGGGAACATAGGAAGTATCCTACCAGACGACCAAGGTGAGTTCTTGAAAACTAGTACATGAAGGCTGGAGAAAAGAAAATTCCACTGAAAATCTGAACCTCCTGAGAAGGCATAGATGTATTTATCTCCATACATTTACTTTGTTCCGCCTTAGAACTCAAGATCACTTATAGTTACATATTAAAATCATAACTTTCCATTCTTATTGCTTTAAAAAAAATCACCTCATGCATGGCCCGTGGAGGCAAGGATTATGGTATAAACGTCAGCCTGTGGGTCTGGAGTGAAAAGGCCTGGATTCTGGTCCTGCTCAGCCAGGCCTGCTAATGTGGGACCCCGGTGTGAGTGGAGAGGGAAGGGGCTCAAGGGGACAAGCCTTCCTGCGTTGACAGCCATGGGGATTAGGGCTGACGGCGTGGCCAGGCTGGGGCGGGCGGCCTGGGTCTTCTGCTGGGGCCAGTGGACAGCCAGAGGTCAGACGGCTGCAGAGGAGCTCTCTGGGCTAGGGGCACGGGCTGGAGAGTGCACAAGATCACGCAAGGGCGACGCTGCGGAGGGCTAGCTGTGGAGAGCACGTGGCCCTGGCCAGTGCCCAGGTGGAGGCAGGTCTAATTTTGTCTCTGGCTGTGCTTCCCGGGTCGGAGGAGGCAGACCAAGGCCATGCCCAGCCAGCCGTGCCCATCAGGGCAGCAAGGTGTGAGCTTCACCTCAGACTTGAAAACCATTTTTCTCTTTGGACATCTTTTGTTCTTTCTTTTCCCTTGGGTTTTTTGTTTGTTTATTTTGTTTTGTGGGGTGGAGTGGGATTTTCTTTGAAACTAACCATGAGACTGACTCTACAGAGAGAAGGCACTGTCCCTCTCCTCAGGTCAGGGACGAGGGCCCCCGGTGGCCAGTGCTGGAGCTGCAGAAGCTGCAGCCCAGGCCCCGCAGGGCCCAGGCTGCTAGTTGGTGAGGAAGAGCTGCCCAGAGAGCTTGGACTCTCAGCCCGTCGTGGCCTCAGCAAGGGAGGGGAGGTGGGTGAGGGAGCAGGAAGGAGAAAGGGAGAAAAGTCCAAAACAGAGCCGGTGGGGTGGCTCAAGCCTGTAATCCCAGCACTTAGGGAGGCTGAGACAGGAGAATAGCGAGTTCAAAGCCAGCCTCATCAAGTTGCTAAGCAACTCAGTGAGACCCTAAGCAACTCAGTGAGACCCTGTCTCTACATAAAACACAAAATAGGGCTGGGGATGTGGCTCAGTGGTCGAGTACCCCTAAGTTCAATCCCCAGTACCAAAAAAAAAAAAAAAAGTCCAAAACAGAAAAGAAAATACCAGTACAGGCTTCTAAAACATCTGACCTAGTCGATAGTTAAATTTAGCAAATAAATACTTTTAATAATCTTCTCTGATACAATGCAATAATTTGCTTCTCTACTCAGAAATATCAGACTTACTGAAGTATTTTTGATCTATATAAATAGATTTTTTACAGACAAATAATATTGCTAAAAGAATTGTTCCAGCTTCAGCTTGAACAATGACCGTATGTCACACATAAGGTATAGACTTAATTGAATTTAAAATGCTCCATGCAGATGGCAATGTTCTGCCATATAACTGTGCTAACAACACAAAATGTATGAAAAGACAAATATTAACAGGGGTGGGTGGTCTAATAAGACATATGTTTAAGGTTGAGTGATAATTATTTTCTTTTTTCAGTACTGACCAGGTGTCTCTGCTACTTGTAATATTGTTGGGTTATTTGTCGAAGCATTTAAATTTCAAGTTCTTTGGCAACAAGGGTCCCCATAAATAGCTCTCCTAGCCCCTGCCCCTTATTCCTGCCTCTTCATAAACCCCACAGGAAAGTGGACCTCTCATTCCAAAGCCTTATTTTCTATTGAAATTTGATATAGAACTCTGAAGGTTCTCATTGGTCTGGGTAACTCCCAACACCCACTAAATGGAGCTTCTGGAGGTGGGTTGGCCTCAGACTAGAATTTAAATCTGGGGCCCTGCATCCTCATACAATGCTGAGAGAAGTTTTTATTTGTGTGACCAGTCGAAAAGCAGCTGGCAGTATCTATCAAGTTAAAATAAATACACACCCTTCAACCCAGAAGTTCTGTTCCTGCAAGTCCATCCCACAGAGACAGAAACACTAGAAAAGAAGACATAGGTGTGCAAAAAAAGCGTATTGCAACATTAGTGGGGAAAAAATAAATACAAAGCAGTGCTCACACATAGAGGAGAGGTTGAATAAAGTGTAGAATAGCCATACAATGGGTTGTATTACTAACCCGGGAGGAGTTAAAGTGGTATAAACCTGTGTTTTGGCATGAGCCAAGCCCAGTCTGTCTGGAACACACAGAATAGTGTGACATTTGGATTGGAGTACAGTCCAGATCTCAACACGGCCCTGTTTCTTACCCGCTGTCACCTGAGCTGACTCCAAAGTCTCTTAGATTTCTGGCAGAACACAAAGTGAAAATCGGGGGTTTTCCAGAGCATTGTCAGGGGTCAAGCGGTAGTGTCCCTCATAACGGCATTCTCCACTCAGAAGCCATGGGTTGTGAAGGGACCTCACAGTCACAGGCAAGCTAAGGTCGGCAATACTTTTTAGATTAGTATTATGACTATTATTTTTACTATTACTCTTACTTTATGGTACAGAATCAGAGATTTTAAAACACCTTCTAAAGTTGAACAGCCAGGATGTAGCAGGCCTACTGACTTCAATCTGTTTTTTGCATGATACCATGGAGTTTTGTCTTTATTGCATAACTGTCTCGGAAGCCAATCTCTACTAGCCCTCAAAGACTTCACTAGTGTTCAGAGAGGGAAGAAGCTCACACATTCAGTTACTTCTCAACAGATCTGATTTGTGGCCCAGCTCTAGGAACCACCTTTGGTTCCAAACACCTAGCCATTTATTTAGGGAGGGAATCACTGTAACTCCCAGGCAGCTCAACACCAGATGTGTTTTCCAGGAAGCAAAAAAAAAAAAAAAAAAAAGAGGGAGAAAACAAAAAGAAAGATATTTCTTAGGGGATAGTTAATTGGAAAGAGATTAGGAAACTTAATGTGATATTGCTATTGGGTTGATTTGCTAATTGTTCATTTATTAGGAAACACTTCTTAACTGAATTATGGTTATGCAGAAATCAATTAGCTCCAGTTGTGTTAGGAAAAGATCATTGTTTTCATGGTGATGAAATAACAAAGTCATTTTAACCTGGGCCTGTTTGTCTTCTGCAACTTAAGATGGTGCATCTGTCTCTCTGAGCATTTCAAATGGCTGCTTCTCCTTTACTGGTGAGTTAGTCTCCTTTTCAGATGGTGCCACCAAATGAAAGTAGGCAATGTTTCTTTGTTTTTAAGAGTAACTTTGCCTGGCTGAGCATGGTCATGCACGCCTGTAATCCCAGTGGCTCAGAAGGCTGAGACAGGAGGATGGCAAGTTAAAGGCCAGCCTCAGCAACTTAGCAAGGTCCTAAGCAGCTTGGTGAGACTCTGTCTCAAAACAAACAAAACAGCCGGGCGTGGCGGCTCAAGCCTGTAATCCCAGCACTTAGGGAGGCTGAGACAGAAGAATCGCGAGTTCAAAGCCAGCCTCAGCAATGGCGAGGTGCTAAGCAACTCAGTGAGACCCTGTCTCTACATAAAAAACACAAAATAGGGCTGCGGATGTGGCTCAGTGGTCGAGTGCCCCTGAGTTCAATCTTCAGTGCCAACAAACAAACAAACAAACAAAACAAAATTGCTGGGGATGTGGCTCAGTGGTGAAGTGCTCCTGGGTTCAATCTCCTGCACTAAATAAGCACATACATTTGTCTGTCATCAACTCCTGCTCTTCTCTTGGCTTCTCAGATCTCATGAGTCTTTGGCGTGTGAGACTGGAAAGGCCCTGTGCGTGCCAGGCCAGCGCTCTGCCACTGAGCATCATCCCTGAGGCCTTCCCTGAGTCTTCTCTCCCCCTGAAGTGTTCACATGCTCATCTCTACCATGTTCCCCATGCTCAGTTCCCCCTGATTTGAATTTTCTCACCCCAGCCGACTTCTCCCAGGCTCCAGGGGCTTGGCATCAGGGTGCCCACAGAATACGAGGGAGCAAGCTCAGCTCCCCTGCCCCCTGGCCATGTCCCTGCCTTTGGTGATGCAGCCCGCTCTTCCCGCTGTCTGATGCTTGGATGCAGGTGCTATTCCCTGCCCGAAGCCCACCTTCTGTGGAGGGTTCCTGCCTACCTCTCCTCACTCTGGGGAGCTGGAGCCCTCCTCTTGGTCCTCAGATCTGCTCCCTCCTGCTGCTGGACCTTTGGCCTGAATTGCTTCTTCTCTTTTCATCTGGAGCATCTGCCTGACTTCTCTGGGGAGTGGGGGTCTACCCGTCTTCCTGTGCTTCCTCCCACCCCCTGCCTTGACCCTGTGGGGCCGTTCAGTCTCCAAATTCACCCTTTCCACTGCTGATCAAGCCCTGGACCATCTGTCCACCCCCTTTAATCTTTGTTGAGTGACCATTGTATCATTCATGGCCCAGACAAATCTGGGGACATAAATATGAATAAGAAAAATGTCTTTGGCCTGAAAGAGAAATTTGAGGAGACTTTGAGGAGAGTTTTTGTTTGCTTGTTTGGTACCAGAATTGAACCCAGGGGCACTTAACTATGGAGCCACATCCCCAGCCCCTTTTTGTATTTTATTAGAGACAGGGCCTCTCTAAGTCGCTGAGGCTGGCTTTGAACCCTTGATCCTCCTGCCTCAGCCTCCTGAGCTGCTGGGATTACAGGCGTACACCACTGCACCTGGCTAAGGAGGAGTTTTAACAATAGTTTCAATAGTTTCAATGGAGAAATTAGTGGGGAATTGGACTTATTTGGAATTGAAAGAAAGAGGAGCAGGCAGGGAATAAATGGACTATAGGAAGGAGCAAGTTTGTGACGTCAGAGTGACACTTGTGTGGAGACGGCGCAGCAGAGCTGAGGTGTGGTTCAGTGTAGTGCATTTGGAATCCACCGTTAAGACGTGGATGCAGGTCAGGTGCAATCCAGGAGCCTGGAGTCCCAGGAGGCGAAGGGAGAGTAAGCCAGCCTGCGCCACGTGGCAAGACCCTGTCCCAAAAGAGGAAAACAATGCAGCTGCTGTGAGTTCATTGCTCGACCTTCCTCAGAAACCCGGACAGAGCCGGGAGTCTTAAGCTCTGGGGCATCTCAGCTGCTCATGTGGATCCAGCCTGGCTCTCCCCAAGGGAGCACGGGTGCTCTCTCTCCTCAGGGGGTTTCCTCTGCTGGGGATTCTGGAAGAGGAAGTGAGCACTAGGCTGGCTTTCCCTGATCCCCAGGAAGTTCTTGGGCCCCATCGCCCCCATCAGAATTTGTTCAAGGAGAGTGCAACCAAATGTAAAGTCCCTTCCAAAGTATTTGATTTAGAAAATACATTTTAAAGATCGTCATTAGAAATATGGTTTCATTATTAAGATTTTCGAATAATCAAGTTTTCAGAAGTCTCTATGTTGAAAGGGCATTAGATTATTTATTCTAATGGTATCAAACCTCCATTAACTGCTCATCTGTTGCACGATGAAAACACACATGCACTCACCCCATCCCACAGAAGGAAAGCACTGTCTGCCAACTTGTAGGGCCATCTGGTTTCACCTACGCACCTTGGTCTGCTCTTTCTGGTGAATGCACTAGTTTTTAGGTAATCTTGCAGTTCCTTAGTCCAGAGGTTCTCCAAGCTTAATGTCAATAGGATTAGTCTGGAGAGCCTGTTAAAAATGAAGAGTTGTCCTGTAGTTAGCCTCTGTTCTTACAGATTCGGTATCAGCCGTTCTGGACGGAACAAGAGGAATCTGATTTTTATCAAGTACTCCAGGTTATGCTGCTGCGTGTGTGGCCTCAGGACCACACTGAGAGAAACATTATCGCTGTGATGTACCAGCACTCATGGGGCCTCTGCTGCTGCTCCAGTAGCAAGAATGGACAGTTGATTGAGTACCTTCAGGAGGCCCTGTGCTAGGGACTCACATATATTATCTCATTTATTCACCCCAGCAATGCCACAGTATGCTATTATTGTGGATACTAATGGGAAAGTGAGGCTTGGCAGACATGGTATCCAAGCCAGCAGGTGGGGAGCAGGATTTGAGCCGGGCAGCCTTGCTGCAGACTGGGGCTTATCACTGAAGCTCCCTTCCAAGGGCTTGTTTAGACTTTTTCCATTTCAAGATCAATGTTCAAGAGCGCACTTGCCAAAGCCTAGTTCTTCCTTCCTCTCCGCTCACCTGGTCTGCTGGATCTCACCCACAATAGTAATAACCCTTGGGATCTAATCTTCTGGTTTTAACCTGAGTCATGGAACTCAGCGGGCAGTGACGCGGGTGTGTGGCCGGGCCTGCAGCCCACCTGCATGCATGGCCTCCTGCTTCTGTTCACCGTTGAGAGGGGCCTGCCCCCACTGTGGATCCACTTAGATCTCAACCCTTGTCCTCCACCAGCTCATTCCTGGCTCCAAATCGTGAACTTCAGCTTATGATTTCAGAAAGGCTGCCTTTGTGATTCAAGTCTCCTGCATGTCAATTGCCCATTTCTTTTATCCATTTTCCTCATCAACGATATGCAGGGAAAAGAAAGAAAATCATTTTGACCATACAGCCGCTCCGGACAAAAAGAGCACAAATTCCAATATTGTTCAGATTGGTTTTGTTTTAATCTGTTCCTCTGGCAGCTATTGTTTTAATCTCAGTTCTTCTATTTCGTCTCTGTCTTCAGAAGTTAGTGTATAAAAGTTCTCTTAGTAATATTTTGCTCATCTCCTGGAGTTTTAGAGCTTGGTATTTTGATGACCAGAATTAAAGTTCCCATAAAGTCTCTCCTTTACTAGAGGCTACTGCTCTGAAAGACATTTTTTTAAAATATTTTATTTTATTTTTTTGGTACTGGGGATTGAACTCAGGGGCACTTGACCACTGAGCCACATCCCCAGGCCAATTTCATGTTTTATGTAGAGAACATGAAACTCACTGAGTTGCTTAGTGCCTCGCCATTGCTGAGGCTGGCTTTGAACTCGCGATTCTCCTGTCTCAGCCTCCCTAAGTGCTGGGATTACAAGTGTGAGCCACCGCGCCCGGCTTAATATTTTATTTTTTAATTGTAGGTGGACACAATATCTTTATTTCATTTTTTTATGTGGTGCTGAGGATCGAACCCAGTGCCTCCCGCGTGCTAGGCGAGCACACTACCACTGCGCCATAACCCCAGCCCCTCTGAAAGACATTTTAAATAGTATCATATGTCTTATGAGGAATTTGCAGTGTTCTTACAGCCTTAAAGCAACACGTTAAGTCTTATATGTGTTTAAATTTTCCCAAGTCCCCCACCCCTGCCCCAAATAATTCTCAAGTCCCTAAGTGAATGCCCAGTTTTTATTAAACCACAGAAGTGCTCCACGAAGTAGGCCCGGTTGCTTCCTTAATTGACGTTAACTCTGGTCAGGATGGAGCAGAGCAGCTGCTTCCCTTCACAGGCGATTCTGACACAGGGCTGCCTCCCTGGCCACCAGCTCCTCTGCACCGTCACCTGCCATACACTGAAGTCTGTCCTCACATCGGGTGCACGTGTTATATGACCTCACAACGTTCATGTAATCACAGCTTTAATGCCCCAAACACAACATCAAAGACAAGAAAATCAATACCAGTAATGCTGTGGAGTCCAGAGATGACCTCCACCACAAGCCACCAAGTGCTGAGAACTGCCCACAGCACTAGGTGGGAACCACTGTGAGAGGGCCACATGTGGCCCTTGCCTCCAGCTCAACAGCTCTCCGGGCAGGTGACCATTCCAAGAAATGACTTGGAAGCCAAAGTAAAAGGTTCATTCTTCTAAGTCACCTCCTCCATGTGGATGTATACTGGGTTGTAACTACAGAAATAAAAAAACCAGAGACTCGATGCACAAGTAGATAGTTCCCTGCTCTGCGTATTTGGTGAGCCGACATATGCTGGTTTTCACTTTGACTCTGGACTGCACTTAACCTTATCCATCCTTCTTAGAGTCCTCAACCTCTGCCAGGGTGCTGCTCAGACATGAAGTCTGCTTTTGGCCAGAGAACACTGAAAAGCAGGTGGAGGTTGAACTTCCCAACTTCTCTTTCAACATCTCTTTTCGCCTCCCATATCCGGCTCTGCTCCTCCTTTCTCCCTGCCCCAACCCCCAGGCTCCCTGTATCAGCAGCACCGTAATAAAACCCTCTCCAGTATTCCTCCTGTCGGCAGCACGAAGACTGCTGTTACAGCCGCTGGGGGCAGGGGCATATGACCGTTTTGGAGAACCATTGTCCGCAGAGTCCATGGACTTGCACCAGCAAGGCCAATCTCTCACAGACTCAAACTGAGCCAGTGTGATTGTCTCTGCTGGGAATTTGGAATGTGAGCCAGGAGCTAAGCCAGGAGCTAAGCCAGCCTGCACCCCTGGCATTCCAGCCCTGAGTCCTTTCCTGAACACTGGTTGTTCACTTTCTCCTCACGTTCCATGAGGTAACTCCGAACTTAAATGCAATCTCTCAATCCCTCTCTCTCTCCCTCCTCCTCCTTCTTTCTCCTTCTTCCCCCTCCTTCCTTTTCTCTCTTTTGTTAAATATATTCCTTTATATATAAAGAATATGCTCCTTTGCTAAAGCTAGTTTGAAGAGGCTTTTCTTCTCGACTCAAAGTAACTCAAGCCGCTCCTTAGGGGATGTGTTTTGCGCTTAATACTCTCATCATTACTACCTGAGGGCTCCTGAGCCCCCTTCAGACACTCAGGTCCTAGAGACCCTTCTAGACCTCCCTCTGTGCTGCCCCTTGCTCCCACTCTCCACTGGCGACCTCACGTAACTGCTGCCTCTGTCCCCTAGGCGGGCAGTCTCCTCCTCCAAGGTCTACAGCAGAACAGAACAGGGTTTCTAATTGCTGTCTCCATTATTTTGTTTTGAGGTGAGCTCAATTCCTTTTGAAGAATTTTTAAGAATTTCAGTTCAGACAGTTAGTGGAAATGGAAAGTCAAAGAGAGGATTTTTTAAGATATGGAAGAAAAATAACAGTAAGATGGTGATCAGGCATAAAGCACTCTCAGGTCAGCCGGACGTGGTGGCTCAAGCCTGTAATCCCAGCACTTAGGGAGGCTGAGACAGGAGAATCACGAGTTCAAAGCCAGCCTCAGCAAGAGCGAGGCGCTAAGCAACTCAGTGAGACCCTGTCTCTACATATAACACAAAATAGGGCTGGGGATGTGGCTCAGTGGTCGAGTGCCCCTGAGTTCAATCTCCAGTACCAAAAAAAAAAAAAAAAAAAAAAAAGCACTCTTAGGTCCTTATGCCATTAAGAAGAAAGTAGTAATAGGCAATGACTTTGCTAGGTGTGCAAGTGAACATTTTCATGTGGCACCTAAGCAAATGGAAGCCTAGTACCTTGTAATCCAGAAAACCAGGGACTTTGTATGACCACCTATACAAGTATTTCTGGCCTTGTATAGCTGTAAGTCTGACAATGTGAGTTGCTGAATTTCAACAGAAGTTAGGTTTTCAGGATTGCAAACTCTTCTGTGAATTTAAAACATTTTTAGAGTAGGAAACAGTTGTAGTGAAATTTGGGAGGACCAAGTTGCCTGATCCCACAGTCCCCACGACCGGCCTCCCCTCTCCCATGAGGTTGGTTCTGACTTGCTTGAAGATTCTGGGATGGCCTCAGCTGAGGTAGCTAATTTGCAAGAGGACACCAGTTCTCCTTGTGCCCCACCACTTTCCATCATCTGGGTCCTTACCTGTACTCACTCAGAGGACAGGTTGCAAAGTCAAATCCAGGTGGAGAACTTGCAAACAGCAAGTGAATCTCAATATTTTGCTAATTTATGTTGACAAAATCTTGGGAAATGGGTGTGGGAATAAAATAAAAAATAAAAATAATTTTAAAAAACGAGGAATGTAATTTTAGAGTGAGCCAAATGTGTTAATATGTTGTACTTAGAGATTCTGGATTCATGTACTGGGGTGATCATCTGGGACTTGTCAGCTCAGTAGGCTGATTGAAACCTGAACTCAACCACGACCTATGCTGAAAGAAACAGAGATACAGATTTGCTTTGGTCTAATGTAGAAGTAATGCAAAGACACAGATTGATAAGAATGTAGTATGCAATCTGCTCACCGACCTTCTAATTATGTTCCTTGGGAAATCTAGAAGACATGACCTTGAAAACGAAATTTATTAGTGAAAGGGACAACAACATCCTTGGGAAATGCTTCATTGGCTGACCTTGGTAGACCAAGGATACAGGTGGATGATGCTCCATTGGAATGATGCCTTGATTCCTGTGGGGATATTGGGATGTCCATCATGATAAAAGCCAGACTGAAGCACTGAATTGCCAAAGTCAATGTGAGTATAACAATACACTTAGCAAGGACAGAATGATAACCAGAATGGGCTGATCCACAGAGATCTTGGGTAGGGGTGATTGATGATGGGTCCCTAGGTCAGAGACAGATGGGCGATATGCTAGGCTCTACTTGATCTGTTAACAACACAACCCTCAGTAGAGAAAATAAAAACTTGTTGTTGACACATCACTGGAGACACAGCTCCTCTCCTAATTCCCAGACCTGATGCAGTTCATAACACTCTGACTCTTTTGAGTGAAGGGGAGGCTGGGAAGATTTGTGGAGGGGCAATTTGGTCAAATTATTTGCATTTTCCAAATGAGTCTGTCCCAATGCTCTACTATGATGCAGAAAAGAATCATTCTGGGGTGGAAGAGACAGTTACATCCAACCACAACTGATGCAGGACAGGAACTTGGATGTTGATTTGGGGACTGTGGCCACACATTCCCCTGCAGAGGTCGGGAGTGTGGACGTCAACATCCCTTGTTCAGGCACACTGTGCGTGAAACTTCACATTTCGGGGAGAAAGGGGCTCAAGCAAATCAGATTTTTTTTCCCCTACAAGGCTCTTCCTCAGAAAATCCATGTTTCTTCTCTCTTTACATGCCCCTGTGTCTTCTTCTGGTAGTTCCTGTCCTTTGCCATGGCTTTGTGATCACCAGGCCACACATTGGACACCTCTCGCCCATGCTCAGTCACCTGGGCTTCTCCCTAATCTGTCTTCTCTTTTACTGTCTTCAGTTACAACGATGATCCACAGTTTTGATCATATGTCCTTAATATCTGTAAAAAATTAAGCATGAATCCCAATATTGTTTATAATGAAATGCACGTGGGGGCTGGGGATGTGGCTCAGTGGGAGAACGTTTGCCTAGCAGGCGTGAGGCCCTGGGTTTGATCCCAGCCACCACCAAGGAAAAAAAAAGCATGCAAATATGTAATGTCTTGTGCACATTATGAAGCATACAGAGCAACTGACCTAGAAGAGATAAACAGAAGCACTAATATTTTTTTTCCTCCACCTTGGCTCAGTTTGTACACACCAATGGAAAAAAATTCCCAGTTCTTTAGCTCAGCCGCTGTTCCTTTGTGACTGACCTTCCTAGACACACAC
>CM053410.1:87902790-87937168 GCA_028644305.1 Xerus rutilus | reverse complement strand
GAGGCACGAAGCAACTCAGTGAGACCCTGTCTCTACATAAAACACAAAATAGGGCTGGGGATGTGGCTCAGTGGTCGAGTGCCCCTGAGTTCAATCCCCAGTACCAAAAAAAAAAAAAAAAAAAAAAAAAAATAAGCAGAGGGGTGGTCGGGTGGGTGGATGAATAGATGCACAGGTGCTTGGAAGAATGAGAGACAAAGGGAGGTGTGGAGTTGTAAAATAAGAAGTCAGGTGGAAAAAGGAATACGCTTTTTCCATGGCTTTACCAGTTTTAGTCTTAAAGTCCTCTAACAAATTGTTGGATTGGAGGTCATGGAGCTAACAGGTTTAATTGTTAGATTTGAAATTTGAATAAAGATACTCCTATTAGAGAAAGTCCTTATCATATCTTAGTCCTGGATAGGGCAGTTTGGCACTTCTCTATCAAGGCCAACTTGGACAGAATTGTATGATAAAATGCATAAGACTAAAATATAAATAACTGATCAAGCAAATCAGTGACATGTTATCCTATGTAGAAGCAGTTGAGGGTGAGAAATATAGTTTATTCATATATTTATTATCTAAGATAATGTTGGACAGATGGAAAACATACAATTTTAAGGGCAGGGAATCTAGCCATATATCACTGAAATTATGTCTTGGAATTCCACTTTTAATCTGTCAAAAGGATATGAGTGCTATTTTGTAATAAAACAAACACTTGGCAAATAGCAGATGCTCGATTTTGGACATTTATTTGGATGGACAGTGATAACTGGAATAATTTGTTGATACAAGTTGACTTGTATCGACACGTTGGTCACAGGAGGAAGGATTAAATCCAGCTCTGGGGTTTAGGGGAAACATTTTCAAGATGTGTCAGTGCAGGGCAGATTATTCCAGGCAGGTAGAAGGCACAGGGTGTGGAGAATCTGTATCTTAAAAAGGTTGCAGGCCTGGAGTGTGGCTCAGTGGTAGAGCACTTGCCTCGCACTGTGAGGCACTGGGTTTGATCACCAGCACCACATAAAAATAATAAACAAAATAAAGGTATTGTGTCCATATTGTGTCCATCTAAAAAAAATATTAAAAACAACCAAAAAGGTTGCCAGGTTGCAGGCAGTGCTGAGTGCAAGTGGGAAACCTTAAAAGGAGTTGTAATTGGGACTAGAAAGGCATATTTGGGATATACCCTAAAAATCAAGCGATTCATTTTGAGGCAACTTAAGTCTAAAATAATTAGTTGTGTTTTGTCCAAAGATACAAATAATTGCGTTGCAAAAGTGTACCTAACACGAGGTGTCTGGTGTTTTCACTATACCTGGGGTCCAGGTAGCACCTAGATCATGAAAGTCTTTAAATATCTCAAGGATGACGTTTTTGTTTTTGTTTTTAATTTTATTTTGGTGGTGCTGAGGATCGAACCCAGGGCCTTCTGCATGCTAGGCAAACACTCTACCAACTGAGCTATATTCCCAACCTCCTAGGATGACATTTAGACAATTTTTTCCCCCCTCCCGGCATTATAGTTCTGCATGACCGTGGGGCTCATTTTGACATAACCATACATGCATGGAATAAGTGTGCTCCGTTTCAGTCGCTACTGCTTCCTCCTTCCCTCCCCCTCAAGGGTGACACTGTCAACAGTAGCCACAGGGTCACTCGCGCTTGGCCCTCCTGAGTTCACAGTTAGTTCTGGTCGCAGCGATGCGCACTTCTTCCTCACCACGGTTCACCCACCCAGGAAGTATCACGCTGCTTTCAGAGGCCTACCACGTGCTCACGTCGGAGGTCGCCTTCGGACTGGGCCTCTGGATGACGTCACCCAAAGCCCTCGGAAGGGCGGAGCCCCTGCCTGGACCCGCCCCCTGTACCGAAGCCCCGCCCCGGCGTTCGCGCCTTTCCCTTCTTCCGGTGCGCCGTAGCGTAGGTCGTGGGTCACGCGGGGTTTGCCTTTGGCCCGGAAGCAGAAGGCGAAGGGGCGGAGCGGAAGGCGGGAAGGCGGCTGCGTCCGGGTCGCGACGAGGGGCGGGGCGGCGGGCATGGTAACGGCTCCGGAGAGGAGCGCGGAGGGCCGCCGGCAGCGCCGCCGCGGGTGATCGCCGCCGCAGCCACCTTCCCGCGCGCCCAGTGCGGCCTGCGGACTCGCCTCACCATGATGATCCACGGCTTCCAGAGCAGCCACCAGGACTTCTCCTTCGGGCCCTGGAAGCTGACGGCCGCCAAGACCCACATCATGAAGTCGGCGGACGTGGAGAGGTGCGGAGCAGTGGGGCCGGGGCCTCGGGAGGTCGGGCCTCCGCCGGCCGCGGGCGCTGTCACTGGGCGGGCGCCCGGCCGCGGCCCGGGGCGCTGTCTCCGCCCCGCGGGCGCTGCGACCGGGGCCGGGCTGGCCGCGGCGGCGGGAGGGGCGGAGGCGTTGGGCAGGCGGGTGCTCGCCGCTCGCGGGGGCCGAGGTGGGCGGCTGTGGGGTGGAGGCGCCCGGGAGGCTGGGGGCCGCGGCTCGCCACGCGCCGCGCGGGGCCGGGGACCGCGAGCCGGGGCGTTCGGGACGCCGGAGTCTGGCGGAGCCGCGGGCTGCGCGGGGAGAGTGCGGCGCGAGGTGGGGCGGCCGCCCGGAGCTGTGCCTGGCCCTCGCCAGGTGGGGTTCCGCCCGGCGCCCTGCGTGGGGCCGTCTCGGGGTGCCCCGGGGGTGGCGCGGGGGGCGGGTGGTCTCGGGAGGCCGGGGTGCGCCCTGCGGTGGCCAGGCCGAGTCCAGTCTGAAGCGGAGCTGATCCGTGGGCTTGACGTACTTCTCCGGTAGCTCGAGGAGAAGGACGTCCGTGGCTTCAGGTTGGAGGGGCACAGCTTGGAGTTGGTGCCCGGAGCCCTGGGAGTACTGCAAGGTGATGGCGAGTCCTCAGGAAGGGGCGGCGGAAGGGCCCTAGGGGGCACCAGCACCTCAAGGTTCAGGTGGGGGAGTGACCGGGAGAGACGACTGTTGCAAATCCTATGTGTCGTTTCCTTATTTAAATAAAAAATAGAGATGAATCGTAATACTTTTGGAGACTCATTGAAAAAATTAGGAAAATGCAGAAAAATTCCATCCATCACACCACAGATTTAATTACTCTTTGAATTTTTTCTTCTTCACATAACTTACTGGTACATATTGCACCGTATGTAATTATCCCATAAAATAGCTAGCTTTAAATTAGGATACCCATATGATTTACTTGAAGTTTCTAAGAGATACTGTGTGTTTGGAGCGTTTTAAGGGAATCAGATTCCACATCAATAATCTCATCTTTTTTTTTAAATTTTTTTTTAGTTGTAAATGGACTTTATTTATTTAGTTGTGCTGAGAATCGAACCCAGTGCCTCACACGTGCTAGGCAAGCGCTCTACCATTGAGTCACAACCCCAGCCTCTCTCCTTATCTTTTATTTCTGACTGAGTGTATTAGTCCTTTTTCTATATGAAAAGGAAGCACCAATCCTGAGTTCTCTCATGATGTACCTCTCTAAGGTGGAAAAACTTCTAGGATACTAAGAAATTGATTAGGAAAACTATTGGATTAAAGAGGTTTTTTAAAATAAATATTAAAGGGATCTTAAAACCTGAGAAGCATCTTATCTTCCTGTCGTTTAGCTGGTTTTTCCTATTTGTTGAAAGTGAAGTTTGACATTAGATATAAGGTATTTGGGCCTGTGTTTAAGGTACTTTGAATTTAGAACATTTGAAGAAATTTAGGTTAGTAACAATGATTCTTTTATATATATATCTGGA
Organism: Xerus rutilus; assembly: GCA_028644305.1. NCBI lineage: Eukaryota > Metazoa > Chordata > Mammalia > Rodentia > Sciuridae > Xerus > Xerus rutilus. The sequence goes on along the minus strand of CM053410.1, from coordinate 87,933,418 downwards.
ATATTTTGTTGGACTACCACAGTTTTCCAGATAAATTGAGTGAAACCCAGAGAATCACATTTTATTTATTATTTTATATTTGGTATGAATTCAATAAAATAGTTAAAATATATTTCATGGAATCTCCTAATAAGAAAGAATGAATTTTACTTAAAATTTATGATGAAAACTTACCATTATTAGTGTTGATCCTAATAATGTGTAACTCAAAAAACATTGTCTTGGGGCTGGGATTGTGGCGCAGTGGTAGCGTGCTCACCTAGCACGCGTGAGGCACTGGGTTCGATCCTCAGCACCACATAAAAACAAAGATATTCTGTCCACCTAAAACTAAAAAATAAATAAATAAATATTTTAAAAAAAAAAAAAAAACATTGTCTCACTGGTATGTACACACATATATACAGATGCAGTAAATACAATACGTGTCCAGTTTTTTCCTTACTATTACATCATAAACAATTTTCTACATTATTCTTATATTTTAAAAATGGTTCCATAGTATTTCATCATGCAGATATACTCCAGTTTACATAATCATTCATTTCTTTATGATGGGGACATTGAGGGTATTTCTTTTTCACTATTATAAATCAGGTTGTTAAGAGTATTAGTGTTTATGCCCTTATTTCTGTATTTGGGATTATTTATTTTGTACAGATGTCCAAAGCTGATATTTTAAGTCACAGAGTATAAATTTGGTAGAAGTTTTGCAATTCTTGTTTTGCTTGATGGTTGTCCTGGGGTGGCAGTAGGCCCAGTCCTGGAGAGCCATTTAAGCAAGTGCTGGTTTCCTTTACAGTGTCAGGTGCTTTTGCTTCTTTTCATCACTACTGTTTGAAACTTGTAACAAGTTGAGGATTTTACTGGAAAAGGTAAAAGTGAAGATGACCCCCCTCCACAGATGACGGAATCTTTAATTGCTGTCTTTTCTTTGCTATCATTAATATAGTTGTCATGTAAGAACGAAAAGTTCACAACCACTGTGCTCATGGAAACGTGCTGTCTCTTATGCAGCCATAGTGGAATTAAAATTAAAAGGTGATGGGATCATAAAATATGGTGACCTATGCATATAGCTACCTTTTCTGAAGTAAATAGCTGCCACTTAAAGACCGTAGGGGCTGAAGATACAACCCAAGGCCCTAGTTTAATTTCCAGCCCAACGAAAGAAAACAAAATAAAACAACCCCTTTGTAACAAGGATTAAAACTCAGCTTTCTAAGGGGCCACAGGGATTGGTGACCTGGAAAAGCCATGCCCCACTTAAAGGGGGCCACTTCTCCAGCCTATTGGTACCATGTGGTGATATAGATCCAATGTTAAGCCCAGGGTTTTTTGTTTTAACCAGAAATCCAGATTTAAAATTGCTTTGTTTTTATTGGCAACTATTCTAAATATTAAAACAACCAAACAGAGACAAAAACCCCAAAAGTGTTCAGACCAGCAGAAAACACCTGTGGATTACTGATTTGTGATCAACTTTTTAGAATGTCTGATGTGACATTCTTTTCTAATGAGACTGCCCAAGTGAGGCCCTAGCACATAGAAAGCAGTCTAGTGTGTTGTAAAGAGGCCTGGTGTTGCCATTTACTTATTCTCTAATCTTGAGTTAGCCACTTCAACTCTTGAGCTTGAGGCTCAGACCTCACTACTCAGAAGCATGTTTGATCCTGCTGTGGAAATAGTGTCCTCGACTCAATTACCTTGCTTTTTTTTTTTTTTTTTTTGTATCACTACTAGCCGACACTGTGCTATATGCCACATATTCTTGTATTTATTGTCTTATGTAGCCTACTACCTACTGCCATAAAGATTTGATGATGAAAGCATTTTATAGATCTTTACAAACATACCATGTTTATTAATCATATGTTATTTAACTAATTCGGTTATGTAGGAAGAACTATGTTGGGATGAAAAGGAAGCACAAGTGCCACCAGTGACATAAGATCCTTTCACCTGACTTTTGGTTCTGTGTAGATTAGCGGATGAATTGCACATGCCATCTCTCCCTGAAATGATGTTTGGAGACAATGTCTTAAGAATCCAGCACGGCTCTGGCTTTGGGATCGAGTTTAATGCTACAGATGCATTAAGATGTGTAAACAACTACCAAGGAATGCTTAAAGTGGCCTGTGCTGAAGAGTGGCAGGAAAGCAGGTGAGAATCCAGGCACTTCTGGGTTAAAAACAAAGATATTCTTTTTATGTATGTTTTTGTTTTATTAGATTGAAGGGCTAGTGTTATTATTAAAGTTTATAGTTGGATTATTGTAGAATTCATTTTTCTCAGCCATAAAATGAAGGTAAATTACCCACTGCTTGAATATTTGTTGAGTTAAATTGAAATACAATTGAGCTGATCTATATAGGATTTACTTTTTCAGATTTGAATGTTCCTTAGTCAAGAGGCAGTACATTGTACTTTAATATTCCTGTTTTTAAAGACATGTTTACTTTTAATTTGCATTGATTATTTGTGCAGTGTTAACACTAAGGGTAAAAATGTATTTTTTTGGATAATCAAGTTAGCAATTATTTACTTTGTGCCAATTATGTACTATGTACCTGGGAGGATATGAAGAAGTATAAGCCTTTAAATCATGTCTTCAGGCAGTGTACAGACCACTTGGAAAGACGATGTCAGCATATGATAAGTTAAATAACAATAAATGTGCAGGAATACTGTAAGAAAGATCTTATGCTATTGAATTATGACAGGTGTATGTATTTAGTAGGATTTTTCATATTCATAGAGTGTAATTTGGCGTGATGTATGAATACAAATACTCTGTATTCTGCATCACTAAATCTGATCCTTTTCATTTTGGTATATGAGGACGGAGGGTGAACACTCCAAAGAGGTTATTAAGCCCTATGATTGGACCTATACGACGGATTATAAAGGAACGTTACTTGGAGAATCTCTTAAATTAAAGGTAAATCTTACTTTTACAAGTCATTAATTGTCTTGGACAGCCTCAACCTTAGAACTTTCTGCTAATGGTTTTGGGTTTTTTTGTTTTTTGTTTTGGCATTACTTTCCTTCTTCTTGTTTTCAGTTGTGGCAGGATTTAAAACCTAATGTGAAAGGGTTTTGCTTATTGAAAATAAAATAAGGCCATAATAGAACATTATTTATCCTTTTTTTTTTTTTTTTTTTTTTTGATATGAGATCTCAGTATGTTACTCAGGCTGGCCTTGAGCTTGTGGGCTCTAGTGATTCTTCTGCCAGCATGCCTGGCCTAGACTAGTGAGAGAGTGCCTGAGTAGTGGAACAGTATTTGTTCTTGAAAGCATGGTTGATAGAATGGCAGCTGCCTTAGTGTTAACATTATCATGACCAAGAAGATGATTTAGACAGAACTTGTTAGCTAGTAGCTTAGAATTTTACACATGAACAGATATGTAATCAAATGGAATACTGGTTAGACAACTTTTGTGTCCTGCCTGCCCTGTGTATGAGGCTGTTACAACTTTGGGCATTCTTCTTAATCTATCCAAGTCTCTGTTTTATCAGCAAATTGGGTAAACAAATACCTTACCACACAGCAGAGTTTTGATATAAAATAATTCACGGGAAAGCTCTCAATACATTCTAAAGCTTTATATCAATGTTAAGTTGCATGTCTGTAAGCCCTGCTGAAGAAGAGACTCACTTCATGGTAAATGGAAAGTGGAACTGGTAGATCTTATTGGGACTTAAGCTATATTTTAAAATCTTACGATATGACTGAAATGAAACAAATTTGACTTATATTATGTGTTTCTAAATGTTAGATCATTTTAAAGCACAAAACCATTTCATTGTAAACTATTTTCATTAGAAGTTATTGGAGACTATATTCTATGTTGGTGCTTAAGCAGAAATGTTAAGAAAATAGGGTTGTATATGGACTCTGTGTCTCTGCAGAGATTTTTGGTCTCAAGAAGATAGAAGTTCATAACAGGGACTTAATTCTTGTCATTAGTTTCTGCCTCTGTAACATTCCAAGCTTTATGTATTTCTCAGTGCTTCCAGCACCAAAACATAACTTTTGAGATGACATCCTTCATTCATTCATTTAGCAGTTATGTTTTGAGCTCTTTCTGTGTGCCAGGCACTAATCCTAGAAGTTTTGGGTACAGCACAACGGAGAGAAATTGCTCTTTTATATCTAATGAGAGAGCAAGTTTATTCCAGTCCCTGACAGAACTGCATAGGTTAGTATTCCCCCTCCTGTCTTCTGATTAAAAAGTTTGCAGAAAGTTTAGGTCATTTGATATTTCATTGCCAGGAGTGAGGAACTGGGAACTTACTTTAACCTCAAGAAATAATTATGAAGACTAACTTTGTGGACTGACTTAGGGAAAACCTGGATGCCATAAAGAGGCATTAGTCATAAATGTTAGCATCAGGAGCAAGAACCATGGCAATAGAAATGAAGACTGAAAGTAATAGGAGGTGAAAACTGTTCAGTACTCTCTTATTGACACTTTAGCTTATAATGTGATTTATTGTAAGGTGTTGCTGATGGATATTAATATGATTGCGTATGGTGGTGGTAATGAGCTCAAGCTTTGGCAGAACATAGACCTGAGTTCAGATCAACACTATTTACCATCTTGGAAAAACAATTTTTGTGCGTGTGTGTGTGCATGTGCTTGCGCATGTTGGGATTGAACTCAGGACTTCACACATGCTAAGCAAGCCGTATACCAGCTGAGCCATACACCAGTCCACTAGAAAAGCAACTTAATCTTGTAAAACCTTGACTCTCACTTTGGTGAACTGAGGACAATACCAATTATGAGGTAGTAAATAAGGTTGTATGTGTGAAGAGTTGAGTGCAGTGTCTATTCCACAGTCAGATGGCAGCACGTGGAGCTGTCGTCACTATGATAACATCATGTCTCAAGTATCAGGAACCTAAGTTAGTATTATTGAAATACCAAGAGTAAAAGATGTATTGTCTAAATTTTTACTTTTGCTTTATGATCTAGAGTTGATGAATGTGTTCCCTTTATTGCCTTTAAAAAACAAAACAAAAGTGACTATTTTCTAAGCAAAATTATTAAGGTTTTGTTGTTTAATCCTCACAATAGCCTTACAGGGTAGGTATTGTTATCCTTATTTTGTAGGTGAAGAAATGGGTTCAAGATCAAAAGAGATGCACTGCCAGTAACATACGTTGGTAATACAACACTAGTGTTGTAGCTTGTGTAGGCACATCTGTCATGTGCAAGATCATCTAGGGGCTGTTTTTTTTTTTTTTTTTAAATATTTTTTAGTTGTAGGTGGACACAATGTCTTTATTGATTTATTTTATGTGGTGCTGAGGATCGAACCCAGTGCCTCACACATGCGAGGTAGGCACTCTACCACTGAGCCACAATCCCAGCCCCTGTTTTTTTACCTATAATATTGGTTGGGATTTTTAATTCTTTAGTTCTTCAGTCCTTCCTCAAAGGCCCTGCTATATACAGGAAGTGTATGTCTGTACAGGCAAATATAAATTTCATCTGGACAATAGGAGTTTCAAAAACTGAGAAAATAGAATGGAGCCTTTCTTTTGCTGTAAAATCTTTGCGTCTTAGTTGCTGGAGGCTGTGTGTCTTAGTGTTTTCTCACTCTTGGGTCACGATATAAAAAAAGAGACCCCTCACAGAGTTCTCCTGACCTTGTGGATGTAGTTCTAGTCCTGTCAGTTTTTAGCCAAGTCACTTAGGCATCTGAGATGATATTATGAGAATGTGATGGGAACATGGGTCAGATGTTCAGGACTGTACCTGGCAGGTGGTAACCTAATCATATGTGGCCACCTCCTTTTCTGTTAACGCTACTCCTAGTTGTATGCTTAGTGTCCATGAATCTTAAAAAAGGTTTTTTTAAAAAGCACAAAATCCAGTTTGTTCACTATGGTCTAATATCTTGGGCATAAAATTTATTATCTTTTCTTAGTATACAGTTCAGAAATATTAAACATATTAACACTGTCGTGTGACCAAGCTCCAGAGCTTTCTCATCTTTTTTTAGGTACCGGAGATTGAACTCAGGGACATTCGACCACTGAGTCACATCCCCAGCCCTATTTTGTGTTTTAGGTAGAGACAGGGTCTCACTGAGTTGCTTAGCATCTAATTGTTGCTGAGGCTGGCTTTGAACTCGTGTTTCTCCTGTCTTAGCCTCCCCAAGTGCTGGGATTACAGGTGTGCCACCGCACCTGGCTCAGGGCTTTCTCATCTTGTGAAACCAAAATTCTGCATCCATTGGAAGACAATTCCCCAACTCCTGCCTGTGGCATGAAGGAGTGCTGCCGCCTTTTCTAAGGCCGACTAGCATTCTGCTGCATGGAGACAGCACGTTTTGTTCCTCTCTCCATCTGTTGATGGGTGTCTGGCTGCTGTTGTGAATGGTCCTGCTGTGAATGTGAATGTGCAGACATCTCCTTAAGATCCCGCCCTCAGTAGTTTTAGATAAATAGCCAGAAGTTGTATTGCTGGGTCATGTGGTAATTTTGTTTTTAAGTTGTTCAGGAACCACCGTATTATTTTCCGTAGTGGCTGAACCATTTCATGTTTCCACCAACAGTACACAAGTGCACAAATCCAATTTTTCTACATCCTTGCCACACTTTTTTTTTCTTTCTTTTTTTGGTAACAGACATTCTAATGTGTTTGAGATGATTCTGGTTTTGATTTGTATTTCCCTAATTGTCAGTAATATTGATCATCTTTTCACAGCTTGTTGGCCATTTTATATTATCTTTAATATCATGAGCTTTTAAAAGTAAATTTATAGGGGAAATATGCTGATATAAACATTGGAAAGGAACGAAGTTTGTAAGAGTAGAGGCAAAAGGAACTGCATATGACTCTGGAGCTCGCTGACAGTTCTTGTCCACAGAGGTGTGGGTTAGCAGTGCTGGTACTGCTGTGCCTATGCATTGTTACAGAAGTGGATGGTGAGGGAGGGAAGTCGGGTTTATCACTATTGGAGCAGGAATATATAGTCCAGCAAGGGGGAGAAGCTGGAGTGGTCAATGTGTAATGCATTAGAGTTGAAGACGTCAGTAAGAACTCATGTTTGACAATGTAGGCACAGATAGTTACATATAGACACATTTATAGATGTATGTATATATACACTATATGCATAGATTAGTGTACACATGTATTTCTTAGCTATCAATCTCAGTAAGTGAAATTAATTAAAAATTATTTAAGATTGTCACTGTGTCATGAAAGCAAGTTAAACCAAGAGGAACAGTTGCAAAACTGCAGAAGGATAAAGGGTCATCTGTAGGTGAACATGGAAGAACTGTAGACATTTTTTCATCTTTTGGGAATCGTATGTGTTCCTTATTGAAACTTTTTCTCCTTATATCTTTAATACTTCCTTAGATTTTCCCCTCCCCTAAATCTGTGTAGTCTCTTGAACATCCTTTATAGTTTTCTTCTAATTCCTGTACAGTTATGTCAAATTACTCTATTCTGATTGTGTTCATAGTCAAGGAAATCACCTAATTATGACTGTTTAGAAAAGCAAAATAATAGCTGCCATTTACTGAATACCTATAATTTGACAATTATTTTTATGTTTATGATAAACCATGTCAATAATAGAAAAACTAAACATTTTATGGTGAAAGTGGGTGTAGTAGATGGTGTATTCCTGTGATCCCATCAACTTGGGAGTCTGAGACAGAATTACCAAGTTCCAGGCCAGCCTAGGCAACCTAGTAAGACCTTGCCTCAAACTAAATAAAGGGCTGGGGATGTAGCTCAGTGGTCAGGTACCATGGGTTCAATCCCCAGTATCACCCCCCCTTCCAAAAAAAAAAATTGAAAAAGAAACAAAGGGAATGACATGGCAAATGATTTTGATGCTACTATTATGAGACATTGGGTTTAGTGAGTTCCTGATAACAACATGCCCTGGGAATATTAATGCTTTTATTGGGCAGAGAGAGAGAGAGAAAGAGAGAGAGAGAGAGAGAGAGAGAGTGTGTGTGTGTGTGTGTGTGTGTGTGTGTGTGAACTACAAAATAATACATTGAAAAGATTGCCAGTATTGTCCACAGTCCTGTGCAGTACCAGGAGTTACCCTCAGGATTTCTCTAAAGTTCTTGTTTTAGCTCATTATTCAGAGCACTTTTATTTGTAGGTTTTAAATTAGTTTGGGAATCAAATATAGAACATTATAATGGGAAAATATTTTAAAATTCCAAACGAATATTTATCACTATGCTTTCATAGCACAAAACTTCTGTGATAGTTGTAGTTCATCACGTTTACCAGTTTTCATTTGGTTAATTTTCTCTTAGTCATAATACAATACTTGATTTTCATCTGACTTGTATGAAGGATGGAGACTTTTGACTCTGTTTTTCTCTGAAGCTGGAATACTGGCTGTCTGTAGTGTCTTCGGTTTCTCCAAGTCAAGGCACACCTGTTCTTCGAGGTGCACTGGTGACTCCCACATCAGAACTTTACACTCTGGCCGTGCAGGAGAGGCTGAGAGGATAAACTACTTTCTTGTGGCTCTGAAGCTCCTTAAAATTTTTTTTAATGTGTTTAATTTTTTTCTTCCAGGTTGTACCTACAACAGATCATATAGATACAGAAAAATTGAAAGCCAGAGAACAGATTAAATTTTTTGAAGAAGTTCTCCTATTTGAGGATGAACTTCATGATCATGGTGTTTCAAGCCTGAGTGTGAAAATTGTGAGTATTGTGATTTTTGTTAAATTGACATTTTTACTTTGATGTTGCCATCAGGCTGAAATGTAAGACTTACTTGGCATCACACTAAGTCTTAAAGTGATGCCATGTACAATTTCACTTGGGTCTAGAATACATTGTATTGAATATCTGCTATACAGTTTATTAAAAAAAAATCTCAGTATATTGTTAAGACTTTACTTCAGCAAAGCATTTAAAAAAAATACTTCCCTGGCTACTTTGTATTTTATTTGCCTATTATTTAACCTGAATGAAAATAACAGCTTAATTTTTACATTTTGCAGGCAGCAGGGAGGATGACCCATATGTTAGGATACCAGTGCATCATTAAGCTCCCATCTCATTTTTTAGCATAGAGGTACAAAAGAAGTGATTTGTAGATTCTAGCAGTGGAGCACATACAACTTGCATTAATAATGTTATTGGAGGAACATGGTTTAAAGAAGTAACAAATAGGCCACTAACAGTTATTCATATTTATTTACTACTAGGTTATAATTGAGTTTCTAATACTTTCCAAAAAAAAAACTTCAACTGAAACTTTTACTAAATGTCTTAGCTTTTAAGTCTCAGCTACTACAATATTGTTGCCTCTGTATGGACTTTCACAGTTTCCTTCGGCAGAGCTCAGTATGCCGTTTTCATATTCCCGTTAATAAGTATTTTTATTTCAAATCTCACAGTTACAGCACTTATCACGGGGTTTCTCAGAGACAGAGACCTCAGTGTCAGGCATTGTTCTTGAGCACAACGATGTGGGTACTGGGATTTAAGCAATGATAAATAAAAGCAGTAATACAAAAGGAATAATATATGTGTTTTAAAGTCAGATTTCTTTTCTGTGGAATCATAGGATTTTGCAGTTGAAATGAATTTTTAGAGACTCCTAAGTTCAGCCAGCATATTTCATAAACTAGGCCCCTAAAAAGGTTTATTTATCTAAGACTGAAACTAATTAAAATTTTCTTTGTGCCAACTGAGACTAATGCAAAATTTTCTTTGTACCACCTAATATATATTATTCTAGTATTAGGTAGTTGCTTTGTAGCACCTTACTCCCTTGCTCATTCATAAGCCCAAATTTCCTTTTTTATGTTTTTATTGGTTCATATTATTTATGCTGAAAGGTGAGTTTCTTTGTTCCATGTTCGTCTATATAGGTGATGTGATCAGTTTGCTCTTTTCACTTAGATTTATTCACCACCAGCTCATCTAGTCACATCCCCACCTTCCACTTATCACCCTCCCACTGAGTTAGTGTTGAGTGTGAGTTCGCATACCTGCATGTGCATTTGTGTCCAAGTGGGTGGGCATATCTATGGGTGTCTGGGGATCATTGTATTTTGAGGATGAAGGTGTGGGCCTTAAGTATTCTGTGTATACCAGAGTGAATAGTAAGTCTCAAACTGAGGTGTAGCATCATCTTAAAAGTGTTCTTTCTTCCTTCTGAGTGTAACTTTGTTAAGTTTGGTGATAGGACTACGTTTTTGAGAACACCTGGAAGAATTTTATTATATTAGTACCCTTTCTGGTTTGGTTTCTTTCTAACAGTGTAACACATCTGTTCTAAATAAAACAAATGCCATAGTTTCTAACTTAGGGGCAATGAGGTATGGGCAGTGAAGTTCCCTTCTACAGAAGCAGACTGGCTGGTAAGTAGGGATGTAGGCAGGACATCGAGATGTCATGCTTGGGACGCTGAGAAAGTAGACCATTCCAAGTAGGAGACCGTTAAGGTCAGAGGCATGCTATAGAGAAGGCTTGTCAGCTTAGATTAGGATGGCGTCCGTTAGACTATAAGAGATTTATGTATTGGTTTTAGCAATTAGGATAGTGTTCACTTTGGCAAGAACAGTTTAAGTCACATGACTAGGCAGTAAATGAAAAATGTAGACGTGGAGGTATAGTGTAGATGTGGAGCAAATATTAAAAAAAAAAATTACAGGAGAAGGAACAAAGGCATGGGACATAGAGAATATGAGTCTTGCAGGGGTATGTGTGTGAGTGAGTGATTTTTTTTTTAATATGGGGAAGATTTTAACATGTGGATGTTCACAGGAAGATGCTTTGTGGCTCAGAACCTTCTCTCCACATATCGCCCACCTCTCTTTCATTTGGCAAATTTAGTACCTGCTATGTGCTGAGTACTTCTCTGAGTGATGGGATGCAGTGATGAAAGCAGATATTCCTGCTGTGGTGGAGCCTCCAGTCAAGTGGCAAGAGACGGGCAGTAAGAAGTAAACACACAGCCAGGCACAGTGACGCATGCCTGTAATCTCAGCACTTTGGGAGGCTGAGACAGGAGAATCGCAGGTTCCCCTGAAGTCAATACCCGGTACCAAAAAAGAAGTAAACCCAACAATGAATACAGGCACAACCGTGTTGATCTCTAGTGCTGTGCCATAGAAGAGGATAGCAAGGGGAACCTAGATATGCATGGTAAGAAAGGCCTCTCTGGGAAGAGACATTTTTTTATACAAGAACTGAAGGGCAGGCAAACCTTAGCCGGCCAGCATAAGGGAACAGGGCAAGTAAAGATCCGAAGGCAGGAGGGAGCTTGACCTGTGGCTGGTGACTCTCTAGGTTGTTAGGCCTCTGTCATTACTGGGTCGTTCTGTTATTTCTTCATTAAGGTGGCTTTGTGCTTATATGGAATTATAGGGAGTTCTCTTGAGTGTATCTGTTTCATGCCTCAAAACTTTCTGTACACACTTTTTCCTTTCTAGAATTCTTTCCACCCCGTTCTTTCCATGGGCAGCTCAAGCATTGCCTTCTCTGACTTTCTTGAGTAGACTTAGATTCTTCTTTCTCTGCTTGTTGAATCTCGTGCTTGCCTTTATTATAGCAGCGACCACGTCATTTTATCTTTTTGACTGTTTCCCTGGTTGGTAAACTTGTTGAGCCTTGGAAGTTTTATCTTTTCATTTATATAAGTCCAAGACCATCTGAAGTAAGAAACTTGGCACTTTGTAGACAGTAAACATTTATTTAGCAAATGGTCAAGCATATTTTAAATAATGAAACACCTTCCACCCCTTTTACTGCCTCCCTCCCTGCCACCAGGACACAAATTCTTACTCTCAACTGATCATGGCCTTCTTTCTGGGAGTTAGGTTTGGAAAGCATGGGAGTTTGTAGATGTGTCACAAAAGAAAACTGATAAGAACATGTTATATCATTCTGCTAAACCAGTCTTTGTCAATATGAAGTTGTGCCTAATTGATTTCATTGAGCTAGAATATACCGTTCAGGTCTCTTTATTGTGTGTAAAGTGAATACAAGTGAGTAGCAGCAAGAATCCAGGTTGTTCTTTCATTTTGGTTTTACTGGTGTTTGATATTTACTATCAGTGTTAAACCGTTTTTTAAAATGAACATTGTAATTTTCACAGTACTTGGAAATAAATCTTTTGTATCTGTTTCTTTTGACCTAGAAAAACATTTTTCTCCTGTAGGAAACTGAAACCATGACATTAAGTAGTTTGCACAAGGTTTTGAGGCCAGTTGCAACCAGGACAAAGAACCTCTCCAGTTTGGAGATTTTTATACACAGTTCCTGACTTACAGTGGTTCCACTTGTGATTTTTTTTGGGGGGATGGGGCTGGGGCAGACTTCACGGTGGTGTGAGAATGAGATGCATTCAGTAAAAATTGTACTTCGAATTCTGAATTTTGATTTTTTTCCCCAGGCTAGCAATATGTGGTAGGGCACTCCTGATGCTGGGCATGGAGCCCCAGCTTCCACTCAGCCGTGCGGTCATCAGGATAAACAGCTGACACTGCTGGGTGCTGCATGTTGCTAAGCTACCATGTTGGCAGGCTGGGTGTGTTCAATGCGTTTTTGACTTAGGTATTTTCAACTGAAATGGTTTATTGGGATAGAACCCCATTATAAGTTAAGGAGTATCCTTATTGCTAATTCAGCTTTCTTTCAAAGCCTTTAATTTTTTTTCTTTTAGCAAAGTAAGAAAATATTATTTTAAATAGTGTTTTAAAATAAGTATTTAATACTTAAAATGTTAATGTACTTCTTTTCCCCTAGAGAGTAATGCCTTCTAGCTTTTTTCTGCTGCTGCGGTTTTTCTTGAGGATTGATGGGGTGCTTATCAGAATGAACGACACGAGGCTTTACCATGAGGTACCTGTTCTCACTTAATGAATGCGCCAGTTGATATTGGGCTTGTTAATGTTCCATTGTCACTCTGGGAATATGAAATTAAATAATCCTTTCTGTTAGATGGCATCTTTCTGACCTTTGGGTTTGTCTCAGATTTACTGTTGGCTGTACATTGTTATCAAAACATCACATCTGCCGGGCGCAGTGGCGCAGCACTTTGGGAGGCTGAGACAGGAGAATCGCGAGTTCAAAGCCAGCCTCAGCAACGGCAAGGCGTTGAGCAACTCAGTGAGATCCTGTCTCTATTTTTTTTTTTTTTTTTTAATTTTTTTTTTTTTTTAGTTGTATATGGATACAATATCTTTATTTATTTTTATGTGGTGCTGAGGATCGAACCCAGTACCTCACGCATGCGAGGCAAACGCTCTACCACTGAGCTACAATCCCAGCCCGAGATCCTGTCTCTAAATAGGGCTGGGTGGTCAAGTGCCCCTGAGTTCAATCCTTGAATGAATGAATGAATGAATGAATGAATGAATGAATGAAAGAAATGAAATGAAATGAAATGAAATGAAATGAAATGAAATGAATGACATCGTCTTTTCCAGAACTTTTGATGACTAAAAATTTTTCTAAAGACACTGGGTTGGGGGTGATGTTTAAGAACTTTTTGTATGTACTTAATTTATGTTTTAAAAAAACCCTGCCCTTTGGCTCTTTCCTTTGTTTATAGTACATATTGTTCATATAATGTCCTGATGTTAGAAATGGCAATCAGAGGCCTTCTGAAATCTGTATTACTTAATTACATCGATAGCTATTCTAAAGTTTGAAAACTTTATGTTCCTTCTAAGGTAACTGTTAACATGCAGTTAAAAAGAAAGTGTTGAGAAGGCTTAAACTGTCATGAAAACTCTTCCAGTAGCTTCATCTCAGCCTTTTCTTTCTGAATGAACTTTTTTAAAAAAATTTTTTTTTTAAATATTTTTTTAGTTGTAGATGGACACAATGTCTTTATTTTATTGCTTTGTATGTGGTGCTGAGGATCGAACCTTACGCATGCGAGGTAAGCGCTCTACCGCTGAGCCACAATCCCAGCCCCTGAATGAACTTTTAACTTTGGATTTATGATCATGTAGAGTGAGGAATTAGAGAACAGACCGCTGGTATTAGTCATGGCGTTCACAGCACTGTGCTGCTACCTCATAGCAGCACTGGGAGTCAGTGTGTTACGACCTGTTTTATAGGCCAGGTGACCAAGGCAGAGAAGAGTGAAGCAGTGCGCCAAGTCCCACAGTTAGGAGGCAGCAGAACTGGAATTTGAACCCAGCAGTGTTTTCCTAAATCATTTACTTAGGATTTTTTTTTTTTAAAGCAGAGACATACTGCATTTTTCTTCCTGAGAGAGAGTGAAATCTGAATCTTAAGAATATTGTTTTAAAGGCTGGGGATATAGTTCAGTTGGTAGAGTGCTTGCCTCACACGCAAAATCCCCAGTATCACACACACACACAAAAAAGAATATTGTTTTAACTTAACTAAAATCTCTTGCGTATCTTTTTTATACACATACCTGTATTCTTTCAAAGCAAACTTGCTGTGTTTCTTTCACCTAGTCATATTACATTTGTTTACATATGTGTATCTAGCATTGCTGTGCTTCATAGGGATTGGAAATATGTAAATCAATGCAAATAAATTTATTGCAACTTTAAACATTTTAAACATAGGCAGACAAGACGTACATGTTACGAGAATACACATCACGAGAGAGCAAAATTGCTAATTTAATGGTAAGTGTTTAAATTTCAGTTTCTAGAAATGGAATTTTAATGTTTTAAGTATGTTATCTCTCTGACCATGCCCATTCATTAAATTTATATCTGTAAATCACCCATTTATTCATAGAATTGTATAGGATAAATCCTACTTACTTATAGCATTTTTCCCCACATTTTTTATTGGTGCATGATAGTTGTACATAATGATGGGATTTATTGTTACATATTTGTACATGCACACAAGATAGTGATATAATTTGGTCAGTATCACTCCCCAGCCCTTCCCGCCTCTCTCCTCTGGAGCATATCATTTCTGAGCTTGCCTCATATATAAGAACATTTGGAGTTGTTAGTTATTGGTCATTATTCAGTCTAATTTTCACGTTTTATTCTGGAAGAACAGAGATCCAGAGGCGTGACTTCACCTGAGCCATATAGGTAGTGGTGGAGCTTCAACTAGTACCTGTTAGGTGTGCTTTCCACTCTGTACCTGCCACTTGAGAATTCCTTTCCACAGTCCTCTTTTCTCTTCCTAAAATGTGGTAATTCTTTTCTGTGACATACTTTGGAATAATTTTCCTTTAGTTTTTGTTCTTTGGGAATTTGAGAAGAGCATCCTCAGTACTTAGGATTTTATAATGAATTGCTTAAATTTTACATACTTAGTATTTTTTTTTGCCCATGAGTACTTATTTCTGTCTGGGTATTTCAAATATTGGGTTAGAAAAGTTGCTCAGATTGTGTTCTAGATAACATAATGGGCTCTAACTAAAGACTAATGCTTTCAAGTTACCAAAGTAACAGGAATAGGAGATTGAATTAGGATGTATTAAATTCTTATGATATTTATGGGAGCTTTATAAATTATGTAACCCTGTGGTCTTTGCATTCAGTAAGAGAGTTGAATGATTATGTTTAGGAGTACTTAATGATGTTCCTTATATCCATATGTTGCCCTGATTTTGAAATGGACATACTTTGAGAATACTTGAGCCAAAACATTTTCAAAAAATGGTAGTGCACTGAGTATATACTAATGCGATTTATGTATTTTTCTAGCATGTCCCACCTTCCCTGTTCACGGAACCTAATGAGATATCACAGTATTTACCAATAAAGGAGGCAGTTTGTGAGAAGCTGATATTTCCAGAAAGAATCGATTCTAACCCTGCAGACTCAAAAGAATGTACACCTGTGGAATAGAATGTGCTACAGCATATATTCACCATGGAATCTGACTGAACACTTTGGCTATTTGTAAGGGGGTATTTTTATTATGAGAATTAATTGCCTTGTTTATGTGCAGATCTTCTGTAGCCTTAAAGGGAAAAAAAATAAAAAATAAAAGATTGTTGCAGGCAGGTCCACTAAACTGCTGTTTGTACTCTCTCCAAATTCATACTTCAGATTTACACGTTCTGGAGTTAAGTTTGGATTTATGAATTATTACAGAGTGGGACTTCAGCAAGTGATGTGTGTATGTCTCATGAGCAGTGGGCAAAATCTGCAGCCTTCATGAAACACTGTCTTGTCTTCTACCATGAAGAGGTTACTTTGAGTCATTGAATCCCGGATTGTGCATGTTCATGTACTGGCTCTTGGCTTTGGGCTCTCTGTTTATTTGCACTTATGGAGTTGTGACTTGCCGCAGTTAATGATCTTCACCCACAAAAATTTTAAAATGTATCTATCCCCTAATTTTAAATTACCTTTGAGATTTAAAAAAAAGTTTTAGACATGGAACTGAAAACCCCCTAGTGTTTTGGAGAACTGAAGCTGTTAATGTACATGGAAACTTACCTAGGGTGTCAGAGCTCTCTCCTCCATCTCTAGGTGCTTTTCAGCTCGAGACCTAGCTAGTACAGCAGCTATACAAAAGTAAATTTCAAATCCATTTGTTTATTTTGATGATGACCCTTTAACCACTTCGTATTATTTTCTACCTTTCTAGATTGTTTTCATAAAGTGGAAAATTATGTAAGCATCAAGTAAGAGA
Source organism: Xerus rutilus (assembly GCA_028644305.1). Lineage (NCBI taxonomy): Eukaryota > Metazoa > Chordata > Mammalia > Rodentia > Sciuridae > Xerus > Xerus rutilus. The sequence continues at coordinate 87,916,799 of CM053410.1, read as the reverse complement.
TTACTTGAAATGGATTTTTAAAAATGATTTTTTAAAGGGCAGGGGGAAAATCACTCCCTGTGTTCTTGAAATAACTGTTGTGCATATATTTCCACTTGATGGAAAACCCGTTAAATAAGAATATTTAATTGAAAGTATTAGCAAAGCTCAACTCTTCAGGTATTGGCCTGAAGATAAATTTTAGTGAAAAAATACACTTGAATATTAATCATCGCTCAAATTTTGTACATTATTGTGAGCCAAACAGGGTAAATTTGGTCATATGTAGTTTTGGCATATGTCTGCCTTCTGTATTACCTCCAAGGTATAGGAAATCAGAATTTTGTGTTCTGTGTATACTAAATATACCTGTATTTAATGCTTTCTCTTAGGATGAGAAAGTATGTACATATACATACATGGCACTCTGTTTTATTCACCGTGCAGATCTGAATACAAGTCTCTACTCATACAAGAAATGAAAAACTTCTAAGAATATTCATTAGTTGCAATTTCTGGGCAGCATCATATTATACACTGTGTGAGTGTGTACACACGTGTATGTTTTTTTAAACATATTGATTTAGATGTCTTGGTTCCCAAGTAGACTTAGATTACTTATTTTGAGAATCCATTGTTAAAAATTATGGAGAATTAAAATAAATGACTTTTTTCCTTAAAGAAGGTGGGAGGGTTGGGATGAGTATGCTTCTGAAAATTTCATTAGTTTATTTCTGTGGAGGATAACAAGAAAATGTGTATTTGGCCATTGATAAATACGATATATACCATTTTATATTTATTTGTTCCAAGTGTCTTTTTGTAAGAGGAGAATAAACAATAAGGAATTACTGATCTGTTTTGCTGTTTAATTTCTTTCAGCTTTTCTTAGAGCTTAATGGAAGAAGAATAGTTTGGGTATATGTTTCTCATTTGTTCCATATGTTTTGAACTTGGTCAACATGGCAGGCAAATTCTCCATGCAGATGATAAATGGAAACCAGACAGGCAGTTCAGAAAATAAACCAATATTTCACCTTGAGGCTTTTGTCCCTCCTCTCTTGCCTCTGTTCACTAGTATTTCTGTGGATATTTTGATTAGCTGGTATTTTCTGTGCATTGAGTTAATGTTTCCTGTTTTTTAAAAGATGAATACCTGTCATATATGTCATTCCATTTTAGTTTTGAGTACTGTGTGCCCATATGATGCTAGATATAAGCGATTACAATAATGAAAAGATATAATGCCGTCAGCCCTGCCTGGGTTCCACATGTGTGGCTTCAAGCAGCTGTGAACTATGGTCAGAAATATTTGAAAAATATTAGATCTGTATTGAACATGTACAGACTTTTTTTTTTTTTGGTGCTGGCTATTTAACCCAGGGGCGCTTTACCACTGATCCACGTTCCAACTTTTTTCATTTCTTAATTTTGAGTCGAGGTCTGACTAAGTTGCTTGGGACCTAGCTGAGTTGCTGAGGCTGACTTTGAACTTGTCATCCTCCTGTCTCAGCCTGCTAGGTTGCTGAGATTACGGGTGTGCGTAATGTTCATTCCTGGCACATGTTCAGACCTTTTTCTTGTTTTTATTCCCTGGGCAATACAGCTTAATAACTACAGGCATTATGAATTACTTGAGTATTATAAATAATTTAGATGTGATTTAAAGTATATGGGAGGATATTTGTAGGCCAAATGCTAATGCTAAGTCACCTTAAAAGGGACTTGAGTATCTGCAGGTACTGGTATGCATGGGAATCCTGGATCCAATCCCCAACAAATACTGAGGGACAGTTGCATTTGCTTTCATGGGAGTAAAGTCTAATGGTGGAGACAGAAATAATTACAAATTTTAGTAAGTACAGTGATGGTAAGTATTCACTGATTTAAGAGAATAACAGAAAAAATCAACTTTAGGTAATTGGAGTTCTGCTTCTGAAGAAGTATTATAATGCCTCAGGAGATTGTCATTACTGACCTAAGGATTCACAGCTCGGTGATCTACAAAACCACAGCTTTTCTTGAGTGAATCAAACAGATCACAAGACCAAGCCAAATTCCAAAGAGTGCTATGTCCTCCAGGAAGGGAGGACTCAAACTGTAGGAAGAACACAAGAGAAGGTGGCCACTATAGAAGCAGGTAAGAACACAGCAAAAATTTCAATCCATTTCTAAAGATTGTGTGGACTAGTGTATCAGTTGGGAGGAGCTGAAAGGCTCAGTTGAAGAGGCTTCATACACCCTTACAAGTTCTTTCCCAAGGAGCTTGGCTTGGTGCTCATAGGAAAGATTGGATCAGGGCAGGGGACCAGAAAGTCTTGGTCAGTAGTTCAGGCATGCAGTAGGTAACTGAGGGAGATAGGAAACCTTGCCTACTTCTCCCAGCCCCTTTTCTTAAAGGACACAGATGCCTAAGTGTGCTTTGGGGAGGAACAACAAACTATACCACCCCCAGACAAAACTCTATTGCTTCTGGGGAAGAGTATTGGCCAAGCCTGTGCCCCTATGGAGGGGTGGCAAGTGTTCTGCCTTCGGGACAAGCAAGTCATCACTGCTAGAGAGGGACAGGCCTGATCTTGGCGGAGGGCCCAGACCTCTGCCACCAGGGATGGGCATGAAATTCTCTCACATGAGACCAACAGTGGGCTCAAGGCAGAGTTTGGCTGCTGTTGGGAAAGGGAAAAGGAATATGGACCCCTGAAGGTCAGACACTGAGGCTTGCCAAAGTCAACAAGAAACCCTCCTGTCACCATATGAGCCTGTACCGTAAGTAACAAGGAGCACAAAGAGTGTAATCACGATCTTCTGGTATGCAGAGATCCTTGAAAGTTCTGGTGTGCATCAGAAATTCTGTGCTTCAGGTGTACTGTAAACACAAGATGAAGCTATCAGCCTCTGAAAGAATTTGAAGCCTATGGTGCAACAGTCCAGTCCCAACTCATACGAACTCCTGTCTGCATTAATGATCCCAAACCAGTGACCTAAAAGAAGTGGACGTATTGCCAGTTGTGAACACAGTTGGCTTCATTCCTTCTGTTATACACATGATGGCTGGCATTACCCCAGTTCAGGGGTCAAATAGATGTTGAAACTTAGAATTTAAGACAATCAGTGTATTAATATATCTAGTGAGAAATCAAAACTTAAGCAGAGAAATGGAGTCAGATGGAAATAAGTAGTCAGATGGAAATAAGTAGAAAAATAAGCCAAGCAACCATACTACATCAGAAAATTCCTTTACAAAACTTGTTATAGCTAAAGAAACAATGGACGAACTTAAAGAGAGCTCCATAGCAATTATCTAAACTGAGGGAATAAGAGCAGAGTGGAGAAACAGCACAGAGATCAGAGAACTGTGGCACAAATCAAATAGTTCAATGTTTAAAACCATTCCCAGAGGAAGCTGACAAGCTAGGGGCAAGAAACACCAAATGAAATAATGGCCAAGAATTTTCCAAGATAAAGGAAACTGTCAGTTGTAGGTGTTAGAATTTCACACAAGTCCCCCACATCATAAGTCAAACAGTTGAATCCAAAGGTAGTGGTAAATGTCTTGATGACAGAAGAAAAAGAATTATTACAGGCAGAAAAAGAAAGCAGTTACAGCAGACTTCCTGGTAGGAACTATCTGAGCAAGAACACAATGGAATAAAGGTCCTGCCTGTATGGACCTTGGCAGCCTCCACTCCATGCTAACAAGTGAAAAGCTGAACCAACTGCAAAAACAACCACTCTTGGATTCGAAGTGACAAACTGCTACCAGAACTGCCAGAACTGGAGAGACCTCCCAGTGAGTTACAACTGAAAACAAACCTACAGGGTTAAGAAAAGAATCCCTGAACTGGAGGACTTGTCAACAGGAACTTCCAGAGCAGAAAAAGAACAAAAGAGGGAAATATCACAGACCATGTCAGAATACAGAGAGAGCTGTAAAAGGTGTGAGCATAACGGGAATACCAGAAGACAGGAAGGAAGAGACAGGAAATAAAGCAACAATGATTTGGACCTTAAACTAATGCCAGATCTCAAACCATAGCTCCAGGAAGCTCAGCGAATACCACAAAGGATAAATGCCAAAAGACTACACCCAGGCATGCCATATGTTAAGTGTTGGAAGAGGTCAGGGGAAAAAGATACCTACTGTGAAGATTTGCAATCTTTTCAGAAACCATGCAAGCAAGGAGTGGAATAAAATATTTATGGTTGAGAGAAAAAAAATTACAATGTAGAATTCTGTGTCCTTCCAAATTATCCTTCAAAAGTATAGGAGAAATATGGTATTTCTTAGAAAAACGAAAGTTGAGGGAATTCATTGTCAGGGGACTTGCCTTATAAGAAATGTTAAAAGTTTTTGGAGTAAAAAATAAATAAAAATGATAACCAGAAATTGGAACTACTTAAAGAAAGGAAGAGTATCTATCATCTAAGACTTGTTATAAGGAATTGGCTTGTGCCTTATGGAGGCTGGGAAGTCTGCAGTCAGCAAGCTAGAGACCCAGGGAGGCTCTGACATAGTGTCAGTAGTCTGAAGGCCTGAGAGCCAGGAGGGTTGGTGGTGTGAGTTCCAATCCACCATCTAGCAGGCTTGAGACCCAAGAGCAGCCAGTGTTTCCATTTGAGTCCAAAGGCAGGACAAGACTGGTACACAGTGCAAGTGCCCCAGCTTCTTCCCAGGCCCTGTTCTACCGCAGGAGTTCAAAAAGGTCCCATAAATGTCTCCAGGGGTTCTCTGTGCCACGCCATCCCCAGAAGGACCTTTGAAAACCTACGTGTGACCAGGTCATTGCCCTGTTTTCCTTCTCTCAAGACGTGGTAAGCTGCAAAACATCCCCAAGGATATTCACCATGGGATGGGAGTGTAAACGGCCCAGGCCCTCTCCTGCCATGGGATAATCTGAGGCCCACAGGCAAGTACAGCTCACTGACAAGGGTATTGTCCTGGGGACAACTAGGCGCGTGTTCCTAGGAAAGACTGGGGAAAGATTTCTGGTATTTCATGCATCGCTGTGTGGTTAAGCATGTGTGAAAAGAGACTAGCATCGTTTCCTCACGTCCACTGCCACAACCCTGGTTCAAACAGTGTCATCGCTAGCTGGCCTTCTGCAACAGCCTCCTGGATGATCCCAGGTTGGGAGAGGGCCTCCAAGACCCAGAGGAAGGGCGGGCTTTAACTGGCCAAGACCCCATTTCATCATTCGTGAAAGCTCAGTGACAACGGCAGCCTCTGCTTTCACAGCTGCAGAGAGGTGCAACCTACACATGGGCCGTGAAAGGACAAGCAGGGGGACATGAGTGACGTGTGGGCCCAGGACGGGACAGTGGGCTCCGCCTGGTCTAAGCAGGTGTGGGAACCACCAGACAGAGCCTTCCATCCACCATCTCTGAGAACTCTCGGCCGAGATGGTCTGCATACAGTACCAGCAGGATTCTTGGTTCCTAGTGGGATGTGTTAGCCATGTTCAATGCTGAAATCATGCAACTCGTATTCTCCCAGAGCACACGGATGACTCGAGATCCTAAACTTGGCCTTTGCAGGGAAAACACATTAGAAATTTTAACATAGCAGGGCGTGGTGGTGTAAGCCTGTAATCCTAGCACTTAGGGAGGCTGAGATAGGAGGATTATGAGTTCAAAGCCAGCCTCAGCAATGGTGAGGCGCTAAGCAACTCAGTGAGACCCTGTCTCTACATAAAACACAAAATAGGGCTAGCATGTGGCTCAGTGGTTGAGTGCCCCTGAGTTCAATCTTCAGTACCAAAAAAAATAAAAAAAGAAATTTTAACGTGTGTTTAAATTCAACTCGTGTTAGTTGAGCAATTATGAGCAGAACATGATGCCTAAATCATGGGGTGGGGCGTTCAAATTGGTTTGTGTTCTAGGCCAGCCTTCAATGACAGCCAAGGCTTTGAGCGAGGAGCGGGACTGGATGAAGACGGCCCATGAGTAACGCTGTGGCAGAGGCAGGGTAGAGGTGGGAGGCCATTCAGGAAGGACTGCAGTCTCCCTTCAGGGAGGGAGGGGCGCGGGGGCTGGGACAAAGCAGAGGCTGTAGAGGACAGTGAAGAGGATCTCCCTTGCATAATGCAGGGTTGGTGTGGGCGGGGCCTGTGACAGGCAGAGCCCAGGCGGCAGGTGTGCAGGCTGTGGGGCCAGCGGGGCCAGTGGAGGCTCCTGGATGGCGTTTTCTTGCCCTGGTGAGGGAGGAGTCTATGTGACCATCGGTCTTTGGGAGAGAGAATCACCATCAAGGAACTACAGATGGGGCTCCAGGTAGGTAGTGGTGGGTCTGGAGTCCAGAGGGAACAGACCCTGCACCTACTTCCTGGAAGAATAATCAGCCTTTTGTGTTAATTTAAAAGGAGAGAAGCCACCTGGCCACCATGGGGGTCACAGAGCCTTCAAGACAGATGGATGCAGGCAGACCAGGTGCAGGACTGTCTGGAGCGGCAGGGCCGTCCAGGCCTTCCAGGAGTGGGTGAGGGGCAGTGGGAGTGGCCGCTCCAGGTCCGAGCAGGGTGGGTGGTGGGCTGGACTCGCTCCCGTCCGCATGCCCGAGTGGAGGGCACACCATGACCGTCGTGGCAGAAGCCTGGCAGCCAGGGGAAGCATGACTGCCCTGCAGGGGGTCCCGCTCCGGGGACCTTCCTGGCCTCCTTCCTTCCTTGGCACAGGCCTCTCCGTGCGAGGTGTTTTCTCACCTGGCCTGCTGCTGTGGTCGCACTGCCCGGCGGCCCCTTTCTTCTCTCCCTTCCTTCCTTTCTTTCTCTCCTCCCATCTCTTCTTTTTTTTTTTTATTTTTTAATTTAATTTAATTTTATTTTATTTTTAGCTGTAGATGGACACAATGTCTTTATTTTATTGCTTTGTATGTGGTGCTGAGGATCGAACCCAGGGCCTCACGCATGCGAGGCAAGCGCTCTACCACTGAGCTACAATCCCAGCCCCTCCATCTCTTCTTTAAACATTTATAGAAGTGAAATTTGCATAACTTTCACAGTGAACAGTTCAGTGGCATCTGGGTCATTCACAATGTAGTGCCATCCCTACCTCGGCTAGCTCAACACATTCCACCTCTCCAAAGTTAAATCCCTTGCCCACCACTGGACTGTAGTTGTAATTTCCACTGTGATATTATTATTATTATTATTATTTTGGTACTGGGGATTGAACTCAGGGGCACTCGACCACTGAGCCACATCCCCAGCCCTTTTTTGTGTTTTTATGTAGAGACAGGGTCTCACTGAGTTGCTTAGCGCCTCGCCGTTGCTGAGGCTGGCTTTGAACTCGCGATTCTCCTGTCTCAGCCTCCCTAAGTGCTGGGATTACAAGCGTGAGCCACCGCGCCCGGCTTCCACTGTGATATTATTTATGTGCAGGTGGGGCTTGGGTGATTAAGTTATAAGGAATGCGTGCCCTTATAAAAAGACCCCAGAGAGATCCCTTCACCATTCTACCCTGTGAGGACCCAGCAAGAAGACAGACACCTATGAACCAGACACCAACTGTGCTGGAAACTTGATTTTGGACTTCCCAGCCTCTAGAACCATGAGAAATAAACTTCTGCTGTTTATGAGCCCACCCAGCTCATGGTGTTTTGTTACAGCACTGAACAGAGTAAAAGACACATTAACCAGTTTCTCCTCTTCCCTCTTGTAACCCCTGGCAGTCTGCAATCTGCTGTCTGTATGATTTTGTCTGTTCTGGATATTTCACATAGATAGAATCATACATGTGATCTTTTATGGTCTTTTATCGAAGATTCCTTCTCTTCAGCCAAGTTCTAATCCATCTGTTCCCTGATTTTGCCCAAATCAAACCTCTTGATGCATTTGTGGCTGGAATTATAGTGGTGTTGCTTTTTAAAATATTTTTTCTCCTTTTTACATTTCCACAAAGCTTGTAACAGATTGAATTTGTTAGTCCCCAATGAGTTAAAAAGAACCCGCCCCCCAGTACATAAAAATCACAAAATGGATTAACCCATCAAGTCCCAAGTTTTCAATTCTGTGACTATTTCAACAAAATTGACAGGTGCATTAATAAAGGTTGGAAATCATGTGGATTTTACAAATACTCAATATATCATATAATCATAATTATATTACATACTATATTTAAATTTTTATGTGTTCACATCTGGGAAGATGAGACACACTGGGTTAACTGCAGCAGTTGTTTACAAGTCTGCACAAGTTTCTCCAGAGTCTTGGAGGACCCCGGAGGGCGGCTAGTTTAGGTTTGGAACATGGCGCTGGACAGACTTGGCTTTTGGGCAAGCCAGTTCAACTCTGACCTCTGCTCTTCTGCCACCTCCCTTCCTCAAGACGCGACAGGGTGGGCAGGGCGGCCACAGGGCACTCGCAGGTGGACACCTGGCTTGGTGGGCAGGTCCCTAGGTGGGACCAGAGGTAGGTGGGCAGGCGTCTGGGCGGAGCTAAAGGCAGGGGCGGGCGTCTGGGCGGGACGGCAGGTGGACAGGTCCCGGGGCGGGGCGACAATCGGACCGGTCCGGAGAGGGGCGGCAGGTGGGCAGGCCCTGGGGCGGGGCGATAGGCGGGCAGGTCCAGGCCTGGGCGGCAGGCGGGCAGGCCCCGGGGCGGGGCGGTAGGCGGGCAGGTCCGGGGCGGGGCTGCAGGCGGGCAGCTCTCGGGGCGGGGCGGCAGGTGGGCAGGTCTGGGGGGAGCGGCAGGTGGGCAGGTCTGAAGCGGGCGGCAGGTAGGCAGGCCCCGGGGCGGGGCGGCAGGTGAGCAGGTTTGGAGGGGGCGGCAGGCGGGCAGGCCCCGGGGCGGGGCGGCCGCAGAGCACGCCGGGCAGCAGGTGGGCAGGCCCCGGGGCGGGGCGGCAGGTGGGCAGGTTTGGAGGGGGCGGCAGGCGGGCAGGTCCCGGGGCGGGGCGGCCGCGGAGCACGCCGGGCAGCAGGTGGGCAGGCCCCGGGGCGGGGCGGCGGCCCAGCACCCGGAAGACGGCCGGCGGAGCGAGCGCAACAGGCGGCCGCCGGGGCTGGAGCGGGCGCGGCCCGGGCTCGGGATGGACAAGCTGAAGAAGGTGCTGAGCGGGCAGGACGCGGAGGACCGCAGCGGCCTGTCCGAGGTGAGTGTGCCCGGGCGCTCTCCCGCCTCCCGGTGCCCCCTGCCCTGCGGACGCGGGCGAGGAAGCCACGGGCCTCCGGGGCTCCTTGGGAAGCAGCTCTGCCCCTTGTCCCTCCTGCCCTGCGGGCTCCGCTGGCCCCGCCGCAGGTGCGCAGCCAGGCGCCTCCCTGCGTTGGCATCCGTGTCCTCGCGCCCGCGCCCGTGCAGCCCTCCGCCCGGCGCTGCAGAGGGGAGCTCGGGCGGCCTGCCATCCGGCGCGTCCTCGCGGGGCAGTGGCCCGACGGGGGGCTGGAGGGTCGGGCTGCGGGCGGCACCACGCCCACCCACCGGGTGCGGTCGCCCCGGTGAAGCCGAGGTCTCCTGGGCCGGGGACCAGCCCCTCCCGATTCCCCGGTCCAGCCCCCGCACCGCGTCTCTGCGGACTCCCCGCGGACTCCCAGCGCCTCGGGATGTGTTTGCTTCCTGAGAAAGGGTTCGATGGAGCTGAAACCCGGCCCAGGCCCTGTGTCCTGGAAGCACGCAGAATGATGTGTTTCTATTTTGGGTGCTTTTAACGTTTTTGTTTTTCTTGCTGGAAGACTGACATTTCGCTTTTTGGTGGATTCCTTTGCCTGCTTCCCCGTCTGTAAAATGAAGGCGTTGGACCAGGTGATATGGCCTCTTTCACCTGGAACCCGAGTTTCCCGTCGAACTGGAATCAGTGCTGCTGATTTTCTCGGCTTGCTACGTTCCCCACTCTTGCGGTTGATTTTATTCTGAGCTTTGTTTGATAGTGATACCTGCATCCCCTCCAGGACACCTCAAATGTAAAACGTGCTTCTTGAATCTTCACCTTGAATACCAAGAATCCAGTGTTAGAGGATTGTGGATCCTTTTTTTTTTGACATTTCACAACAGCTGAGTGGATTGTTCTTAATTTGTTGCCTTTGTTAATTGGTCAAGGCTCAGGAGTAACTTTATGTGTCCTTTTTTCTTGATGTCTGGCCTCTGTTAGGAACCATCAAGGGAAACCTCACAGGGCCCAAGAAAGTTCTGAGCCTGATGGTCGGCCCTCATGCTCTCCTACAGCTTTAGGCCCTGTAGGCTGTGGACAAGCTGTCTGGAGCAGTTGGGGCTGAAGAGGGACAACTTTCTATTCTGGAGACTCCTGAGGGTTCGGTGAGGCAGTGCACATGTTAGACGTTCAGGAAATCCTCATGGAGCAGCAGGAGACCTCAGGTGTGAGCGAGACGTGCATCTGAGAAACACAAGTGCCAGGTTTTTGCCCTAAGTGCTGAGTGCCTGCGTCTGGTACAGTGAGGGGCTCTGGCCTGTTGTAAGCTCAGGCACGTGTTGCATTTATTTTTAAAATATTAGGTGCTTTTGTTGTGTTCTAAAATACTCCGGTTCCTCTTTCTGAGTGAGATTCCTGTTTATGTGCATCATGGTGTGGTCCTTCCGGAGTGCTGAAGCCCTGGAGACATTTTTATTTTTAGCCAACTGACTTTGTTTTTAGAGCTGTTTTGGCTTAGTTTTCACTTATTAGGGCAGGGCCTCTTTTAAAATCTTGACAAACATGTGATTGTCTCACATTTTCCGTGGTTTTGAGGCTGGCAATGATGGAGGTTTATGTGGTGAAATTTCTGTTTTGTGGCGTGAGTTGGACTACATTGCCTTAAAAATCTGTTCATATCCAATTAGATTACTTGTCAGAGGTCACCAGAGATGTTTTAGGTTTTTTTTTTATTGTTTAAATGCTACCCATAAAAGAGAGCATGAGTAGCCCTGCGCCCCCAACCCCCAGGTAGCTGTGAAGATAGCGTGGGTGTCTCATGAGCCTCCTGGCCAGTTCTCTAATTGTAGCCTCACCTTCAAAGACATACCTTAACTCCTGGCTTCAGTGGACTTCTTTCTGCAAGTGTAGGTTTTGTGTTTTCTACAAAGGATTCTGGGGCGAGGAAGGAATGAATGGCACCCGACCTTAAAACAGCAATAAAGCAGTGCTCCCTTTTGCTGGCCTGTCTCCCTGAGCGATTCTTAGCTGTACTTGGCCAGAGGCCCTCTTCTCTCCACAACCTGGAGTCAAAGGGACCTTTGTGCCCGGCTGCTAGTCAGCATGTGAGCAGGTTGCCTGCAGCGTCTATCCAGGTACCTGTATCACTCTAACTGCCAGAAAAGCTGGAAGGTTCCAGCCACTGTGGTTCAGAGACGGTTTGTCAGCCGATTTGCTTTCCTACACTGTGGGAAAGAAGTGAGTTTGCTCTCAGTGAGTCCAGTTGGGAGCAGTGGAGCAGCAGCTTCCTCCCTTTCTGACCAAGTGGGCAGGCAGAGAGCCCTCAGCCACAGGCTGTGGAAACCGCAGTGGTGAAATTCAGCCCTACTTCACCCATTTTGGCAAAAAAGGTACCTTTTGGATAAAGTCAGCTGAGGGGCCTGGAGCTCAGGTGTCACTCTCCATCCTGAAGGGAGGAACCAGAAACAGGTTTTTGGCAGAACTGCTTTCTCTTGCCAACGTTTTGAGTTTTACAGGGGCTGGAATCTCACTGTCCTCTGGAGTCTCTTTAGTTCTGTCCAATAGCCAAGGCCAGTTCAAATCTTTTTTTTTTTTTAATATATATATATTTTTAGTTGTAGATGGACACAAATATCTTTATTTTTATGTGGTGCTGAGGATGGAACCCAGTGCCTCAGGCATGCAAGGCAAGCGCTCTACCACTGAGCCACAACCCCAGCCCGAGTTCAGATCTTATGTTTAACCTTGTGGCTCATCCTGTTAATAAACCAAGGTGGTGCCTGGGGGCGGATTCCGGCCTTGCTGCTGCTTCACCTGCAGTTCAGTGGCTCTTACCCTGCTGGGGGGAGTGTAGCGGTTCACTTTATTCTCACTGTGGGGGGTGGTGTCATGGGTTAGTTAGAGTCATCTAACTCGATTTCTGGGCCCACTGAAGCCTGATGACAGAGCCCCGGATGCCTCATGTGGAGGCAGAGGAGTTGAAGAAGTGGCCGACTCCTGTCAGGTGCCCACGTGGGCTTGCTGCTGTGTGTCCGAGGCCAGCTGTGCTCTGCGGGCCGGGCCATGTGTTGCCGTAGGTTTCTGCAAGTGCTCTGTGGGGTGTGGTCAGTCATGTGACCCAGTTTCAGTCACATGACTACCTGGGAGTGCGAAGAGGGCCCTCCCGATGACTGAAGTGGCGATTAAGCCATCTGTAGTAGTACCTGCCACACCAGGGGGCCTCTGCTCCTTCTCTTCAAGCTTCTGGTTTGACAGGTTGAAAGCAGGTCCCTGAGCTGAGGGAGTCAAGACTGAGGGCCTGGCCAGTCTAGTGACCCCTGCAGCCTCTGCCACCACCGGCCTGCTTACATTAGTGGGTAGAAATGTGGTAGCACCTTCGACCTCTTTATTGGGTGCAGTCTCTGGCCACACAGGGGAGCCCTGTCTGAATGCACTCAGCACCTGCTGCCCTGCCATGCTTTGGCCTCTGGTGGCGGCGGCCTGCATCCAGCTGTAAGGGGCTTGCCCTCTTGCATCAGGTGGATGGCCTAGTAAGGGCCGCGGTGCAGAGACTTGGTCGTCTTCATTGGCCTGGGAGAGAACTGTTGGGAGCTGCTCGAAGGTCCCGACTCAGCTGAGTTTTTCTGGAATCTTGGCTCCTCCTGAAATTTGCTCTGGAAGGGGATTAATCCTGATGGTGTGGTGTCAGGACGAGCAGGGCAGTGACTAACTGGTGTTTGTCTCGCACCCTGTGAATATGACATCTGCGTGGAGAGTGAACAGCATGGATGGACCCTGGTGAGGACGGCTGCCTTTGCACCCCAGGGTCCCAGTGCCGCAGGAGCAGCGTCAGCTGCAGCTGGGGTGGTGGATCTAGGGGAACTGGAGCTCATGCCTTTCCAGCTGTGGTCCTGCTGCTGGATGTGGGAGGCTTTGGTGGCACTTGGCTTTGCTGGCTTGGCTCCCGGTGTGTGCTCTGGACAGGAATCTCCATCTCCACAGGTGCTCTTCTGAGGCACAGGCGCTCCTGGCAGCCCCGGGAGAGCTGGATGGGGGACTCCTGTCTTCCCCGCCTTCCCCGACGTGGATTAAGCCACTTCTGACTGATGTGCTTGCTGTGTCTTTGGTAGAGCCGAGAATGGATCTGTGTAATTGTATTTGAATTCCAGGTTGTGGAGGCCTCCTCGTTAAGCTGGGGCACCAGGGTGAAGGGTTTCGTCGCGTGTTTTGCTATAGGAATTCTCTGCTCGCTGCTGGTAAGGTTCCCTAAACCGCCTTTGCTTGTCCTCCTCCACCTGCCTCCTGTTCTCTTTCACTCTTCTCTCAAATTCATGGCTAAGAGGGTGAGGGTGGGGGCGGAGGCGAGAGGGCACTCAGCTGTGGTAGGAGAGGTCACTCACTCCGGTGCTCCGCTTTTACTTCCAGGGAACCCTGCTGCTGTGGGTGCCCAAGAAGGGACTGACCCTCTTCGCGGTCTTCTACACCTTTGGTAACATCGCATCCATTGGGAGGTAACAACTGTTGAGTTTAACCTTAGTCCATTTTTAGATGGGAAGATGGATGTGGATGGTGCTCAGGGCAGTGATGGGGTGACAGGGTGCTCTAGGGTGGTGGCGGGGTGCTCTAGGGTGGTGATGGGTGCTCACGGTGGTAGTGGGGTGCGCTAGGGCGGTGACGGGGTGCTCTAGGGTGGTGACGGGGTGCCCTAGGGCAGTGACGGGTGCTCTGGGTGGTGACGGGGTGCTCTAGGGCAGTGGTGGGGTGACAGGGTGCTCTAGGACAGTGACAGGGTGCGCTAGGGCAGTGACGGGGTGCTCTAGTGGTGACAGGTGCTTGAGGTGGTGGCGAGGTGTTCAGGGTGGTGATGGGGTGCTCTAGGATGGTGACGGGGTGCTCTAGGGTGGTGGCAGGGTGCTCTAGGGCAGTGACGAGGTGCTCAGGGCAATGGCGGGGTGCTCTAGGGCTGCAGT
>CM053410.1:87848930-87902290 GCA_028644305.1 Xerus rutilus | reverse complement strand
GGTGCTCTAGGGCAGTGACGGGTGCTCTAGGGCAGTGACGGGTGCTCTAGGGCGGTGATAGGGTGCTCTAGGGTGATGACGGGGTGCTCTAGGGCGGTGGCGGGGTGCTCTAGGGTGATGGCGGGGTGCTCTAGGTGGTGATGGGGTGCTCTAGGGCGATGGCGGGGTGCTCTAGGGCAGTGACGGGTGCTCTGGGAGCTCTAAGGATTTGAAGAGGTAGCCAGAGTGCGTCGTGTCCATGGCCCGTTGTTCCAGAACATCTTCTTCGTTCATCTCGGAAGCGCCCTGGAGAAAGCAGGAAGCAGCACAGTCGTGCGCACGCCAGGGTCTGGAGAGCTGTGTTGAGAGATTTCTCCAGGTTTGCGGCACAGCCTCCCCCTTGCTGCCAGAGACCTAGCCCACGGCTGCAGGCGAAGCTGGTTTCCTATGGTGCCAGGCCAAGCCAGGCCCGAGAGCCAGCTCGCGCGGCAGGGTGGCTGGAGCGGGCAGTGCTCTGCAGCAGGCACGCGTGCACCCGGTCAAGCTCACCACCCTGAAGGTTTGACCACGCCGGGCTGACAGCGCCAGCCCTGCCTCCCCAGCTGGCAGTGGCCGCTGTCCGAATGGCCCGCAGGAGCCTGAACCTGGTCATCCTTGCTGCTGTTCCTTCGTGTCTCTGTAAAAGGCTTCGCAGTTCTGGGGCCCAAGTTCCTGGCCCCAAGGCTTGGTGCTGGCCTCTCTTACTTGTCTCCTTCCTCTGTCCCCATGGCCACTTGGGTTAGCATTGGTCACTCTGCTGGGCTCTGAGGCTGCAATGGCAGGTACTGGCCCAGGGGAGCCCATGGGTCAGCCAGTTAGATGTGCCCAGGAGGCCAGTGACACAGCAGGAGAGGGAAAGAGACACTCACAGAGGGGCCACTGGTCCCACCTGGCTGGGGTTTGGGCGTCTCTGGAGAGGGTGGTGTCTGAGCTGGCCTGAGCTGTGGCTGTGCCTTGTCACCTGAACTGCTGCCACATGCCTCTGCTGAATTCTCTGCTTCCGTAATGGCCCTGTGGAGCCGTTGATTTGTTGTCCCTTGAGTGTCCCCCCCGTCCCCTCTACACCCGGGATCCCTTTCAGACTCGACTCCCCCAGCCCCCAGCTAGGCTGTGCCTCTTTGGTTTCTCTAGTCATCCTGGTGCCTTTGTGGGGGCTGTTTTCTCTGCTTGGATTGATGCCCCATCCTGCCTCCTGGTTTTGGGGATACCTCCCCACTTGTGAAGACCTGGCCCCAATGTTCCCTCTTCTGCAAGACCTTCCCAGAATGGACGACCTCCTCCTCTGTGCTCCGGCCATCCTGTCTGTACTTTGAGCTTTTCATCGCCCCGACTTGTTATGTCAGCCACTTGACGAGGGCTGTGCCTGTGGCTCGCTGGTCCCCCGCTGTGCACAGACCCAGCTGTGTGTGTGGCAGGAAAAGGCGGGATGGTGGCTGAGTCAAGACTGGTCACCTTCTTAAAGCTTGGTGTGTGAATGCTTCCCACAGCGCGGCGCTGGCCCTGAGGAGTACGACGTTGCCGCTGAAGCTGCCTCAAATACTAACTCTCCTTGGGCAGCCGTGCTTGGGGCACACGGTGTGGTCTGCCCTGAGCGTCAGTGGGTGGGTCTGTGGCTGAGTCCAGAAGAGTCTTCAGCACATCTTAATGCGGAGGACCCTCCATGGCACTTCCAGAGAAATAATCAAGGGAACGAACTGTTACTTCCTGGCTGTCGCCAGGGGTTTGTGGCTTTACCTACGCTCTGTTCTGTTTTTGCGTACCTGCTGCTTTAGTTTTTGGGACCGGCCTGGCTGCTGCTTCTCAGTGTTGGTTGAGGAGGTGCACCGTGGGCTACACCTGCAGCTCGGAGCGGTCGCAGCCGAAGGGCACTTAGAGGCAGACTTACTTTTAGAAGTTTTTGTTTTTATTGACAGCTGATGTCGTCTGCTGGTTGGCTTGTGTCCAGGACTAGCTGTCCAGAGCTCCCACTGCAGTGACACCCTGTGGGACTCAGGAAATGTGGCCTCGTGCTGGCCCTGGCGCTTGGTGTGTCAGATGGGAGGGTTTGCTTCATTTGAGATCACTCTCCATCACCAGCTCTCAGGTTCTGTCACCTGGAAAGCTTGCTTGGTGTCTTTCAGAGGAGACCTGGGGGTGAATGCCTTCTCCTTTGGTTCCAAGCTATGTGATCTTGGATAAGCAAATTAACCTTTCTGAACTTAATTTTTCACATCTTTAAAAATAAGTGTAATAATATGAACTCAAGGGTTTTGAGGGATTGAAAGGAATAGTGTATATTTTATCTGATATTTAGCAGATGTTCAACAAGGAATAGATGATATCCTCATTGAAACGATTCCCTGGAGGTTACAAAAGAAAATGCTCTACTTTTGAATATGACCACCCTAAGGGAGTCACGGTTTCTAGGCTTGTGGCTTGTCTGTTTCAAGGGTAGGTTGTCAAGGAGGTATCTAAGAGAGGGCTGGTCTAACCTAGTGGTGGGAGTGTGGCTCTAGGGTCAGACGGGCACCCACAGCCCAGTTCTGCCCTCCCCTGGTCAAGTGGCCTTAGATGTGGAACCCCTAGACTTCAGTGTCCCGCTCTGTAGGGTGAGTACGGCAATTGTGGGTTGGTGGGTTGAATGAGAGGAATGCCCAGAGCGCCATGCGCAAAGGGCCTCGCAGGGAGTGAGGGCTTTCCAGCGGCAGCTGCCCTTCCTGCTGTGGCTGCCACAGGTCTGGGGAGGTGACTCCGTGCGCCTGCCGTGGTTCTGTTCAGCTCTGAATGGCTCGTGTGTGTGTTTGCCCCTTAGTACCATCTTCCTCATGGGACCCATGAAACAGCTGAAGCGCATGTTTGAGCCAACGCGTCTGATCGCAACCATCCTGGTGCTGGTAAGAGCCGCGTTTTGCTGGACTTCTCACGTGGGCATTTTTATTTGGCTGCCTGGAATAGTTTTCCTCTTTCACCTGAGGACCCCCTTCCACCGTGCCCTGCCCTCCTTCATTTTAACACTACCCAGTTCCTGTAAGCACCGGGCAGGGGTGGTCTTCATCTTCTAGTAATTGCCAAGCCCACCTCCCCAACTGGGTTTCAGTGTGTGTCTCGGTACTACAGTTCCACAAAGCACCCGTAGAGGGTGCTGCTCGCCCCCCGGGCCCACCCCTCGGGCGGTCGGTGCCCCACACAGGCAGAGCCTAAGGAAATGGCTCAGCAGCACAGGGTTCACGCTGTGCGGTGGCCCATCTTCAAGGACGTGTTCTGACTTTGGCGTCATACATACTGTTCCCATCGGGCTTGTGGAAGTACAGTGGGCGGTCTGTGGCCTGTGGTCCTCGTGCACTGCTCTGCAGTCCTGTGATTCCTTCCTGCCTCTCAACCCAGGCTTCCTCTCCTGTTGATCTAGTTTTCTATGCGGCCGTCAAAAATCATCCCAGACCTACTCCCTCCGACTCCTCATATAATTATCTGTATTGCCACTTTTGGACCTTGATCCACATACTTTTATTTTTAATTTCATGTATATACATCTCATTTATTCAAATAGGTAAGTTCTCTGAGGCCAGGAGTACATTTGCTATTTTGTCCTTTCAGGGCACCAGGCACAGTGCTGGGCACAGATGTGGCTGGGACACACTCACTGAGTAGTGCTGTCACAGATGTGTGGTGAAAGGCATGGCTGCTGGCTTGGGTGGCTTTTGCTCTTGGCCAGTCCCAAGTGTAGCTGGCTGGGACAGCCTCTTATGGAAAGAGCTCTCTAAGGTGCCTAGGGAAAGTGTCCGGTGACAGGTACACAGGTAGCTGGCTTGCTGACTGTGATGACATCTCCTGATGACCTTTGTTACCACGTGCCCTTTCTCCTCCAGAGACGAGTGTTAGGGAAGAGTTAAAATGTAGAGTTTCTGTGAAGCTTACTCTAGCGTGTTTGAGTGAAAAGACGGATGGATGGATGGATGGATGGGCCAAAATGTGACTTTTGTTTGCCGGGGGCAGATTCTGGGAAAACTTGAACGTAGCAGAGCCTCTTTCTCCCTTCGATCTGTACAGATCTTGCTGGGAGATTTGATTTCCTGGGGATCTTACCTCTTGCCAGGTGTGGATGCTCAGACAGGCCGAACGCTCTGAAGTGAGGGTGTTGGGTGGAGGCTGTGATGGTCAGTGCTGGCCCTGCGGGGGTGGTCAGGAGCGGTGCCTTCGGGGCCGATCTCGCCTTGTTCCCTGGTATTAATCAGTGATGTCCTCTCTTCCTGCAGCTCTGCTTTGCCCTCACCCTGTGTTCTGCCTTCTGGGTAAGTGTGGCTTGGAGTTCCTGTGACCTTTTTGGCTTTCCCCCCTGCCACGTGCTTTCCTGTGACCTCCTTGTTTTTCTTTCAGTGGCACAACAAGGGACTGGCACTCATCTTCTGCATTCTGCAGTCCTTGTCCTTGACATGGTGAGTGACCTTTTAAACAGTGCTCTCCCACGCATACCCCTGATGGAGGCTGCTGAAGGAGGAGCGGCCACGTGTTGTGGGGGAAGCTGGGGTGCACAGGAGCTCCTCAGCTGAAGAATTCCCAGGGAGGCAGAGTCGGCTCCAGAGTGGAAGCCCTTCACCCCGGCCCACCGCCAGTAGATGGCAGCAGTGGTCCTGAGTGGGCCCGGAGGCTATCCGCGGAGCCCATGGTTGATTTTGAGATGTACAAATGTTATTAAGCCACTCAGGTCCGGTAGGTGCAAGTATCTCAGGGCTGGTCAAAGAGGCTGTGAGTCAAACAGACGTGGGCAGAAGAGGAAGGGGGTGAGAAAAATGATGAGAGTCACACTGGTGATGGAATGAATCATTTACAGAAGGACAAAGAGGGAATTGTCAGCAGGAGACAAGTGCCTGACGAAATGGAAAACTGGGTGGCTGTGGGCGGCAGGATCAGCGCAGGCAGTGGGGCCTGCTGCTTCTGGAAGTTCAGTTGAAGACTAGGAGATGTGGCCCAAGGCCCAGGATAGTCAAAGGGCGACTGGAAGCGTGGGTTTCCAAAACCATGAATGGTGCTGTCGGTTCAGGGCTCCTCCAACCCCACACACCATCAGAGCCGGGGGAGACGGCACGCGTGGGATCTGTAGCTCTGGAGATGCTCCTGTGATACATTCAGAGTTTATCAAGGGATGGAATCTGCTGGGACAGTTTCAGTGTAGGCATGACTGATCTCTTTTGGGAAAAAAATGTTCCCTGTAGTGAATAGTATGGAGAGGACTGTGGATATCGTTGTGTCCCCTGGGATCAGCGACCCACTTCGTAGAAATGGCCTGGAGGCTAAGCCCAGCACCCATCCCCTTCTGTGATGTGGACTTCTGAATAGATGTGCTTCCCACTGCCTTTGGAAATACCATGTTCACAAGTACTTGTGCTCACGTGCGTGGGCAAGGCAAGGGATGGCGAAGTGTGCCGTCTGGTTTTAATGTGTCATGTTTTGCTAGTGGGTGCTGCGAGGCTCTGGTTTGGTGGCTCATGTTGATATTTTGGTTTTATTCTGGGTACAGAAATTGGTAGCCGTGTACACACATCCCTTTTGCCTTGGACTTTTGCTTGTGATGTCACTTTCAAAGGGCAGCAGTCACATGGGCTCAGTGAATGACATGTTCTGGCTGTTTTCCACAGGGCTGCCAACTTATGTGCCGCCCGACACACATGCCTGGTCACATGGGGCTGCTGGGCCACCTTCTGCATAGTTCCCTTCTGTGGTTTGGCTGGGCTCACTGGGCTTCGCCAAGAGGCTTTTGGGACTTGAAGAATCATAGCCTGACACATTCTCATCCAGGGAGTAGTGGGAGCTCTTTTCTTTGTTCTTTCTTTTTCTTTTTCTTTTTTTTTAATTATAGGAGCAGAGCAGATGATTTATCTCCTTTGGGTCGAAGTTAAATTCTTTTGAGGGTTTATAAAATTTTAGAGATAACTGCTGTGGACTTTACTTGCAATTCTTCTAGAACAGGGCTTCTGTGCTGCCTGGGTATCTGGAATCTGTGTCTTTTAGGTGCTCGCTGCTGGCTCGTTTGGGTAAAGCAGCACCCTGGTGAGGCTGAGGTCGGGGGCTTGTATCCATGTGGTCCTCTGCCTGCTTCTGTGGCCACCTAGCTCTCAGGTGGCTTGGTGTGTGTGCACAGGTCCATGTGGGCCCCCCAACCCCGCCACGGGGCGAGGCCATCTGGGGAGGGCCTGTTGGTGCTCTTGGCTCTCAAGGGCACTGTGTCATCCCCCAGCCCCGTCATTCAGTTTGACCTTTTGCTTTCCTTTGCAGGTACAGCCTTTCCTTCATACCATTTGCAAGGTAAGACTAACCGAAATTTGGAAATATAGTTTCTGTCATTTGTGAACAATGATGTGTTTGCATAGGGCCTTAAAAGTTTAGTTCCAGAGAGTAATGTTATTTTATTTATCTTTATTAAAAATCTTTGAGCCAAATAGGCAAAAGCTGCATATCTGTTTTATAGATTAGTGAGTCAGGGCCACACCACCCACCCCAGTTACACACCTACGAGGTGTGTTCCCAGCCCGCCAGCTGGTTTTATGAGCATTCCACTGTAACATGAAGTGTGCATGTATACATTATCACACTTTTAGCCTGTGGCTTTGAGTAGACTCTTTTTTAAAGGTGAACATTGATTTAAATCACTGGGCAATCAGAGGTGGCGGGGTCTGGAATTATGCTCGTTTTTATGGTATCCCACTTAGGAGAGTGTTTTGAAGGAGCTTATGAAAGGGAAGTGTAAGCAGAAGCAGACCAGAGGACCAGGGCTTCCCAATTAGTAGTGCCTTGATAACTAGAGTGGTTGAGTGGGTTGTCCCCAGAGGCCCCTTCTAGCTTGGAGGTTCCCTTGAGCCAAACTGCCTTACACAGGCCCTTTCTATGGGGCCTCTCAAGACTGGCCTTTGGGATCTTTGCCTCCAGTTGTTCTAACGCAATCACTGATTTCCATTCTCCTTCATCGTTACCTGTTAACCAAAGGCCATCTTTTCCCTCTCGTGTCGTGGGTGAGCTGGGAGGAGGCAGGACAACATGGCACCTCCCGTGTCCCAGGTCCTCTGGAGACGGGTGTGGAGGAGCTGGCTGTGCTGGTTAGACGAGGAGCTAACAAGTCCATCAAGCTAGAGTAGCTGGGGGCTTGGCACATAGAATCCAGGAGCATAATGGTCATGAGGTACCCCAGGTGACTTCACCAGTTTTGGGGCGATGGCTTGTCTGAGAAGAGTGTGGGCAGGGATGCGTGAGGTGCCAGGTCTGTGGTTGAGAGAGCCAGCCCTCCAGGTCGGAGCGTCTGACAGGTGTCGGCTAGGCTGCCAGTGTTGGGCCACTGCCTCGGGGCCTGAGGTGGCTCTGTAGTTTGCAGGCCCCAGTGCGAAAGGAAAGCATGGGCTTCTTACTCAGTGACGATTAAGGACGTCCAGGTGCCAGCGGGCGGGCACTCAGGAGACGGGGACTCTCTGGTCAGGGCCCAGCTGCGCAGGTCTCCCGAGAAGCTGGCCTTGCTTGTGTCTTTCTCAGGCCGTGCCACGTGGCTGGGATTGGCGTGCGGGCCTTCTGGGTGGGGTAGGCAGCACCAGGGCATTCTGTTGGCAGCGGCCGGTGTCCTGTGCTGAGCAGATGAAACGCCCTGTGTGGAGAGAGAACCACAGAGCTGGGCCTCGCCCTCCGGGGGTAGCCTCCTCCTGGTGCTCCTCAGTAGTGCTGTTTATCTGGAACAAAAGGCTTCCGGGGCCTCGTCATGGGTCAAGCAAAGAAAGGTCGCTGGCGCTGCCCAGCCTTCCAGGGCCCTTGCTTCCTGGGAGCTGCGGGAGGGGCTGTGACCCTCACGCACCGCACCTCCTGGGACTTCAGTGGAGGTGCTGCTCACAGTCACCTCCACGTTGACATGCAGTGCCCGCCTCGCCTCTGCCTCACGTGACTGTGTGTGCAGTGCCGGCGGGGACGAGGACCCTGGTGCCACGCTGGCAGCGAGGTGTGGCGGGTGCAGAGCTTGCCGGGGCAGACTGGTCACTCGAGCACTGCTCCTGCCTTGCACTCTGCGCATTGAATCCCAAGGAGTGACGCAGCCTGTGGGCAGGTGCTCGGTACCTGTGGGAGACTCCCTGTGCGAGGCCACCCCTCAGAGTGCCCCTTGAAAGGTCGCTGCTGCTTCCTTGAAAGGAAGAGAGGCCCTGGCGACGGACTCTGATTTCATTGCATTCTGTGATCGAGGCTGCTTAGCTGCTGTGACTCAGACAGCCTATACCTCCTGCCTGTCTTCCGCTGATCACGATGACAGCTGTCCTTAGCCAGATGCTCATTCTGGGCATTGCACGAATGTCCAGAGTGCAAGGTGAGTGGGCCTGTCCCCTCTGACCGATGAGGAGTTTGAAACTCCATCAGGACAGGCAACTTGTCCAGCAGAATACTACTAACAAACGTCGGAGCTGTGGTGTGACGCAGGTCGGCCGCCCCAGTCCGGTGTGCTGCTCCGAGTGCTCAGGAGACTGTGCTGGGGTCTGCGCTGTGTACAGGAGCCGTGGGGTTGTGAAGTCCTGTTCATCTTTGCATTTCTTTCCTTCCTAGGGACGCTGTGAAGAAGTGTTTTGCCGTGTGTCTTGCATAATACACGGCCAGTTCTGCAGAGCTCTGGAAGGCACCTGGGATGGAAGGTGGTGGACGGCTTTGTAAATATCCTCCAAACCTGTGTCCGCGAGACACGTGCCTTTTATCTTGCAGTCTCAACATTTGAGGGTTTTGCCTTTGGAAGCGGTGACAAGTTCCCACACTCTAATGCCTGTAGCACAGTGTGAGAGGTGGGTGCTCTACCTCATGGAGCAGAATCTTCCTCTCACACCTCTTTCCTCTTTGGATGCTGTCCCACTGAATTCCCATAAATAAAGACCTTGTTAAACATCAGCAGATGAGCCTGGGGAGCCAGGGAGTCCCAGGGGGCAAGAGGCAGCTCCTTTGGAGCTCACAGGGTGCAGCCGTCAGGGACAGAATTGCGGGGCCCCTGGGGCCTTTGCAGACTTGTCCCTCCACACGGAGATTGGCACTGCTGCCTCCCCCAGCATGAATGTGCTGCTGTCCTGGGAGTGGAGAGCGGGCGTTCTGTCCTACTCCAGGCCTGGAGAGCCTAGCCGTGGAGGGAAGGAGGAATCACCTGCTGGTGGCCATGCTGTTTCTTAGTGTGGACCTGGGCGCTCCTGCTGTTCCGAAGTGTGCCTCGCTGCCATGTCTTCTCCGGTGTCCGAGGCAGACTCCTCATCTTTTGGGTCCCCTGTCCTCCTGGCACGAGGTGGAGGGAGAACAGCAGCTGTAGCAAACCCTGCTGTCCCCTTTGCACGGGGGCTGACAGGAGGGGAGAATGTTGCTGCTTCCTGTTATATTTTTTTTTTGATTATTCATAAGTGTTTGCTTTCAAGTTGATTTTATTTTCTGTCCTCCCCAGAGTGGGGCCTGGGCAGAGCAGATTCCTGCTGGGGCAGCAGGACGTAGGCATGCCTGCCCAGCCACCCTTGAGTGGTCCCTGCATTGGCACTCAGCCTGCGCTGGGGACACTGGGAAGACACGAGGAGGACACTGGGCTGCAGGTGGCTGGGTCTTAGCCCACACCTAACCATGTGCAGTGTGCTTCCGTGTTGGTGATGCTCTCTGGTCCTCACGAAAGGCTTGTGACGAGCAGAGCCTGTCTCCCTCTGTGCAGCGGGGAAATGGGACCAGCCTCTGCCTCCCCAGGGCAGTGCCTGGGCAGGGCTGGTCACGCCCCCCTGACCTTTCTTCAGCCTGGCCGATGCCTTCCTGGCTCCAGGTCTTCTGCCGCTTGCGCTGTCTCTCCTGCCCCACCCCGGCCCTTTCTGCCGGCCTCTCCTGGTCTCTGGGTGTTGGCGTTCCCTCAGCTGCTCAGAGCTGCCTGGCTGTCAGCAGTGCCCTGTCTTGATCAGCCAGAGTCCCTGGCACTCCAGGACCTCCAAGTCCCCCTGTGAATGAAGTCTCTCTGGGTTTTCCTTTTGGCTGTTCACCCAGCCTGTGCTCTGGCACCTCAAACCAAAGGCAGCGGCCATGGTTGTCTCCTTCTTGGGGCTGTGAGCCAGGCTGACTGGGTTCTGCCTGTGACCTGGAGAGGTCAGAGCAGGCCTGATGGGCAGAGATGGGCTGTCTTTCAGGTCCTTCCCAGGCTGCCAAAGGCATTGCTGTCCCCCACCTGCCCTGAGCCAGGAGGGAAGGCTTGTGCCACCCTCTGGCCTTTGTGGGGTGTTTTCATGTCCCGGGCCTTCGGGGAGGCAGGTCAGACCTCAGAAGGACATGAGGGAGGTCGAGGCCCTTCGCTTACAGATGATGCGAGGCGAGGTTGGCTTTGGTTGCCCTTTCCAGCAGCTGGACTGGACTCTGCAGGATGTGAGGCTGAGATGCCTTTTAAGGTGTCACCAGACTGTCTAGCATAGTGGCAGTGAATGCACCTTAGAAGTCACACAGGTCTGGAGGTGAGCTGGCCCCATCACAGACTAGTGTCTTGTTGACCGAGTTACTTGCTGTCGTTCCCCTGTTCGCTGGGTGCACAGAGCGAGGAGGATGCTTCCTGCTGGCACCTCGCAGGATGCCAGAGGGAGATGTCGGGCCCAGCTGGGTTGGGCACCCTGTGTCGGGCAGGTGTTACTGTTCAATCTTAGGAATGCTGGTGACCCCGGAAGTGGCAGGATGAACGTGTGGCCATTAGTTTATCTAGCACATACTTGGTACTGTGTGTCCTGCACTGTGGACACTGTGTGCACAGCGACTGCTGGCAGTGGCTATTGTCCCTATCATTAGAGAAGCAGCAGCTCCCGGGAGGCTCAGCCCCTCCCCATTCCCACCAGCAGAGGGCACCAGGGAAGGTCCTGGGCAGAAGGTCCTGTAGGGGGCCGGGCTTCTCCCTACGGCTCATGGCCCGTGGCTGGTTTGCCTGGACAGCTCCAGGGAGAGCACTGGGCAGCTTTGGATGCCCTGCTTCCTGGATCCTGTGGACTCTCCAGCTTTTCCTTTGGTTGCCACCCCCTTATTTTTGTTTGTGGAGTGAGAGGAAGAAATCCAGCTCCCCTCTGCTGCCCCCTAGTACCAAGCCCACCTGGGTTAAAAACCACCTAGCGGGTGAGGGGGGAGTTCAGAGTTGGGGTTGTAGACCCGAGGCTGGTGGTGGACTGATGTGCTCCCTGCCTGGACCCTGCCTGTTTGCTGCTGTGCTTGAGGCTGAGGGAGCCCCCGGGCAGTTCTCGTGTAGGGACGTGCTTGCTCAGCCAGGGCTCTGCTTCGCGCTGCGTGAGCGCTGCCCCTGGCTGCCTAGCCTGGGCCACGGGCTCTGTGAGCGCGGCACTGGGAGGGGCTCTGCCCTCCTGACCAAGTCCTCTAGGCCCTGTCTCCTGCTCCAGGCTCAGGCTGCTTGTTCCGTACCAGGCAGGTCGGGCACCAAGTCCCTGCTCCTGCCTGCTGTCTCTCAGGAGGGGCTCGGAGCCTTGGCTCTCCTCCTCCAAGTGGCTGCTGCGCAGACCTGGCATGTTCCCTGGGTGCTCTCAGCACACTCGTATGGTGACTTGGTGGCTCATCTGCCAATCACTGTACGCTGAGGGAGCAGGAGACAGTGGGATTACCTATTGATTCTTCCACAGAAGGAACAATTAGCAAGTGGGCCTTACCTTAAGGTGTGGGGTTGGCTGGTGTGACTTCTGCTCCTGCCAGCCCTGGAGCAAGGCAGGAGCTGCAGGGTCAGGGTCAGGCCTGCAGGATGCCTCGAGAAGCCAAGCCTGGCCCTGAGGTGGGGGTTCCCTTCCCATGGGGTCTGCACCAGGCCTGCCTCATCTCTCAGATGACATCTGACCAGAGTCACTTGAAGGATTCTAACAAACACTTGATTTACAACTTAACCTAAAACCTCGTTTTCAGCAAATTAAAAAAAAAAAAAGTCAAGTGTTTAAAGGCACATGAAACCGTTTGCCAGAGCTTTCAGCAGTTTTTAAAATTTATACACCCAAGATATTTATTTTTTATAATATTGATACATGTAAGAGTTTTCAGATGGTGTTTTTTAAAAAGCAAATTGCCCCTCAGCTGAAATTAAGTACAGATTTGTCTGTTTAACCCCTGAAGGCCTCCCCACCCCCGCCCCGCTGAAAAAAAAAAACCTAAACAACCTAGAAGTCTAAATTTTTAAGAGGTTGGTTGGGAGGCGATCCTTCAGAGTACTTTCCAACTCAGAATTCTAGGCGGTCCTGGAACCCAGTGTGTTTTTGGTCTGGTGAAGAGGAAGGTATGGGGGATTCTTGTGATTGGGGTTCACTCAGGACATTCAGCTGTCCCTGGATATTTCCAGATGCAGAGGTGATGCTGTCCAGCGCTCCCAGCCTGACCCTGGAGCGAGGCCCTGGGTTCGTCGGGTTCTGTTGCTAGGAGGTGAGGGGGCCTGGCAGCCTTTCTAGCAGGAGCTGGTCAGTGACCCCAGTTGTTTTCTATAGACCAGCTGATCAGCATCCAGGGAAGGAGCCCAGTGCAGGGCAGCAGCTTTGCTGTGGGAACGGGCGTCAGTCCACGGCTGCGCGGCAGTGCGGATGTGTGTGTTCCCAGCACACAGCAGCACTGCGTTTAATAAGCAGCCACAGAAACGAAACCGCAGTGGCAGAGGCACACATGGTCCCTGACATAAACGGGCCAACTGTCCAGAGCATCCTTGTGGGGTCTCTAAAGGGAAGATGGAGGCTGGCGCTGGGCCAGTTTGCCTGTCCAAAGTCCTACAACAGGAAATGAGTTTACATTCAACCTTGTGGTCTTTTTGCTATGGAAAGTATTCATTTTGCCTTTTTCAATGTATTTGCTTGTCTTGGCAACTTGACCCTCTGAACTCTGATCTTTTGCTGTTTGTGTAAATTCTGGATGTGAAGTTGGGACTGAGGGTATTCAGAAGCCTATGGTGAGGGCTCTGGTGTGGCGCGGTGTTAGAGCGCTTGCCTAGCGTGTGCCAGATGTTGGGTTCAGCTCCCAGCAATCCCCCGTACCCCCAAAAAAGCTTTTGGTGAATTTGTATGCCTCAGAACACTGCGACACGCCTGTTATAACACCATGAGCTTTTAAACACTTTGTTACAACATAAATCAATTTTTATAATTGTATAGATACAACTAATTTTGAATGCTACTCATTGCATAACTGAATTTTTGTATCCAAAAATATATTCTTGTGAATCTATTTCATATAATATTGTTTTCTTTTGACTAGCCTATCTCAGAGAAAACGTGCTGCTGGTGACTAAGCTCTTTCCTCTTCCTCCTGTCACAATTATTATCCCCCCACCACACCCCCAATAAATGGTAGTGTTATGATCGTAAGAAGCTGAGTGTCATCTCTTGTTGGTGTCTGTTTTTTCCAGGAATCACTAGACCCAATGAAGATTGTACAACTCTCAGAAAAGACCACACCTTTAACCTGAATCCCGAGTGTGTAGCACACATTGTAGGCACTTAAAAGGACCCCTCCTCCCCAGATGGATATGTAGTCCTCTTTTTCAAGTGATTTGGGGTTTCACTTGGGTCCAAGGACAGTTTGAAGGTTTTTGAAGGGGAAGAAAATTTAAGTGTTTTTTTGGAATATTCCTGCAGAGGTGACTGGTTTAGATATTTTGTATACACTAGTTTATCCAGTTAATCGGCAGACAGACGTGTGGAATACCCCACCCCCTGCACCCCACCAAGCGTGGAGTTATATTCATGGCCGGAGAAGAGGAAGTAATAAAACCAAGACCGGTCGCAGCTGGCCTCGGCCTGCTGTGGAGATGGTCTAATCAGGCAGCAGCCTTGACTGGCCGAGACTCAGTTGCTTGGTTTTGGGGTACACTCTTGGTTTACAGTTGTTTACACAGTGAACTAGGGTGTGGGTCACCATGTACAGAGCCTGCTCTGGGCCGGGCTTTTGAGTCAAGTACAGAGGCTGGTGTAGGCCCATTTATTCCAGTTCAACATTGGTAATTTGAGTCATCTCTCTTTTTATCTTAATCAATATAGTTAGAGGTTTATCAGTTTTTAAAATTATCTTTTCAAACACAAATAATCCTGTTAAGATTTGAACACATTTAACAAAGGAAGATATGTGAGTGATGAACAAACATGTCTAATAAATTATTGATGTATGAATTTTAAAAAGTAAAAGATTGATTTTAGGTGATAACGAAAAGCAAGAGGTCATTTTCATAACATGGTAGTGATTACTTTGGGAGGGACAGAGAAGTGGTGATTGGGAGGAGACGATGTGAGGGGTGCTGGGCGACTCTGCTCATCAAGTGGCGGTTACATGGTATCTGATACGTCATAGTACTGTGGGTTTTTTTTTTTTTTGGTACTAGGGATTGAACTCAGGGACACTTGACCCTCACCACTGAGCCACATCCCCAGCCCTATTTTGTGTTTTATGTAGAGACAGGGTCTCACTGAGTTGCTTAGCGCCTCACCGTTGCTGAGGCTGGCTTTGAACTCGCGATTCTCCTGTCTCAGCCTCCCTAAGTGCTGGGATTACAGGCGTGCGCCAACGCGCCCAGCAGTACTGTGGTTTTTATTTGTATTTCTTTTTCTTTCTTTCTTTTTTGGTACTGGGGACTAAACTCAGGAGCACTCACCCCATGAACCACATCCCCAGCCCTATTTTATATTTTATTTAGAGACAGGGTCTCACTAACTTGCTTAGTGCCTCACCATTGCTGAGGCTGGCTTTGAACTTGAAATCCTCTTGCCTCAGCCTCCCAAGCTGCTGGTATTACAAGCATGCACCATCGCACCCAGCTTTGTTTGTATTTCTGATATGTTTTACAATAAAAGAGCCAATTTCAGTCTGGGGTTGTAGCTGAGTGGTGGAGCACTTGCCTAGCATGTGTGAGGCACTGGGTTTGATCCTTGGCACCACATATAAAAAAATGAATAAAATAAAGGTCCATTGACAACTAAAATTTTTTTTAAAAAAGCTAATTACATAGATTTTCACTACTGGTTGTTATTTTTTTTCCCTCATTCTTACTGTGAGGCTAATTCAAAGTGGAAGCTAAAATCATTGACGTTAAGCATTTCTTTGGTGGTGTGTGCCTGTCATCCCAGTACTTGGGAGGCTGAGGTGGGGGATCATGAGCTCAGACGTTTGAGATCAGCTTGGGCAACATGGCAAAACCACACCTCAACATTTTTTTCTAATACAATTTGAGGTGTAACTTCGTATACTGCTTTAGTTGCATCTTACAAATTTTGGTGTATTTTTATTTTAATTCAGTATTTTGTAATTTTCCTGTGATGTCTTTGTTGATTCATTGATTACTTAGAGGTATATTTAATTTCTAAACATTTTAAGGACTTTGAAAATATCTATTATAGATTTCTAGGAATCACTAAGTCAAACGAAGACTAAACAAAGATAAGAAAAGTGAATTTAGTTCACCGTCATCAGACCATATGTGTGACAGTTGCTCTTGATTGCCAGCTTGGAGTGAGAGATGCCTAGGGATTGAGTCAAGCACGCTCTGGGTGCGTGTGTGAGAGGGATTACAGAGATGATTGACATGTGGGACAGCTGCCTGGGAGGGGGACCTGCTCTATCCAGTAGACAGGGGCCTGTGGAACACAAGTGGAGGAAGCCCGGCTTGGCGAGCTCTGCTCTTCTCGGGTGGGAGCGCTGTGGCTGTGGCTGTGGCCGTTCTGTGACGTCAGCCTGGGCTTCCTCAGCCCTTCGTCGTGGGTTCATATGGCAGCTGCCAACTGAGGCTGCAGCACTGGTCCTTCTTGTTCCGAGGCTTCCTGCTGCTTGGATGGAGCAGCTACTGGTTTCTCTGGCTCTCCAGGGTGCAGATAACCATTGTGGGACTACCCAGCCTCTGGCCATGTGAGCCAACCTAATAGGACGTGTGTAATATAGACAGATATAATATGGTTATAAACCTATCCTATTGGTTATATTCATTTAAAAATGTGATGAACACACGGATTCTATCCTTTGATATTCACTGGGCCTTTTTTTAAGGCCAGCACCTTGGTCTGTCCTGATGAATGTCCCTGTGAACTTCAGAAGAATGTGCGTTCATCTGCTGGGTGGGGCGCTTGGTGATGGAGTGCTCATGTTCTAAGCTCACTACCGTCAGTTCTTGAGGAAATGTCAGTTGTGTGTTTCAACTTTTTCTCTTCTTCCTTTGTTCAGCTTTATCTTCATGTATTTTGTTTTGCTTGTTTGTTTTTGCAGTGCTGGGGATAGAACCCAGGGCCCTACCACTGAGCCACCCCACCACCTCTGACTCCATGTATTGGAAACTCTGTTAGTGGATCGTGGCACTCAGAAGTGGGATGGATCATGCTCAAAATTTGGTTTGGTATCAAGACTGACGATACCACACACTCTAACGGGATTGAGAAATTGTTACTTCTGGGGAAAGGAGGGAAAACTCCCTGGGCAGGTTCCCCACAGGCTTGAGAGCAAGGCAAGGGTGAGGGTGCCTGGTTCGGGTCTCCTGCTGGCCCGAGTGGAGAGGACCCAGGCTTTCTATCACCATCCAATATGGGGCAGGAGGCAGAGGGAGAGGGAGTTTGAAGCTGTCAGCAGTGGTGTGGGTCAGCTTTCTGTCACTAAAACAAAGTGCCTGAGGTCGGCAGCTTATAAAGAGCAGTGTATTTTTTTTTTTTTTTTTTGCTTTTTTGTACCAGGGATTGAAGTCAGGGGCACTCTACCACTGAGCCACATTGCCAGCCCTATTTTGTGTTTTATGTGGGGACAGGGTCTCACTGAGTTGCTTAGCGCCTCGCCATTGCTGAGGCTGGCGTGTGCCACTGTGCCTGGCGAGAGTGGTGTATTTTGGCTCACAGTTTTGGAGGGTACAATCTGTGATCGACTGGCTCCTTTGCTTTGGGTCTGTGGTGAAGCAGGAGTACGAGCCACTCCCCTCATGGGTGTGAGACCAAAGCGAAAGAGGAAGGGAGCAGGGTCCGCGGCCATCCCAGCCACCATCCCAGTTGCAGGACACACAATGACTTAAGACCCCCACTAGGCCCCTCCTTTTAAAGGCCTCACCACCTGCCAGTAGCACTACTCTGAAGACCAAGCCTTTAACCTGTATCCTCCTGTCTCAGCCTCCTGAATCGCTGTAATCAGGCCAGCCTCAGCAACTTAGCAAGGCCCTGTCTCAAACCACAAGGGGCTGGGGATTTGGCTCAGTGCTAAAGCCCTTCTTGGTTCAGCCCCCCTCCCCCAAAATGATCCACACTCTAGTAGTAGTCAAACGTTTTTAAATGGGGTCAGACTTGTCCTTTCAACCTATCTGTGCCTTAGTATTTAGAGTGGGCCTCCTGTAGACAGTGTATAGTTAGCTCGGCTTCAAAAACACTCCTGTTAAGTTGTTGCTAGGCCATTTCCTAAGTCTTACACCCATTTGTTCCCCTTCCCTCTTTTCCTGCCTTTTTTGGGATTAATAGAGGTTTTTTTTTTAGGTTTTCATTTTATTTTCACTGTTAGTGTATCCCACCTCTGCTTTCTTAGTGCTTGCTCCAGGGTCTGCCTGCAGTGTGCTCCTGGGCGCGCCCTTGTCTGTCCTGTGTGAGGCGGCAAATTGTAGGAGCCTCAGTGGGCTCCGCGCCCCCGCCCCGTGTTCCCCGAGATCATCGCCACACGCTTCACTTCTACATGTTGTAAATTCCACAATACGTTGTTACTTTGGCTTCAAACACTTATCTTTTGAAAAGATTAATCAATAAGAAAAAAGTATGATATTTTCCCACATAAAAAAATTATTAAAAAAAAGATTAAAGGAGGCTATTTTTTTAACATTTTTTTTTTTTTTTTTTGGTACAGAAGATTGAATCCAGGGTTGTTTAACCACTGAGCCATACCCAGCCTTTTTTATTTTTTATTTTGAGATAGTGCCTTGCTAAGTTGCTAAGGCTGTCTTTGAACTTGCAATTCTGTGCCTCAGCCTCCTGAGCAGCTGGGGTTACAGGTGTGCGTCTGGCTAAAGGAGGCCATGTTAGACTCCAGATCATGTGGCAGGGAAGTGGACATGACGTTGGTGACTGAGGGGTGACAGACGGTGCACATCACCACCGTCGCTGTGCTGGGGTGCTGAAACTGTCTGCTGATGGGCTTGTCCACATCTGCTCCGAGCCCCTCTGGTCCTCCACTGGCCAGCCAGGGCCATCTTCTCGACACATACTTCATCACACTCGGCAGTGTTTCAGACTTCAGCCTACGTGACTGCGTGGTCTTGGTAGTCTGGCCTCTACCCCCGTCCTTCCTCGTGTCACCTATGTAGCCCCTTCCTGTCATGGTTCTTGCCCTGTGGCCTCTGCACAATGGCTTCAGCTGCCCGTGTTTCTCCTGTTCACCGGGTTCTCTCCTGCTGCCTCGCATGCTCAGGACACCTTCCCTGACTGACGGCCTGTGGTTTCCAGCCGTCCTGAGTTACATGGGGCATGGGCTGTGTCTGCCTCTGCTGGCCACCATGCCCCAGCACTGTGTGCCAACCAATGGAGAGGAGAGGCTTCCGCTCTCTGGTCTTTTGGGGGCTTTGGATGGACGCGTGCTTTTCCTCTCTCCTGTTGCCCTACCTTTACTTGAGGTCAGCATGTCTGTGACCACTGGCTAGTACCTGAGGGCACAGTGGCAGCATGAAGGGCACCTGGAGGGCAGGCAGGGACATCTTCCCGTCAGCAAGGAGCATCAGCCCTGTGTCGTCCTCCTCATGGAGACTGCGCTGGGGATTTAGAAAGACATTCTCACAGATGCCTGGAAACTTGGAGCTGAAGTCACTTCTGTGTGATGTTTCTGGTTACAAATATTAGCTCTCTGGGGGTCTGATGATGAGGTTGCTGGGGGCTCTCAAAATCTAACCTTTCAGACCCGGGAAGGGATGAGCGTTGACATGGGAGGGGATCTTAAAAGGCTCTTGTGACATTTGTTGGAACTGACCCCAGACACTAATGGAAGAATAATCCTCCCCAAATCACCCCACAGCTAGTAATCCCCAGGCTGCATGTTGGTGATTAAAAAAGAAAGGTAAGAGCAGCTGTTTTTTTGTTCAGTTTAATTATGTCCGAGTACCTGGGTGAGTGCTAATTTCCTGGTGGCCCTGGCTGTGGGTGGAGGGAGGTGTTGGGTTTCTGCAGGCTTCGGGGACTGAATGTGCAGACGTGGATTCTGGCCTGCGGACGCCTCAAGATCTGGGCACAGTTCAGGAGAGCTCAAGCAGGTGAGCTCAGGTTGCGTGGCTTTTAATTTCTGTCCTCTGAGCTGGAGACATGGGTCTCTGTGTGCCAGAGGACATGGCAGTGCTATCAGGTGTCAGCTAGGCCACACACCTTAATTAGTAGCTCATCACCCTCTGCCTCCAACAGCAGCAGCAGAGCAACCACCAGGCCTGTGAGATAGAAGTCAGGTTGTCAGGTGGAAGGGGAGCACTTAGCCCCCTCATCCCTCCTGCAGGGTTCAAGGTCACAGAACCCAGCACCTTCCAGTTCAGATATTCAGTTGATGTCCCAGGGTGTGTTCGGAGCCAGGCTGTGAACTCTGTAAACTAGACTGGTCATCTGCGTTAGTGCCCTGCCCAGGGTGCGCGCTGTCTCCTGGTATGGACAATGGCCCTGTCATTGGCCCAGTTCTCCAGCTGGATGTCTGAGCGTCATCCTGGATGCCCTTTTCTAAAAGCCACATCCAGTGGTGGCCACTTCCTGTAGAGGGAACCGTCTGGACAGTGCTCACATCTGCTGAGCCCATTCCTCGTTGGTGCCTGCAGGTTCTCGGTGCACCTAAGGCTCCTGCGGTGGCCTCCCTGCCTCCCTGCCATCCCCTGCCTTCCCATGCAGCTGCCTGTCCACCCAGGAGGCTCCTTTGACGATGCAGATCTGGTCAGCCCGGCTGCTCGGTCAGATCTCCAGTGGTCCCTCACCTGCCTGGCTAACCCTCCGTCATCTGATTCTCAAGCTTTACTCACTATTGCTTTGTTAGCATTTTAAACCACGTCTCACTTTCTTAGTTTTATCTTGTCTGTGCCAGTACCATCCCACGGCACACGTTTCCCACGCTCGTTGTTTTTCTTTTTTTTAAATTTTTTTTTTTAGTTGTAGATGGACACAATATCTTCATTTAATTAATTAATTAATTTATTTTTATGTGGTGCTGAGGATCGAACCCAGTGCTCCACGCATGCGAGGCAAGCACTCCACCACCGAGCCACAATCCCAGCCCTCGTTGTGTTTTTCTGCCGTGACTGTTCCAATAACGAACCTTAGCCCTGTGCCACCTGACGCTGTTCCCTTGTGGGAGATGTGGGATGCTCACAGCCCCAGTCATTTCCTCCTGAGTCTCACACTCCACTGGCTCGACTTGCTATTATCTGAACATTTTCCTGCTTTTCTGCCTCTGACCTTTTCTCTCCCCTGGAATGGGGTTCTTCACTGTGCCCGGCTGAATTCTGCTACTTCCAAACTCAGCTGAAGGTCCTGCTGGGAATGGTAAGCTTCCTGTTGCCTCCTACCTCCTTAGACAATTTCTCTTCCAGACTTTGCTGCAGAGCATTCGTCTGTCTCCACCCCTTTGGAACTTTCCATGAGGTCAAAGGTGGTGCCTCACCCAAAGTGCGCCCTCCAGAGGCTGGGGGAATGGTGTTCCAGTGATCCCCAGCGAGGGCCCCGCCCCCGTGCCGAGAGTCCCGTTTGAGGAATCGGAGGGCATTGGGAGATGTCTGTGATTTTTTTCCCACGCCTCCTAACATGAAAAAGGAACTACGGTGAGCAATGGCCCATGGACACCGGTCATTTGGACACAGGTCATTTGTGGCAGAGTCCAGCCTACGTTATGCTACTCTTTTCCATGGATCTCAACA
This sequence comes from Xerus rutilus, assembly GCA_028644305.1. Lineage (NCBI taxonomy): Eukaryota > Metazoa > Chordata > Mammalia > Rodentia > Sciuridae > Xerus > Xerus rutilus. The sequence continues at coordinate 87,881,457 of CM053410.1, read as the reverse complement.
TCTTAGATTCTTCCTGACGTGGCAGCTCACATGGCTGAAGAGGGCACATACAGGCGCCAGCCTGGGAAGCAATGTCCTCCGTGACAGGGTCCCTGGACCTGCTCTAACCCTGCCCCTCACTGGCAAGAGGTCTTGGGGGAGGTGACTAGAAGAGAACTCGGGTATGAACCCAAGTGGCTGGACTTCTGTAGGAATGAGACACAGATACTTAGCATGAGCATTAGACAGCAGCGTGGGGAGGAAGGGGGCTAGCCCACCTCCTGCCTGGGTAACACTCGCTGTCCATCATTCCTGGGCCTCCCCAGGTGAAGACCTCCTCTGATGCTCCATCCCCAGAGTGCTTCGCCCAAGAACTGGGCCTGCAGGTGAGATCCAGAGGTGCACACAGATCCGCAGGGCGACCTTCTGGAGGAGTCTTTGCCACAATAGGATTGCTGGGTAGCAAGTGTCCTTGGTAGGTTTACAGGATGGGTGAACAGGGCTTTGCAGTGAGCCCTTCTCGCAGGCAGGTCTGCAGTGTAGCCAGGACCTGCGTCCTAATGAGGTGTGGAGAGATGTCTGTAGGCTGCTCTCCCCTGTTGGGACTGGCTGGTGAGTATCTGGAGCAGCAGCAGACGGGGTGGAAGTCTCATGAGGTGTGATAGAGCAGAGGGGAGGTGTTCCTAAACTCAGAAGGGTCACTGGGGGCCAAGATTTTAGGGGTTCCAGTCCTCCCACTGCTGTCCTAAAAGTAAATCAGGGGGCACAGCTTCCTCACCGTCATGTAGCCGAGAAAGTGTGTGTATTTTTATCCAGTTGCATTGACTTCTGGGTCCAGTGTTATGGATTGCTTATTTTTTTGGCACCAGGGATTGAACTCAGGGGCACTTGACCACTGAGCCACATCCCCAGCCCTATTTTGTATTTAGAGACAGGGTCTCACTGAGTTGCTTAGGGTTTAGCTGTTGCTGAGGCTGGCTTTGAACTCGTGATTCTCCTGTCACAGCCTCCCTAAGTAGATTGTTGTTTTATTTGACTTGACACTTTGTTCAAAGTGCAGCCTTCCCACAATCTCGAGGAAGCACTTAATATCATTTTTGTTATTGTTTTGTTTGCTTTTGAGACAGGGTCTCACTGTGTTGCTGGTGTGGAACTCCTGGGCTCAAGCAAATCTGGCCACCCCCGTCCGGGGTTGCTGGGACTCCAGGCTGCACCACTGCCCCTGGCCTCCTGTAATACTTGACAAAATATACTAGTTTTATTATTTGTTATTGTATTTTTGTTTTTAATTTTTTTTTTGGATTTCAGAATGGAAACAAATTTATTTAAAAAATATTTTTAATAAAAATTCCTTTGGGCTGTTTCCAAGGTAGGCTTTTTGGTGTGTGTGTGGTTCTGATGATTTAACCCAGCCCTAGCAAAATGTTTTAAAACAAAATGTTCTTGAAAAAATTCTTATGAAATACTAATTGTCCTCTTGAAGCTGCCGCAACTAATATTGTGGGTACATAATTAAATAAGCAGGTTTATTTTTCTTAGTAGTATTAGTTATCACCTCATTACATCTCGATATATTAAGCAATAACAATAGAGGGCCTACTGTGGGCCAGCTAGTAGGTGTTTTGGGTTAATAGTCATGATGATATTAGAGGCACAACCATTTCCTGATTTAACCCTAAGAGGCGGGCGTGAGGCACCCTCAGATGTCCAAGGCACGCCACTGCACCATATGCAGTGAGGGGTAGCTCTCTCAGGGTGGCACTGTGCTGCAGAGATGCTGGGGGAGGGGGTGGAGAATGGTGTCTTCTAGAAAGCTTGTCCCTGCTGACAAAATATTCTAGGGACACAGCTGTAAGCTCCTGCAAAACAATATAGAATGTGGTAAACTGCTATTGCGGAAAGCCATAACATGATCTTACACCTGGGGAAGATGAGGCTGCCATGAAGTTATGAATTTAACACACACACACACACACACACACATCATAATGTGGTCAAGTTCCCTTTGCCCTCCCCTCCTTCCTCTTCCTCTACTCTACCAGTCTCCCTGGTCGCCCTCTGTCTTTATGAGATCTCTTCTTTATTTCCTTTTTTTCTGTGTCATCCTTATGTGAGGGAAAGATATGACCTTGCCTTTCTGTGTCTGGCTGATTTTGCTTAACAGGATGCTGTCCAGGTCATGGTGCATGTTCAGCATGTGGTTATGGGTAAGAGAAGCTGCAGCTCCTTGGGCTCAGATATGGCCTCACTGTTCCGGGGCTGGATCCTGTGGGAAGCCACTTCACCCCCTGAGCTTCCACCCCCATGGAAGAGGAACCCTGTATCACAGGGAAGAAGAATGATAAATTGTCATCTTCCTCATTAGGAAGGGCTAAAGAAGATGGAAATATGCTGAGCACTCTTTGTTCTTGACCATTAGCACTACTTTAAAAAATTAAATATAAGGAAATAATTACAAATGTACCTAAATGTTTATTGTCCAGAATTTTTATCTGAGGAGGGTTTAAAATTATAAAAATGGAGAAACAATGAATATAAAATAGAAGATTGGAACATGACCTATTTATAAGATGAAATAATTTGCAAGTGTCAATAGAGTAGAAAATTAGTCAATGACATGGGAAAATATTCTTTATACATTGAATTAAATTTACAAAAGGAAACTGCAGAATAATAAATCTTACTAGTCTTTCATTTATTCACATGCTCAAAAACACTTACTAGAAGGGAAAACAGCATCCATCTCTCCCTCCCCAGAGGCAGTCACGTCCTCCCTCTCTGCTGTGACTTCTGCAATTTATCTCCATATTTCTTTTTTCTCTTTCCTTTCTTCCCTTTTCTTTCGTCTCTCTTTCACACTAGAGAACCAACCTAGGGCCTCCTGTGTCTAGGTAAGCACTCTACCACAGAGCTACATCCCCAGGATTTCTTTCTTCTTCTTCTTTTTTGAATTTGTGAAAATAAAGATAACAGTGTCTAATGTTGTGACCCAGGTTTTCCGCACTTTTCACGGGTGCCTTATAGTTGGTGGCATTATAAGGCAGGGTTTGCTGTTGTACGCTTGCCTGGCTCACAACATAACAGTATAACCCGGCCAGTGTCCCCACCAGCTCTTCCTTATTTTGAGACAAGGTCTCCCTAAGTTGCCCAGGCTGGCTTTGAACTTGTGATCCCCCTGCCTCAGCTTCTGATAGCTACAACTATAGGCATGTGCCACCATGTGCCACCATGCCCAGGGTATCTAGATTTCTAAACATTGTATTTATGCTGCTATTTGCTAATTTTTGATATTACTGTCTTCCTGCTGAGGAAGATGATAATTTATCACTCTTCTTCCCTGTGATACAGGGTTCCTCTTCCTTTATTACCCCAATTTCATACTTTTTATTAAATAAATATACAATGTTTATACTCTTAAAACTGCTTCTGTGATTACATTTTCTTTCTTGGACAAGTCGTTTTTTCCCTTGTAGTTCATAATGGCTTCAGGTTTCTTCATCGATTTCTTCCTTGTTTGTTGTTGATATCCTTTTGTAGGCAGAGTTCTAAGATGGTGCCTAGGAGTTCTAGTCCTGTGATTGTGCCTACACATCCCCTTCCCCTTGACTGTTGGCAGGAACCCCAAACAGGATGGATGTTACTGCTGTGATTTTGTTATATCCATTATGTGGTAAAAAAGGACTTTATAGACATGATCAAGATTCCAAGCAGTTCACTCTGAGTTAAGGAATAAGGACTAGCTTCAGTGGGTGTGACCTAATCTGGTGAACACTTCAGCGGGACAAGAGGCAGCAGATGTTCTAACTTGGAGGAAGAAAGCCCGCAGCCAGGTTCCGCTCTGTTGATGGAGATGGGCAGCCTCCAGGAACACAGAGTTGCAGTCCCACAACCAGAAGGAGTGGAGTTCTGCCAGCAACCCGAATGAGACTGGGAAAGGCCCTAAGCCTCAGGTGGATGACCCCTTGACCGCAGTCTTGTGAGATCCAGAGTGGGACACCCAGCTGCACTGTGCCTGGGTTCCCAGCCTCTGTCAATTGAGAATGAAGGTACGCTGTTTTAAGTTGCTGTATTTGCAGTAATTTGTTAGGTAGCAGTGGAAAAACTAACGTGTCCATCACTAACTCAACCGTTACTTGTCCATCAAGGCTATAAATGCATCGTGATAAAGTTAAACACACCAGGTAGCTCATCAATCAGATGTCTTAAAAGAGACACCCCTCTTCCACCCTTCCAGGTTCCTGCTTCAACCTGGGCTGGCTGCTCTGCAGGTGAGCTACTGGGTTGTTACAGGATGGACCTGTGGCTGGTCTTGGGCCCAGGTAGTGTTGGTATTAATGTGACCCTCGAGATGTCCAGGGAGTCGAGCCTGATTCTAGCTCCACAACACACAGCTGAGAAGCGGCTCTGGCTCAGCTGTCAGTCTGGAGAGGCCGAGGTGTGCAGGGGCTCTGCGCTCTACAAGAGCTTAGGAGGCCTGGCCCGGGAGGCGGCTCCTCGCACTCCTCGAGGCACGTGCGTGTAGGGGGATTAGGCTGAGAACAGGGCCCTAGGAGTCCCACTCACCCTTGGTCACTGTCTACACTGCCTGCTGTTTGCAAGGTGAAAACAGACTCGACTTCTGTCTGCTCAGGGAAGCTGCCGACCTCTGCCCACGTGCTCACCTCCTCCTGCGTCTCCTGGGCAAACCACTTCTCTGCAGTCCCCTGCTGCGGGGAAACCGCGCCAGGCCCAGTGGGTGAAGCAGCGCTGGGCAGTGAGCCTTGTGCTGGTCTTCCCTGCACTTCAGCTCTCACCTTTGTCCACTCGGTTCTCTGCAAACCAGCCAGAGTTTGAAGACACACAGAAATCATGCTGTTTTCCTGCTTCACACTCTCCAAGGGTTCCCTGTTATGGTGAGGAAACCCGCAGCCGTCAGCCTCCCCTCTCCAAGCACTTCCTTGCCCCTCTCTCCAGCCACCCTAGGCTCCTGCTGGTCCTCCCTGGCTCAAGCCAGGCCTCTCACGTGTGGGTCCCCTCCCAGCACTCTTCCCCACTGTTCCTTGACAAGCTCCCAGCTCCTGCTCCTTGTCGCTTAGTACTGGGTGTGCACTACCAATGTGCATGCATTAGTACTGTGTGTCCACTAGTACTGTGTGTCCACTAGTACTGTGTGTTCAGTAGTACTGTGCAGGTATTAGTACTGTGTGTGCATAGTACTGTGTCTACTAGTACTGTGTGTCTGCTTGTACTGTGTGTGCACTACTACTGGGCATATATTAGTACTGTGTGTGCAGTAGTACTGTGTTCGCTAGTACTGTGTCCACTAGTACTGTGTATGCACTATTACTAGGCACGTATTAGTACTGTGTGTGAACTAGCACTGTGTCCGCTAGTACTGTGTTCACTAGTACTGTGTGTGCACTAGTACTGGGCATGTATTAGCACTAGTACTGAGTGTGCATTAGTACTGAGTGTCATGGGTAAAAACACTTGTGTCTTCAGGGAATGGGGGACACCTCTCCTCTCCCCCTGGAAGGCCAGAATAGGCCACAGGCTGTGTGAAGCAAAGACCAGAATGCCTTTTTGGATCAATGATTAAAATCACTGCATAATAATGTGAAAAGTCTCTCTCCCTCATCGGAGGCCGAGTGCTTTGCAGAAAGAATAATATGGTACTTTTTTTTTAATCTCTCTCTGGCTGTGGTGAGAAACAAGAAAAGTCAAGGCTCTGGATTCTAGGGAGCGAGGACATGGTTCAAAGCTCTTTTGCTTGTTGGAGGCAGACAGGGCCCTGGAGAGGAGTAGGGCGGGTGTATGGGACCCCTCAGGAGAGACAGGGGACAGCAGAGGACAGCCGGCAGGAAGAGGCCTCCCTCTTGCCTCTGCCCAGGCTCGGCACACACAAGTCTTCCCTTGTGCCCAGGACACTAGGGCTTCTTGGCATGATGCCTCCCACCTTCCACAGACAAGATTCTCCTGTCGGGGCCTGGGTGTCTGTGCAGGGTGCGGGAGCGGAGCCGAGGGCTCTGGGCTCCACCTGTGTCGGGACAGCCTGGGTGGCACCAAGTTGGTGGATTCTCTGCGAACCTCTTCCCTGTAGGTGCCACATGCCATGATTTACACACAAACATGATTTGCCTGATTGTTGCAGTCTGGGCCTGGAATAATTTTAATTAACGGGAAAATGGTCCTCAATACGCCGATTAGACCTCTTCAGGTACAACAAGATAAAAGCCTGATAATTTGGATGGAGTACTCTTCTTAAACGTCTACTCCAGGCAGGGCAGCCAATGGGAGAGCCGGGCTCTCTCCACCTGACCCAATGAGTAATTAAGAGAGGGCTTTTTCTTCCCTACCTCTCCCCCTCCCTCCACCGTACTCCCCAACTGAAGCTTAACAGGTTGGTGGCATAATTTGGGGACTTCACGGGGTGTCATACTAGGAGCTTAGGCAGGAGCCTGGACATCTTCCTCTCGCTCCCCAGGCGCTGGCCAGTTGGGTTTGAAAAGCAGGCGAGGAGGGAGGAAGGGGTTAGAAGCAGGCAAGTGCTAACAGCTCTCAGCAAAGTTTGAGAGGGGCCGATGCCATGAGTGAGCTGGGCGCGCCGAGGACCAGCGACGGCACTGTTTCCCGCCTGCTCAACGTGGTGGAAAGTGAGCTTCAGGCAGGGAGAGAGAAAGGCGACCCCACGGAGAAGCAACTTCGGATCATCCTGGAGGACGCTCCCCTCTGGCAGAGGTTCAAGGAAGTCACTAACGAAATGATCGTCACCAAAAATGGCAGGTGAGTTTACCCGCTGCCCTGCCTGGGCGCACCCAGCTAGCGAGGAGGTGGGAGCCTTGGTGTGGAAGAGCCTGCCACTCTTCATTCAGAGATCAAACACACTCAGGGGTCCCCAGCCCCCTTAATTTATTCTCAGATCATCAGAGAAGTGGAAGAGGAAGGCTCCCGGCTTACCTGCGGGCAAGTGGAGAAATTCCAGGAGATTACTGCAGAGGGGGCCGTGCATAGGATGGGCCGAGCACACCAGTATCAGCAAGTAGCGCTGAGTTTTGACTGTGCCCTCGGGAGCAGATCTGAGCTCCACCTCTGCGCAGAGAATCTGCACTCCATTTTATTTGGAAGCCGAATGGTTTCCTCTTAAGTATAGCGAATTTTTGACGAGGTGAAGAGTGGGAGCAAAAGGGTAGATTTAATCTCCTTGCCTGTCCCTTCCTCTGCTTCCCCCACATGTGATCGGTGGTGTCCATTTGTGATGGTGTCTGTGATGTGTGACAGCCGTTGCAGGAAGAGAGGGTGAACCCATAGGACACTGCCTGGGAGAGAAGTTGTTTCCCTTTTCTCACTGCAACAACTTAGGAAGTAATGGAAACTAATCTCTGCTGGTATTTCTTGTATTCTGTTAAATCTAGCCTGTTACAGGGCTGTCAAGGTGATAGAAGCAGCTTTCCCGTAGCAGAGGAGAAGCAAATCTTTTGAAATAAAATCACACGGTTTGCAACTGGCTCCCAGGAGTCAGTGATGCTCATACATCTTCTGGTCCACAAGACACTGAAAGGCCTCTTCCGCAGGGTTACTCTGGACAGGACCGTCCTTGTGCAAAATGCTTCCATTCCTGAAGTCTTGGCTTCTGATTTCTTTCTTTTTTTTTTTTTTTGGTATGGGAGATTGAACCAAGGGGTACCACTGAGCCACATCCCCAGCCCTATTTTGTGTTTATGTAGAGACAGGGTCTCACTGAGCTGCTTAGTGCCTCACTGTTGCTGAGGCTGGCTTTGAACTCACAATTCTCCTGTCTCAGCCTCCTCAAGCACTGGGATTACAGGGATGCGCCACTGTGCCTGGCTTCTGATTTCTTAATAAAACACAGTATAGAAAATAAATGATTCCTTGTCCAAAATTATAAACTTGGAAGCTTTGCATGGTGTTAAAGTGCTTCATAAATGAAAGTTATACCAGAAATAAGGGGATTCCAGTGAATTGTGTTTATATGGGTAGCAGGACCATTAGTCTTGCTCTGTGTTAACATTCTTTCTTTCTAAATGGATCACGTACTTAAGGCATATGGAAGATTTATTGCTTTTAATATTCATAATTGTAAGTACCCTTGTTCTCTTGATCTATATTTATATGTCATTTTTTGTCTCTGGCAAAAAACATATAAAGCACATTTTTTAATGTCAAGGAGTCACCCCAAATTTTTAATTGGATTCAGTTTCTTCCAAAGATGAGTCATGAGGTAATTGCAAGACCTTAGCTGTGTCTGATCACAGGGAGAACTGGGTTTACTGGTCTTCGTGTTTGTGGGTCGCACAGATACCAAGCTGTACCCCCATTGTTTGGCTGTTCAGATGGCCCTATATTACAATAGAATAAGTATAATCACTGATTAAAGTATAATTCCTCTATTTCAATAATGAATAAGCATGCATTTCTGAAGCATTACACAATGCAATGAAGTAATAAGTTTTATCAGAAAGCACTTCTACCATTTAAGATGAGGGTTTCTCACCTTTTTCACCTAAATAAAATTTCTTCCATATCTAAAGTTTGCAATTCTCACGAGTGAAGTCGTTCAGGATAACCACATAAAAGGTCCTCTCTGTAGAAGCCCACTGAGGTCCAGGGTTCCTGCTGTCTCTGGCTGTGGAGCCACCCTTTCCCTCCAGCAAATGAAATGCTTTTCTGAAATTCTCTTAGGGACTCTGGACCCCTGAGGGTCAAGATTTTTCCAGGAGATAGAAAGTTCTCTTCCTATTTTAGGTGCAGAGGGGAGACAAATCTGGAAGAAATCCATGTGTTTATATGGGCTTGGTCTGAAGTCCTCACCTCTTTTGTTCTCTAAGCCATTTCATTTAGAAGCACCCTGTCCTTGATAGAGACACATCTGGTTTCATCTTCTTTACTTCTTTTTTTTTTTTTTTTTAAATATTTAATTTTTAGTTGTAGGTGGACAGAATATCTTTATTTTATTTTTATGTGGTGCTGAGGATCGAACCCAGTGCCTCATGCGTGCTAGGCGAGCACGCTACCACTGCGCCATAACCCCAGCCCCTTCTTTACTTCTTTTTCCTGGTCATTTATCCCATGTCACCTTTTACCCGTTCTTCTCTGGCAGAAGCCCAGCTGCGTCTCCTCCAAATCCCTGCCCTGCAGGACCTCCTGAGCCAGGCACACACATGGACCGTGGCCCAGCTCTGTGGAGAAGAACGTTGTCCCTAGCCCAGACCTTTCCTGCTCTCATGACCTGCCGGGCCCCATAAGCCTGCTGAATTTTTGGATTTTTTAAAAGCTTCAGTTGGGGTGATCAGATAACTGCTGTCCGCTGTGGTCTTCCTGCTCTGTGGAGGGCAGTAACCCGAGCTGGGCCCGCGGAAATGCTGGGACCCCATCCAGTGCAGACCTGCTGCATAGACACAAATAGGAGCCTTGTCTCTGCCATCGATGGGAAGTAGTGGGGGAGGAGGGTTTTCCCTAGAAGGTTCCCTAATATCCTCAGAAACTGGGATCCTAATGGAGTCCTCGCCTCCCTATCCATTTCCCCCCTTTCCTGCCTCCTCTGCCCTCCCTCTGCTTCCCTACTTCTTCCTTTCTCCTTTTTTCTCCTCTTTCTTGAACTTAAAACTTCCCTTTATTCATCTCAGCAATCTTTCTATAGAACAGCGACACTCCAGTGCCTCCGTGGGGCTCGTGGAGTCACCTGCAGGGCGCCCAGCCTGCCTTCCTTTCATCTCCAGCCTTCCAGCTGCGAACTCACACTTGAGGTTTCAGAAAAAATTCATTTTTGGTAACAAGGCAAATAGACTGAATCACATGCACTCGTTTTCTTCACTGTTAACATCGTCATCTGAGAGGAAAACGCTGTATTTCTTGTATATTTTCCGGCGGTTAAATAATTTCGACTTAACTAAATTTGGCTTGAGCAGGTTTGAAGGAATTGGAACGGAAGTAACTGGTGTGTCCACTTACTGTCACAGGTAAGTGTTGGAGTCGCTGAGTTGAGATCTGCTCATTATTAAGGGGCGTGGGTGCAGTGACGCTGAGCCCATGCCTGTGGCTCCCAGCGAGGGCGGTGCGAGAGGCGAGGACAAGCGCCCACACTGCCTGCGAATCCAGGCCGCTGTCTGCACAGCCCTTGGATATATATATTTTCCCTGAACTTTACCACCACAGCCCCAGGGGTCCCGGGTGCTTGTGTGATCTGCCCTGCTTCCCGAGGCCCCTCTTTCTCCTCTGTGTTTGTCTTTAATTGACGCCTGCTGCTGTTTTTCATGGAAGTGTCAACAGCCGTGTGCCCGGAGTGCCACACACACACAACAGGTACACAGCTGCACATCCTACTCGGGAGGCCTCATGGGTGTTGGTGACAGTTTTCATCTGGGTGGCGAGAGGGTGGAAGTTGTGACTAAAACCTCCTGCACTTTGCTTTTGGCCTCTCTGCTCCTCCTGCACCGCCTGCCTGTCTCTGCCCCTTTCTTCCTGCTGACCTCCCTCTGCATCTCCTCCAGGACACACAAGCTGGAAAGCCTCAGTCCTCTCCCCTCTCCTGCCTGCTGGCCACCGCCCTTCCTTGGCTGGAGGCTTGCTTTCAAAAGACGATTAAGTGAAGTGACTGATTTACATATTTCTAAACCTCTCAAAGACTCTGGGAATTCTCTGTGCTTGGGAAAGAAAATGGAAAAACTAGCCTGCTTAGAAGTGCAGTTCCTCCCTGAAGACAAAGCCTGGCCCTGAGAGGTGACCACAGGTAGATAGTGTCCCTTGAGGATGCATCAAGGTCATTGCGAGGCAAGACAGAGGGAGAGTGAGGTGGGAGATGACCTTGGCTCAGAGGCAGGTCTTAGACTGCTCACTCTTCATTGCTTAAGGCGACTACAGGTACACACCAGGTCTTAGTTCATTCATGGAGGGACAAGGAAACGAGAATAATTATAAGTTCTTGCAAAGGCAGTAGTGACGAATATAAAGCAACTGCCATTTGACTCCCTTTCAGGTGTCCTCCTACCAAAAGGAGGGACACTTAGCTTTGTTTTTTATTCATAGCTTTATAGTGATATAATTCACAGAACATGAACCATCTCCTTCAAGCGCACAGTTCAGTGCTGTTTACTGGATTCACAGAGTTGTGCATCCATCTCCACAGCTAAGTTTAGAACATGCTCATCACCCCAAAGAGACCTGTACCCCTGCCATCTCCCCAGCTCTGGGGACCACGGACCCAGCTTCATTCTGTGGTCTCACCTGCTCTGGATGAGAGCAGCGCCAGTGCCACCCCGGTCTGTGATGCCCCGTGGCGCTGGTTTCAGGTGGCGTGACGTTTTCCAGGCTCATCCCTGTGGCTATGCCTGTCAGTACTCATTCCTTTTTGTGGCTGAGGGGCATTTCTTGTAAGGGCACTGAACCTCCTGTGCCTGGGCACCAGCTGTGGGGCTTCGGGCCTCTGCCTTCTGCTGTTGTGATGCTGCTGCTGTGGATGCTTGCAGACACATTTTTGTGAAGGCCTTTTCCATTTTTTCTGGGTACGTGCAGGCGTGGCTGTGGGGCGGGATAGCCACTCTATTTAATCAGGTAAGGAACTGCCCGCTGTTTTCCAGGGCGACTGCACTGTGGCACATGCCCGCCAGCCAGGCACGAGGAGCACTGCCCTCTGTGGTTTTGGCTTGTGTTTCTGGTGGCTGGTGATGGCCAGCGTCTCCGCTCAAGCTTCAGAGCTGTGAGACAGGGTGAAGGCAGTGCGGGGATCCTCTCACCTGCATTGAGGGGTCCCGCCACAGGCTCTGGCTCAGCAGGGCTGAGTGCCCGGAAGTGGGGTGCGTCTGCAGGCTCCTTCCCTGGGCCTTGGCCATGCTGCTTCATCCTCTCAGCAGGCCAGTCCCGGGCCCTCCGGGCTGGGAGCTTGCTGCCCTGGGGCCTGCAGGGCATCTCCGTGGGCTTCTGCATGACCTGTCTTCTCCTTACGCATTTTTGGCTCTAGTGTCTAAGGTCCTTCCACAGCTGATAATGTGTCCTTGTCCCTGAGGCTCTGTTGACCCCACTCATTTTAGTTCCTGACTAGAGTTTACGCACTCCGGTGATCTAAAATCATACACTAAAAGCAACAACAACAACTCACATTTTTTAAAAAATATTTTTTAGTTGTAGATGGACACAATATCTTTATTTTATTGCTTTGTATGTGGTGCTGAGGATCGAACCCAGGGCCTCATGCATGCGAGGCAAGCGCTCTACCGCTGAGCTACAATCCCAGCCCAACAACTCACATTTTTTATTCGCAAATGCGTTTGGAGGCTTTATTCACAATTATCCCAGACCAAAGTCCATTCAGCGTCCTTTGCTGCATGAAAGGCTGAATGGCTGAGGGACCTCTGCCTAATGGGTACTTCTTGCAATGAAACTGAAAACCCCTGGATACATACTGATTGTGCCTCAGTGGGTGTCCTACGTGTTACGTGGTGAAGGTCAAGTTGTCAAAGGCCATGAGGACACCGGGGATTCATAGACTGTTCTGTGTCTTTTTTGAAGTAACTTTTGTTAGTATATTTATTACAGTTCTATGTGACCAGGGGTCTGATTCAATGTGTTTATAAATGTGTTTGACATGGTGGGCTCCGTTCCAGTCTGGGGCTCCCGTCCCCCTCTCCTCTTCCATCTGCTCCCCCTGCCCTGTGGTCTCCCCGTGTCCCGTGGTCTCCCTCTGCCCCGTGGTCTCCCTCTCCTCTGTGGCCCCCTCTGCTCCATGCTCTCCCTCTCCTCCGTGGTCTCCCTCTCCTCTGTGGTCTCCCTCTGCTCCATGCTCTCCCTCCGCCCCGTGGTCTCCCTCTGGGGGACTTGTTTTCCCTGGGGTACCATAGCTGTGTGTGGGAGCGGGATCACCCTGGTGTACTTGTGGCCGCACTAACGCCCTTTTGGTCAATTCCATTCCCATTTTGAACTGACTTCTTCGCTAGGAGGTGAGCTTTGTGAGCAGACACTGGGTCTGATTGTCACTGAATCCCCACCAGAACAGCTCCTGGCCTGGAGCAGGTGCTCAAAACTCATTCATTAAATGAGAAGATAAATCTCTAACTAGGTACTGAGATTTGGGAAAACATCGAGGGGACTCTTCCTTTTACTGTGGCCCAAACTATTAACTTACTACAAGTGTTAAAAAAGAGTGAAAGTAAGGTGCAGTGAACTCACCAAAGAGAAGACAGTGGGGCAGAGCATACACCCTGCGCTTGATCCCCGGGGGTCTCAGCTATAAAACTGGCCAACTAACAAACATCTGCCCCCTTGGGGTAGGACTGAGACTTGGATTAGAATACACTGGAAGTCCTGGGCACAGAGTCAGCTTAGCACATAACCATTAGCATTAGAAAAGCCATCTTGGTCAAACTGTCCCTGTCCTCAGCTGGACTGCTGGAACTCTCCAGCATGGCGTGTGTGGAGATGCCAGAGTGCTGTGGAGCAGGAGGAGCTGCACCAGCCCTCTGGCCCCTCAGTGCCTGGGACCACATATGTCAGGGCTCACCTTCTTTTTAAAAGTGTGTGTGTGCTGCACATTCTTATGGAGAAGATCTTGGGCACTTCTACATCTCAGTGTGTGAAATGACAATCATACTCACGTCATTCTTGTGTTTTTTATAATAAAGTAAAATACTTTGGCACTTTATAAAAAGCACAGAACCCAAAAGACAGGCCATTTCTCTGTGTACCTCCTGCAAACAAGCCAGATTCCTGGCTGTCCACAATGACCCTACACTGTCCCAACGGTGCTTTCTGATGCCCAGTTTTAGGATTTTTGCAAATGTCATTTGTGCTTTCACAGAGCTGTTGCCTACTCTTGGTCAATACTATTAAAATAATTGAAAACATGATATAGTAAAAGGAAATAGTCTGATCTGATATAAACAGAAAGCAATAAAGAAAAATTTTTCTGTTAAGAAAGAACAAAAGAGGGGCTGGGATTGTAGCTCAGTGGTAGAGCGCTTGCCTCGCATGCGTGAGGCCCTGGGTTCGATCCTCAGCACCACATACAAAGCAATAAAAGACAATGTGTCCATCTACAACTAAAAAAAAATATTTAAAAAACAAAAAGAAGAAAGAACAAAAGAAAATACACTGGGGAAGATTCGATGCCACACAGGCAGCCGGGGAGGAAGCTGGTAACAGGAAGGACAGCCATCTCTTTGGCGGGCAGAGAGGTGGAAGCTGGATTCTCTGGCTTGGATTCGAAGTGCATCCTCTGATGCATTTGCCCCTAAATTCTATTTAGTTCATGCCCCTGGCAGGCCAGTTCATGCACAAGGTGCCTGTTTAACTAGGTTTTTATTTTTTCTTCTTGAACACACCAAGACAGCCTCATGAACTCATTGCAAGAGCTCGTGAATTCTCCAAGTGCTACAGCACCTGGCACCTAACGAGCCCTGAGGGGGCAGCCCTGCTTCCACTCCGGGATCTCACCTTGGGTAGTGACCTTGGCGGCTGGAAGGGGAAAGGACATCGACTCTGCCTCTCTCCTGCCTGGCTGGCATCAGTTTCTGCCCTCCGTTTTTCTTTCTGGGGACAAGGAGTTTGGGCAGAATTGGGTGTGACTGCTAATGGCCATGGGGATGCTTTCGGGGTGAAAATGCTCTGGAATCAGAAGCCAGCTATCTGGGTAGTTTTTTCAAATACTTGTGAGAGGAAACTTGTTGGTGTTGTTCTCGAGAGTGGAAAAGGATCAAGGAATCTAGACCTGCATATCCGGATTGTGCTGCTCAGACACAAATCCCCACAAAATGCTCAAAAGATGACTCCTCTACCGGGGGGCTCAGGATATGTGCAAGCCCGCAGCTTCTCCACACTCACTGGAGAATCTGTTAGAGGCTCCGAGGAGTCCTGGAGGAGCGGAGCCCATCTAACTGCCACAGGAACCTCTCACCTGCCACCAGGTTTTGCTGTAAGTGCCACTACCAACCATGACTCAGAAATGAGGCTCTTGGCTCTGTGTGGCATCAGAAGGCCTGGAGCGGGGGCCCTGGAAGAAAGCCCTCTGCGGGCATGGCATCGGATGGCATATCTTCCCCTCCAGGTTCCTCCTCTCCAGGTTCCTCCCAGTCATTTGGAGCAAAACACAGCATTTGAAAGTCAAACTCCAATATCAAAAGGGGTTGTGGAAGGAGGCTCTGGTGGAACTGGAGCTGAAGGCTTGGCCTGGTTATGGGGCCTCCCTTCCAGTCCACCCCAGCGTTGAGACCCCCGGGCCAAGCTGGGAGTTCCTTCGACATCCCTCCTGTGGCTAAGTTCCTTCTCTTTTTCTTTTTAGACGGATGTTCCCTGTTCTAAAGATCAGTGTCACAGGACTGGACCCCAATGCCATGTACTCCCTCCTGCTGGACTTTGTCCCAACAGACAGCCACCGCTGGAAGTACGTCAATGGGGAGTGGGTGCCCGCGGGCAAGCCAGAGGTCTCCAGCCACAGCTGCGTCTACATCCACCCCGACTCCCCTAACTTCGGGGCCCACTGGATGAAAGCTCCCATCTCCTTCAGCAAAGTGAAGCTGACCAACAAGCTCAATGGAGGTGGGCAGGTACGCCCGCCGCCCCCAGCACCAATTGAGAAATACCAAGGGTGCATTTAGGCAATTAGAGGGGTCTTCACCAGCCTCTTCTCCCACAGAAGCCAATTATTCCCTGGAGTCCAAATGTAAACAGGAATAAACAGCTCTTAATTGGTGCTTTCAGTTTTTAATGGACTTCCTGATGTGGAGAGGCAGAGGAGAGAGCCTCACTCACTTAGTCATCAGGCTTCTCTTCATAGTCTGGCCTTGTACGCTGCGTTTACCCAGCCCAGGAGGGAGATGCTTGTAGGTACCAGGGTTTTGTTATTCTCTCTCCCCTTTTTTGGTGTAAGTGGCATGTTGGCAATAGACAAATACTTTAATAAAAAGCTGCTCCTAAATGAAATAATTACTTCCTCGGCTTGGGCATTACGATAATTATCAATAGAATATTGAATCAGCTTTGGTTTTTCAGAAAAAAAGTAATCCAAACAAACCTTAAACAAGGCTTTATTTAAGGTCTCTCCAATTAGAACAGACATGGGTTGGGGGCTTGTTCCTCTGGACCTGTGTGGTGGGTTGTGCATCCTCCTAGGGGGAGCGGGAGTGACCCTGCGCTCGGCTGCCAGGGGACTGGAGGGACTGGGAGGAAGAGGCCCAGCCTTCCCCGCCTGTGTTCGGCTTTGTTCAGCCTGTGCCCTGAGCTGTTGCCGCCTCTGCTCTCTGTGCTTAGCACAGTTCTGCTGGAGGAGGAGCCGGCAATGCCCCTCAAGTCTTTGTGACACCCAGAAGGTTCCTGTTCTTTATTAAAACAGGACACTGACAAGCTAAGTGTCACTGCCTTCAGATTTCACAGCATGGGACTTTTAATAACCTTTCATTTGAATCCTGAAGAATGGGTTATATATACCCTTCAGTCACTTAGGAAAAAAAGCCATTGCCAGCATCTTGAGTTATCAGCCTTATCAGATGGAAAGAAAAATGCACTTTAATGGATTGAAATCCACATTGTGCTAAAAACAGGGGAAGGAAGAAAGGCAGCCAGGATGTGGACAGTGTGCCAGGCACGCAGGGGCCACTCCACTAGGGCCTGCCCCGCCCCGACCCCTGTGGAAAGTTCAGTGCCACGTTCCCGGGAGCTATGGAGAAAACCCCCAGGTGTGGTGCAGCTCTGGTGACTCGGGACTCTGCTGTGTGTCCGTGACTTTGGTGGGTCGGGATCCTGGGACTGACCAGAAGTGCCAGCTGGTCTGTCGCCACGACACGCAGGCTTGGCTTGGCGTCTCTTCACCTTCTTTCCCCACCTCCACAGATAATGCTGAATTCCCTGCACAAATACGAACCCCAGGTTCACATAGTGCGTGTGGGAGGTGCCCACAGAATGGTCATGAACTGCTCCTTCCCGGAAACCCAGTTCATAGCAGTGACCGCCTATCAGAACGAGGAGGTGAGTGTGTGGGTGCCGTGGTCACTGGGAGCTTGGCAGAGGGCGAGGGGCATCCGTTATGGCCACGGGCCAGCTCGGGTGGAGGTGGAGTCTTCCAGGAGTCAGACCTCGGCGGCCGAGATGGAGCCAGGTGGCGAGCAGCTGCCCTCCTCTCCCTCCTGTCCGTTTGCTGAAGGCCTGGGAGTCACCTTTCTGTCACTGTGCCAAATAGCTGAGGGGAAAAGGAAATAGGAAACGAAGAGGAAAGGTTTATTTGGCTCACAGTTTTGGAGTGCCAGCCCGTGATGGAGTGCCCCCCTTTGCTCTGGGTCTGGCAGCAAGTGGCAGGGGCTGGTAGGGGGTCAGGGTCCCGCAGCCCTCAGGGGCAGGTCCCAGTGGCCTGAAGCCCTCCCACTAGGCCCACCTCTGAAAGGCTCCATCACCTCCCCTCAGGGCCACACGGGGGCACAGCCTCGCCACATGGGCCTTTGGGGACACTTGAATCCAAGCTGTAGCACCACCAATGTGCCCTCTCCTGGTGCTAAGGAGACGGCTGTGCGCCACCAAAGCCCAAGGTCTGTGCAACCCAGGGCCTTTGCCTTGGCCCTGAGGTGCTTGGCCTGCACAGAGCAGGACTTGTCAGGAGGGCGCTGTGCTGTGGCCAGGACCGTGGGCTCTGCGCTCAAGGCAGGTCTGCGGGGCCAACCTGAACGCACTCGCCTAGTGGTTCTAGCACGTGGTCCGTCCTGCCTGTCGGCTCTTACTCTCCAGTATCCTCAGGAATTTTCAAGTCTAGTAGCTTGAACGCTGGGTGGTCAGAATTCAGAGTCCCTTCACGTTCCCCAGGGGTTCCCAGACCTGCTGACCGCCAGAAACACCTCGGAGCATCAGATTCTTTCTGGTAAATCTTATAGAAAATAAAAGATAATAAGCATCTATTTAAAAAGCATATAATAAACACATATGTGTTTATAGAAACACATAAGTAAAAATGAGAAAATATGAGGTAAAAATGCAGTTTTTCTTTTGCCTTGGGAATCCCACTCCCCGTGGGCACCACAAATAATAGCTTAAAGTGTGTTTTTCCTATACATTTACTATGCATAAATAAATATATATGCAAACATAGATTTCCCTATGTAAATTGGCTCATCACATATATAAGTTTGAAAAATTATTTTGTAAAATTTACCCGTGTGTTATGGATATCTTTCTATGTAACTGCATGCAGATGCATCTCCCTCGTGCAATGCCCGCAATGTTCAGTTGAAAGGTAAACTACATTTCATTAATCAGCCCCCACCAATGGATATCTAGGTTGTTTCCAGTTGTTTTACTTTCTATTATAAGTAGTGCTGCAATGACTATCCTGGTGTATCTACTGTTGCTTACTTGCATGGGATGACCTCTCAGGAAGGGCATTGTTCTGTCAAGGGAAGGTATGTTAGGATTTTAGGGGACCAGATGTTAGGATTTTAATGAGGGTGGCAAATTGCTTCCCTCAAAAGAGCATCTCCATTGATAGCCCCCCATTATCCATAAGATAAGTGGTTGTACCTTCTTGTTGTTTTAATCTGTATTTATTTATTTGGAAGCTTTAAAAGACAAATTTTGGGCTTCCATCCAGCCAACTAAGAGTCTCCAAAGGTGGTGCTCAGAATGTATAGAAAAATCTGGTGGTCATCAGATCTGGAAATTAGAGTCTTATTGCCTACAGGTGAAATGAAGTTGCAGGTCGTGCCCACCGCACAGATATGCAGAGAAAGTGTAACTGTTCTAGAAGGAATTCTGGGTTTGGTCTTTCAGGGCAATGCTCATTTCTAACATTCGCCCTTTCTTTGCTCACTTGGCATGGCCCTGATCATTCTCAGCTCCTGTCATAATGAAGATCCCTTACCAGGGACAGTGCAATGGGGATCTAGTGCAGGGTAAGCAGAGAAACAGGGGGAGGAAGGAAGAGGAAAAGAGGGACTCTCCTGGTTTCACATGAGTTCCCTGCTGGAGATGAAGGTTCTGTCTAACACATCTTATCTTTGCAAATGCAAGATAACAGCTCTCAAGATCAAGTACAACCCTTTTGCCAAGGCCTTCTTGGATGCCAAGGAGAGGTGAGTAGACAGATTTCAGTGACATTTTATGAACTGACTTCTGCAAATGCAGAGTTCACAATTATCCTGAAAGGAGCTTGCCTTGCCCTTGATAGAAATATGTTTTCAATATTCATTTAAATAAAATTAGCAAAATTCAACTGGACGACAATTGTCTGTTCCTTGTGACAGTGGTCCCAGAGGACTGCTAGCTGGCACTGTTCTGTTGGCTCTATTTTACCATAGATTCTTAAAAGTAACATAATCACATTAAAAAAGTGAGTTAGATTTTAATAATTCACCGTGACCTTTTCCCAGTTGTCTCTGAGTAATATGGGTTTAATAAGTTGTATTTTTTTAAAACCACACTTAGCCTAGGAAAGGTAAGTAATGGAGGGAGGCTTGTATTTCTCAGGTGGGAGAAGAGTAATTAGAGACTTAGTCAGCCTTTCGTCACTGTGACCAAATGCCTGACAAGAACAACTTAGAGGAGGAAGAGTTTATTTTGGGCTCACAGTTTCAGAGGCCCAGTCCATGGGGCTGACTCCATCGTTCTGGGCCTAAGATGAGCAGAACATCATAGCAAAGGGCAATGGCAGAGGAAAATGTTCATCATATGGCAGCTGGGGACAGGATATAGTCCAAGAAGCAGAAGGAGGAGCCAGGGACAGGATATAGTCCAAGGCTACATCCTCAGGGAACTACCTCCTCCAGCCACGCTCTACCTGCCTAAAGTTACTACCAGTGGTCCATTCAGATTACAATTCCATCACATGGATTAATCCATTGGTGAGGTTACAGCTAAGCACCTAATCATTTCACCTCTGAACATTCCTGCATGATCTAACACACACGCTTTTGGGAGGACACCTGATACCCACACCATCACAGGGCATGAGTGACCATGCTAGCACTCTGGGTCAGTGACTTACTATCTCCTTCCCTTTCCTTTTCATTCTTGGGCAAAATAACAGATAGTGGTCCTGACCATTGACTTCTCCACTGACAAGGCTTGAAGTATGAATATGGTGCCCTTTAAAGTGTTCAGATTTTATTGCCTGAATTTCTAATCTTTTCACTTATTTTTATAACTATCTCATCCTCTTTTCATCTTAAGGGTTCCAAGTTAATGAACAGGTGCTTATAAAGATACCACACCAGAATCTGTCCTGTTCAATACTTGAATAAATTTTGATGATGTAGAGGACATACTTATAACTTTTTCAGATAACTGAAGTCCTAAAGGATAAGCTGATATGTGAGATGACAGAATCTTGGCCACCATTGCAGGATCCAAAACGATAGTAGCATGGTATAATAAAGAGCACTCAGAACTTCAAAGACCATGTCCCGATTTTGAGTCCTAGTTTTGCCATTCCTGGCTGTTGGATCTTGCCTGTGTCAGTCTACTTCCCTGAGATCTACTTTTCTAATCTGCAAAATGGGCATAGCAATATTTCTTTCACAGAGTCATTGGTGGATCTAGCATATCACATGTATAATTGTGTCCCAATGACCTATGCCAATCTTAGCTGTGTTGTTATTGTCTGAATCTTGTCAGGCAGGAGCAATAATCATAACCCAGTGAGGTTGAACTGAACAGGGATAGCTGTCAATATGGTCCTGGGGACAACAGCAATCTACAATACACACAGCAACTGCACAAGTAGAAACCTTGCTCTGGAGGAAAGAGAATGGGGAAGGAGGCTAGTTTTGAGAAAAGGGGAGTTTGGTTTTCTTATTCTAAGAACTGTATTGCTCTCTTAAGAGAATTTGGGGTATGCATCACACTGGACTTGAACAATGAGCTGGAACTTTCATTGCTCTTTCAGAAACCACCCAAAAGACATGCCGGAGGCTGTGTGTGAGAGCCAGCACGTGGCCTACTCTCACTGTGAGTTGGGGGAACAGTAGGTGGGATGCGCCAGGGCTACACTGGGGTGTCCTCTCTGCACTCAGACTCTTGCCTTCATGAACCACTTGAAGCCTAGTCCAAACTGAGACCCCATTGATTATTTCTTCCCAAGATAAGTTCATGCCCTTTCCAGGGTTCCCAGTCATAAGGGCTACACAACTCTTAGGCAGGAGGTAATAATGGAAATGAAGAATTTCTTAACTCTAGTTATCATGTGAAGCTAAGCACTCTCCAAAGGGCATTCTGGGCTTATCCCCCACCTTCACCCTCTCCAGCCAGTTCTGGAGTTCCTCTGTTCCTCGCATTTGCTAATTTTGGAGCTGGTCACTATTGCCTTGCCTCATGCGGGCTGTGGCCTCACAGATGAGGACAAGTCTGCATTTGTGGACTGAAAGGCCACGGGGAAGCTGGAGAAGTACACCTGGGATTCTGAAGGCAGTATTGGATGTTCCCAACAGGGTGCCACTCTCTCCATGGGAAGGAACTTCCCAGGACTTCCTTCCTGGTGGAGGAAGTCCTCAGGGGTTACATGAGTACCTCATAAGAATGGAAAAGTTAACCCTCGGACACACTAAATTGCATTGTAGTGGCTTGCCAAGATCCCTGCTGCCATTTTAGGGCTATGGAATTCTTTACCCCACCTTTCCCTAAAACTTAACGTATCTTCCATACCAGAAATGGTAGCATAGCCACATAGACAGCCAGCTTTCAGAAAGGCACTTTTTTTTAAAAAAATATTTTTTATATTTTGTTTACTTATTTTTATGTGGTGCTGAGGATCGAACCCAGTGCCTCATATATGCTAGGCAAGCGCCATGCCACTGAGCTACAACCCCAGGCCCCAGGCTCTGTTTAAAGTGACTTTTAAAAAGGCTTTTGTTGAGGTTAGAGCCACACAGAGACACGCCTTCTCACGTTCACGTGTTGTAGCTTCTTGGCAAACTTCTCAAGGTATGTATGTAATCTATGGCAAACTACACGGTCCTGGGACGGGGGAGTCTTGCCTGGTTTTGCCCATTGGATGCCTGAATCCTGAGTCTATTATTCAGTGCAGGAAAGTTTTAAATTTTCCCTTTGAAGGTTCAATAATGTTGGTCTATGAAATAAGTTAACAATAGATCAACAGGAAAAAAAGCACACAAGCTTGTAAGTATACAGAAATATGAAAACCATACACAAAATATGAAACTCAAAGGAAGTGCCAGATGGTTGAAGCTTAAATAACATTTGAACTACAGAAACAGGGACTTAAGGCTGCTGGTGGGGTTGAGGGAAGGAAATGCCCCGAACAGAGGTTGTCTTATTGTGCAGATGAAGTTGCACAGGTCATACCCTGCAGAAGAATGTGTGACATCCTGTGGACTCTCTGGGCAGGTCCGAGAAGGCTGAGAGGGGCCTCGGAGAGCACACTTGCATCCGCTGTCTACTCCCACTACAATGTCCACCTCCGCCACAAAGGGACAGCTTTCAGAACTACTTCTGTATCACAGCCCCGCTGCATGGCCACCTCAAAACAGGCCAAAGAAGCATATTTTGTGGGGTGGCCTACTTTGACCTCTCTGGGTAGGGACACCTTGGGTTGCATGCACGCACAACCACGGAAAGGTGACAGGGTTGTCAGGGATGATTGAACCCACGCTTTGTAACGTGAACTGGTACAGTTTGCTTATACTTTATGAGTATTTAAGCAACTGCGCGTGGGTGCTAGTTCCAAGCTCCACTTCCACATCGCTGAGGTGACAATCCTTGGTCACAGTTCTTTAGGAGCAGCTCTGGCCTTGTCTGACCCACTGTCTGTCATCCCAGCTGAGACCTGCTGGAAGAACGTGTTTCTTGTTCAGGGCCTGCTTTACCAAGTCTCCGTCTTTGCCCAGGAACTCTCCTGAAGTAGAATCTTCTCTTCAGAATCTCCACGAACTAATTTCTATGAAATATTTTGCAGTTTTCCAAAGTATTCTGCAACATGCTCGCCGCCAAGGGGTGCAAGGCCAGCGCTCCTTCTCTGTGCTAGGGGCATCCTGTGTGTGACTGGTGTTGGAGGGCATGGCCTGCCCCTGCCTTGCCCCCTCACCACGCAGCCCCTGCTGGAGGCCAGTGAGTGGAACTCAGGTCGAGGGCCTCCTAGACGCACCTTTATTGTAAGGAAATTAAGCCAGAAGCTACTGGGCCTTTGCATTAACTTCTGTGTTCAGGCTGTATTTTGTGTCGCTAGAGCCCAGTGTTATTTAGTGGTTTTGCACAATTTGATAGGACTCATCCGTCTCCAGAGAAACCAGGTCACCTGTTCATGGGGAAGGGGTGGTGATATTTCCATATGGGCAGGGTCAGTGTCACTCACAAGAAACAGCTGTGCAAAGTACCTGGTCAGCTGATTTTTGTGCGGCAGTCTCTGTTTTCTTCTTGTCTATTCCAGTGGGAGGCTGGATCTTTTCCAATCCGGATGGCATGTGTGCAGCCGGAAATGCCAACTACCAGTATGCGGCACCGCTGCCCCTGCCTGCCCCCCACACCCACCACGGCTGCGAGCACTACTCTGGGCTGCGAGGACACCGGCAGGCTCCCTATCCTTCTGCGTACATGCACAGGAACCATTCTCCCTCAGGTGTGTGGTTCTGCTAATTAAGCCCTGGGGCGTGGGGGAGGGGAAAGAAAGAAACTGAAAAGGAGCACCTGAAGAGGGCACTCCTTTCCTCTACTGCACTTAGGTAATATCGCGCATTCTTTGTTTTATTGTTGTATATTAACATCTATGGTGTAGTCATCATAGTTTTAGTGTCCTGTAATTATTTCGTCAAACAATTAGGCTCCTGGTTTCTAGTGGGGTCAAAAGGCCTTGTCCCAGGGTGCTGGGTGCCAAGCAGTTGCAGGCCGATCCCTGACAGCCAGTGCAGTTGTGGGGTCTGAAATACTGAGCGTGTTGCTTTCCTGTGGCTTTTCAAAAAGGTGCATCGTGGCTGGGTGCAGGGAACACTGGGGGCAATTAGGAAGTCTCTGGAGGGCGGTATTCGCTGTACGCTCAGCTTTAGTTTGATTCAGTTGGAGTTATACAAACCCAATCTTGATCATTTTTGCAGTCTGATGTTTTTAAAGCCGATGCTATTATTTGTGTGTGTGTGTGTGTGTGTGTGTGTGAGTGTGTGTGTGTGTGTGTTTCTCACTCGCTGCTATGCTATCTACCTTGGGCATGTGTAGGTCCAGACCTTGCCTGGTTATTAGATTTGAGGGGGGAGGGGGAGCATTCAGTGACTCCTGCGATAATCATTTATTGAGGTCCAACTATGTGCCAGTCTCTACTTTAGGCACATGAACAGAACGATCAAATACCCGGCCATTATGGGGATCTTGTTCTAATACAAAGAAATCGATGTTGAATAAAACAAACAGGTAAAGCTCAGGGTATGGGAGATGGTGGGTGTTTGGACCCCAGCCCCCTTCCTCCCTCAGTGACACCTGGAGCTGTGCCTTTGCAGAGGGCTTTCCTGGTCATCAGCTGCCTGTCCCTGTGTCCCCCAGGCAGCTCCTGCTGGCAACCCCAACAGCTGCTGTCCAGTGGGGAGAACATGTGGCTTCAGGATGCTGGACACTGAGCTGATTCTCATTCTGCTGCTGGGTCCTCTGGCCGGGCTCAGCACACACGGCGCCTCCCCTGAGCACCCGCCCTGCCCCTGGTTCTTGCAGGTGGTGGGGACAGGAGGGGAGGAACACACAGCTGCTTCCCTGGGGAATCGCAAGGCTTCACAAACAGATAAATAACTGTGATAAAATGTAGTGAGTTCTCTGATGTGGTCCTCAGGCCTGCAGCATCCCCTGGGAACTTGCCAGAACCATGGACACACAGGCTCCTCCCCTGGAGAGAACATTTTAACAAGTTCCCAGGAGATTCGTAGGCACCTTAGAGTTTGAGAAACAAGGTACTGTAGGAGTGAACAGACCAACTGGATCTGCCTGGCCAGGCACAGAGGGCTGCCCAGGGAGGGGGTTGTCACTCAGATGGAGCCCTGAAGTAGACAAGGTCTTGAATAGGTAAGGTCAGAGGTGGACTGGGCTGGGGTGAGGGATGGATGACATGAGGCGTTCCCGGTGGACATGGAGGGTGCAGGGGCCTGTGTTGTTGGGGAACAGACTCAGAATGTAGAGGGAGGGGGCTGCTGGAACAGGCAAGAGCTGAGCCCCAAGAGCCTGCCAGAGCCAGATCACGAAAAGGAGCGACGTGCAGGTGTCTCCGTTGGTTTGTGCTGCAGTGTGTGAGGGACAGAAACATCTCACAGCTCTGGAGGCTGCGCAGCCCAAGACCAACACAGCCCCATTTCGTGGGGGCTTCTTGCTGGGGCGTGACGCGGCAGAGTCATCTCAGACAAGGGGGGCGCTGAATCGATGCTGTCGTCAGGAGCCCTCTCCCATGGCCACTCCCACAGCAGGGGCCCCACTCCATCTCTGAGGGATCCTGATGTCCCCCCTCTCAGCACCGTGGCAGTGGGGATTATGTTCCTAACACAGAGACTTTGTGGGACACGTTCAAACCACAGGGATCCTCTTGGAGTCTCCCTCCTCCCTCTTCCCCTTTGCCCTCCCCCCTTCCCTTCCTTCTCCCTCTCTTACCATCATATTTATACAAATGAAGATTCAAAGAAAGAGGACACACATTTCTTTCCCCACAAAACTGTGTATGTTTAAGGTACAATGTACTGTACATAGTCGAGCAAATCAAATACCCGTTTCCTCATATAGTTACCTTTGTTTCTTTTTAGGTAAGAGCACCTGAAATCCATGCTCTTAGTAAGTTTCCAGGACAGTAGTTTTAGGAGCCACGGTCCCCATGCTGTGTGCTGGAGCTCTAGGCAATTTCTCCACAGTCCTGCGTGTTCCTGTCCTTTGACCAACCTCGTTCCCCTTCTCCACACCCCTGGGGCGCTGGGCCACTGTCTGCCCACCCCTGATGCACTGGGCCATTCTCTGTCCACCCCTGGTACATTGGGCCACTCTGCATCCCCCACCCCGTGCACTGGGCCACTGTGTGCCCCCCTGGTGTGCTGGGCCACTGTGTCCACCCCTGGTGCGCTGGGCCACTGTTTCCACCCCTGGTGCGCTGGGCCACTGTTTCCACCCCTGGTGCGCTGGGCCACTCTGCCTCTCTGTCCTCTAGTGTCTCAGCCCCCACACAGGCATGAGGCCATGCAGTGTTCCGTCCTATGAGGGACACAGTTCTCGAGATCTTTAGAGCTGCTTGGGGGTCACTGAGGAGAATAAGGACCTCAGCAATCTCCTCTGGGCCTGGGGCCCTCTGCCCTGAGGGGTGCTGTTTGACCTGTTCTCAAGCAGAGTGGATGTGGGGAAGAAGTGGGGCAGATCTGTGTCACCGAGGGCAAACCGCCCCCTGGGAGCCACGTGTGGACTGGAGGTGGTCACTGGAGTGACCACTGTGGATGGCACTGGCACGCGCTGCTTCAGTAGCCCAAGGCCCCTCCATTTCTGCTTCCCTCACCAAGGACTGATAAGCCATTGGCACCTGCAACGCAAGCCACAGTTATGTTTTGCCCCAGACTAATGTCTCTGTCACCATCTTTGTATGTTCTGTGCGTTCTGTGAATCTAACTCGACGTCATTTCTCCAAAGTGAATTTGGTAGAAAGCTCAAGCAGTAATCTGCAAGTGTTCTCGGGACCTGACAGCTGGACTTCCTTATCCTCCAGTCCCCACGCCAGCCTCCTGCCTGTGCCCCACTCCAACGGACCCATCAACCCAGGGCCCAGGTAAGTTTGCTCCTTGGTGGCCTCAGAGCTTCACTGTGCTCTGGGGACCCAGAGCCACACTTGCTAGAGTGCCTCAGCCTCAGCTGAGGTCCTGACTTCTCAGCAGCTAGGACGTGAGGGACACAAGAGGACCGGCATCTCATGGCTGGAGGAAGGGGACTGGCAGGGCACCTTCGTGGGTGTCTTTTCTTGTAGCCTGGCATCGTGTGTGTGAAAGGGGAGAACCTGGCCTGGGATCATTTGAAACAGTCAGAAACACTTTAAACCCAAGTGGTAACAAATAAGTGGTGTGCACACGCACACACAAGTATAGGTGTGTTGAAAAGGAAATGTGTAAAAACACACTGAGAGACCAAGGCCCTTGGCTGCCCACGTCCTCCCAAGTCCCCCCCTCTGACAGGCTGCACAGTGTGGACATGGCTCACAGCCTGGCGTCAGGACCAGGTACAGCACTGGGACCCGAGGTGTGTTCTCCTCCCAGACGACTGCGGCCAGCTCTGACTTCTGGGGACCAGCACCTCAGCGTGGTGAGGGGAAAGGGCAGGTACCTTGGCGTCTGACAGATGTGACACCATCTGCCTATTGCCAACTTTGACCTTGGGCTGTGTCCCTGCCTTACCGAGCTTTGGCTTTCCTATCTGTAACGCTGAAATAGTCTGAACCACTTGGTAGATCAGTAGCTGTAGAGCTGCTGTGAGCATCAAAATGAGAAATGTGTTAGGATGCTTTGTCTGCAGTGCCATTCTGTGTAAGCATCACTGAGATGCTCCACACAGACATGTAGAATATTGATACCGTCCAAGAGGGATTCCAAATTGACAAAACATTTGTTTTTCTCTAACAAAATCCTGTGGCGCTGCCTGCCTGTGCCACACTTCAGGTCCTGAAGGCCTGTGTGGGCCATGTGAGCTTGCAGAAGCCCACCCTCTCAGCCCTCTGAGCCAGCCCTGCTTGCTGGATCTGGTCCCCATAATCCTAGAGGCCTTTGGAGCCTCCCAAGCCAGTGCACAAACCACGGGCTCTGCCTACTGTATGACCTTACCCTTTTGCATCAGGAAGGTGTTAATACCGGCCTTGCAGATGGCTCAGAGAGCCAGGCACGACTACACAAATGTGTAGAACAGAGCTTGGCTCGTGACTATCAGCATCTCCAGGGACCCTCATCTTCCTTCTCTTTCTACATCCTGCCATAGCCCCCCTCAGAGCTCTTGCCTTGGATGCAGACCAGGCCTGTCCAACAGAAAGAAAATGTGAGCTGCAGGTGCCAGCCACATGTGTAAGCTTAAATGTTCTAGTAGCCACATTTTAAAAAGGAAAAAAAACACGTTAATATTTTATGCAATACAAAGTATTCAAACTATAATCACGTCCACATGCATTTTATGTAAAAGAATTTATGGGGATTTTTGTTATATTTTGCACTAAGTCTTTAAAATCAGGTATGTAGGATATCCTTCCCACCTGTCCCAGTTTTGACTGAGTTTCAGGAGGATAGTTCAGCAGAACAGGCGTCTGCCCTGTTGCGCTGGACGGCACAGCCTTAGACCCCGTGGGCCACAGCAATATCAGCAGCACCAGCAGCAATGTGCCAGAAATGCACATTGCAGGTCCCAGCCCAGACCTATTATCCAGGTTCTGCATTTTAACACTGTCCCCAGCTGACTCCCACACACTGAGGTGTGACGAGCAGCCATCACGTCCTGCTTTCTCTAGACCTAAAATCAGTCATCCAATGTCTCACTAAGTCCTATCTTTCGATTTCAAGTCTGGACTGTGTTGTTGGAATCAATTATCAAGCAAGGCCACATCCGGCAAGGCAGTCAGCAGAGAGCTGTGCCCAGGCTCAGCACATTGGCAGTCACTCTACTGCGCTCACTCGGTCACGAGCACCTGCGTTCTCTGATTAATGAGCAGATTTGGCCGCACATTATAATCAACTGGGAAGCTTTCAAAATTCCCGATACCCAGGCTGCATGCCAGACCAGATGATGAGAATCTCTGGGGGGTGGCGCCCAGGCACCTGTCTTTTTTCTTTTCTAAACTCACCGAGGGATTCCAATGTGCAACCAAGTCTTGAACCAATGCTGTACAAACAGAGATGGCAAAGAAGTGGTCCAGCCCCAGGTTTCCCACCAGGGACCCTAGCTGACAGGTGGAGACCAGGAAGACAGGTCATTATAACTACCACCATTTCCTGAGGACCACGTGCCGGGCGCCATACACTAACCTTTTCATTTAATCCTTGCAACAATCTCTAAGGTACGTGAGCTTACCACCACAGGCCTTGAAGATGAAGAACTGGATGCTCAGTTATTAACCACTTTGCTCGAGGCCACAGGGCTAATGTGGGGTAGAGCCATGATTCAAACCCAGGGCTTCCAAAAGCAAAGAGAGGCCACACTGCCTCTCTTGGCCAGGGAGGGTCCTTCTCACAGAGCATATAGTCCGGATCCTCCCTTGCATCGCCCTACCTATTTTACACAGGTTGCAAGTGAGACCCAGAGAAATGAAATACTGTGCTTAAAATGGAATAACTTGTTAGTGGTGAGGCCAGCACCAGAATTCAGGTGTCAGGACAACTAATTTCATTCAACTACACCTCACAACTTCTCTTGGCTTTTCTGCAGAAATGGGGCCAGTTTGTGCCATTGCTGGAAACACAGGCATGGCCAGAGCCCTCTCCTGCCTGGTGGTCTTCCTCCCTTGGCGTGCCGTCTGACAGTCTCTCCTTCTCTCTCTCCCTCTCTCTCTCCCCTGCAGCTCCTATCCCTGCCTCTGGACCATCAGCAATGGAGGTGCGGGCCCGACTGGGTCAGGCCCAGAGGCCCACGCCAACACCCCAGGAGCCTTTCTCCTTGGCAACCCAGCCATGACTTCACCCGCCTCGGGGCTGCCCACCCAAGCTCCGGCTTCAGCTGGTGTGGAGGTCTTAGGGGAACCCTCACTGACCAGCATTGCGGTGTCCACCTGGACGGCAGTGGCCTCACATCCCTTCCCAGGCTGGGGAGGCACTGGAGGGGGCGGGCGCCACACTCCCTCCTCTCTGGACAGTTAGGCAGAGTCCCAGGAGTCTCCTTGAGCCCAGAGCCTCCCGTGAGTGGAGTGCCTAGAAGCCCTTGCTCTGATCCCAGAGAGCCATAATGCAGGGTCCCTGCCCTGAGGGGGCTGGGTGGGTCACACCAGAGTCCCCGTGGGGATGGTTTAGCTGGGCGATGTTAGTGAGCATCTCGCACCTGTCTGTGTTTTTGGCTTTCCCATCTTCCCTGAGAACATCCTTGCCATGCTTAGGTGACTGAGTTCTGCTGTGTGCCTTCCTCGTGTCCTGCCCCTGCTCTTGGTGGCTCTGGAAAGCCTCGCTTCCTTCTCTCTGGAGGGTGACATGAGCTTGGCCATCACCTAGCAAGGCCACTGCTTCCTGGCTTTGGGCAGCCTAGGAAGGTTGTGGCCCAAGGCCCAGGCTGGCGTCTGCTCTGTGCCAAGAGTCCAGAGCAAGTGGAGAGAGAGGTGCTTCTGGTGGCAGTGTGCCTGGAGCCGAGGATCTGAGATGGTGTCACTCCCTTGCTCAGAAAACTTCCAAGGCTCACCCTTGCCTGTGGAACGAAACTGGATTTCCTTACTGTGTGGAGCTTTTCCGCCATCTGGCCTCCGCCCGCTCTCCAGCGTTGCCTCCCTGGCCACCCCACAGCTCCGTGTTCCAGCCAAGGCAGACGGCGCTCTGTTTCCGAGCAGCTACTGCACTTTCCCCCTGTTCACCCCTGGAACAGGTATCCTCCTGGCTCCAGTCCACCTTTGAGTCCTGCTCCCCTCCCAGGACTGCCGGAACGCCCCCCCACATTAACCTGAGCTGGCCTGCTTGATCTCCCACCCCAGTCCCAGAGCCTGATCCTGCCTCTCCAGCTGTGAGCGAGTCTCCCCTGCTGGACTGTCAGGCAGTGGAGCTGAAGCCTGGCCTCCTGTCTTTGTGCCCCACAGCGCCTGGTACCACCTGCCTTGACTCTTGGAGGTGCCCAATAAACATTTGCTGAGTCACACTGGGTGGAGTGGGTGTGTGCTGACGGTCAGTGTGGGGTGGCTGGGAGGCAGGGCTCAGTGTCCCATGTCACAGGAGCAAGTCATTGTGTGGGACCAGGAACATGCTGGTGGCACCAGCTCCCCATGGCTGATAATGCTAAATGGAGATGGGGCCGCCAGAGCGCAGTTCCTTGGAAGCACCTGGGAGCACCAGGAGTACCTGCCAGGCACACCGATTCCTGGGCCCACCCCATAGCTGTTGGATGGAATCCTTGGGGCTGAGGTTCAGGAATTTATTTCAGGCAATGTTCTGGCAATGGCCACACAGCCCGGCTTGGAAACGACTTGTGTAGCACAGAGGAACACAACAGATGAGTCTCAACCCTGCCCTGGCCACGGTTAACACAGTGACCGGTGAGCAGAAGCCTTGGACCATGGCTCTTGCTTTTCCTTTTCCACCCACCATGGGGTCTGCTCAACACTATGGAGTGAGGTCTTCAGACCTGACTGATGAGCAGTTCTTCAAACACTAGCATCAGGGCGAGCAGCCCCTCCCGGGCGGTCACTAGGGGTCTGAGGTTTTGCTCTGAGCTTAGACTCAGTGGCCCTGGGCTTCCTCCTCTATCGCATCAGCTGAGCCTGGGCAAACACGCTCTCCTCCCAGGCTCAGCTGAGGAGTCCTGACGTGGCACTGTGGAGTCTTGGCTCCTTCTCTAGCAATAAGCCCTGCGGTAGGCTACCTGGTGTCCTGGGAAGCCACATTACCCACTCGGGGTCACCTGGCTAGAGCTCTGGGCCTCTGTGACACCTCCAGAGGCCAATTAGACATGAACACATCAGCACCTCTGCAAGACAGTGTCTTGGTAAGTCTAGTTCATTCTAATAGAACGTTAGGCTACTGTGGCCTCTGCTGGCCTGACCAAGCCCTCTCCATAAGCCCCCACAGCTGCTGGTCACACCTGGTGCTCAGCAAGTGCAACTGGGTCAGCGAGATCCACCGTCAGCTTCCCCCTCCCCCACCTCTGCCTGGGCAAGCAGAAGACACGGGGCTGAGGCCCAAAGCAGAAAGGAGCCAGCCATCCTCGTTCCTTTTTAAAATTTATGTTGTTCAGTCCTCTGCAGAGCAAAGTGACCCTGAGCTGAGTTTGGGGAGACTGAGTCTCCTCCGTCTACAGGATGCTTGGCTTGGAATCGGCCATGATCCTTCAACACACACCTGCTGACCAGTCCTGCAGAGGGGAGCTCTATTTGCTGTTAGCCACCCCACCACAACCATTTACTTTCTGATATTTTTTTCCCCATAAATAGTTTAGGAATAATTTAAATGGAAGGAACAGCAGTAATAACTTCAGTCAGTTTAAATCAGTGGCTGAATCTCTGACATGTTAGACAAATTTGGAACCTACGTACCACGTCCTTGCTCATATGGAAACCAAGATGGGTCCACTTCCAGTTCCTCAGCCCTCCACGTGAAGTTTAAGAGGAACTGAAATCCTTCTCCAATACAAAGAATCACATGATTCTTTTAGCCAGAGGGTAGAGATCTTAACTCTTTCTAAATTTGTGTCTATTTGAAAGTGTTCCCCTTGGGTTTCTTGGGGCTCGTGTGACCTTACCAGCTCCCCTCCCTGGAAGAACCAGCCTTGTCTCCATCCACCTCTGCCCACCAGACTGGGCCCAGAAGTTTACAGGAGACCACTGACCCCCTTTATGTTGGTCAGTGGCACCCCTAGATGTGGGAGGAGGGTGTGAGGAGGTGATGTTCCTAGTACTCCAGCTAACAAGAACAGAATCACAATAAGAGGTACGTGAAGCTGGTAGGTGTTTGCCCCTCTGCCGCAAGACTGGATGAATCCGGCC